>JAJJHY010005742.1:9322922-9382323 GCA_021224005.1 Drosophila setifemur
TATGCACTCGAATTGCATTTGGCAGGGATTATGTCTATAAATAAATTGTATACACATATATATATATATATATAGTTGGGTGTACCGGCACCCAAACCACTCGACGGGAATTTTGTTTGATGGCGTCTCCATGGATTATATGCACATATATAATATATAGAAATTAGTTGTGTATTTGAAGTTTCTTACATAGACTGACAGTTTAATTGCTTTTTACTTGACGATAAAAATTGATTTTAAGCTTGAGTTTAACGAAGGAAAGCGATGGAAAAATCCAAAGCATCGCAAAGCACATTCCTTTAGGTTGGAAAACTAAAGTAAACTGAAATGTCTATATATTCGGGGAATATGTAGTTGACTCTAATCCCAGGGAAGTTTCCTATACTTTAAAGTTGATTGTTAATGAATTTTCTAATATATAGTTTCGTAAATATTCAATGAAGAAAACTTTGTAGAAGACAATTCTCTCACAATTTGGGTTAAAAAGAAATTCTAGTAAATATACAAAACACAAAATAATGCAAATTATGGACAACATATTCCATTTATTAAATTAATAATCACCAGAAAAAATTACCAATTTCCTAGTAGATACAAACACAAATAATATCAAGGATATATAATATAAAGAATATGACCCCAACCTAGTGATATTTAACTTTGCAGTCTGTTGTGCGCTTTAAATTGCCGATCAAATTTATTCTTAGCCGCAGACTATTTCCTGTTGATTCAACTTCATCCGCTCTCCCCGCGCTGATGGTGGAAAAAAAAATCACCCAGGGGCCAAGACCCAGTGTGACTCACCCGACCGCAACCCAAGCCAAGCGGAGACTGTACCCAACCCAACCCAACCCAACCCAGTCCAACCTAAACACAAACTGACAAAAAACTCACACATTTACACCATCCACCCACTCACAGAAAGCGGCGCGGAGTTGGGAGTTTTGGAGGGAATTGCGCATGCGTGGCCGTTCCACACCCACTCTTCAAGGGGTGACTCTACACTGAGAAAATATTCTATGCCTGTTGATCAGCTATTTAAATACTTTACAGTTTAAAGATACATTTTAAAAGGAGAAATCTGAAGAAGTACCAAAGTGAAAAATCAATCATTTCCAAAATATACACTCTTTAAAATTAATAATTCTTGAAAAAGACATCCAGTAGATATTATATCTCGTTCATGTATAAACCCATCTGTTTATTTCTGTGCATGTTGCATTTGGGCTGGTGTTTGGTTTTGAGGGAGGGAGTGAGCAGCCCGAGAGTGAGAACCAGTGATCGCACAACCACCACCCCGGGGGTTCCCAGCTAAATGAGCCGTGACAAAGAGCAGGCATTTTGACCCTTCGACGGAGAGGGCCTGCAGATTTCCTCTCCACAAGTGGCGCCCAATGGGCAGAGGAAGCCCTACCCAGGCGAGGGAACTTTCTCCCAAAAAACAGCGTCGACGAAGAAGGGCTTCGGGTTCAGGGGCAACAGGTTTTGCGGAGCCAAAGGAAGCCATGTGCTGCTGCTGTAATTGGCCTGGGCTCATTACGCGCTCCCTGGTTATATCACAACTTGCACCGGTCCAAGGATGGACTAACGGGTCCACCCAGCGACAGAACCTCTCGGGGGATTCGAGGTGGCCCACATGTTCGCTGTTGGCCATCGGTGACGGCTGCTCGGTAACCGGTTACAGTCGCCAATCTGCTGCCCTGCTCCTTCTGCCCCAGCTCCAGCCTCAGCTTCAGCTTCAGCTCCGGCCCATCACCGTCCCCATCTCCATCTCCGGCCACTTCCACTTCCACTTGAGTGGCAATGAAGGCAAAGTAGGGTGCTTACACTGCTCCATTTCGATGGCCAACCTGTTTGGCATTGCCCTACCCGAAGGGCATGTGGATTGGCAAAGCAAACATAATTAATTGGAATTTAAAACATTTCAATAATAGTTATATAAAGTGCATATTTAAAAATTATATTTTATTAATTTCTATAAATCATATTTAATGGATTATTAATACAAAAGCTGTGCAAGGAAGATAGAAGATATTTATTTTGGGAAACAATAAATTTTAAGTGGCTTTAAAAATAATTGAAATATATTTATATAAATATAAGTAAAGTTGAAATTAAATTGACACTGAAAATATACCTTCTTAATAAACAATTTGCTATATAAAAGCTATAATATATTATTTCCGGAAAAGTATTTTTAGAAATCAAAATAAAGAAATGACAATTGGCATTTTTGGAGTTGGAAACTAAAAGAGAGTCAGAAAGTATCAAAGATCAACTATCTATTTAATTAAGTTGCTAAAAAAAACTATATGAAAGATATGTTTGAGTAGGAGAAGGGGGAATGAGACTCTCCTGAAAACATTTTAAATCATATCAAATTTACGGGAGACTCAAATCTCGAAATAATTTCTAACTACATGTTCTGTTTATTATGTAGAAATTAATGTTTATAATACTGAATTCCAGGAAAACCAAATAATAGTAAAAGACAAAATGTTTGCAGTATTTCATAGACCATAGTTGTCCGATTTTTCATATTTTTCTTTTGAACAGCAATGGGAAGTCTCTCTGGCCGAAAGCAGGACTCTTCTTCCCCGCCTCAAGGCACTAAATGCATTTTTGCCACAACACAACCCAGCACATCGCTGGCGTAGTCTTTCCTCCAGGGGGGGGATACATGGGGATATGGGATATGCCTACCAAAGTTTCTCGATCAAAATCAGCGTCATCGCCAGGTTGGCGACGAAAATGATGCACTAGCGTCCATTGATTGCGCTCAACTTTCAGTTTCATTGAGTTGCAGTTGATGTCACACCGGGATTTTCCCATTTATGAGTCATGCATTTGCATGGGAGATAGTATAAAGATTTATAGAACCAGCTAGCCAATCAATTCCAGCTGGAGGAAAAGGTTGGATGGCTAGAGTTGAACCCAAAATCGAATGCTAAAATAAACCCACGCCAAAAATCGGCGGTCTGTGCCACCCGAATTGACTCACAAATATTCGCACACATGTGCGTGAATTTGCTCATAAATGCAGTAGAACTTCGCTATAATTAACAAATTATTATCCAGTTAATGTACAGCAATGAAAATTGAATTCCTTATAGTAAAATATGTTTTCCCAATCTGCAGGTTATTCCAAATATGTACAATATGCATCAAATCAATAAAACGTCATATTGTTGTTTTGATACCGAGCTTTTTATATTAATAAAAATCTAAGATAATTAATTGTGCACATTTCGAGTTAGTTGGTTTTCACTGTTTAGATACATTATGTGTCTACCTGAGCCATGTATCGCACGCCCTCCTTCTGGCCATATAACAAACCCAAAAAAGCGTCGGCCCGCTAATGAACGCAACAGTCGCAGTCGCCTCCTCCACCACCACAAAAACAATAACAACAAAGGCAGCAACAACAACAAAGGCAACAGCAGCAACCCACATGCACGAAGATCATTACCAACCCAAGCAGCGCATAAAAAAAAAACGAAACGAAAAGCAGCGGCAGCGACAGCGACAGCGACAACAACAACAACAACGAAATCAAGTTGCGCCGTCGCAAACTGACCTGCTTCGGCGCAACTGCGCTGCCGCTGTCCGAAAATTCTCAGCCGAACCACCCTACGCAGCAGGCCGCTCTTCACCTCTCTCCCGATCCTAATCCCGTTCCCACTCCCACTCTCGCTCTCTGCCTCTGTCGCAGCGACGCTCTCACTGCCGGCGGCCCACACACAACAACTGGCGAGAGGAAGAGAGCTCGCAACAACAACAAATAACCGTGAATGAGCGGGTGGCTTGCCTTGCTTCGCTGCTGCGGCCTCTGCTCAGTCGCTGTTGCTGCCAACGTCGACGCCGTCGCGTCGGTTGTTTGTTGCAATTTCTCTTTTATGCGATCATTCGTTTGTAAGGTGGCCGATTGCACAGTGGGTTAAAAGGGTGAATTGATTGTAATTTAAGGGGTTGTTTTGAGCCAGGCTTTAAGTGCAATGTTAAAAATCTTTAAATTTGTGCAGCACCTGCTATATTTTGTTTCGAAAATATTTAAGCTCTGATTAGTCATTGATTATTGAAGGCATTGTTTAAATATTGCATTGTCAAGCCATATTTGTTGGGAATCACCATTCGACATTTAATAAAAGCACATGGATTGAATTACACGTAAAATGGAGTGTAATATCAAATACAAGAAAATAGATTTAATTATTTCCTTAATACATAACAACTATGTATATTCTGAAGCAAGGTTAGCAATGTAAGAAATATTTAAGTCAAACAGGTTTACAAAAACAATTCCTGAGCACTAAGATTAACAGACACAATACACTGTGTGGTTGATTTTACGACTTCAGTCCCACTGTGCGCTGCTTTGTGCGTCGGCATTGCCAGCAGAGCGCGCGCCGGCCGAGCGCGTCGTCTGTTGTCTCCGTCTCTCTCAATCTGTTGGAATTTCTCGTGGTGTGCGGTTCGTTCGTTCTCGCCACTCGTCTCCTTCGTGCTTTGGAATTGACTTCTTGCTTCGTGCGGCATTTCATTTGAAACATTGCAACGCGTGGTTTTTCCGCGAATTTTGGCACCGTTCTTATTAAATACAAATAATCGCCCCACTGGGAGTGCGTGGTTGCATTTGGATTGCGCAAATACCCCCCAACAATTGTCGAGAAGTGAACAAACTGTGAAGAAAAAGTGACACTGACAATCAAGGAAATCGAAAACAACATTTTAGCCGGCTGGTTCGCTGAAATCACAACCCAAAAGCAATGGCCACAGGGCCAACTGGGAGGAACTGAAATCAGAAACAACAAAACAAAAGGTAAATTATAATTCGTAGTTATGAGACCGAAAGGGTTAGCTGTCCCATGTGAGAATTGGGTTCTGGGGAATTTCGTTGCATCTAATTAATTACCAATCCCCCACGCGAACCCAAAAAATAAACCAAAGTGAGCCCACACATTCGGGGCGACCCATCGAGAAATCAATCCGAAGGCCATGTGCAGAGACAAGCCCAGCAGAGCAGCCCACAGGTAGCTAGGCCCAGAACCGGTTACCGAATTTCCAATTATACGTCGAAAACCCAGAAAAAAAAACACTGCCACTCCAACGCCCCAAAAAAAAAAAAATTGGGAATAAAACGGTTGGGCACCCCTTTCCTGAAAAAAGAGACAAAAGATTCCAGCACACACACACGCACACACTCTCGCACACACATACCAACGAGAGTCGCAAGGGGCTCAAAAGCGGGGGAAAAACAACGTAGTATAAAATAAAAACCCACCACCGGCACCACCAGCGGACCATCAATCCTTGGCAGCTTGCGTGTGGTTGTGCTCCTCCTCAGCGTCGTCCTACCCCCGCCTCGTCCTCCTTTTCATCGTCGTCCTACCCCCGCCTCGTCCTCCTTCTCAACGTCGTCCTACCCCCGCCTTCTCCTCCTCCTCTCGCCTCCTCCCTCATTATCCTACTTTCTTTGCCGCTGCTGCTGCTTATCATCTTCTTTCACACACACACATACACCAACACATGGGCCAGTGAGTGGGTGATGCGAGAAATCTTGCCTGCCTTGGAGTCGCAGTCGCTGAAGCAAAGCCGCCTACTCGCATGGTCTCCTATTTGTTCTGCTTTGTCACATGTTCCTCTTCCTTTCCCTTTCCACAACCGATACTCTCTCGCAGTCGCCGCTGCTGTTGCCGTCGCAGTCGCAGTCGCCGTCGCTCTCCCTCTTTCTCTTTTTCGCCCTGTTGCGCTCTTTAATTGCCAAGGAGAAGCAGGAGGAGGAGAAGGAGGAGAAGGAAGAGGATGCGGAGGTGGGGGAGAGGCGACTGACCGTCGCGACGCCCGCTGTTTCAAATGTTGATTTCTTGTAGGTTCTTATTTTGGCGTGCTCATCGCCCCCTCCCTCTTGCTCTCGCAGTTTATCACGTTGTCCGCCCTTCGCCTCTCCCCTGGCTTGCATTCTGATGAATTTTTTACACCCACCCATCGATAGCAACTTTTGCATTCAACCTACTCTGCCTGCTCCTCCTTCTTCTTCTGCACCGCCGCTCCTCTTTATTTTCGCTTTCTGGGTTGCCGCCCCCACTGACAGTCGCCCTCTATTATTTGCTTGTTTATCATGGCCTCCTCTTCGTGGTTTTGCAAGGAGTTTCTTCTTTCGAGAAACGATCGCTGGAGGAAAAGGGTTGCCAAGCTAGGGGAGGGGAACTTCATTCCCATGGGAAAGAAAACTCCCCAACTATACCATAGGGATTAAGGCTAGGAAAAACCTTGAAGAGAGAGAGATTTCTATATTCCCATTCTTAGATGTTGAAACTTTTTGCTCATAGCTTACTTCCCGGGAAATCAAAGAAAGGTTATAAATATAACTCTCGATAAAGTGGGAGTTGAGAAATTGCTGGTTCCTGTGCACCAGAACTCTCCACCATTGAGTCATCTTTGGTCTGGCTTTTCCCCTTGGCTGCCCACGCTGCTGGCTGGCTGGCTTCGAAACCCTCCCCTTCTCCTCCCACTCCTCACAACTCGAATGTTCCCATGGAAAAAGCGACCCCAAAAAAAGGGCAAAAATAAATTACGCACTTCCCGTTGTGTTCCGTCGGCGGTAGAGCAATTTTATGCACCTAGGGGAGGGAGGGAGATATTGAAGCGGAGCGGAGAGGAGTGGAGAGGGGATGAGGGGTTGTGGCGGAGTACCTGCCCGTGTGGCATGTACAGAGGGTTGCTGCACCGATCGGGCATAGCATAGCAATCCCTAACCCAATCCCTCCATACCCTATCCCATTCGATGCGCGACCCCAGTTGGCAATCTCAACGAAAATCACATAGGAATTTCCTGTTACACCCGCCCCCTGGCCAAAAAAACAAAAAAATTGAGATGAGATGAAATGAAGTTACCTGCCCTCGGAGCCTCGCTTACCTGTTCTCCTGTTCGCCCTCCTTTGCTCATCCTCTCATTTTCTACGCCAGCAGAAGCAGCAGCAGCAGAAGCAGCTGTTTGTTTTGCGGCTTTCAAGGTTTCCACTTTTTACCTGTTGGCGTCGGAGAGTTCGATCCGAATTCGGATTCCGATTCCGATTCAGAGTCCGTCCCCTTCGCTGGCAGTAGCCACCCCATTGCGTAGGATTCATTTCGTTTCTTCTGCCTCCGCCCCTCTTCGGTTCTCTTCTCTTCTTTGTTTCCTCTGTGGGTGGGGTGGGGTAGGAAGGAGGAGGAGGGTGGGAAGAGGGAGAGCCGCCGCTCATCTTCATTTCTTTTGTTGGCCCAAAAACTCGAAAATCTTTGGCCGATGGGTTTTGGTTTTGGTTTTGTTGGTCTGGTTTCTGTGCCCGGCGATCATCATTATCTCTGTTTCGCTGGCTCATTCTATACCAGCGACGGGCCACCACCACCACCAACCAACCACTCCTCCTACTACAATTTGACTAAAAAACCTCAACCGTTTCAACCGTTTTTCAATATTCAACGAAACCAAAAAAACCGAGAGAAAAATACAAAAAAAAAAAACAGAAACAGAAAAAACTGAAATGATGGTGGAGAAGAGGAAGAGCACGACAGACGGCGACGATGTCTGCTTGAAGGTTGTTGTGAAATTTCATTATGGGTCTGGGTCTGTCTCCTCAACCTCCTCCTCCTCCTCCTCCTTCGTCTCATCCACCTCACCATTCTCCTCCTTCTCCTCCCACTGCTTCCTCCTTCTACTCCTCCCACTCCTCTGATTGCCTGCTGCTGTGCCTGTGGTTGTTGTTATTTTTAAGAGGCGTCCAGCGTCAACATTTCAGCGCTGGGTTTTCGGTTTTGGGTTATGGGTTGGGTTGGGTTGTCTTGGGTATATATATATATATCTGTCCATATATACATGTACATACATATATATATACGGATAGGCTGGCCATGGGACGGTTCGGCATGAGATGGGTTGGGATGATGATGGTGGCTTCACTTTGGGCTGTGGCATTTCTCGTGTGTAGGTAGGTGGTTTCTCGGAAATCCATTTGTTCATATGATAACCCAAAAAGTACAAAACACGAAACCCAAATCTTCTGTTGGGTGGTGGCAAAGGGAACGCAGTAATTTGCTGACTCCATCTCGAAGCTTTTTCATCCCGATCGCCACTCACGGGGGCAGCGAGAATATAAAGAGATCTTCCCCAGATCCAAATGAATGAAATCTGAACTCGGAATAAATCTCGCTATTTATTTCCCGTTTTGAAATAATGTATATAAAATATTAATCTCATAAATTGGAGTTATATTTTAATACCTCATATAACTATTAAAAATCAGCAACATTATCCCGATTAAAGAAATCCCTTTTCCATTTATATTTTGAAATTAAAAACCTAGAATATAAATCTGAAAATCTTAAAACAGTTTCCAATTGCAACTCCACCAATTTTCCCGAATAGAATCTCTCATTGAGCCATTATTTTGTAGTAATCTTTTCATACAAAATTATATAGAAAGTCACACCTAAATGCACTTCGGTCCGCTCTCAAAAATTTGGAATACAAATCCATTTATCATGCTCGTGTGTTTTCGGGAACCACCCCTCCTCCCGCTCTTGGCTAACTGATCTTCACTTGTCGACGGTCGCATCCGTTGGTCCGCAACAAAAGCAACAGGATCGGCACTTAAAACCCCTCCCCCTCCCCCCTTGGCACTCCACTCCACTCCACCCCTCGTCGACCACCCCAACCCTCGGCAAATGGCAGCTGCAACCTGCAGCCCATCGGGGCAACCCTAAAAGTGATCTCACTCTCTGAGCAGCAGGTTGTTGGCGCGGCTTGGATTGTGCAGTTGAACAGTTGAACAGTTGAAAGGCGACGAAGGATCGAGAAGAAACCACCCCTAAAATGTGGATTGAAAACGGGGAATGGAAAACATGGCACAAATTGCTACCCCATGGATGATCGGACGAGCGGCGAGCACATGTTGCATGCGAGGCAAAGATTTCACAGGAAAAGGAGCCGGGAGGGTGCAACTGACACTCGGACGAGCCGACCGGAGCCGGAGCCGGAGGACTTAAGAAACGAAACACACACAGGACCCAAGACGATGGGCAGACGAACATGTGCAGCCTGCATTTCTGTATTGTTTTTCCCTCTCGTTTCTTGGCCATTTTATGAGGGCGCGCACCTGCCAACAGCTGCCGCAAATGAAGAGGAACAGCAAGTGGGTAATCATAGCCAAAAGCTATAGTCGGGGAGTCGGAGTCGGGGTCGGGGTCGAAGACGGTGGAAGACGACTCGTCTTGCTGGGCCTGCCCTTGAAGTGGTCTTCGAACGCCCACCACCACCATCACCGCTAGCACCATTGCCAGAGTTCGAACGACGAGCCACCCAAAATTCGAGTGAAGCAACAAATGAAACCTGCTCTCCGGAGACTTTGGCCCAAAGCAATTTGCTTTTGTTGTCTGCTGGCCATCCGCCTCAAAAGCCTCAATCCCACAAAAAAACAAAACCAACAAAAAAAAAATAAGAAAGAAATGAAATGAGAAATAAAAACAAGCTCAAAGCGAAGACGCCAAAAATGAGAAAAAGAAGCAGCTGCCATCGCATCATGGCTGGCCGCAAAAAGTACCACCTGCCGCCCATATACATGTCGCCGGATCTGCTGCTGTCCTTTGTTCGAAAGGCAGCAGCCCCATTTGCCCAGGAAAGCCTCAAGGATATGGGATACTACAGGGTGGGGGGAAAGGAGATGGTGTAAAACGCAACAATAGGTTGTAGGACTCGAGCTTGTAACTAATATTAATTACTATGGACAATATATATGGGTATTCCTTAAAGCTTTAATCTAGAGATTTTACTTGCAGATTTGATTTCAAATTGTTGAAAAGGTCTTTAAGAATATGAAGCTTTAGTATACATAAATATAATTCAAATACATTTTACCATATCATATAAAGATTTTTAAAAGGATTTCTAAAAGGATCAGATATTTTAGGACTTCAATTTATGACGTTGTTTTTGGATTTGATTTAAAATGGCTGAAAAGGTTTTAAATGGAAGATATTCATATACTTCTGTATATAAATGATTTATGTATATAAGTTATTTTTGTTCATAAGTGATTTATTAATATAAATTATACATATATCAAAATGCAGCACTACAACATGTAAACTAAATCCGCCTCAAAATGATTCCTAAAAGGCTCTACGATTTTTGGATTTAAATTCATTAAAAGATATCATAATAACAAAGTTATTTATTTTTAAATGGTTCAAAATGTTTTAACTGTAGAAGATTAGCTAAAATCTTTTTGGAAGATTGGTTAGGAAATATACAGATATATATGTTTTTTCTGAACGTCGTCCAATGAGCGTGGAAAAGAAACATTGACCCACGCAACGAATTGGCCAGTGAATGCAATCGATGACAACAGCTGCTCCCACACGCTTAGCTCACCTCACCTCATCGCAGAGCCCCACCCCTTGGCCACCCACTCACCCTCCACCACACTCCACTCCCTACCCTCGACACACCCCTTCCCCTCTACCACCCCCTCCGCCCCCACTCCACCATTTAACCACCCAGCTGCGCCTGCGTCGCCCGTCGACGCCGATTGTGGGCGTCGGAAGGCGAGAGAAGCTGAAAGATACAGCGAGAATACCGTTTGCAGTCGCTTCAGCCGCCGTTGTTGGTGTTAATTTGGCTCGAATATAAAATCTTCGATTTTATTTCGTTGTCAGTGGAATCGGTTGGATCATTGGGACAGCTGCGGTCAGTGGGTATTGGTAGTGGTGGTTCGGTGGTTGTTGCTGGTGCGGTTGTTTGGACACCCACCCACTTTGATGATTAGTTGGTGCTGCCAAATGCCGATGCTGGCACTGTGGGTGGAGATTCATATTGGTGGACTAATAGAATTTGGGCAAACAATTGAGGTGGCTACTTGGTTAATTATATTCCTATTGTTAGCAAATAAAATGTAAACTTTATTTGAATTGCATATGTAAGAGAGATTCGATTTATTCCCCTGAAATATAAGGAAAAGCAAATCAATCTATTAAATACTTTATTTTAGTTTAAAGTTCCCAAATAGCTACCGTTCTTAAAGTGATTTTTTTTTCTGGAAAAATCCCATTTCCCAGCTTGTAAATAACCGATTGCACTTACATGCTATTAACTTCCGCTTACGGCACCACACCTTGCATCCCCGTATCCGAATCCATTCCATCCAATCCATCCCACAGTGCGTCATCGACCAAAGCGTTTTTTAATAACTGCGTGCTGGAATGGAGGGAGGGAATGGTGGAAGAGAGGAGGGGGAGGGGGAAGCAGAGTGGAGGGACTGCGGCGTTAACATGTCATTAGCTGGTGGCTTCGTCCGTCGATGTCGTTGTTGGTGTTGTTTCTACAGTCTGCTCGGAGCTGCTGTTGCTGCTGGTACTCCGCCCCCATCCCGTAGTACCCGTGAACCTCTCCGCCACCACCCCAGTCCGCCCCCTCGCTTCACGCCCCTTTCTGCGGTCGCAACTGTGGCCTTTCACCGCACCAACAAAAACAACAACAACAACAACAACCACCACAACAAGTAAATGTTGTTGCTCACCCTGAGCTGCCAGGTCGCCAGATTGCCAGATCGCTTTTGCCCAACCCACGGGTGTTAAAAAGTGTGTAGTGGTGTAGTGTGTATATAACGCTGAAATCGCTACAGTCCAACTCCTATAGTTCCAATATTGCTAAATCACAATTTCGAAGTTAAATTTTAATTTTTTTACTGACACTTAATTAAGATCTACTAAAATTCCAAAATGTTTTGCCAGGACTTCAATTTTTAATATGAATATATGAAAAGTATTTAATTATACATATATATATTATGAAAAATTAAATTTTTAATCATTTAAAACCCCTTTTAGATATTAATGTATAACCTTATACCATATTTGATTAAGGTTTTTAAAGCACAAACACTTAAAATCACACCCATTAATATTACAAAATCCTCTTAGTTTTGTGTGTGGTCAGTCCAGTGTAGGGAATATCCCCTATAGATGCGTGTGTTTTTGTGTGTGTTTTGTAATTGGCACTTTTGATGTCCGCCCTCGAATAGAGGCAATAACTTTTGATCATCTCAGGGTACCAATAATTATTGCAAAAAACCCAAAAAATGCCAAATAAAAAAAGACAAAAAAAAAAAACGAAATAAAAACAAATAAAAACACCCCACAGCCCCATAAATGTGGAGAGCCAATAATGCGTTTTACCGTTAAGAGTGGCCCGGCATCTGCACAGCGCGACATCTGCCAGAAGAAGTGGTTGGCGGCGGGGAGAGCGAGCGGGTGGTGGAGGAGGGAGCGGCGATCAAGCGCTCTCACTTATTACGTGAGAGCCAAACAAGCGAAAATTCCCCCAACCGGCATTTTTCAGCTGCCCAACCGGTTTGACTCTCCCGCTCTCTCCTTCTCTCTCTCTGTCTCTTACTCTCCCCATCTTCGCTGCCCGCGCTCTCCTGCGCTGACAAACTCCCCCAAGTTGGCGTCTGTTTGCACACCCACCATTTGACGCTGGCATCGGCGTCGCAGTCAGCTTCGACGGCGACTGATCGCTGTTCTGATGTTCGCGTGGTGGGGCTGCCGCTGCTGTTGTTGTTGTTGTTATTGCTGATGTTTTTGCTGCTCTGTTGTTGTAAATTGATTTTGTTGCCGTCGCTGCCTGCGCGCCCATTTTCAGCCCACTCCCGTTGTTGTTTTATTTGGTTTCAGTGCTTGTTTTTTTTTGCCTTGCTTAGCTGCCGCTGTCTGTTATTAGTAAAGCGGATGTTGTTGTTGCTGGGTGGTGGTGGTGGTGCTGGTTGCGGCGGTTGTATTGGTGGGGCAGCAGAAAAAGGGGAGGCGCAGCACCCACACGCGCGATATTCGCCGATGTGGTTGTTGTTGCCAGTGCTGTTGCTGTTGGCAACGCATGACACTTTTTCCGTCTTCTGTTTTCCTTTTTTTTTTGTGTGCTTTTTGTACTCGCCCACAACAGTTGATCCCTTGGCGGTGGCTTATCAAAATCGGGGGGCAATGGTGGGGTTAGTGGGGTGAGGCATCTTAGGAGTGGCTTAAGCTTTAATTCGAAGAAAACATTTTATAATGAACCTTAAGAAATATGGTATTTCCGGTAGAAATATTTGAATTTAAAGTTTTAGTCTTGAACTTGATTTTGATTTTATGGAAACTCCACATGTATTAGAAAAAATCAAAGACACATTATTGAAAGTTTGCAAAAATGATATGGAAAGAATTTACATTTATCGGAAGTGAATCAAAGAACTTAATAATTGAAAATTATTCTGTTTTGGAGTAACCATTTTTAAATTTTTAATAAATTAGCTGAAATATTTGTTAGGGTTAGGGATGCAAATCCCCAAACTTGCACTTTTTACCCTCCCTCCATTGTTTAAAAATAATGCTCTGAAATGGATGTTATATGGTGCGGCATGATCTTGAGAGCGCTGCCAAAGTCAAGCGGCGACGGCGATTGCCCTTGGATTGAAAGCCACACGCAGAGAACTGAGTGGGGCCAAGCCTGCCCTGAGCCAGATCCCCCCGAAAGCCTCATACCCCACACTCCTCCATATTCCAAACTTCAGAGACCCCTGCCCAAGCAGCAAACACTCGAAGTAAAGCAAACAACGACAACAAACGCCCCCATGGAGGCAGCGACACCGAGCAAAGCCAGCAACACCCCACTGTAAAAAGCACACGAAGCATAAAATCAAATATGCAAAACTCAGATACGAAATATGAACTCGAAAGAGACGAAACAAGCAGCAGGCTGCGGATCGGATCGGATTGGGTTGGATTGTATCGGAACGGATCTCGGGAGACTGAGAACGGTTGGATGTCGTGGGTGTGTGGGTGGTGCTCGACACTGCGGTGGTTGTTGTTGATGAGCGGAGTGGGGTGGGGAGGGGTGGAGCGGAGTGGAGTGAGGTGGGGTGGGCAAGTGGGTGGCATGGGGACGTGGGTGGGCGCAGTCGTTGGCGCTGGGCCATAGAACGTGCCCAGGGCCCAGCAGGCAAACCAAACACAGACGATTTTGTCGCCGCAAAGTGGCAAAAAAACGCTTCGTCTCAAAAAAACGGGGCGCAGCAGCAACATGTGGCTAAGATATAAACACACTGAGAACAAATAAAATAAATCAGAAAATATTAAAATTATAAATATTATGCTATTAATGGCCATTTTATGCCTAGAAATTACCATTAAAATGTTCCAATTTTAAATCAAACAAATATATAATGTATGGCATTTATTTCGAGTGTAGAGAGAGTTGTCTAGCACAGCCCACACCCACCCACCGAAGAACAAAAGCGCCGCAAAAAAAGATGAAAAAATGGTCCGCGGTCTCTAGCAATTTGTTTTTGGTTGAGATGAGATGAGATGCTGGGGAGATGCCGATGATCGTGTTCAGCCCGTCAAGAGGAAGACGCTCAATGGGTTTTTGGGTTGGTTCGTCAGTTGGGCACGTCAAGGTGGTAAATTTATTAATATATGCAGCTGGGACCCCAAAAAAAGGCAGAGTCTGCCGGTGTGTGGTTGTGCATTAAAAACGAGTTCAGGCGACAAATGCTAAACACCAGATTGGGTCACCATTTATTATGTATAATTTTCAATTTAATATTTTTATTAAAAATAAATATAAATATTTCATAATTAAAAAAGTTCTTTTAAACTTTTCTGGGAGATTTAAATGTCGAATTCCACTTCAATCAAAACGTTTCCAGCACTTTTGTGACCTGTCATTCTGTTTTTTCGGCTCACAACGATCCGCAGAGATTCGTAAACAAAAAGCCCGCTCAAAACGCCGTCTCGCTGACTCAGCGATGCTTCGAAACCGAAGCCCCAAGATGAAGCTGAAGCTGAGAGCTAAAGCTGTAGCTGTAGCTGAAGCTAAAGCAGAGGCAGAGGCAGAGCAGAGGCCTTTGCCCAATCCCAAACCGAAACCCCCCACGCAAGCGACCCAAGGCAGTCCGGTCCCACCCTCTGTCCCTTTCCCCTCTTTGCCAACCCCCTCCCCAGCCAGATGCCTTCGATGTGTCAGCGATCTTTCCCAGAAGTGACGACGTTGGCGGGAGACGTTGGGTATTTCGATGCCGGATGTCCATAGCTCTAGTCGGATGAACTAAATCCCCTGGTCAAGCGGAGTCTATCTCATTTGTAGATAACACAATTACAAATTATAAAGAATTATTTTCAGATTTATCTCTGATTATATTTAATAATTTCTTAGAAAATACTTCTTCTACAAACCTTTTTTTTTACAAGAAATTCTTAAAAGATGTTAAAGATTATGAAAAAAAATATATTTTATTTAAATAAATTCCATTTTAGTACTTTAAATAATATAATATTTTAGAAGTATTTCTGATATTACTATTAATTATTTCTTCTAAATACAGTGCTATACGAAAATAATTAATGGCAAATTTTAGGCTCTTCTTTAGCTTTAAATTATAAAAAATAAATCAAAATAAAATAAATCATTTTAACAAAGTATTTCCGCTCTCAACAAATAATCATTCGGAAGTATCTCCTTACTTCTTTTTAATTATTTCTTATAAAAACTTTTTCATAAAATTGTAGTTTACACATACATATGTTGTTAAATAGTTTAAGGCTTTTAAATTTCTTCCTTCCTATATTAACCAACAAATGGTTCCCCTCCTTATCTTACAGCTCTCGGCGCGTGGACGTGGAGGGATTTGTAAGAGCAGCAGCCGCCGCCCCCTGAGAGCAGAGAGTGCAACGCGCCCGCTAGCCAAGGCCATTGAAGGCAACGGCACCGAATGCACCGCGGAGCGTCTGCAATGGCCACACTAATACCAGTGTCTGGCGGCCATCCAGCAGCGAGCGGACAGTCCTCCAATGTGGAGGCCACATACGAAGACATGTTCAAGGAAATCACACGCAAATTGTACGGCGAGGAGACCGGCAACGGTTTGCACACCCTCGGCACGCCGGTGGCGCAAGTTGCCACAAGCGGGCCGACAGCGGTGCCCGAGGGCGAGCAGCGCTCCTTCACGAACCTGGTAAGTCCTGCATACTGAAATCGGATTGGGAATGAAGCTATATTTGGGGTTAGCCACATTTCCACATTATTATTGTTTTGTCAGATTATCGGTACTTTAAATACCATTCAAAGTAAAATAATAAATAAATCTTTAATATAAACTAATCATGCATAATTTTGTTTACAGCAACAACTCGATCGCTCGACAGCGCCCAGTATTGAATACGAGTCCAGTGCGGCAGGCGGCGGCGCCTCCAGCAACAACAACAACGTGGCCACCAACCAGTCGAATGTAATCCAGCAACAGCAGCAATCCGAGTCGGGCAACTCGGTGGTGGTGACGGCCACCCGGGAAGGTGCCACCGTGGTGCCGGCACCCAGTGCGGTGGCAGGCTTCAAGTCCGAGGATCATCTGAGCACAGCCTTCGGGCTGGCGGCCCTCATGCAGAATGGCTTTGCCGCCGGCCAGGCGGGCCTCCTGAAGGCCGGCGAGCAGCAGCAGCGCTGGGCGCAGGACGGATCGGGTCTGGTGACGACAGCCGGAGCCGAGCCACAGCTGGTCCAGTGGACCTCGGGTGGGAAGCTGCAGAGCTATGCCCACGTTAGCCAGCAACAGCAGCAGCAGCAACAGCCGCATCAGAGCACACCCAAGTCCAAGTGAGTAGCTCCGCCATTACTCTTGAAATAACCCGAAATACTCTTAAGAAGATTTTACTAATGAACGTTGTTTCTGCTCCTCCAGAAAACACCGTCAGGAGCATGCGGCTGAGTTGATTTACGCCAGCCCCTCCACATCGGCCAATGCGGCCCAGAACCTGGCCCAGTCCACACCCACCTCAGCGCCAAGCAACAGCAGTGGCGGCAGCACTAGCTCCTCGGGTGGAGGAGGCGGCAGGAAGAAGTCCCAGGCCCAGGCAGCAGCAGCCGCTGCCAATGGGGTGCACATCCAGAAGCGGTACGCCTGCACCCACTGTCCGTACTCGACGGACCGGAGGGATCTGTACACCCGACACGAGAACATCCACAAGGACGAGAAGCCCTTCCAGTGCTATGCCTGCCTCAAGCAGTTCAATCGCGCCGACCATGTGAAGAAGCACTTTCTGCGCATGCATCGCGAGCTGCAGTATGATATAAACAAGACCCGACGTCACGTTTCCGCGGGCAGCGGTTCCTCTGGCAGTGGTTCATCCGGCAGCGCTGGATCCCACCACTCCGGGGGACGCGGCAATGTGACCATCAATGCGTCCGGAGTTAATATAGACAATGCCTTCTTGGAGGCCCAACGCCATCCCACCTCGACCAGCATGAGCATTGTGGAGACCATCGAGGCGGTGGCCTCGGCGTCGGACATGCCCTTGGCCCAGCTCAAGCAGGAGAAACTGGACGATGGTAGCGGTGTTGTGCTTCCGCTCCACGTGATGCAACAGCCGGTGGCCAGCTCCAGTTCGGGGAGCAGTGGCAGTCACGGCAATAGCAACGGCGGCGGTGGCAACAACTCCGGCCTGCTGAAGCCCAAGCGGGAGAAGCGCTTCACCTGCTGCTATTGCCCCTGGTCGGGGGCGGACAAGTGGGGACTGAAGCGTCATCTCAACACGCACACAAAGCCCTTCGTCTGCCTGCTCTGCGATTACAAGGCGGCGCGTTCCGAGCGCCTGGCCACCCACGTGCTTAAGGTGCACAACAAGCGGGCCTGCAGCAAGTGCTCCTACCTGGCGGACACGCAGGAGGAGTACCAGGTCCACATGAGTGATGTGCAGTAAGTATTCAGTGATCTTTTGTTTGCAACTAGGTGTCCCTGCAGAGATAGTCATTAGGGTTTTAACTTGTGAAACTCTACATCCAAACTATCTAAATAGAGTTTAGTGAATTTTATATTTAAACATATTGGATTACATTTAGTTAAATGATAGATAAAGTTACTATTTGATATATCCGTGTGTCCGTTTGTCCATTGGTTTTATAAAACTTCAATATGTCCGAAGATTACACCTTTAGATTTCACATTTTTTTCTGATAACTTTTCACTTTAATAAAAAAGTTTCTTTAAAATCTTTAAAATATAAATTAGCTAAAATCACTAAATCTGCAGGGGCACTTGAAGCTTCGGTTGGCCGATGCTTATCCTCTCCCCTCCTCCGCCATTGGGAATGATGAAAAACTCTAAACAGCTTTTGAACTCTCTTTCGCCCGCTTCGCTCTGCTCTTTTCCTCCCCCCACCCCCGGATCTTCTCCAACCAAAAACACCTATATATATGTCTGATCCCCTGTAACCCCTGATCCCCTGATCAGTCCGCACGATAACCGGCCGGCGCGCAGCGGCAATGGCAACACGAGCGGCGGCAGCAGCAGCGGCAACAGCAGTGGCAATGGCAACGGCAACGGCAATGCCAATAATGCTGTTGGCCATGGCCATAGCCACGGCAGCCACAGCCAGAACCTCAATGTGCTGCGCACCATCGGCAACAGCCTGGTGGCCAACAACCAGCTGAACACCTATGCCGGCAACGCTTTTGGGTAACATTCTCAGACCGACCTCAGACCCCCCCAAAATTAAACAAAAACAAAAAATATGAAAAGAAAAACCCTTTCAAATCCAAGATCCCCCCAAACTCCAACCGAGATCGCGCACAACGTTCCTAACTCTAGTTACTACCCTCGTTCTCTCGTTCTCTCCACGAACATCCCGATCATGACCACCACATCTTCATCAATTCCACTCCACTCGACCAACCACCACCATTCCGCTTAGCGCCTACAGTGGCAATGTGGGCAATGCGAATGGAGGCGGCGGAGGTGCCGTTACCATCTACACCACCACCACCAACGAGGGCGTGACGGGCGGCGGTGGAGGCGGCGGCGGTGGCGGAGGCGGGGGCAATGTATCCGGCAACATTTCCGGCGGACCGCTCCAGGAGATCATCGTCAATCCCTCGTCGATGGTCGGCTGGAGGCTGAGCGCAAATGGTTCGCTGATACCGCCCCATGACCTGCTCACCGGCGGACTGCCGAATGCGGCCACACAGAAACGCGGCTCGGAGCGACTGTTTCAGTACCTCGAGGCCGAGGGCAGCGATCCGGAGGACTATGCGCGGTATTTCTTGCCAAATCCCCGATCCAAATATATTAGCTTTTGTTGGTTTTCGTTGAGTTCTTTGAGTTCAGTTAACATTGTTTGTTACTGGTTTTTTGTTGTTCTTTTTTTTAAATATTGTTTTTTTTTATTTACTTGTTTTCATTGCCATTTTTGTTATTAACTAGGTTTTGTTCAGATATTTCATAATTTCGCTCATTTTGCGAAATTTGTTTCCATTTATTGAATGTTTTTTAAAACAATTATTTCATTTATGTTTCCAAAGATCTCTGCTCTTGGGTTTCCATTTTTCCTTGGTTGCACGTTATTGTTTTTCATAATTTATTTTCCCATTTTTACATATTTCACCTGTGTTTACCCCTCGTTTTGTTGTCCCATTTAATTATTTCAGATTGTCTTCTGTTTTTCACCTTTGATTGCCATTTAATTTCCTGTCTTTTGTTAATTCACATCCTTCAAACCACATTGTAAGCAAAACTAATCCCTTATTTGTATGTTTAATCCTTGCAGTCTGCTGAAGATGGACGCCATCAGTCGCAACACCGCTTCGGTCGCTCAGGATTTTCATAAGGCGGGAGGCGTGCACGAGTTGAAAATACCAGCCAATCATCAACTCCTGTTTAACAATAAACTGCCTTCGCAATGGACGACACGAGAGGCTGCTGCACTGCTCTACAGCCTGAGCAACATGGGCGGCACGGCCGGCTCTGGTTCTGGATCGGGATCCGCTTCCGTTACCAGTTCGCAGCGCCAAAAGTTCGGCATACGGGCGCGACAACATTCCACCGGCGAGGACGACGAGAATACACCTTCGTCCGCCTCCTCGTCCAGCTTCTCCGGCGACGAGTTCAACATGAGCTCGACATCGCCGCTGAAGCTGTCGCGTCATGCCGTCAAGCTGGAGAAGATGGAACTGGAGGAGGCCAAGGAGCAGCTGATGCCCAGCAAGGCGTTGATGGCGACGGCATTTCTGGAGGCGGCCAGCTACGAGCAGACGGCCATCGAGCTGCTGGCCAGCAAGCAGAGGAAGATCAAGGTCGAGAATGAGAACGACGAGGACCAGGAAAACCAGCAGCAGCAACAGCAACATCAGCCCCATCACCAGCAACAGCAGCAGCAGCGATTGCAGCTTATTAAATCGTCTCCCGCGTACAAATTGAGCAACAACAACAATAGCAACAGTAACCACAACACCAACAACAACTACTACAAGGACAAGTCGTCGCACCGAAATGCCGTTCACCATCTTCGCCAGGACGACAAGGAGAACAAGACAAAGTCGACCACAGCCCAGGTTGCAGCAGCCCAAGCAGCCGCAGCAGCGGTGGCAGATATTGCTGCTGCAACAGCAGCTGGCAACGGCAACGGCAGCCAGACCCCCTTCCTCACTCAGATGGAGTACCAGAATCTCAATCGCATCGGCACCCAGTTCCAGAACTACGTCAAGGACATCATCAACAAGTACTATGCGGCGGAGACGCCTTTAATGCTGGCTGCAGCTGCAGCGGCCTTGCCCACGGCTACCACCACGGGGCAGGAGAAGCTTTTGAGCGAGGATATGGTCCGCAACCTATCCCCGAGCAAGCGCCGTCGTCTGCTCAGCGAGACGGAGGAGTACATCGAGTATCTGCGCAACAAGGAGGACATCACCCTGACCATTGCCCCGAAGACCAACCAGCAGCAGTCGCCTCCACAGCAGGCATCGCTGCTCAAGCGCCAGTTGGACTTGTCTGCTCCCCGCAGGAGTCCGAAGAAGGCGCACCATAACACCAGTGGAGGCGGCAACAGCAGCTCGAGTACTGCCCGCAAGTCCCTGACCCAACTGGCCACTCTGCTGCCCCTGTTGGCGGATGCGGCCAGCAAGCAGGAGTATCTGGCTGCACCTTTGGACTTCAGCAAGAAGTCCGAGGAGGCGCGCAGTTCCCGGAAGCAGGCGCAGCCCAAGAAGATGCGTCTAACACCAGAGGCGGTGGTCACAATGCTGCGGGACAAGTATCTCAACAGGATGGTGCGCCAGCGGTTGGGCTGCCTGAAGTGCAGTCAGACAAAGAGGAGCAGCGCCATCAGCTTCAATTACCATACGCTGGGATCGCTGGCCCTGCATCAGTACTGGCGCCATAGCCGGGAGGGGGGATCCGGGTCCGGGTCGAAGCGAAGGATCCAGCTGCAGGCGGCGCTGGTGAAGAGGCGCCTCAGACAGGCGGCGGCGGCAGCGGCAGCTGGGAGCGTGTAGCTTTCGGTTCGGTTTTTCGCTTAGGATTGTAGAAGAAAATGTTTGCTTGCCATAATATGGAATGCACTAGGCATTGACATTGAAAATCGTTTAAAAAATTGCATTTAATTTTTTAAATTTTAAGTTGTGATGTACCTGAAATATGATTTCTCTTAAACAAACAAAAAATACTTAAAACAACAAACAAAAACAAAAACAAACGAAACACAATTCATCTCGGATGCGAGTGAATTTCATTATCTTAGTTGTACAATTGAACTATCTCACAAACTCAAACTCAAACACAAACACTTACCCACTTAGATACACTCACAATGAACATCTGGACACGCGGATATTTAACGATTTTGTCATGTAATTTGTAATTTGTAATTCAACCGGAATGAGCATTTATCAAATGTCCCTGATTTCCACCACTCCACTCCACTCTACTCCATTCGTTTTCGATTCAATGAAATGTGAAGGAAAAAGCTTTAATTTGCCATTTACAAAGCTTGCGTTTAGTTACGAGTAATGATTGCCATCTTTTACACATCTAGCTTTTAGTATTAGTTACGCATTAATTTATGAACTGCGAATGCGATTGCGAATGCAAATGCAAACCTCATCGATCGAACCCTTTGCCTTACTTATCATTTAAGCTTTAACGTGAAAATACATTTAGTTTTAGTTGATTTAGTTACGTCTCCGCCTCGGAGCAGCAGCAATGCCCACAAAAATGAATATAAAGCCATTTTAAATATGGAAAACAAACGTATTTAAATATTAACAAAACAAAATGAAACAAAACTATATTACTGTACGTGTAGATGTATTCATGATTTTATCAAACGAAACAAAACAAAACAAAAACTAAGAGAAAGCGGAGAAAGAACAAGAAAAAGTAACACAAGAACAAAATACTCAAAAAAAAAAACATGGATAGAATGCAACTTTTTACCACACTGAACAAGAAATAATTGACTGAAAAGTGTCGGGGAAAATATATGGTATATATATATATATATATGAAATAAAGGTATAAACAATTTTAGTGTAAAATGTGTGTTTTTGCTAAATGTGGTAAACTAAAAACGTAAATTTATTACACAAAACTAAACTAAAGCGTAAACGAAGATGACAAATTCTTAAGTAAAGTAAATTTTTGGATGACAAGCCATTTAGACAAAATTTTTGAGACGAAAAAAGACATTTATAAGAAAGGAAACAAAAATGAATGAAAAACAAACCGAATTACTTTAAATTTTATTTGAGCAAAGGACTTGCAACAAAATAAAAGTATAATTACAATAACTGTAATGTGAGTGTTTTTAGTTTAAAATTATATATTTCCAAAACATTCAAAATAAAACATAATTAGTTTAAAATATAAACGATTTGTGCGTTTTTAATTGGTTGCTTGGATTTGTGGGTTTGTTGTTTTTAAAATCAAGAAAAAAGGAATCCAGAAGCTAATCACTCGAAACTCTTAGATTTGCCTTTCTAGATACAACCTTTTGGATAACTTCCTTTGCTTGAAAAGACCAATTTCTCTGGTTAATAATTTTTTTATTGAAGCAAAAGTACTAAGTTAAAAACTAATTCCTTAAAACAGTAGTTCAGATGGGTATCCATTAAGTTTCCGCGGATTTTTAACGGGCATCGAAGACCACAACTGCAAGGCAAGAAAAGAAAAGCATTTCATCAGTACAGTTTGACAGTCACTGAAACCTTTTTGGGGACTACAGATAGAAATACTTACGACGCTTGGTGCGCTTCTTGTACATGATGCGGTATCCGCACTCGCGACAACGGATTGGATCCCTTGGCCGCATCTCGTTCTCGTGATGGCATTCTAGAAGTTATATATATATTATTAATTGATTAAAAACAGCAGGTTATAAACAATTTTAAAAGGCAACACCATGAGCCATGTGCGCGTTCGGAAAATGGTTTGCCCTTCCAAATACTGATTCTGCTTTACTTACCACCACAAATATATGTCATGGCTGTTTTCACATTATCCTTTGAGCTGGTCTCAGACATCCTGGTCTAAGATTTTATCAAGTATTGTTTATTGAACTGCGGCAAACTCGGAAAATAAATGTTTAATAATCCAGCGGCAAGGAGATAGAGTTAAATGTAGTGTTGCCAGATCGCAGAAGTAAAGGAATACCAAAAGTACATACCAAAAAGAAACACTGCTCAAAATAATACTTAAATACCTTACTTCGAGCGGATATTTAAAAAAAAAATTGTTGATTAAATTTAGTAATTATTTTAAAATTATCCCAAACGATTCGGTGAAAATTATAACTCATTAAATATTTTTGTTATTGTTAAATATGCTTTAAGATTGATGTATATATTTTATTGTTAAATATAATAATTACATTTAGAAAATTGCACATTGTTCATAAATGGATTTTAGTCTTATTAATTTCACTATATTTAATTACGTTTTGTTTATGTTTGTTCGATCGACAGTGCCTGAGTATTTGCCCCACTACAGCATGTCCACAGGGCTCGCAGAAATCCATTCTGTCGGGTTTTTGGAATGTACAGGATGACTTCGAATCAATTTCCTGCAGTTGCTCCAACTCCTGGATCTCACAATTATCCAAGGGTTTCGCATTATCATTTGTATCTGAAAGATCTGGAGTATCCCTTAGATCCTCCTCCTGCTGCTCCATCCTGCTTAGCTCATCCAAGTGCCTTTTGGACTTCAAGTGCCTTTGATAGTTTCCCCTGGCCTTGATGGTCAGGTCACAGATTTGACAATGGACGGTGTGCATCATCAGGTGAACGGCTTTGCGATGGGTCTGCATCAATCCTTGACTGTAGAAGGCCGCTCCGCAGATCTCGCAGGTGAAGTTCCTCCTCTTCAGATGCTTCTTGTTCAGGTGGTCCCTGAGGTAGAAGTTGTTACCGAATTCAAGTCCGCAGATCTCGCACCTCGGCTTGGGCTGCTTTCTGTTCACTTTAAGGGGTCCTCGTTGCTCCCGAATCTTCTCACGGTGCTTTCTGATTGCGTCATTGCATTCTTTGGAGGAATGCGCACAACAGCAGCGACCCAAAGTAGGGAGCTGGCAAATGAGGCAGGGTTTCCTCCGTTGATGCATGCGAGTTACGTGAGATTTAAGG
Organism: Drosophila setifemur; assembly: GCA_021224005.1. NCBI lineage: Eukaryota > Metazoa > Arthropoda > Insecta > Diptera > Drosophilidae > Drosophila > Drosophila setifemur. Next base: position 9,347,374 of record JAJJHY010005742.1, read on the forward strand.
GAGGACCACAGTTGAAACCTCCAGCGGCAGTTGCGGCACTTAAAGGGACGGTATCGCAGGCGGCAGGAGAAGCGAATTCTTTGCTGGTGCTTCTTGAGGAATGTACGTGTTAGGAATGAGGAAGGGCAGGTGGAGCAGGAATATCGAACTTGTAATGCCTCCTCCTGTTTCCTGTGCCTCAGCAGCTGGTGCAGCTGGTGACTGAAGGTGAAGCGGTACTGGCGTTGACAAAGCGGACATTTGCTGAGTTTGCTACTCCTTCGGACAGGAGCTTCCTTTCCCGTTTCCTCAACAAAGTCCAGCTGAAGACCCCTGGGCTCTATAACCACCAGCTCCTCTACTTGTTTTAGAGGCTGCTTCTCCTGTTTCTTTACTTTCTGCTCCTCCAGCCACCTTTGGTAGCTTCTGTTCTCCAGCAGTTCATCCGAAGGGGAACCCATTTTTTTGCTCAGGTGGGAGACCAAAGAGTGCTGTATGTAGAATCTCCGATAGCAAATCCGGCAGTGAAAGTTGTCCCAATAACTGTGCTCTTTCTGGTGCTGCTCCACTTGAAGAAGCTTTCGCCAAGGAAGAGTCCTACAATCCTGGCAAGCACAACGCAATCCTGGAGAGAAAGCAGCTGCCATCTGTGGACGTAGAGCTCCATTAGCTTCAGAGCCTGTAAGCTGACCCACCGCTCTCCTATAACCAGTGGTCACTGTATCCAGGATCTCCTCCAACTTTTCGTGGGGCAGAAATCTATTCCTGGCTTCAAACACCCGGCAAATGGCTTGAAAATCCTCCTGGAGATTCACTTTAAAGTACTGATTAGTCCAGAAGTTCTCGCGGGATTGCGCAACCTGCAGCAGGATCAACATGTCCGCACTGCGGAAGCGCATCATCTTCTGGACATCGCCTCCTCCGGAGCTGGCGGAGGAAGAATCCCCAGATAATCCCGATTCCCTGCAGAATGCCACGTATTTCTCAAGGGGTTGCTTGCAACACTTGCACTGACAATCGCAGGAAGTCGTGCATCCTGCGTAGTGCTTGCCATTTTGAAGAGTTGGCAAGTCGGTGGTAAAGTTTTCATAAACAATTAACAATTTTCCAGGCCAAGACATAAAAGTTGTTTACAAAATGATCAGAGTCAAGTTAGCGACGAAAGGCGATCGCTGGAGTGTGGAACTTGTGGATCGTTTTGACTTTTCCGTTATTAAGCAACATATATGAATGGAAAAAAATACTGCATTATAAAGAAAATAATAAAGCATAGTTCACAAATAAATTTTTAGAACATTTTACGTTTAAAAACTCGCTTTTAATTGTATTTGGAACATAATTATTGCGAATTTTGACTGTGTTCTAAAGACAGTTTAAACTCTTTTACATCGGGCAACGCTGGCTTAAATGATTATCAACTGTTAAGATTCTGGCTTTTCCAGCTGTTTTCCGAGAAAATGAGTAATTGTAAGATGCTCATCTTAATGCTTGATGCAAGAGTAATTTTCTTTAAGCATTAAAAATGCCACAGAATATGAAAGAGGAAAGAAAACAGCATTTTCTTAGGGACGTGAATCCACAATGTGACCAGTTCTTAAGGGTATGAAAATGCGCTAGCAGTGCCGGCGAATTCCGGACGCGTTTGTGGGCTGTTCCCCGAAACGAGATGCGGTCCCACAATGTGAGGATCGCTCTGCCAACTTCCTCGAAAGAGATAGAAAATGCATCTTGAAGATTAAGATACACACAACAATCTGTACAACACAAGTGCGTCAGAGTTTTCAGAACCTGCGGTTCTGTGGAAATCGCGAGCAAAACCATTAGATGTGCCTGTACACCTAGATGCTATCGCGCAGTAGATAGCCACCTGCAAATAGCTGAATATTATATTGTGATCGCAACCGAACCGTCCGGTTTCATAAGCCATGTTCTCGAATCTGCGAAATACCTCCGATGCTGTTGCTGTCGGACTGGTTCTCCTCATTTTTGTGGCAACAGCGCCGGCCTGCATTGAAGCCACCCAGTCGGGCATTTACATAGACAATGGCCGGGATCAGACGATCATGCATCGCGTGCTCAGCGAGGACGACAAGCTGGACGTGTCCTACGAGATACTCGAGTTTCTGGGCATTGCCGAACGACCGACCCACTTGAGCAGCCATCAGCTGTCGCTGCGGAAGTCTGCCCCCAAGTTCCTGCTGGACGTGTACCATCGCATCACGGCGGAGGAGGGCCTGCCCAATGAGCAGCATCACCACGGAGATGACGAGGATGAGGATGATGATACGTACGAGGGGGGCAGTCATCGCTCTAGGCGCAGCATCGATCTGGATGAGGACACCCCCACCGAGGAGAAGAACTTCATCACCGATCTGGACAAACGGTTCATCGACGAGAGCGACATCATCATGACCTTCCTGAACAAGCGCAACCACAATGTGGACGAACTGCGTCACGAGCACGGCCGACGTCTGTGGTTCGACGTCGCCAATGTGCCCAGCGAAGATTACCTGGTCATGGCCGAGCTGCGTCTCTACCAGAACGCCAACGAGGGCAAGTGGCTCACCGCTAACAAGGAGTTCACCATCACGGTATACGCCATCGGAACGGGAACCCTGGGCCAGCACACCATGGAGCCTCTGTCCTCGGTGAACACCACTGGGGATTACATTGGCTGGCTGGAGATGAATGTGACGGAGGGCCTGCATGAGTGGCTGGTCAAGTCGAAGGTGAACCATGGCATCTACATTGGAGCGCATGCCGTGAACAGGCCCGATCGAGAGGTCAAGCTGGACGACATTGGGCTGATCCACCGCAAGGTGGACGATGAGTACCAGCCCTTCATGATTGGCTTCTTTCGGGGACCGGAGCTGATCAAGTCAACCGCCCACAGCAGTCACCACAGGAGCAAGCGCAGTGCCTCGCATCCCCGCAAGCACAAGAAGTCAGTGTCGGCGAAGATGAACCCGCTGCAGGATGTGCCCGTGGAGAACACGCGCAGCTGTCAGATGCAGACCCTGTACATTGACTTCAAGGACCTTGGCTGGCACGACTGGATCATCGCCCCGGAGGGCTACGGAGCCTTCTACTGCAGCGGCGAGTGCAACTTCCCGCTCAACGCGCACATGAACGCTACCAACCACGCCATCGTCCAGACCCTGGTCCATCTGCTGGAGCCCAAGAAGGTGCCCAAGCCCTGCTGTGCTCCCACCCGGCTGGGTGCCTTGCCGGTGCTGTACCATCTGAACGACGAGAACGTCAACCTGAAAAAGTATCGAAACATGATTGTGAAATCCTGCGGGTGCCATTGAATTTACCGATTTACCACTTACCGCCTAGGCTAAGCACTATAAAGCATTTCTGTGTAGATGTCCGTCTCCCTACTAATCTCGAATATTTTTTATAGAAATATACAACGCTGTACCTAACTAAAATCGGGGCACAGCCTGTATTCTGTGCTCCGGTCTCATCATTCTACACTGTGCGATGTCATTCGTCGCCTATGATATTACTTGTGCCTCACAACGGAGCGTTAATTAAGTCTAGAATGTGAACACTTAATAAACGGTCGTAAACATAGTTTTCTTTATTTGTCTTCCACATTTGGTAAATAGTTCTCACTTCAACATTGAGTATTTCCGGGACTAATCCCTGACATAGCATGCATATTTGATTCAAAAAAATTAATACTTGCAAATGGATTCTTTCAGCTGGAACAAAACAAAAATCATTTGTTTCTGGCAGGGCACGCGAAGGTAAAAGAAACCATTATAAACGGCGAGATTATCGCTTGTGTATCCAATGATGGCGAAAAGCAAAGAGATCCATGATTAGGTTTCCCACACGCTTGTCAATTAGACTGGACATTAGGCGGCCATCGAACACGGGCACATTAACATTTAACGAAATGCACGCCTCTCTGGAAGAAATATAAATTATTTAATTAATAAAAAAGAATAATACATACGAGTATATTACATAGGATATAGTCATTCGGTTAGGCCTTATTACAAACCGGATACACAAAAATCGGCTATGTTTTCTTTACTATAAGCAATAGGTATATTCACAATTAAATACTCACAAAATCTCATAGACTGGAATGCAGTTCCGGAAGTACTCCTTCAGGGTAAACTCCCCGTTTATGGTCCTGGCCCGGCTAACGCTGATCATGATATCCGGATTCTTGCTGTACAGAATCACAAAGATATGTCGGTTCGGCGATTCGATGGGCCGGGCAAACTTGCCGAGCACTGTGTCAATGTAGGCACCGTTGCTGCGGCTGAAGAACTCCTCGGAGGAATCCTCCGTGTACAGTAGGAAGAACTGCCTCTCCACAAAGTGCGAGTTGAATGTCTGGGGCTTGCGGAAGAAGGCCATGCTCTCATCAATCTCCTGGATCCAGCTGAAGTGAGAATTCACAGTCAGCAGATACAGGGCAGGCAGATTGAGGCAGGGCTCGTAGTTAATGGGCGGAGGCTTCGGGAAGCCCGCCGAGAATTCTTCGCTTTCGAAGATCTTCGCAAGAGCTTCAACCAGCAGGGAGTAGTTGGTCCCACTGGCGGATTCGCGACGCCATCTCTCATGGCCGTTGCAATGCCTCAGCAGTTCATAATACATGTGAAAGAAGTATTGGCGGGCCTTCATCACCAGCTCCACAATAGATTTCGACATCACCATCCAAATCCACTCGTCAATAAAAATGTTAACATTGCGATCATTGGAAGTCGCTTGGCCATCGCAAATCTGGGACAGACGAAGTTTGGTGGGTCCTGAAATATATATAGAAACATAAATTTTTGGTATCTGAATTTTGCTATTCTACAGGCAGACGGAAAAACAAATAGATAGATAGTCTCCGTTGTCTCTCCGATGTTGTAGAATAGAAACAGGACGCACAAATCGGGAGATCCCTTATCCTTACCCGAAAACAATGCCACTGCCAGAGGCGCCACCACTGTGGCATAAATAATATGGTTCTTCTGCTTGTTGCAAATAATCCAGGGTGTGCGGAAATTCAGGGCCGACGTGTTGAAGGGCTCCAAAAAGTCCCGGAGCACCGTGTTGGGATGCAAGTGCACATTCCCAGAGTAAGCAGACTTCAGGCAATTTTTTCCCACATCCACCGCACAGATGTTGGGATACATTCCCCCAGTTAGAGCCGCCTTAACAACGGCCCAATTGCCCGACATCAGGTTGAGATTGATCATGCTCAACTGCCCACGACTGTGGACTAAATGGGCTGCTCTTAGCGAGCTCACGATTTCGGAGCGCGTAAAGTTCAGCTGCTCCATCAGGCCGTTAAGGACGAAATCGTACTCATCGGTGAGATACAGAGGGGGAATCTTGTTCTTGCACCGGGACTGCCACTCCTGGTACAGACGCACGAAGATTAAGTGATCCGAAAACTGATTGTCGCCCAGGAGGGCTCGCTCGTTCTTGATGCGGTTCTGAATGAAGATGGTGAACCTGTCCCACAGGCGGTCAATGTCCTCGTTGAAAGGAATCCCCAGCGGATCTGCTGTTAACAGCGAGCTCACAATCGTGAGAATCGGATCCAGGCACTGCAGCAGAATGCCGAAGATTAGCATGCGGCCCAGTTGGCAGGGAATTGGGATATCGTGCAGGCGGTAGCCCAGCCAGGTAATATCCTCAGACTCGTCCAAGACATCAATCTTCTTTAGGAACTGGACAGCATGATGTACGTTTATTAGGGGTGGTGGTGAGATGGTAAAACTGAGATATTCGCTGATTATCTTGTGGGGCGACAGCAGCTTGATAGCCAGGCAAATCTTGTCCAGTTGCATGGTCTGCAGGCGGGGCTGGGTCCTTTCGGCCAGGCCGTCGAAAGCCTCCTTGGATATCAGGCGGAAGCAGTGGGCATCGGCAGCTTAACAGGAATATATTTCGAAATTATTGAACTAAAAGATCACAACCTCCAACCTCTTACCTTCGGTGTCGAAAATCAACTCCCTTCGGGCCAGGCAATCCTTGGCCACCCACTCGTAGCGATCCTCCACCCCATAGTTGCTGCTATCGTAGACCAAGTTCAGGCGGCAGGCGGTGTCTATTTGGTACTTGAAGGACACCTTCAGAGGCAGCGATTCAATAATTTCCGTGGTCAGGACGACCTTCACCGTATCATCGCGGGCCTTTACCAGGGCATCAATGTAATCATTCCTCATGTTCTCGTGCAGTAGGAAGATGGAGAGCTGTTGCAGGTTGCCGGTGAGGCAGTGGCTCAGCAGCATATAGTTCAGCTTAACAATATGGTAGTAGGTGGGCAGGATAATGAGGATGTTTCCTGCAAATAGAGTTAGGATTTAGTATTAGAACTAAAATCGATTCCAACTAAATCAGCAAGTTCCCATCAAATAAACTAAAAAAATATAAGACTTTCGTTCAGTCCATTCCACATTCTTAATTTTATTAAATCCGATTTATAAAACTACCTTCTATACATAAGTAAGAGGAGCTTCTCCTCCGTTCCATATAAATTAACAATTAATGACATAGTTTTATTGAAATACTTTCGATACTCCCAAATCAGGAGGTTCCCAGCAATTAATAACGAGATTTCCTTCATTCCCTGGCGCATTCATCAAAAGTGCTCGCTCGAATGGGTTTGATTTATTACATCTGATTTACAAAGTTACCTACTATACATAAATAAACGCAGCTCTCCTCCGTTCCATACAAACTAAAGTTATGTTTAGACAGACGCACATTAATAAAATAGTTTCGATACTACTAAATGGCTTTGACATCTCCTTCTCCTTCGGCTAAAACTAATACAACTATTTAACAGATGTGGTTTTCGTGTTGAGGCGGCGACGTTCAGTGAGGAGTGGCATTCCCGATGCCCAGGATAGCGGGCGCTGAGTGGCTGGATGTTGGCTGACTGTTGACTGCTGGCTACGAGCGCTGCTGGGCAGGATCGCTCTCCAGTTCTTTGATTTGCCGCAGGATCTCCGACTTCTTTTTCACCTTGTCCAGCTGGTCCTTGTCCAGCTTCTTCTGCTCGCCGGCCTTTATTCTGCCCTCGATCTGTTCGATTTCGCGGATTTTCTTTCGCAGCTTTTTCAGCTGCTTGACCGTGTCCACCTCCTGGGGAGCATCCAGACTCAGCTGCTCCTCGAGAGCCTTGGATAGTGTGGTGTCCTCCTTGCTGCTGGAGGCCTGGTTAGCTTTTGACGCTGCCTGAGACGGACTGGGCGCCATAGCCAACAGGCCTGGAGTGGAAGGCTTTGGCGTTTTGGTTGACTCCTTTTCCGCCTTCGCCTTGGCCCTGGTCCGCTCCTGCTTTTCGCGCTCCTTCTTCGCCTCGGCCGCTACGATGGGGCACATGCCAGGCGGGACACCGGTCTGGCGCTGGGCCACAAACTGCTTGCCCTTGCTCTCGTACAGCGGCACCTCCTCCTGGGGCACGTAGCCATCCTTGACCCGGCGGGCCTTCCGCCAGGTGCCGTCCGGACGCTTAGTGGCCGGAATGAATTTGCCCTCGCTGCTCTGAAGGTAGGTGCTCATCTTGTGCCTGATTCTATAAAAAACAATGCCCAATTTCCATGCGATAATAATCGATAGGTGCGTCTGGAGATGGTACTTCTCGGTGGATGCAAGCCTACCAATTCCCGTGATTAATCGCACTTTTGGATGGGGGGAACGAGTCACAGTGTGGAGCTTACCCCGCCTAAATTTGAATCTTGATTAAGACTAACCAGGTTCAAACTACGCATTTCCCAAATTTTTAAAAATGGGATAGGATATGGAGGAACGAGTCACGATTTGGAAGCAAATCTTTAATAGCTTTCCTGAAACTAAATTTCTTTAAGCATAAAACTAGCAATTCCCTAACCTTTAGTAATAGGTTCAAATATGGAGGATCAAGGCAATGTTTGTAGCATATTCCGCGTTAATTTAAATCTGATAATCCTTAAAAGCTTTCCTGACCTTCGATTACTAAGACTAGCAATAACCTAACTTTTTAAAATAATTAAAGAGAGAAGCACTCACCTGGCGAAAACTCCGGCTTGGTGCGGAGCAGGTACATGATGTCTATGATAAGATCGTAGTCCACAAAATCAGGCTTGGCATTCTTTACCACATAGCCGTGCAAACTGTAGTTATTGAGAGCATCGATACACTCATTGTTGCCCTTCGAAGCGGCCAAGGAAATGGCATTCTGCTGCTGCTCATCCACAATATAGGGATCGGCGCCCATGAACAGGAGCAGGCGCAGGTGATTGGCATTGTTCAGCTGGGAGGCAATGAGCACAGCCGTCTTTCCATTCATCGAGTGACGATAGTTAACCGGCACCAGGTCATAGTTGATGGCGTACAGAAAGGGACGTATGGCCGCATCGGTGCCCTGTTCCTCATAGGCCTGCAGGCACTTGTCCATCTGCTCGTTGCGCTGGCTCTTGGTGCGAAACACCTCCGGGATCTCCTTGTATATATCCGGTCCCTTGTGGATGCCTGCCAAGGCGATGCAACTGTGGATGTCATCCAAGTAGGAGATTCTTAGCCCAGTCTGCGGCATCACTTGTTTATTCAACACACATCCTTCGCCGAAGAAGGAAGTGAACTTCTTCACATCCTCCATCTGGGAGAGAAGTACGACCCGGAAGTTCAAGCTGGTGTTCAAGGCCTCACGCAGCTCGCTCAGCAGGATGTCGGTGTAGGGATCGTGCATGTGCACGTCGTTCACCACAACGTGGCTGATGTTCTGTAACTTTTCGTTTCCGGTCAGCGAGCGCAGAAAATGCTGGGCCGTCGAATAGATCACGTGCGTGGTGGTGCTGACCACACTAAAGTGGGGCAGTTGGATTCCCACCGTCTCGCCCAACGGCTCGCCGATGAAGTCCGCCATCCTTTGGCCATTGTGTATGGCCACAATGCTCTCCCTCTCGATGCAAATGATCTTCGTATTGGTCTTCTTCGACCCGCAATCGTCCAGGATCAGCAGAGGCAGAAACACCGACTTGTCCCAAGAGAGATCGGCATTAAAGACGACCACGCGGTGCACATACATGGGCAAAAGGATCTCCGTGGACAGGCGATAGCCCGGAAAGCTGTTCAGGAAATTCCGTTGCGCCTCGGTTTGGAAGCGAGGATTGGGCGGACGAATCGCCGGCAAAGGGACGTACATCTTCGGCATAATCGCAAGACAGATCTCAGCGCCCATCAGCATATCCAGCTCGTCCTTGCCGAGGGAATTGGACCTGCTCAGGAACGTGAACAGGTTCAAGATGGCCGCCGAGGTGAGAGTCAGGATCTTGGGTTCCTCCAGGTAATGCCGGCAGGCCTGCTTGAACACCTTCACGCTGTTCTGGCCATTGTGGTGGACGATCTGGGAGCGCAGTCCCAGTGCGCGTGAGCAACTTACGAACACATCGTGCTCCGTGGTCCGGAATGTGCACGGAAATTGCTGGCAGCAGCGCCTCCCAGCTATAAAGTAGAGCAACTGCTGCGGCACATACTTATCCTTGATGACCTGGTTCATTTCCAGCGCACTCAATTCGATTTCCCTTCAATTTCCCCGAAAATGACTTTCCGTTATGGCCGAAACTCGTACGGAAATGAAAAATTGAAGCAACGCAGGGTTGTATTTTCGATCAAGCTTTTGTCGACGCCAGGGGGCACTCACACACGATCGAACTCGAACAACTTTATTTGATGCCTCTACAGTTTGAAGGATATTACTAAAGCAAGAACTGCACAGTTTTTAAACAATAGTTATATCTTTTTAGTTGGTATAACTATGCTAATAAGACCTGCTGCCTTTTTTGGGTGTTCAAAATGCACATACTATGGAAATATCGCAATTATTGTAACTCGTTTGTAGATCGGTCCAAATAAATGGGATTTTTCTTATCGATTTATCGAATCGAAACCGATTTATTGTCTGTTTTCAATGCAAAAAAAATAATAAACGCATTAATTTGAGCTTTGGCGCAGATTTTATTTCGCATGGGTTTTATGAATGGTTTAATTCTTGATCAATGTTCTAATCTTACAGCTTATCAAAACTCCTAGTACGTAATTTCGAATACATACACTTCCTAACACATTCTTCAATTATAGAATACATATATTTGTAAGTAAGCTACAGAGGTTTGGTTAAATCAAAGTTATTCTTAAACACAATTAGAGGCTACCAAAATCAGCCTGGTAAGCTTCAAAGAAAGTTTGACTTCTCCACGGAGTTCTGGGAGCCACTGCTCTGGTTCGACCAGCCCGAGTTGCCGGGCGCACAGCCATTCTGGAATAATAAACAGACATTAATATGGTTTTAAGTAAAGCACTTGACTGCGGTGCCACCAACCTGCTGATCATTGCAGCCGGAATTGTCTGACTTGTTCATGCCGCCGGAGCCGGAATTGTTTGGGTTGTTCGATCCCTTGCGGCCGCCGAAGTTGTTCAGGTTGTTGTTGTTGCCGTTGTGGCCTCCATTCTGGGCCATCCACGATAAAAAATTGCCGCCCTGCAAAGTAACTGAAAGAGTTTTTTGTTTGAAACAACGATTGAGTTGGGTAGGCTTGCCTGCTGGTCCTGGTTTTGGTTTTGCAGCTGATTGCCGACTAGGCTCCACTGATTCAGGGCAGCGGCTACCAGCGCCGGATTGATCGGCAGGGAGTTCAGATTCAGTCCGACCCCCAGGGGGTTGTTCATGCTCTGCCCTTGGTTCGAGGAACTGGAGCCCTGCGAATTAATGCCCAGCGCCTGCAGATTGGGCATGTCCAGGTGACCCCTGTTCATCCAGCCACCGCTGCCGCCCACGTTGCCATTATGTGGCTGGTTCATTCCATGAAAATTCGACTGCCTATTGTAGGAGGAGCCGCCATCCTGCCGGTTCACGTTCCCGCCACCACCAGAGTGACTGCCGCCATTGTTGTGGTAGCCCCCGCCCGAATTGCCTCCGTAATTATTGCCACCCATGCCGTAACCGGCGCTACCAATGTTGCTGTGACTATTGGCGATGATTGGGTTCTCACCTCCGTGCGCACTGTGCTGGCTATTACCTCTGTGGTGTCCGTTGCGGCCGGGATTCATGTGGTGGGCCTGGGGCTGGTACGAGTGCATGCCGAAGCTGTTGCCCGAGTTGTAGTTGTAGTTCTGGCCCTGATGGTTTCGGTTCTGCTCGGCCTTCGGGGCAGCATTCGAAACATGCACGGAAACGCCTGGATAAGAAACAAATTTATTTATTATAGTTATTCCAGTTCCAAGACAAGATCAGTTGGCCATTGTTAATCTATCCATTTGATTGTTCTCACCTTTGATTATGTGATCCTCCCCGCACAGGGATTGCGCCACATCGGGATCGAGAAATGTGACAAAACTGAAGGCCCTGAAGGGCCGGGGAATGAACACGTCTGTCACCTCGCCGAACTTGGAGAAATACTCCCGCAAGTCGTCCGAGTTAATGTCTTCTGTGCAGCGACCCACAAACACTTTGCATGGCACCTGGTGTCCCATACCCTGGAATATCAATTGAGTTACATACGGCCTAATATTGGTGACAAAGAGATCTCACCTTGGAGTTGGGCACCTTCACCTCGCACCAACGGCCGTCGATGAGGTGGCGATTGGATAAAACTCGCATCTGGGCATCGTACGAACCGAATCGCACGAATCCGTAGCCCTTTGACTGGCCGGACTTGACGTCCTTCTTGATCTGTGCCATCAGCACTTCGCCGTAGCTTTCAAAATATTCCCTTAAGCTATCCTCGGTTGTCTTCCAGGGCAGCCCCAGCACAATGAGATCGGTGCAACGCAGACGCGTTTCAATACGTTTCGTCTTGGCCGTTGAGTTTTCCAAATTATCGTCGCTCTTGCGCTTGTTTTCTGCGGGGGGAACATGGTTAAAGGGGGTTCCACTTCCACTGCCAATTGACATCTCACCCTTCGGAAAGACGCAAAAGTAGATATATTCCCCCCAGCCTGAATCAACGCTCGGCGGAAACAGTCTTCCCTCGTTGGAGCGAACTCCTCGCACAGCCTTTGTGTCCATGTTGCGGTACTTAAGGCCACAGGATCCAGGGAATTGGGCCTGCAGGGTAGACAGAAGCAGGGTGCCATCCTCCTCGGCTGGCAGCTCTATGGGCTCGTCACCCTCCTCCTCCGAAACTTGAACGAAATCCATGACTAGGGCCCTTCCCCTTCTTGGCAGCTCTAAAAACGACAGACGGTTAAACATACGCTCGACGCACGAGATTCACACTTCGCTCTATAGATGATCCATCATTCAGTCAACTGAAGCATCCCATTCTAAACATTCTATCCTACATACGTGAAATGCACTCACTCACTTCATACTTCATTTCAAAAAATCAAACACAAAATTTATCTACACACAATGATCGTATTTATGCAATAAATATTAGCTCAATAGATAGTGAGGAAATAAACGGGATATCAAGTTTTTTGGGAAAATAAAACAGGTATTCAGAATAAAATCTTATTGAATATATGATAAGAAAGCCTTCCTTCGGACACCGAAGCTTGAAATACCCTTGCAGATCGTACTAAATATAGTTTAAACTTTATTTTTCCAGTAATAAAAAAGTATCTTTAATAATAACGAAATTATCTTATCGTTTCGTTGCCAGACAGAGGATATAGTTATCTGATTTCAATGAAGTTTTCTGGCTCGGACGAGGTTATCATAGGAAGGTCTATCAATTAATTTACTGAATACCAAAAGTTATAATACTTTTCAGCTTTTTAATATAATGTAAAAGTCAGAGCAATTGGATGGGGAAATTAAAAATTGAGAAACTAGTTTGCGGACAAACGGACATACATAGATCAAGAATATATATATTTTAAGGGCTCTCCTTTACTGATATTTTACTAATTTCGCATCAGGGTAATTTTAGAATGCCTCCTGCAAGGGTATTGCCTTCAATTTCTTGGCAAGATGGTAACGAAGCGTCCAACCAAATGCTACAAATCGAATTCCTATATATGTCTGAAATCTGTATGAATGTATGCTTGTGTGTGACATGCGGCACACACACACACACGCACGCACACACATGCAGGCACGCACACAAACGTGGAAAACAGTTTGACTGGCGGCAGTCCTAAATGGTGGTTACACAACAATTCTTACACTATTAGAGGGTTAGACGTTGACGTTAGACGTCTTTAATATCTGATTCTGGCAGCGCTCACACACGTTATTTTTAATAGGGCATGTACTGCAGCATTTAAGCACGCTCTCTCACACGAAACGCAACGCTTCACGCACACACAGGCAAGACCAGAGAATCACTTTGCTTTCCACTCCACTCCACTCTACGCCACTCCACTCCACGCTCGTTTTTTCGACACAACACACTTTCAAATCGTGCGTAGTAAATACATATAATATTTACAGTTGAGATTTCAATGAATTTTCTTTAGTTAACACCATAATCCCCTTTGCGTTGCTTTCAGTCCTTTTTTTCTTGTATGTACATCAGAAGTCGACAGGGTTGACGCTATCGATTTTGGATGGGTCGATAACGATTTGCAAACCGGTAGCCAACTGGTCACATTGGGGCTAACCCAAAACCAGAGATGCCAGAGCTCGGGGACCGGTTTGTTATTTTTTCAGTTTTTCCCGGTTTCCGACCTGGAAAATAAACTTATTAGTTTAGATGAGTTTTAAACTAACTAATTGTATGCAAAAAAAAACAGAAATGGCTGCTTAAATCAATACGTGGGGCCACACTAGCAAAAATCGAAGTTATCGATTACCCACACCGATCAGCTGTTTTTAGTTGGGCGCGCGAAGTAAGCGGCGTGCTTGATTTACTTGTTGTGGTTAGTGGGTGTCTATGTAGTTTATTTAATCCAAAATGTTGAACCTTAACTGCGTGATATGCGCTGAGCTGTTTGCGCAGGCCGACGAAGTGTTCGTTACCATCTGTGGCCACATGTTCCACCACAATTGCCTCAACCAGTGGCTCGACCGGTAGTTGATTTCACAAGATGTTTGGCTGTTGGAGTACCAAAATAATGTATTTACTTTTTTATGATGCAGCTCAAAGACATGTCCCCAGTGCCGAAACAAGTGCACCAACCGGAATATTTGGAGGGTCTACTTTAATTTGGCCAACTTGGATGTGAGCCGCATCGATGTGGGATCGCTGCAGGAACAGCTGGATAATGCCAATCTGTTCATGAAAATGAAGGAAAGGGAGTGCGGCAAGGCGGAGCAACAGATGCGAGATCTGAAGGAAACGCAGAAGAAGTGCCTGTAAGCCGGAATCTTGGGTTCCTTCAAATAAAGTACTGATTCCTTTGCTTCTTCCATAGGAAAACCATCGCTGGTCTGGAGCAGAAGGTGCAGAAAAAGGACTTCCTGATCAGCAGCTATGTGGAGCAGATCAGCATCCTCAAGAGCGACTCCTTGGTAGTGGATGGCTTGCGCAGGGAGAACAAATCCCTGAAGAACCAGCTCCAGGCCATGGAGGGCGTGTCGGCCATTCTGGCGGCTGGCTCGGCGGACACCGAGCGCCTGCTCAAGAACGAGGGTAACCCCGAAGTCCTAGCCAACTGGGTCTCCACACTGAAGCGCGAACTGCGCCAGTGCGAGAGCAAGAAGTCGGAGCTAAGGAATGTGGTTAAACTAGTGCAAAACGACCTACGGAAGGAGATCGAACTGAAACGGTTGGAATTCTGGACCTGAATAATGTCGGAAAACTTTAACCTCTATTGTTTACATTTTAGCAATCTTGAGGAGCGTGTTTCCCACTTGGAGAGCGATCTGTACCAGGCACAGGAGAAGGTGAGCATCAGCTACCTTTACCTATTTTGATTTGAGACTAATACTGTTCTCTCTCAGCTTCAAGCCCTGGAGGTTAAACCCATCTGTCTCGACTCTCCCAGTCACAACTCTTTTGGTCTAAATACCAACATTATGTCCCTGAAGCGAGAAGAAAAGCGCTCCACAATCTCCCCCACAATTGTAAGTATTCCGGAGCGGAGGAAATCATCCCTTAATATCCCCACCCTTGCAGAAGGAGAATATTAAGCGCATTGAAGAATCCACCTCGCCCTATCTTAACATCAAGTCCAGCAGCGTGGGCCTAGCCCATTTGCTCAATACCAAAGGCAACATTGGACTGGCCAAGACCAGAATCTCGCCCATTAAGGGGGCCGGCGGTATCACTATGACCAGTGGGACTATTCGAAAAACCACCAGCGATCTCAGTGAAAAGGTGGGCACACAAAATCGAACTCCATCAAAAAATAATCCATTTAACGTATCCTGCAGTATTCCATCTTCAAGAAGCCGCGTCTGCTGCTGGGGAGTTCGAGCAGCACTGGCCTGGCGGCCACCACGAGCTCGAACTTTGTCTTCAATGGCATGGGCGGCTCCGAGAAGATTGATCCCTTCGCGCAGCGCGCAGAAGAGGAGAATCTGCAGGATAATGGCAGGTCGAGCGTACCCCTGGCCCGGAATGTCAACCAGCGTCTGAAGGCAGGCAGTCTGCGCAACTTCAAGCTGGGCAAATAAGCGATGTGATTTTTAGAAGACTGCCCCAGTTTAGGGATTAGGGAGCGATTGCTATTCAGAATTGCCGCTTAAGTTAGTTAGCCAATGCATGAATTTTGCCGTAATAAGTTAGTAGTTAATGCAAAAATACAAAAAGTTTGGAGTCCGATATCAGTTAGCGATCTTTTTCTCCGCCTTGCCCGTCCACTCCTCGCGAAGGTGGACACTGCAGCCTAGATCGCGCAGGGCCGCCTTGATGTCCTGAGCCACGCTAGGGTGCTCCACCATGGCGGCGTTCAGAAGGTCCTCGACGCCAAAGGAGATCCAGGTCTCGCACTGGTTGCGCGACCGCGACACCATGTTGCGAATGGCCCAGGCCCCGTTCCGCTGCACGATCTTGTGCTTGGGATGTGTCCGCAGCGCCTCTACAATTACCTCGGCGATGCCCGTTTCGAAGAAGGCCTCACTGTGCTCTTTTACTCGGAGTGTGAGCGTGGTCACGCAGGCCAAGGCGGCGGATACAATATTGTCGTTGGTCTGATGCGTTTCCAGCAGCTGCTTCACAATAGGAGCCACTCCCTGCTGAACGATGTGCGCCTTCACCGAATCATGTCCAGCCAGTGCCCGCAGCAGCTTGAGAGCCTCTCGATTCAGACGCACCTCTTCCATATTGATGCTCATGATCTGGAAGACGGTGGTCAGCCCACCAGCCTCGTCGATGGCGGTGCAAAGTTCCTGGCGCACGGCCAGAACGCCGATGGTGAGCAGAAGATCGGCCAGAACGTTGGGATCCTCGAAAACGGGCAGCAGCTCCACCAGATTCAACAGGACCTCGCTGGCTATTTGGCGGGCGTGTTCGTGGGCACTACCGAACTCTACCCGAATGTCGTCGTCGAGAACAAGGAAGCGGAACACGGCTGTCAGTTCGCTGACCAGGAGCGGCTTGTCCTTCGAGAGGAGTGGCTTCATCAGCTTGAGGGCGGGCGTGTTCATGATGTTCTGGCGGTTCACCTCGTGCATAATGCAGGCCTTCTGCAGCCACTGCAGCGTGAGCAGGGTGATCTCTTCCCGCTCCTCGTTCTCGTGCTTAAGAGAGAGCAACTTGAGTACCACGGCCATAGCCTCGGCGTCGAACAAATCTGGCTGTTTGTTGGTCAAACTGATGACCGCTTCCAGGCACTTCTTGATTAAGGCATCGTTGGGTGAATCGGTGGAGAGGGTTTGCTCTAGAAGAGTGATCAGGGCATCGTGGGCGCCATTCTTGCCAGCCAGCACCCGATGTGCCAGCGACTTGGAGCATTCGGACTCCAGCAGGGCCAGCTGTTCCAGCAACTGGGTGTTGTCCTCAGCCTTCTGGCCAATGTACTCCTTGATCTGGTCCACGGTTTCGTTGATCACGGGCTTGCCCGACTGCGGATTAATCGCCAGATCCTTGATGATGTTGGCCAAATTGATGCCCTGCAGAAAAACCACTTTAATTGAGTGATTCATTGTGAAATACTCCTACTCTTACTCACCTGCGCCTCGAACTGCTTGATGGTCTCCTCCTTGGCCTCCGATGGCGTCATAGAGAACTCCACCACGTTCTCCTGGACCACATCGTCGAAGGTGTCCTGTGATATAACCTTGGCCATGGTTCTGGGCTAGCTATCACTCAATTTCGGCTAGATCTTTAGCAGCTGCAGCAGCTCTAGATTTTGAAATTTTTACTTTGTTCTGTCTGCAACTTCCCACACACACACACACCTACACTCATACGTTCACCCAATTCGAATTCGGCAGTGCGGTCACACCATTGCTCCCCTCCGTAGGGTCATACTTCCAGCTGGCCAGGCATCGATAAGAATCGATAGCCGAGAAATGAGAAAGTCCCGTTAATTGAACGATTTTCAATTTTAAATATTAGTACAAGAAAACATTGATTTAGAATGTTTATGTTATGGTATAAAACAAATTAGTTCGGTTTAAAATATTATTTACGTTAATTCAATGTTTTTAGTTATTATTTTCTTTTTCCTCTTGCACCTATGAATGATTTATAATATATTTGTTGAGGAATAACATTTTGTACAAAAATATTTAGTTCTGGTAATAAATTCTCAAACATTTAAGTACTTTATTTTATTTTCCAGTGTGGCTGTAAGATTAAAGAAGGCTCGTCGGTTTTAAATTAAGTAAGAAGTCAGTTCATGGGTTATTAATTTACGTATATGTGTATTTTGGCTTTTTCATGCTCGTTATTCACATTGCAGATAATATTCAGACGCGTGGGCGTCGAAGCGTCAAAGGAGGGCGAGAGCGAGAGCGAGGCAGAGAGAGAGAGAACACACCGAGAGAAGCGGAGAGTGGGACACCAACACACGAACATCAAGAGGGGGACAGCGAAGGTGCCGTTATATGTAATGTAGGCTTGCCGATTTGGCGACAGATTCCCGGATGAATCCATTAATTTAACCTGGCTTAATCCGCTCATTTCCGCTTGGGCAGCTTGTAGTCAACTGGCGGATGCAATTTAAGGTGGTCCAGGAACACAGGCTGCATGTCCGCCCGCCACGAGATCTCTTCCCGCGCCCTCACCGGTCCGTCCTTGCAGGTCAGCCAGTAGGTGCTCATCAAACCCTTGCCCTGCAATGGAAAATTTTATGTTGGAATTAAATATTTGTATTTTTATAAGGGTTATATTTTACAAAATTATATTATTTAACTTAGCTTGATATTTTAAGGAATTTTTTGTTTAAAAGGGAGTCCATTAATTTTAATGAAATGTAACAATCAATTATAATTGATCAATTAGCTAAAAGCATAAATCCGTTAAGTAGTATACTTATATTAACAGATTATATTTAAATTGGAGTACTTTAAGTTTGGGACTTGATTTTGTATATTTAATGCATTTATTTTATGTTATTTAGGCAGTTTTATTATTATCCATTAAATTTTTATGATGGTTAAAATAAGGTTAAAACTTTATTATTGAATTTTTCAATTACTAGAGCCCGTCCATTATTTTTAATGTCAGCTTCCCATAGCAATCTGTATTTTGTGCCAGTTTTTTTTTTTAATTTTGTGGAGCTGTGTTATTAATAATACCTCGTGTTAAAGGGTTATCAAATAAATTTTTCATACAACAATAAATAATAAATAATTCAGTATGATGAATTTATTTCCTTTCCTATTTTTAGAAAGGAGCTCCACCCACCTTGACGTCGATGAGGCCGCGATGCTCGGTCCGGAAACCGCCCACCTGCTGCAGCGAATCGTGCATCTCCTCGGTGATATGTATCTTCAGGGCCTCACCGGTGCTCTCCATGCGCGAGGCCGTGTTCACCGTGTCCCCGAAGAGGCAGTAGCGCGGCATTTTGGTTCCCACGATCCCGGCCACCACCGGTCCCGTGTGCACTCCGCACCGAATCTGAACAAACTCGTCGCCGGCCCTGGGGATCCGGAACACCGTCGAGGCGTCCAGTAAATCAAGCGCCATTGTTGCTATCTCGCTGATGTGCTTGTTCCCTGCTCGCGGGGAGATGGAAAGTTCCATGGCATAAATTACGGCGCATGGCCACAAATGAAAGTTAAATTAGCGCAAATCATTTTGGGGCCAAACAGCCAGGCAGTCAGCCAGTCAGCCAGACGGGCATTTTGGGGAGCAGGGTTCGTTGACTGACTGACTGAGTGACAGCTGAATTTGCATAAATTACCGTTCTTCACCGGCAGACCGGAGGCCACCATATAGGAGTCGCCGATGGTCTCCACCTTGTAGACATCGTAGCACTCAATTCTCTCGTCGAAAACGCGGTAGATGGAGTTGAGGAAGGTAACCACCTGGGAGATACCAAAGGTGTTATAGATATTTTTTTATACAATATTAAACATTACTTTTTAATCAATTTAGTTAAATAATTTGATTTCACTAATAACTTCATTACGTAAATAATATATTCAAATACTTCTTACTTTTTATAAGCAAATGCTATTATTAATTGTTGTGAACAAAAATATAATTCTTGTATTTCTTTTAGAAATCTATCCCTATTTTACCCATATCCATAATACTTTATTCTCAGTGCAGAATCAAATTCTCTAAGCCCACAAAATTACCTCCAGTGGAGTGCAATCCGCGGCGATTTCGGTGAATCCCACGATGTCGCTGAAATAGATGGTAACTGCCTCGTATAACTCGGCGGGCACCTGTCAGGGAGTCAATTAGGACTGGCTAAATTCCCACCCACCCCACTCCAACACTCACCTGCTGGGTCTGCTTCAGCTGCATGGCCACACTGGGGGGCAGCATCTGGAAGAGCAGCGAGTCGCTTTTGCGCTTCTCGCGCTTCAGCTCCTTGGCCTTTTGGGACAGATTCAGCGCATAAAGCTAAAGGAAAATGTTAGGGATTAAGATTAAGGTATTGATTTTGCAGGGCCATCATCTCACCTGTATTGTGGCAGCTGCATTCTTTACCAGCACAATGATGACGGGCGACACAATAAGCACCACCACCAGGATGGCAATCCCAATGGCCTCTTTTCGATCAGCTTCCACCAGAGTCTTGTCCACGTACTCCCTGAAAGTCGAGGCAAAAGAATATATATATATAGTTTTTCAGGAAAATTAAATAAGATTGATTTGTATATAAAATAAAACTACCTGCTAAAACATAAAAAACAGTATTTTTAATGTATTTGTTTTTAACGTGGTGGGAACAAAATAATAATTTTTGGGAAGTAGAATTCAAGTGGTAAAAAATCTTCTAAATTTATTTATCGTTTTTTTTTATAAGGAATAAGTATAAGTAATATATTAGATTGCATATTAAGAAACTTACTTAATTTCCCGTCGCAGCGCCTTTTGCAATATTCGAAGATCATCGGTATAGTTGTTCATCAGCTCGTAATACTCGATGGCACTTCCCTCGTTGGAGACGTTCGGAATGTTCTTCAAAAGAGGTGCTCCCCTATTAATATGTATAGATATATCCCACCATCGGGGCATTATTACAACCATTGGAATTACAGTAAAAACATACATTTGCTTGGCGCGATGGAACTTCTTGGTGCTGGTGACATTCGTGTACATTTCCTTGAGCATCGGTGCATAGTTGAGGGTGGAGTTTATCAATTCCCGAGCCATGAACTCATAGCGGACATAGGACACAAAGTTCTCAGCAGTTAGGGAACCTCTGCCATAGTACCGGATGCCAAAGGAAGTGGCAATGTTCTGGCACTCGATGCTCTTCAAAAGGTTCTTGAAACCCACCAGATAGCTGATGAAAATTATAAATAAGATAATCAATTATTTATGCATCCAATAAATTTAGTTGTTGGTTGTCAATAAAAAACTTAAATAAATATGGAACCTCTCAAATATTATATATCCCCTCAATCCCCTAAGCAATACTCACCGCCAAACTCCGCTGTTGTCGGTTTCCTTGATCTGCTCGTTTAGGTGATGGAGTAATCCCCGATTGATGGACGTATACCAGTTCATCACCTCCGTAATGGAGCTCTCCTCGGGTTCCAAGCGCACACGCTCTCGGAACTCGTTCAGCCTGCTCTGGAACTCGTTGCGGTTCAGCATCATCTCCCGATCGTCTTCATCCTCGTCGGGAGCCGTGGGCACACTGATTTCGCTCCAGGTGGTCATGTTATTCAGGGCATGGTCCGTGATCGTAAAGCGTTGTGTCAGGTTGGCCCTGTTCCAAAATTATTAAGAATCATGGAATGGAGATATTTTTTAGTGAATACCAACCTCTGCTTGCTGCCATTGGTGAAAATGTAGAAGGCCACCTCGGAGCGTTCCAGTTGCAGTCGGGTGACCACTTTACCCAAATCCGTAGCAATGGTTACCTAAGATATATAATTCATTTACTTAAAGTAGCTCAAATTAGCATGCAGAAAATAGTTAAAGTGTACAAAATATTTGTTTCTCTTTAAATTATAAAATAATCATTAAGTCTCAATACAACAAATTTCCTAAATCTAATTTATTTAAAAATACGAAAAGTAAAATTCTATATATAGATAAGTAAGACCTATTAATTCCTTTAATTCCAACAGTCTTTGTATATTTTCTAATACCTCCTTATATGATTACAATATCATTTAATATGATTAATATTTAATACCTGAACTTAAATGATAAGTTATCTTTTGTTTGTGAATATTGGCAGCAGGCGAACTTATAATTTCAAAAAAATAAATATTTATCTTTTAAATGCTCATCAATTATAAGCCTCCTATTATTTTTGGCTCAAAAATTGAATCACCTTATTATAGCCATATAAATCTAGAACCTTTGTAATTGGTTAACCCAGCCTTTGGGGAATCCCACAAAGTAACAGGGGATTCTTCTGAGTAATCTCCTGGGCGCAGGCAGTCCAGCGATCTTTGTGAAGCTCAAGGCTGTTTTTTTTTTTGATAGCGTAAAGATAAGTGACACTAGGCGTATACTTAATATTCCCCGAACCCTTATCTTGAGGTACTCTTATCAGAGTTCCCCAGCAGGGCTGTCGTATAAAATCGTTCGATGTTCCACCTGCTGGCCAGTTAATCACAATGTTGTGGCCCAAGTTAGTTTGTTTTGCCTTGGTCAGCCTGGTCTTTGGCCAACTCTATTACGCAGCTGGGGAGGAAAGCTTCTCCGCCTGTCCCACCAACTTTACCCGCGTGGCGGATAAATGTCTCCTGTTTGACGACAGCTGGAAAAACTGGTATGAGTCGGATCGCCATTGCCGTTCCATCAACGCCGGATTGCTGAGCATCAAGAATCAGACGGAGATGAAGGCCATCAACGAATGGTTGAAAGTGGCAGCCTCCTATCAAGTGGAGATCTGGACATCTGGCAACAAACTGGGAGAGGCCAAGACCTACATCGATTACTATTGGCAAAGCTCCGGAGAGAAGGCCACTTATCTAAACTGGAACGCTGGACAGCCCACTCCGGCCAGTGGAGACTGCCTCATTCTGTTGGCCAACTTAAACTTAAACTCCACCAGTGGGGAGTATGTGTTGGACGATCACCGTCTCACCGTGAGAAACTGCACCCAATGGGCTCCCCACATCTGCGAGACCCAGCCCACGCAGTTCAGGACTCAGCTCTGCCTCACTCCGGAAGCATTCCAAGAGGTTCACATACCCGTCTGAGTCATAATGCAATAAACTGTGAAATGTGTAACTTTCAAATCCAATAAACAATCTTAGATAGTATAAAAATGTAGTATGAATATATTGATTTGAATACTTAATAGGGAATAATGATACAACTCTTGTATTACCTATAACCTATATACATATATATACTTGTATATATTACCTATAAATATCGTTTTTATTCAATCGATAAGATTTTGTGGTAAATTAACCACCCAAATTGAAATAATTTAATGACATTCCAATTATCAAACAACTTGTAATCACTTTCATTATCAGTTTAAATACCAAGAATATTAAATTGATTAGTACATTATCGTTTAGTAATCTAATCAGTTAAATTTAATTCACATTTAATAGAATTTTTTAAAGTTATTTAAGGGACTTTGGGTAGCAACTAAAGCCCACTCAATACACTTCAAATGGAAAGTTCCCTCATCGAAGTATTCCTTGGCCCTCCCTTGATTTGTTTATAGTGTGTTTTGCATTCTAAGTACGTGACTCTATTCCCAGCCCACTCCCAGGACGCCTCCCATTAAATTCATCCCAGTAGGTAGTAGCCCATCTCCCGCTTCCCAGTATCCTGCCCCAGCGCTAGTTGCATATTTCGCATTGCGTCCTTATCAATTCACTTTGACCTGACCCTCCCCCCCCACTACCTCCCCCCTCTTGGCTCACATAAGTGTGTACAATATTTTCCATTTCCATTCTTTCATATTTTCCACAGAAGAGCGAAGAAGACGCATTTGCATTATGGATGAATGGGGTGGGGGTGGGGGTGGATGTGGGGTTGTGGTACGCTCGTCCACAAGGACACAGTTGAGTGCCCGGGCTGCGACTCGTGCTCGGGAATCCTTCTCGGGGACTTGGACGGCACTTACCTGAGCAAACAAATATTTGTTGGCCCGACTTCGTTTGCCTTGCTCTGCTCTGGTCAAGTGAACATTGACCAAGGAGGAGACTGCGCGACCCGCCCAGCATCTGCTTGGCGTATGATTGAATTTCAGCAATAAATTTTAATTACGCCTCGGAGCGGACACATTGGCCAGTTGGTTTTGTTTGCTTCTTTTCACCAGCCCACTCACTCACTCACCTGCGTCTCGATGTCGGCCACGGCGGAGCGGTACTCCAGGATCTCTTGCAGTGTCACCGATGTTTGCACAATCAATGCCAATATTGGTATAAATGGTAAAATTATCATCTGCAAATGGATTCGCATGTCAATGAGAGCAAACTCTTGCTTACAGTGGGTTGGGAATTTAAGAATAATTCTGGTCACAAAATTAAATTAAAATTTAAAATTAAGCAATTGAATTGAGTTTTCTAATATGTATTAATTTTGAACTTATAGTATTATTCTGGGCAGTATCGCCGATGGTTGCACAATCAATGAAAATATTGTCGAGAATACTAGAACTATTATCTGGATGTGGATTCGAATTTGAATGGGAGATAGCTTTTGTCTACAGTGGGTTGGGGCTTTAACTTTAATAAGGTTAATTTACAATATTTTGGATACTTCTAAGTAACCAACAATTCAGAATGTATTTGATATATATTATGGTATTTTATTTTTAAATATTTATCAACATGTGCATGAAAAAGAACAGAAACAACCTCAGAGAAATGTGTAAACTAAAAAAAAAATATTTTCATTTAGATATAATGATAATAACGAAATAAATAACAAGTTTCATTTAATAGAAAGAACAACGAAATGTTTAATATGATTTAATATTCATTATAAGCAATTATTAAAGTATTTAAGTTATGCCAACAAAATGTGTATCTTATAAATAGGGGTGTTAAGGAATAATTTGGTTAAATAGGAAAAATTTGAATAAATTTTAAGCTGACTGAATTTTAAATTATATTGGCAACATCTCTTCTTGGACACTTGGCCCAAGGTGCCATCTATATTCATTTGGCATCGATGTGTGCTCAGCTCAGACCCCGGTCCAATCTCAGTTAAATCTGAAGCTGATTGCAGGCGCAAAGGCATCCCAGAGGCAAAGGCAGAAAAAAAAGGCGGAGAAGGCGTGATTAGTCTTTATCGTGGACCGCTAATCGCGGCATTCATTAGACGCATTCTGTGGCACTCGTGGCACGTGACTCTGACCAGTCGGACTAATTAAGATGCATGTGCCCTCCCTAATTTATGCTGCTCCAGATAAGTGTGTTTTTCGCACCTGTTCCCCTTCACCCGCATCTGTTCCCGCAACCCCACCCTCCCAGGAACAACTCACCTGCATCAGCTGGAGGCGCCGTCCTGTTTTTATGGCCGGATTACGGGCTGCAGCACTGCAGCATTTTCCACTGCCACCATTCGATATATCCTCGGAACTAATCGAGCGCACGGAAATTTTATCGAGCTGCAGATTGTGATGTGTGGGCACAGCCAGGAGTCCTCCGCTGGCGCCCACTGGCGATGGGTTCATCTGCTCGAGGGTCGTTCCCGCTCGCATCGGATGATTCGATTGGCAAGTGCTAATGTCGATCTTAACGCAGGCGGTGGGCTTTCGGCTACAGCCGCTGACAGTGCCACTACCACTCCCACTCACACTCCCACTTTCACAGCCCACCCCTTCGCTGCCTCCTGCCGGGCAAGGGTCAGGGTTTTCTCCGGGTTTGTGCGCTTTTCCATTTAGCATATTGCTGATTGTTCAGGCGAGCATATAGAGAGCGAGCGCCTCATAAACACTAATGCTGCACGGAGAAAAATTTTAACAACATTTTGTTACTAGAACTTTAAACACTGGGAAAAAGCTGGATAATCTTAAATTAATACTCAATTTTACTTTGGTTAAAGCAATAGCAATTTTAATAGTGAGTTTTAAATATATATAAATTTAAAGAAACATTTTTAATAGCCTCTCCTTCCAAAAACAAATAAATTGTTAAATTATTTAAATACAGCAAAAACCATCTTAATGGTCCAAATATGTTGATATATATTTGGAGTTTTGGTGAATCTAAACTACTTTGATTTGTTAACAGATGTGATCTCAGTGTGGTGGCCATAAGTGGAGATGCGACTGTTTCTTTATCTGTATCTGGGACTGTACATAATTGTTGCGTGTTCAATTTGTATCTGATAGCTTCACTCCAGCGACACTTGTTGAGTTTCAATGGGGCCGTAATGAGGAGGGCGCGTAGAATAATTGCAAAGAATGGCAGATAAGCACATATGGGTGGCCGGACCACGCCCCCACCCCGACAAGCAACCCCCGCCCCTCTGGGCCCCCATACAAGTGAAAGTCCAAACGTCAGGACAACAAATTTGATGGATGAGCAGCCAAGCAACGAGCTGAGCTGAGCTGACAGGCGGGGAAAAGGATAGCGGAGGATAGTGGGGGATGGATATGGGGCAGGGAGTATCGCAAGGGGTTGGGACTTTGAGTTTAATTGAAAGCACATTTGATTGCTCCCCCCAGGGCGGACCCCGGTTTTCGTCCAGTGTATTGCCAAAGTAAACAATATACGCGAAGGTCCCACTGTCCCCCTGCTCCTCGGTGTGTGTGCGCTTTGTATCTATGTGGACACACATCCCCCACAGCCTTTGTTCCTTTTGTTGTCGCAGTGTCCGTTTGTTGGTTTACTTTTCACACTTATCAAGAGCGCATTTATTGATTAAAGTTTTAATTGGCTTGACAAATGGCACTGACAAAGGGAGTAATCGCAAGCGGACAGCGAAAAATGAATTAAAAACTTTTTCGACGAAATCGCGTCATTAATCCACAGCTGGGCCTATTCGATTATATTGTTTTGCAATTTATTTTGGGCCAGGAGGCTGTGTGCTTCTGCCATGAAGCGCACTCCCCATCAATCGCACAGCACGCACATAAAAAGTTTCTTTAATTCTTTTTATCACACAAGCCTCGACAACGGCCCACACGCATTAAATTCCCACACAACAATGGCGAAAAAATTCAATTATCTATTAGGGACAAGTACTCGGAATGTACCATTAGACCCGCGATTCCACCGTACGTGTTTTTTTTTCTTGTTGTAGTCCTTGCCGTACTTGCTATTTTCCCTTCGGTTGCCGCGATTGAACGCGAGGAGCGCACAGAGCCAACTGAGCTTAAACCTGTTGAGTTTCGTCTGTTTATAGTAGGAGTCCTGTGGGACCGCCCACTGCCCACAGGAGGCGAAGGCCAAACACCTCATCCACCCACCGGGACTCTGATACTGTTACCCAGCTGTAAATGGAGCGCTGTAAATCGATATATGTATGGGATGCTATTTATTACAATGGATTTGTAGCAATGGATGACATAGGAGAACTTTTTATATATTTTTTGTTTTAATAGAGTTTGTTATTATAAATAATATATAGATACGTATGTTTAAATATAATAAAAACCAACATAACTTAAACCTGTGGAGCTTGAACTTTATAATGAAACAAGAGACTATGTATATATATATTTTAATATTATCGATCCTTTATTCTATAATTGGAATAAAAAAACTAAAGACAATGGAGTTAGAAATTTTTTTTTCGCATATTACTGTATTAATTGAAGCACAATTTATATTTTTTATTTATATTATAATCAGAAATTATGTATTCTAGTTTGCAAATTGAATTAACATGGACGATCTTTACATCTAATTTAAGGATTTCCGTTTACTCACTGCTTGCATTCCCTGCACTGCTTGTCATCAGAGACACAATCCCAATGTAAGATGTCTGTAAGAAAAGCATTCGTTAATGTAAAGTAACCGAATGCGATGTCAAATAAATTAAATTATGTAAAAGGAATCGTTTTGCCTGGCAACAAACTTCAGGAACGTCTCAATTAAAGATTGATAAAGTTAAAATCTGCATTTAGGTATAAGTTAATGTAGTAATTGTATTGCAATTTATTTTACATATGCATTTTATGGTATCCTATTAAAATATTAAAGGTGTATTAAACGGTTTAGTGTTTGTATTTAGGGTTCAGATTAATTTAAGACTTACGTTTGTTTTAAGATAGTAAAAATCAGATTTAATGTGAAAGGAGTAAAAATTTTATTTTGGGAAGTATAAAACAGCCCGTTAAATCATTTTAAGCTCTTTGTGTGGTACTTAAATCAATCTGCTTCTTGTTAATTGATTTATTTATACAGACTTAAATAAATAAAGGCTTGGACAAAATATCCTTTTCTCCCCATAATTTAAAAAGAAGTATTATTGAGGATGCCATTTAGAATTTTACTTTCAAGTAATGGTTTACACTAGCCCCCAAGTAACGCGAATATATCTTTCAAATACTTACTCAAAGTGACCATTCTAATTTTTCAAAAATTCTTTACTTTGGAATCCCCCAGATCAGCCTGGCTATATTCAGATACCGAGTCGCATAAATTTAGCATTGGCAACTCCGAGTGTTTCTATTGTCCCGCCTCTTCGGCGGCCAGCCATGAGATCATCCAGCCATATCGGCATAATGCCCGCCTCGAGCTAGCGACTTTCCAAACAACCAAAAAGAAACCGAAACAGAAACAGCCGAACATTTGCATAACTAGCTGTAAAATTGTTGAAAATTAACAGCACAAGCGGCGAGCGATTGGCTGGAACCGAGATCCGAGATCCGAGCAGAGCGTTCGAATTGGGAATCCGCAAAAGCCGGCGAACCGACACTGAAGAGCAAACCTGTTCTAGGCGTTGTTGGCTGGAATAAAAACAAAACCGAATTGAGGAGGCGCTGCTGTTGGTCGCACCATGGACCACCTCGACGGTTCCCCCCCATCCAGACACCTCAGCTCCCCGGATCCCCAGCTATCCAGCTCTCCAGCTCTCAAGCTACTCATCTGCAGAGGCTCTGAGCTCGGGCGTATCGCCATCGCTTCTCCCGGGGAACACAATTGGATCGGGTAACTTTGAACTGGTCGGGTGTCGTCCGCTATGGTGTCCGAATTGATGTTTCAATAAAGCCTATAAATTTATGACTAACGAACCGAGTAAACATTCTCCCATGCCGATTGCCCATTTCCATTCCGGTTGGGTATCCGAGATGAGGAGATGCGGAGATTGGGGACCGGGGACCGGGGATTGGGGCTCCACGATGAAGATGGGCGAGGTGTAACGGTGACAACGAGTAGGTGTCGCCATTGGTGCCACTATGAATTAATTTGGACAATTTATGAGCCAATCTCGCTGGCCGACAACTGCCTAGGAATGTGTTTAGCTGGCCACCACGGTGGTCGCTTGTCCATTCGTAAATTGAATTATAATTTGATACCCGACTCCGCGACTCTCAAACTCCGCATCGGTGTGTTCCGATCGCGCTGGCATATATTACCGATTGATCGGGCCACATAAATCTGACACTAGCGACACAATTAGCACGGCCTTTCAGGCCCCCCCGCTCCCCGCATCACCTTTCCCCCGGCTCCACGGCATCTCGGTGACTGTGGAAGCAGCCACCCTAAAGTGACAGCCGCCACAGCAAAATGTACATAAATAGTTCGCATTGCTCTGGCCTCAGCTGCAAGATAATGCGTAGAGTGGACCTGGACCTAAGACAGATTCGCAAGCCGCATTGATAATACTCTTCATTATTCTTAATTTTAAGTTCAATTTATTTCAATTCAAAAATTATTTTTATTTAATTTTTAAAAGCTTAAAAAAGTTTACTGCATTCTTTAATTTAGATTAGAAATAAAACAACTTATGTTCGATTTATTTATTAGAAATAAATAAATAATGGCTTTGATATTTAATATTAACTAAGCTATATTTTGGTTTCTTCACAAGTCGATATATGGCGAAATATGTTTTATTGCAAGGAATGTTTAAAATATAAATAGCATATAAAACAAACAATTGAACTAGTTGTTTAACATATATCTTTAAACATTTTATTTATAAAGAAAAAAAAGATTTAATAATAAACAAGCAAAGTATGTATGCAAACAATTGTTTATCCAAAACCTTCTGAGGCAGTCTATATATCTAAATCAAAGTATCCAGTAAAGGGTTCCTTTCCATAGAGCACTTACCAACGCACTGCTCGAATAGCAGATACCCTCGGTGAGTGCATCAAGTGACAGCCAAAAAGCCGTGGCAATATCCGGGGCTGCTCCCATGCCGCCGCCTGGCCATGGACTCTGAAAATGTCTCATTTAAATAACTTGCATGCATTTAGTCATACTTTTGCCACAGCGCGAAGTCGATCCTCCCGCTTTCCCCCCGCACCCAGCTCTCCCATCCGTGCGTCCGTTCCGGCTTCCTCTTCGTCCACCTCCTCCACCTCGTAAAAAGGCATGCGCCTCTGGGCAGAGCAGCGGGAATCAAGCAGCGCATCGGGAAGTCGCGTCGCAACGTCAACTTAAGTGGCCGGCCAAGGGAAAACAACAATAACAACATCGACCATATCTTTGCGATCAGTGTTGCCAATTTAGTGTGCTTTCGGCCAACTTTAAGCCGCTTTTTTCACTTCCCAATTGAATAACTTTAAAGTTTATAGCACATTTTGACTTCCAAATTGGTAGACTTTTAAGATTATTAAATCTATATTTAATAATACTATAATAATTCATTAATTGCGAAATGGAATTTGCATTCGATCGGATTATCCGAAATAATTATTTTTCCACTTTCCATTAAAATATTAAAAACAAATTTGAATATTAATGTAACCTAACACAACCCAAATTTCCTATATTTTATTTATTTAAACAAATTTGGAAGCCATAAGTACTCTATAATCTCATTTCTTTTATAAATTTAAGAAAAGAATAACTTTTTTTTCTTGTTTTTAGAGATGAAAACTATATGAAATTTTTAGATTTGTTCAGTTCATAAATTAATTTAAAGTATAATGCCGATACATATAGAATATAGCAGAAAATAATTATGAATGGCCATATACAAATTTTATAAATTCCTTTATTTCAATTTATATCTATTTTATTTTCAGATTACTAAATTATACAAATTATTATAAATTAAATTACAGAATAAACGGGGACGTAAATTATTTAAATTATTTATTAATTTATTGGTTGTTGTTTTGTAATACTGGAAATTCACGATATAGCCATTATGTTCCTCCAAAATTTGAACATCACTGACGACGATCAATGGTCACTGCTCTGCCTCCTTGAGTGTCGAGTATGTAAATCTTCCGATCCATGGAGCTATGGAGCCATTCCTTAGTTGCCATTGCACTCTGCACTTCAGCACTGGCACTGGCGAGCTGTTTTTTTGTGATGTTTTCGATGTTTTTGTTGTTCTGCCAACTGCCGTTGTCGCTGATCGATTTTGTTCAAGTCACTTGTGGTTGGCAATTGGCTTTCGGTGAACTTTCAATTGTTCTGGAGTTCTGGCGTCGATAAAGGGCTACATGTGTTGGGCCAGACATTCGTACATCGGAGAATCGGAGAACTAAGTGGATATATAGTAGGTGCCTATTGGGAGTCTGCGCCTCGTTTATTTGACAAATTCGCGTCGAGCTCTTGTGGTTTCGTGTCCGCATCGAGGGTTTTAATTAATTCAAATGCAATTCCAACTGCACGGCGAGTGATGTTGTACTGATTGAAGCTGAAGGCCAGCACGTGAGTGGAGCCACTGTTACTTTTTATCCACCTAAGCCCCAATCCAAACCCCTCTTTCAGGCAGATGCACTGCCACATGAATACACGGAAGAAAGATACATTTTAGGAATATATTTATGTTATAGCTGGCAGCAGAAACTAATAATAAACATAGAGCTCTTTTATTGAATATAGTGGAAATAATTCATTAAAAATAGTATTCTAAATGTATACCTAACTTGACTATTTTTAATTTGTTTAGAACATTTCCTTGAAAAAAGGTATTTATTTTGTAAAACTATGTTTACTTTTAATATTCATCTTTATTTTGCAGTCAGTTTTACATTCCTTCAAATACTAAATTCAATTCTAAAGCAATATGAAAATGGTTCGATTTTTTTCAGTGCACTCAGTTCAGAGATACAAAGACATGGACGCAGTCGCAGATGCAGACGGACGTTCATTCAGTAAACGTAAACGTTTGTGATTTGTAACGATTGTGCAGTACATAAATCAGTCATGGATTTATTGCGAGAAATGAAATTCGCCGGCTGCTCCTCGAACAGCTTCCCCTTTCCACCGTCCCCTTCCTCCTGCCCCTGCTCCTGCCCCTCTTCAACTTCAGCCTGAGCTCCATCTTCATCTGCGACTCCAACTCCGTCTCCGTTTGGAGTCTTCTGTGTTCAGTCTTCAGTATTCCGTCTTCTGTCTTCGGCTGGTGAAGGTTTCCATGGGTCGTGAGTGGCGCTGCGTGTGGGTCGCATAAATTTCACGCTTTGCGCAGGCGCTGCCACAAATCGATGTTCCCCTTTGTTGTGCTCCCCTTTCCCCAATCCCCTTTCCCGCTCCCCTCCCCTGATCCACATCTGCCCCATTCGATCTTCTTCATTGCGGCTTTATGAGTCACGCGCCAGTCTATGCGATAGTTGACGGTGGATATCAGAGGTGCCAATTTAGGGTTGACCAAGATATATCAAATCACTCTCAAGCTAAAAATAGTTTTTAAGTTAATTTTTAGTTTAGTAAATAATATAAAATAAGGGAAATTTTTAAACCAAATATAAAGAATCTTAATAATGCGGTTTAATATTCCATTTTTGAGCAGATTAAAAAAATATGTAATGAGTTTGTTGAATTACTATTACTTTCTTAACTTATGAAAAATTAATGGGTTAAAATAAAGCAACTTTTGAACAGATTCTGAATATATTTTGAATTTAAAATATTGATTTTTTACATTCCTTAATAGACACAATTATAGTACTATATTTGGAATATTTGAACTTTTACGAATAGTTCTTCAAAGGGAATAAACTGTTTTTGAATATTTAAAATACATTTAAAAATGTCCCATCAATAGGCCAAAATAATATATATATTTCCTTGATTTTCTATTGTAATCTGTGCTCCAAACTATATTCCAGATATTTAGTGAACACTTTGATTGAATTATTGGACAGCTGTCAGTATTATGGCATTCTTAAAGTACAAATTGTGGGAATAATCCGAAACATAGCCAAGTCAGCAGCTCTAACGCTTATACCGGAGTATAACATAAATGTTTATGGGGTCCTCGGCTTTAACCAGGAAGTTAAATGAGATAGTCCAAGTTAGCCCTTACTGCTGCTGCCCTGCAGCGACTGACCATTAGGAAGTGGCTTACTCACGAGTCTCAAGTTTTTAGTAGCTGTTCCCGCTCCAACGGGCCGAGCTGAGCTAAGCCCCTTTTTGGCCAAAACCGAGCTGGACACGCAATGCTGCTAATTGTCTACTAAATGCCAAGCCAAAAACACTCAAATGCCGAGTCCCCGAGTCCGAGTCCAAGTCAAACCAATCCAATTCGAAACTGAAACCGAAACCGAGGACAGTCCCAGCGAATTTATGTGCACTTCGCATTTGCAATCATATCAGATTGCATGACAGTTCTCAATTACTTTTTTTTTTTCATTCGAACAAAACGATTTCAATTGCGAAATCGACGAAATATAAAATTTGTTACTAAACCATTCAAATAAAAGAGTTGTGCAAGGACTTATGTAAATTAAATGGAATTAGGCAGCGGGCAGTAAAATAAATTGATTTTGATCCCAATATAAAAGATCAAACCATTACTGAATGTAGTTTAAGAAATTTAAAAATCCATTTAATATTTTTACGTTGCTAAAATTCTGATTAATTTAATTCTGAACTTCAAACCAGAAATCAATTAAACTGGAATTTAACAGAATTTATCTTAATCAAATCAATCTGAATGTTATTCGCATCTCATTCGTTGGGAAATAAATCAATCGGGCTAATTTGCATTCAAGGCTGAGTCTCTGATTAATGGGTCGCTTTGTCCATATGCTGATGGAGCTGCTTAGAGATAAGTTGGGCATTCCAGCCTAAGCACTCGATTAAAAAGCTATACTTTACCGCTCAAGGAGCTCCGCCCCGTGACAACCTGTCCGGGTCGAGGCTCCCTCCCTCGGACTAATCCTTTGGCGGGTTCAGTGCACTTTCGATTTCCCTTTTTGTGTATAGATCTCTTTTGGGCCTGTCTAACCGTTAGTCCCGTTAGCTTTTTTGGCCCGAATCGAAAATACAATACATAATTTATGGCCTGCAGACTTGGCCTAATCCCTGGGCTAATCGTCTCCGTCTCCGTCCTGACTTCTCCCTGCCCACACGAACGATCGGGTCCAGTCACCTCGTCCCCATCCCCATCCCATCCCGTCCCCATCCGACATTTTACTTTCTTGGCCTCGGTTTTTGGGCGCTTTTTGTTTCGCTTTCGATTTGTTTCTTCGCGTTCCGTTTCTTTTTCTGCCTTCATAATTTATTATCGCCTCAAAAGCATCTCAATTATGGCTTCTGGCCAGACATGAAACCGGCGAAAAACGCGGCTCTCGTATTAGGGGGGCATTCGTATCGGGATTCGTTTTGTTAATCTGCCCGGCCAATTACAAAACTCTTACAAAACTTTATTCAATTAAATTCGCATGATGCTGTCGCAGGCGGCGCATGAATGCTTCCCGCTGACCAAATTCGAGATTTGGATACAGTTTATCTGAGTGAGGAGTGCAAGCCCAAGATAAAGAAAATGTTCGAGGCACTGGGAAAAAACTATATTATATTGTATTTTCATGTAATAACTCTGTAATCAATATCATGATGGATATAGACATATTGTAGGATTTCTTTATTTAGAAAATAATTACAGCTTTAAAATAATTTAGCCAAGCTATATTTTGGATGGTCTTCTTATAAAAAAAGAAACTCTTCTGCGGCTATATATATTTTTCATTTGTAATTACTTATTTGAAAGTAAAATATTGCCGAAATGAAATACAAAAAAAAATATGATACTACCATAAATGTGATTTGTTTAATTTTTATATTCTATAGATATTTTTCTTTCAACCTTTAACCTTCTTTATAACCTTTGTATTCTCCGTTTGTAATTACTTCTCTGATACTAAAATATTGCAAAAACTAATACAGATAGACATCTGACAAAATATATCAACATAATTGTTTTCATTTTGATTTTTCAGATATTTTTCTTTTAGAACATACAACCTTTCCAAGAGAAAATCGTGTATTGATATTTAAAGATACAAATCAAGATCAAGAAATTATTCGGTAATTAAAACTAATAAAACCATTTCTTTGTGTAGAAAGCAAGAGAGGAGGAGGAGGAGAAGGAGGCGGCGGGGCCGGGAGCTTACATACAGAGGCGGCTTCAATTTCATCCTCGCAATCGTGACGTGCCTTTGATTGCCCCAAGCCAGGCAGCCATGCTCGTCTCCGCCCCCAAAAGCGCTGCCATT
>JAJJHY010005742.1:9382371-9415742 GCA_021224005.1 Drosophila setifemur
CCCCCAGATTACAGAGATTGGCATTAGGCAATCCCGGGCTAATCCAGCAATTTGCACACTTTTACTTTTCAAGTCTCAAATCGGATTTCTGCTTTCTGCCCAGCCCCAGCAGAAGCCCCAGCACCAAGCCGGAACTATAAATCCGAGTGGTGTGTCATTAGTGTCCCGCCGTTGGGATTATCGCAGACAAATTGTCGTCATGTCTGGGCATTGTGGGATGCATTTCAATTCCCGATTTCGGCTAACCCAGTTGGTTCCTTGGGAGACTTTGTGGCAGGTGCCGGAGTTGCCGCTCTGCATATTTTGAATTGTTTTCCTCTGCCTTTCTGTGTCCCTCGCTGAGTTATGTCTTTTATTCGAATCTAAATTCAAAACTGAACATTTCATTAGTTGGCAGGGATAGATATGCAGATATGGTGTATACTCATTGAATACCCTGTAAATGGTTTAAATGAATAACAAACAAAATGAGATACATTTAAAACAAATTATTTGTTAGGAAATAAATTATATCTACAAGTATGTAGCCTGAAATCAATGATATATTCACTAAGAATAAACCTTTAGCTCTAGAATAGATTTTCTAAAATGGATTCCCCACATAAATGCCCTTTGTCTATTTTTCCATTACTGGGTAATGCTCCTCAAGGTGAAGTCGGAGCATGCCCCATTCGTGGCATTAGATATTCCAGGCAGAGATCATCGCCGGTGACATTTATTGTTGTTTTCCTGCCCGGGGAAGTACTCGGATACTCACTCGAATACCTGCACATAACTCATGCTCAAGTGATGGCGATGACAAATGGCTTCCATTTCCTCATTACCGATTGATATCTGGATACGCCCGACTGCCCAAAATTCACCAAAAGGAAGAAACAACATGGGTGGAGGTGGGAGGGAAAGAGAAGGCCCTTGTACATACAAGTATATCTGACCAAGTATGCCAAAACCGCGACATTCGTGTATTTCGTTTCATTTTCGGTAAAACGCTCCTTGAAGATCATAAGGAAGACATACGAGGAGGAGGGCGGAGGAGTAGCTACTATAGGGTCAGAAATGCGCTAATTACACGCACTCGGCAATCGTTAATTGAAGTTGTCAAGCAGGGCATGTCGCAAAAAATGCGCCGCAATGCCAATGACAAGCGATCAGGCGATATGCACTGAAAGAAATAATATCAAAATTCAATTGGATATTACAAAATAATAAATTAAATTAATAACACATTATTTTATTGGAAATAAGCCTTATAACATTCAGTTCCTTACTCAATTAGATAGCAGAAATGTAGTTATTAAATAAAAAGTTTAATTTAAGAGTTACAGAAGTTAACGAAATTGGAGAATACATTGTTTTCCGTGTGAAAATGGCATGGGATTCGCGGGAAATTAAAAGCGCAAGGGAAATGGGAACACGGGACATGGACATGGACTTGGATATGGCGACAATGTTGCCGCTCCAATTATCCGTGAATTGAGCTAAAACCAACGAAAATGCTCTCGCCCAGCGAATGGCGAATGGCGAATGGCGCCATTAATTATCGCAAAAAGGGATGCATTTCTTCATAATTAAGCGGGTGAATGACACACCGAAGGCAGCTGCCGTTGGTGGCTCCTCTCGATCCATTCCAGAGGCCACAGTCCGGCACCACCGTGGAGCACCGCCAATGGGGATCGCCTGGCCCACTGCTCCTCCATTAGCTGGAGTGATGCAGCGGCTAATAGGGAAACATTACTCATGCCCAGCAGGACATCGTTGAGTTCGCAGCGTGTCTAGTCGGAGTTCTGGGCAATGGGCACACAAGGGGGGGGATGCGGACCCAGGATGCCCTCGGTTGGCGGCTGCATTCGGAATAAACATGCAATTCGGAAATTTATTAAAAATCATTTTCATTAATTTGATTATTTATGCGCAGGATCAAACATTCAATTAGGGTGATGTTATAAATCTCGTATTCATTTCTCACATGCTACAGCCACGCATAGTTCCTATAAATCATCGGGCCTGTGCCTATCCAGAAGCCAGCTGCCCACGGCTCAAACATAGTTTTCAGATAGCAAATTAAAGGCTATTTTAAATACCTACTAAAATACCCTATTCCCCTGATTTACCCCCCCTCTAAAATATATATAAAATATTTGTGTCATTGTCTTTTCGCGGAAAAGTCAAGCGAAAGGTTAAAAGTGAAATATCTCCCGCTGACTTGTAACAATGTCAAAATGCTTTATGATTCGATTTTTTTTGTATTGGTTTCGATTTTTTAGTTTTCGTTATTTTTTGTTTTGTTTATTTCATGGTTATTGTTTTTACTGTCATGTTTCTGGGCACGAAAAAACGAGAGTAGCAAGATGCACAACAGACGATAAATGCAATAAAAAAAGGTGAAATCAAAGCTTATAGACAACTTACACGAACATTAGATGCTCTTAAAATTAATACTATTTATATTGATGATGGTTAATTAAGTGATTTATACTTAAATGGAAGGCTGTTAAGCGGTTCAATAAATATTAATATTTGATACCAAAACCAATCAATTAAATGGCCCGTTTGTAATCAATACGATTGAAGGGTAAATCATCCAAGATTCATCTGATCTTTGAGTAATTTTAGATACATTTATTTAAAATTTATTTTGGGTTTCTTTAGGTACTTAAATTAGTTTTGGTAAATACTTGTTTAAAAAACTTTATTTTGTAGATCTATTTGAGCTTAGCAAAATACCCAGAGAAACCCACGTACTTGGCCCGTCGATTGCGGCCAGAAAATAATCGAAGACAACATAAAATATATTGACAACGGCAAATCAGTTAACGAATTGTTGCAAGCAACAGCAACAACAGCAACAATAATAACGAACAAATTTGGGACATTTGTTGAACCTCCGAGTTGACCCGCTTAGGTAAAAGCCGCAGCAAGACAAAAAGGAGCCCAAATTAAATCAGAGCCTCAGCTGCAGAGCTCCGGGAGCAGGAAGCCGTCCAGGGCTTATCGCCCTGCTTGGATCGAACTCGGGTGGGCAGACAAGATCGGTCGGTACAGGGGCTCGAGCTGGGGCAGGGGCTGGAGCAGAGTCTGGGGCTTTGGCTCACATGGCTAGATCTTAAAGTGGAAACTGAATAAAAGCAAAATCAACTGGCTCGGCCCGGCCCGGCCAACATCATCAAAAGCTCAAGCGAAATGGGCGTGGCGCCGTCTTGTCAGCACGATCAAGCCTCCAATCGGGGGCTTTGTGCAATGAGCTCTATATAAATGTTATTTTCCATGTAATAAATTGCATAGAAAACATAAATTTAATTTTTAACGCCTCGCCACCGGGGCCGGTGCTGGGGCTATGGCTGTGTCTGTGTCTGTGGCTGTGTCTGTGGCAATTAAGACGTCACCTAATGGGGCCCGGGACAACATGGCGTTCGATAATCGCAGCCCCCAACTCCGGACCTCCTCCAACTCCTCCTGCGAAACAATTAATGGCGCCCGGCGATGTAAACTTTTCGCACTCTCACATTTGTCAAGTGCGTCAAGTTCGTCCTGCGGCTGTCCTGAGTACTCCGTACCCTGGAAAGGAATTCCTTTATGAACAATATGCCTACAGGCTCTTGAATGTGAATTTGTGCATCAGGCGTAAATTTCATAAGTGCAGTGGAAAATTATTATTATTTTGTGAATTCTTTCATAAAAAATAAATAAATAAATAAAAAGTAATAAATTCATTGGCTAGTCGAAAGAAAAAATCATTAACTAATCAATTTTATTCCATATTTTATGTAGAATTCCCCAATCAGTATTTAAAAGTCTAAAATGTTTAATTTTATTTAAAATTTTTTTGGTTTATTCATTTAAACATCTATTTCACTCTCCTCTTAATCTTATTTTAAATAACAATATATATTTAATTTGGTATTAACCAATAGCTTTGGTCAGAAAAATTGTTGATTTTTAACTATTAAGTTCAATATTAATTTCCGAAAGCAATTAATTAATTTATTACAAATCAGCTATTATAAGATTATGTTTCATAAATGGCTATGCATTAGGTGACATACCCAATAGTATTTCTCCCAGTGTATTTAGGTTTTGTTTGCTTAGCAGAGCCTTCCTTGAAACCCATAACGTTCCGCGCATGCGCACTCCGCACTCATATTCCTTGAACTTGTGTTTGTTTTTTGCTGTTTGCGTTTGAGTTTAAGTTTGTGTTTGTGTTTGTATTTGTATTTGTCCTCGGAGCAAACTGTGAATGCGCACGCTCGCGCTCTCCTCGTTGATTGATGGCATTCATTTGCCACTCGGACAGGGCTACATTAATATCAACAGCGGCAGCGGCAGCCCCTTCCTTTGGGCCCAGGAATCTGCTTGCTCCTCCTCCTCCTACTCCTGCTGGTCATCATCACCAGCACCAGCGTCATCATCAGCGCCGCCTTTTCCCACTCCTTCAAAAATCTTGGGGCGTTACAGTTGCCGCAGGATGCACATGTGGGGGTGTTTTGGGGTGTTGGGTGTGGGGAGGGTTGGTATTCCAAGGTTCTCTATTTACTTGCCAGAGTGTTTGCATAGCTATCCGCGATTCCATAGTAGACAATATCCAAACATCCACTCTTCAACCGATTGGAGTCGTAATCGTTCTGGGCCATGTTCAATCTATTGACTCTCTTTTGTTTGTTATTCTGACAGATTTTATTTAACCAAGGAGGGGAAAGTTGAAAGTATTAAGGGACTTCGATATAATGTATTTTTAAATACTTTTTTCTTAAATAAAACAAAAATGAATTAGGAAAGAGCTCTCATAAATCAATTTATTATTAAAGGAAGTATGAAGAATATTTACAAAAAATTAAATTTCCATTGATTTATTTCATTTTCATAAAATATAAGTCATTAGATACAAATGTAATCTATTTTAAAATTAAGATCACTCTTCTCTAAACTAACAAGACTAAAAGCTGTCAAATCTTAAAATAGATTTACTAAATAGTGAAAGTTAAAACAGACCAATTAATGTTTTAGTTTATTTATAATTTTTCTGTGCCTAAAAATCTCCCAGAAATAGTTGAGCGTGTTCTCATCGCATCTTCCCAACAAACAGCTTATTGTGGACTGCTATATACATACTCGTACATGCATATATGTTCATCTGTTTTCCCCCGATCCGCATCAGCTCTCCGGCAGCTCGCACTCTCTGGTCTCTGGCCTCCATCTTCATCTCCGTCTCCTTCGCTGGCCACAATCATTACTCACTCGGCCTAATCC
Organism: Drosophila setifemur; assembly: GCA_021224005.1. Taxonomy (NCBI): domain Eukaryota; kingdom Metazoa; phylum Arthropoda; class Insecta; order Diptera; family Drosophilidae; genus Drosophila; species Drosophila setifemur. The sequence continues at coordinate 9,387,616 of JAJJHY010005742.1, forward strand.
CAGAGACTCCATTGCGCTCCATTCCAAGCCGCGGATGCGGACGCGGCCGCGACCAAGAAAAATCACATGAGCAGCATTTAAAGATTTGGGGCGAGCAACTGAGCAACGGAGCAGCGGAGCAATGGAGCAACTGAGTAGTGTTGCAAGTTTCTGGCCGAGTGAGGCAGATGGGAAAAGCCACCGCAACTGCAACTGCAGCGATAAGCAGCTCGGGAAAACTGAGATGGCAATTGAGTTGTTCCCCCAGCTGGGCCAGCTGGCTTTGGTCGAAAGGAGCTGTAGCTTCTTCGGCAAATGCAACTGCAACTGCCTGATGTGGCTGCTCCTTGCTGATGAGGCTGCTCCTAAGCATGTGCTGGCCGTAATGGCGTTGCATTTATTAAAGGCTTTTGTGCGTGCGGGCCTTCCCCCCTCTCCCCTTTCCAACTCCAACTCCATCTCGCAATCCCACTCCCTGCTGCTCAGCTCTCTCACTGGCTTAATCCATAAATGGAAATTAATGGTTGGCATCAGTGTGTGTGTGTGTGTGTGTGTGTGTGTGTCTGTGCCTGTTTCTGAGTGTGTGTTCGTAGATTCGCTGAGCCTTTCAGCCTGGCTAATGGCGCTGGGTAACGGTACTGGCTGAGTGCCACTGCATTTGCATTTCGCCTGCAAAAATATTAAGACATAAATGTCATCAACAATGATACCAACTCCGGCTGCCTGCCTGCTTGGTTGGTTGGCTAAAAGAAGCCAGTGGAGGGATCAGAGGGGGATCCGGGGAGGGTGAAAGCTGCGTAGGAGTCCATTGTGACGAATTTATCACCCGGGAAGAGAGAGTGTAATTACCGTACAGAATATGGTTAGTCCACAATAATCTATCATGTCATATCCTAACATTAAAATGTCAAACTAAGTCATAAATTTAGGAATAAAAAAAAGGAATTCGATTTTAAAGTTTTCAGGTATGCAATGGATTATTTTTTTTTTTTTTAATTATTTGTATTTAAAATGGTTTGAATTAATATTGCAATTTTTAAAATGAATTTTGGCATTCTCCAATTATTTGTTAAACATCTTATATTAGTTGAATAATTTATGTTGATATTGACCCTACTGAAGGGAAATATATTAAATGCATTAGGTATTCCATTCATGTAATTCCATTTAAAAATAACAAAGCCGGAGCTCATCTATTTTTAATACCTCCAAATCTGTCCTCTGATCATTTTCCATTCCAGGCAACCCATGGATCCTCGAGCGACATAAAAAAAAAATCAGTGAACGCAATGATGCCCACAAAAAGCTAAGCCATAAGTGGAGGAAAACTGAATAATCAAATCAAAAAGTCGCAAACAGATTAACACCCACCAGGCATACGAATCGGAAAAAAGGGAGAATGCACGGAAGAGATTCCTTTTCTTGGGTCATTTAGATGGCCCGACCAGAGTGCATATTAAAAATGATACCACAATTTATGGGCGACATCTAATGGCGTACAGATGCAACTTAGTCGGAGGATTTGCTGCAGAATCTGCAGCTTGCGATGCGATGCAATGCAGCGGCAACGGCGAGTCCCATAAAACATAATCAAGTTCACATTCAGGGAGACTCAGAGACCGAGCGAAAAACCGGGCGACAATGGCATGCCACATCCTGCCTAGGAACCTAGTCGTCGTCTACATCGTCGTCGTCGTGGTCGTCTGGCTTCCAACGCCCTCTCCTTGGGGACTTGGGTTCTCCGGCTCTATGCGAGATTAATTTCCAGCCATATTGTCATATTCTGTCCATATTGCAGCTGCCATGGCCGGTGTCCGACTGGCATATAAGTTTTATAAGCGTTTTGACTCCATTAACTCTTTCCCGGCTAACTAATTTCCATAACTTCTGCTCCCAATCGATGTGCGTGTCGGAAACATTATTTTTCAAACTGAAAGTGCGCCGAGGTGTGTATTAATTGTCATCCATTTCGCATTTGGCAATCGCATCGATTGCCGCATTCCCATTGAGTGGGTGTGGGTGTCGGTGTGGGCGTGGCACGTGGGAAGTGTTGAGTGTGGAGTGCTCCATTTAGCCTAGGCCAATTGGAATGCCATCTTAATGGCTGTTTAATTGAATACTCGCTCTCTCCCGCTGTCTTTTGTGGACTCCATTAATTGATGCTTCATCGTTGAATAGAGGTTAGGAGAAGTGCTCATAAAAACGATTTCCAACGAACCGGTTCGCTCTTCTAACTAAATTGATTTGATGGCAATTTATGTAAATTTCGTCTTGTTTTGTTGCCTTGTAACATTTTCATAAGTATTTCGTTTGTTTGCTCGAAACACTTTTCTCCCTCCCCTGCCCAAGTTCGTTGCTTAAGTCTTTTGTTTGGCCTCAGAGACCACACACATTCATTCACGCACGCACACATATACATATATAGGAGGGATGGCGGTAATTTGTTGTGCGCGTATTGGAGGCATTGATTTCACTTACTTACCAGGGCCAAAAAAATGAAACAAGCCCGTTAACAATTTGCACAAAACATTTGCCCACCCCCTTGGAACATAAACGAAGCAGGCGCAGACGATCCGGCGGAGAAATAAACAAACCGAATCAAGAGGGATAGGGTTAGGGGCAGGGGCAGCGGCAGGGGCGGGAACAGGGGGATGACTGCAACGCACGCCTGTTCGCATTCAATAAATAAAATGTCAAAACAATAATGAAATGAATTATGAGCGCGCATCAGTGGCCGAGACTAAAGTTAAAGCCAGAATCTCAACCAGGACCAAAGATGAAAATGCACACAGAAAAAATCAAATTCTGGAATATTCATCAGGTCGGAATATTATAAAAATAAATTATTAAAATTTATTACGCTATTTGAAAATAGTCAGTATGTTTTTAATAATTATAAGACTTGTATAAAAATATATTCTCAACTATTTGTTGGGCTTAATCCAAAATAAATCGTGCACCTTTTCATATTATTTTCTTCTAGTGTAGTTGCATCTGAATCTGAAGCCCAGATTGAGGCAGGGCGGCGTGGGCTTCCATTTTCAGTTGAGGGGACTCGGTTCGGGCAATTTCTGGATTCTTTTATTTATTGATTTCGTGCGTATGCACAATTAGCACACACACACACACACAGTAGAATACCCATTCCCTTGGCCATTCGACGGGTCGCAACAATGTCAGGAGGCTCGTTTGGCCTGGCCCTCCGGCAACTCGGCTTGCAACTGGCCACTTCCACTTCCACATCCACATCCCCAGTAATGAAATGAAGTGGATTATTGCAGGGCCAGAGCTAACGCCGGCGGAACGCAATCAAAACTTTCGCTGCCAATGCCAAAGTCGCAGTCAGAGTCAGAGTCAGAGCCAAAGTCCGAGCCAAAGCCAGATCCAGAGCCAAAAGCCAACGCCAAAGCCAAACTGAACCAAAAAAAAGCAATTATTTCGATAAAAATGACCGTTTACTGTCGTTTTGTGGATATTGAGAGCCAATTTATGTGCCTCCCCGCTCAGGTGGGAGGGTATCCAAGGAAGGCAAACATGAAGCATAATTTTGTGGAATATGTACGATTCGAACGAACGGCTTAACATTTGTGGCTCTTTCGTTTTTATTTATTTTTTTTATCGCGATTTAAACTGGGTCAAGGAAGCGAAGAAATTCCCGAATTGTGGGTCTGAGAGATTGAGGGAATGGAAAGGAGGAACTCTCTATAGGAAGTTGAAATGAGGGTTTGATTTATAATATACTGAATATATAGTTTGCAAAAGATATGAGTATAATAATAAATTATTTATACATAATAAAAAGAATAAGGAAGGATATTTGTTAATCAATTTTAAGTGTGTTTATATAAAGTAAATTAAATTTTATATTTCATGATTGGTCGAAATGTGCTTAACTTTTTCAAAGATTATAAATAAGGGTTTGATTTAAAATATACTTGCAAAAGATTTGAGTAGAATACAATATATTATTTATAAATAATAAAAAGGGTAAGGATGAAAATATATTAATCAATTTTAAGTATGTTTATGAATAGTAAATTAAGTATTACATTTCATAATTGGTCGAAAGATGCATAACTTTCTCAAAAACTACGATGATAAAATGCATTTTATATATCTTTTTGATCACCTTGATGGGAAATATATTGAGTAACTCGAATGGAAAAGCTATCTTTTGTTTTATGGCTTATTGTTTAAGATAACCGTTTTCGGCTCACTTTCTGTACAATAAAGCTCATCATTGTAATGCCTTCGAAATGTGAAATCAACGATCAGCTTTAATCTCAAGTCAAGCGGCTGTGGATCATCGGAGATATCCCACTTTTTATGGGTAGTTATCGCATAATCAATGGAACGCTTGGAACAATATTAAAAAAAAAAAAACCAAATTGATATTCTCGAAAGTTAACGACGGACAATAAAACACTCCGCATCATAACTATGGCAATAAAAAAAAGTTGTTTTGATTTTCGTGTCATTTTACGGGAAAGAAACCGTCTGAAACAACAGAGAGTCAATAGTTATCGCCGACTCGTGTTTCGTACATTCATTTAACCGATTATTATGTGGACTTTGTGGATGATTTATGCGTTCCGATTTTTATGGTGCACTTAAGTGTCGGCCACTTAGCCATATTCGTGGCTTTATGGGCGGGAGGGGGCGGTTCCGCAGCGACAAATAAGGCATCGCATTTGAAACGCCCAAGAGCTGAGCGATTCTTTTTGGATATATACGAGTATGCTCATAATTTTGATATAAATATTTTGCATATGGCCGAGACTCATTTGTTAGCCAGCGAATTTGCCATTGAAACTCCAGCTACGAAATATATATGTATATACTATATATATCGCCTCTGACCACGCATGCATATATTAAGAGAGTCCGATGCCTTCGATGACGATGTCGATACAATTTTTTCTGGTTTCTGTGGCCCTAGGGCACCAAAAAAAATCGCGAACTGCGCGACTGTAGCTTTAGCTGCGTTCTTCTGATCGTGTAAAGGCTTATTTGGATCAAGATAAAAATTATGTATGATCAGAAATCAGTTTGACAACAAAATGCTTTATGTGCGCAATTCTTAACGCTGCAATTTAACAAAACGGCACATTAAGCCAGAGGGGCGTGTGCCGAGGGGAGGGGTAACCCACTTTTCTCCTTCGATCCACTCGATTCAGCCCCCAAAAACCATCGCATCGGGAACGTTCGCGGACGGCATGCTAATAAGGGCGGCGCATACTTTTCACTCGGGCGAAAGTACATCAAGTTGAATGGCTTCTGCCGCCGTTGCAGCCTCCTCCGCCTCCTCCTCCTTCTCCTCCGCTTGCTCCGCCCCCTCCGCTTGCTCCGCTGCCGCCCCCACGCCCAAAATCGTCCATCATAAACGCTAAGACCGATCGGCAGCCGCTCCGGCATCGGCATCAGCAGCATCGCCACATCTCCTCATCTCGACATCTTCGGGGAGGTGCGTCTGTCCTGGTACACTGGGAGAAGGATGGCGAAATTCACCGGTAATTAACAAAAATTATACTACGTTTTTTTTTTGAAAATGTATACCAAAAATAAGGACATATATTACTATATAGTTAGTTATAAAATCAAATGATTAAATGAACAATTTCTAAATGTAGTCATAGCTTTTAATAAATATTAATTTATTCTGATACATTATTTTACAAAAAGAATCAATTATAAATACAAGTAAATGTAAATGAAATAAAATGTTAACTTACTTAAACACCTCAGTTAAATATAAGCTCATAATATTGGCCATTAAAAATAAGTTGTGTTGTTCTTAATTTCCAATTAGAATAGCAATAGCAATTACAACAGTAGCATGTTGAAGTTATCGAATTTGTAAATGTAAATTGGCCTTTTAGGGGAATTTGCCTTTATTTATGACTATATGTATATGGGCACTCATTAAAGCCTGAATAAGTAGTCATAAACATATTTGAGTAGTGATAATAAAATGGCTTGCAGATGCAAAACCAATTAAAGCCTAAATAGTCGAGGCAATCAACATTGAATGTTGTTAGCTGAACTTTCTTCAAGATGTACAATTTTCGTGTACAATTTGTTTTTGCCAGTGAAAGGTCTTGGCCTGACTTTGACTCTGGCCCTGGCCAGGTCCATATCTGCAACGTCGATCAATGCAAATTTCCGAGCTGATCAAACTGGCCAACAGCAGCAGCAGCAGCGGCAGCAGGAGCAGCGGCAGCAAGAGCAACCTACGCAGCAGCAGCGGCTCAAGAATTATTATTAAATTCGATATAAATAATATTTCGAAGCGTTCCGATCCCCGCACCCATCTCCCGGCCGGACAGTCTGCTGATTAATAAAAGACGGCTGCTGTGGCAGCATCAGCAGCATCAGCATCAGCATCATGGAAATGGCCTGCGGTGCTTAAAAATTCTGAGGCATCTGTCAAACTGAGCGAAGGTGAAGGCTTCGCGCAGGCGCAGCTTGATGCCGGCAGGGCAGGACCCACCCGGCATATCCCGGGTACCCATGGATTGGTATTCAAACATTTTGGAGGGAACGGGGCCAACATTTTGCATACACACTGGGACGGGACTGGGACTGGGACTGGGACTGGGACTGCGTGTATGTGACAGTCGCATAATAACGCTTCAATTAAGCCCAAGCGATTCCCTGACACGATTTTCCTTTGTGAACCCTGGCCGTTCCACTGCATCCACTGCAACGCACAGCAACCACAGCATCCAGATGCATATCAATAAGATCTGACGTCAATTTTGATAAGCGAACGCATATTATTATTGTTATTATTAGCCATATATACGCCCCCCCTCCCCTCCCTCCCTTTGTTCCCTGCTCCAACCCGTTGCTTCTCTCCTCTCCCCACGGGAATTATAATAAGCAGCGGCGCAGATCGGGGCAGAAATCCCTTGGAGCATTTTGTCGGGTAGCAGCCGGAGCGACGGATATCTGTGGCAATCGACATGTGCCAGCGAAAGATGAAATTCCTGGGAGCATCCTGCTCTCGCTCTCACACTCGCACAGGCAAAAATGAAATAAGAATTATGCTTAAATTATGCAAGGTCCAACAATTTACAAAGTGATCGACCCCCAACCCTTCGGTTGCCCGCCCATCCCCCTCATCTGGGGGCTTACATGGTGAATGGCGGCGGAGTCCATGGACCAGGGCTGCACTTCCAATCCCGACTTCTGGTGTGGGAATTTCCCAGGTGGAGAAGGAATTCAAATGCCAAAGTTGGCCAAGAAAATGTATTTTAGCAGGAAATGAATTTCGGAATCTCTAGGATTTTTGTAAAGATTTGAAAATATTAAGGTACAAAAATATATTATTAATTTTTAAAGCAACTTGATTTATTTGTTGATTTATTTACAAATGCATATCTTGAGAATTAATACTTGTTGTAAGATAGAAGATAGGCTCCTTGGATAGAGCCCCAGAATAATTGTAAAATAATAACAACTTTACAAGTCACAACAATCTTATGAATTTTATAATTTATTTAATAATTCCCGATCTTTAGGATTCCATTTCCTCCGATTTAAATACTTTTGAAAAGTGACTTGTAACCCTAGGTTTTATTTCTCTTTCAGGACCTCGGAAACTCCCAGTGTACGATCGATTTGTCGAATAGATAATGGGTTGACGTTTTGATCGATATTTATGATTCCTTCGCATGAAAAGCTACTCCGGGGCAGAGGGAGCGGAGAGCGGAGTCCAAGGAGCTAAAGACATGTCCTGCAGCCCAACTGAACAGTAGACAGAAGCTTGTTGGAAAGTTTGGAAAACAAAGGGAGTGGGAGGAGCAACCTAAGTTGTGTGATTTAGGATTTCATTTGTTAGTTGGAGGCCAAACAATTTGTTTGGCTGTTGCCAGGCACCCGCCACCCCTGCCTCCTCCGGGGATCCCTTGGTTTTTTTTGCGTCCCATCACAGAGCCGCACTCTCCGAATACATTTGTAGTAATCACGTGTTATCGCCGCATTTGGACATTTTAAAAGGTCATAACTTAAAACCTTATCGGACGGACAGAGGAGGGAACCCAAAAGGAGAGAAAGGGATAGAGAGAGAGAGAGAGAGACGGGGGACAGAGACAGGGACAGAGACACACACGGCGAGTTCGAGTTTTGAGTTCGAGTGCGACATGCGACATGCAACGCAATCCACTCCACTCCACTCCGCTCCGATCCGCTCCGCTCCCCGGGCACGCACTCAGCGAGAGACATCCAAAAGTAGCCGAAATTGAGCTGAAGGATAACACGAAATGCCAGCGGAGACAGCAGCGCTCCAGCACGCAAGCGAGGAGCGATCCAGGTGAGGGCCAAGTCAAGTGGGGCCACCATTACATTCCATTGAGCGCACCCCGATAATGAGCCACAAAATGCACACTTGGAAAATGGAGTTGGGATTTAAGTATCTAATGTTTATGTATCTTAAAATAAAACTCGATGTCTTTTATACCAAATTTTAAATATAATCTCTAATTTATACCCAAATTAACAAAAAAATGTCTGCAAGTAATTATAATAATAAACTAAATACAAATATTTTATACAATTCTGTAATAGTTTATTAAAAATCATTGGCCAGAAATGCACCCTTGGAAAATGGAGCTTGGATTAAAATATTTAATGTTTTTATATATTTAAATAAAACATTAACTCGATCTCTTTTCTAACAAAATATAAATACAATAACTTACTTATTCCAAATGAAAATATCACTAATTTTCCAGGCAGGAAATTCTTTTTGTTCAACTAATAATGTTAAAATAAATAGTTATACGATGTAGAAGTCTTTAAGAATTTATGAATTATTGGGCATTGGTCAAATCATTATAAAACTTTATAAAAACAATCTAAAATCGATACATGATAAAATTACTCAGATGTATTGTGCATTTAACTTGTTATTTTCCTTGTTTAAATATGTTCCTTTAAATGCTATTAAACTTGAATTCTAGCTACAGTATAAGTTGAGTATATGTTTAAATATATTTAAATAAATGTTTTTGAGTACAAATCCGTACCCCGAATTGTTTTGAGTGCATGCACATACGCTCCCATCATCGCAGGACACACTTTCTGAAGAGGTTGGTGCGCTAAAAGCGAAATGATAAGCTGACAGCTCCGGAGTAAGTAGGCGACCGACCTTAGCCTCCTCCGCTTCCGACCGCCCCTGCAACCGCTTCCCCTGCATCCGCTCCCTTGCTACCCCTGCTACCCCTGCCACCACCTTGCCCGCCTCCTTTGGCGACGTCGGCATTTTATGATAGCTACAGGGGGCAGCCAACTGAATGGCCAATGAATCTCTGACTCTGAAATTGCGACCGCAGATGACTCACAGACACAGGCGCGCAATGGGATTCGCATTAGACTGAAATCCCCAAAACAGTTCCAATAAGTCGACATGGGATTTTGGGGCCATTCATACTGGATTTGCATCCGAAGGTCCATAAACGTATTTATTGCTTTATACCAAATTGCTTTTGATTTCTTCCAACAAAATTTGAATGAAAAGATTAGGATGGGAGACCAGTTAAATAAATATAAATTTTGAAATATGTTGCTGATCGTGGAGTTAAGTATGTCCTAAAACTTTTAATTTCGGTTCTTTTTTTTTGTGATGTTATATTTCGATAAACGTAAAGGTTATTCAGATATTTTATTACACAGACACTTCAGTGAAATCCTCTCAGATCCTGATCCGGCTAGACATCTGCTCCAGGCCGACATTGATATGTATTTGGGTCTATGTCGCGACTTTAGCCAGCGGCACAAGTCCTTTCTCTTGGATCGATGAGCCGTGTAAATGGGATTCTCCATATCAGGAGGGAATGCCTTCTGGCTCCGATATCAAAAGTAATTACGGAATGGATGAGGGAGAAAGCAAAAGAAAAGGTTCTTCATTGTAACCAATTTTTTATGGAGAAATGAGATACCCAAAGGTACGATCCGATTATCATCTAGTTTTTTCCCGCTCCCCCTACCCCTCTCCCAACGCACTTTGTGTGTTGACATTCCTTTTTTTTTTTTTTGGACTCCCCCAACCCCCCTGATTTTCCCATTGCCTGTGACAATTTCTTCGAAAACTCAATGCAAACACAAACATATCGTCCCTAGATGATGCCTAAACACTCCCATTCAATGACAAACCTTAAATTTACGACAATGCCCGTTCGGGCAGGTAAAGAAAAGAGCTCAGGTGAATGGGCCCTCGGGGAGGGTGGGGGGCAGATGGCTATCGATGGACCGCAGTCGGAGTCGGCACAGATGACTCATCAAATTAGCGTCCAGGGTGCGGGCGATAAGCGTCCAAGCGAAGGATTAGGTCCGAGAGAGAGAGGATGAAGTCAGGGTTTTGAATTTGATTGTTAAGGAAAAATGTGCTCATATCATTTTACAAACAGAAACCACTTGAGAGTTACCAACTCTCGGCTATAGAATTTTCCATTTTCCATTTGCTGGGAAATTCCTTATGATCCCGGGACCACCCTCGCAGGAACGAAAACTAGCTATTATTAATTGCCAGAGAGAGAGAGCTGGATAATTGGTATCGGAAGACTCTTGTTGTTCTTTATTCGGGACAAGCCCGATCCGATCCGATCCTCCTCCTCCTGTGGGATTCTTGTGCGTCTCTTTACAGTTACTGGCTGGCAATTATCCGTTCAATTTGCACAGGAAGCTTTTGTCGCAGCGTCTCGTTGGGGAGCGATAATCCGACAGCAAAATATGCGAACGTTAATTACGCTTTTGGCGAGAGCCTCTTACGCACTGCCGACGCAGATTCAGATACAGATGCAGATGCAGATGCATCCTGAAAAGCACTTGCGGTAGCGGTCCAAGCGAAAGACAACAAGGCGATGCCTGACGGCAGATAATGCTGATCGCATGAATGATGGAATCGAAGCTGCCTCGGCCTGGAGCGGCAATACGGGTTCCGTGATCGATTAGCGAGGGAATCCAGAACCCCGAACCCAGAATCCAGCAGCCAGAATCCAGCAGCCAGCAGCCAAGTTGATTGAAAGCTTGCAAATTGTTTGAAGCATCTGGGAGACGATCGAAATGGTTGCACTTACACTTCCACATCCACATCTGATGGTGTCATTGGCCGGGGACAAAGTCTTAAGTCGGCACCACCACCCAGGTGGATAGTTCCACAGTTGCCCCCTCACTGCGACCGCGTCCATTTGTCTTGACCCCAAAGTGCTGCATGTGGCGTTACTTTCGTTTCTGATTAATTTGAGCTAATTTGTTAAGTAATAACCGGGGGATCGAGAGTCCCGGAGTCCCTTGCTCCGCTCCAAACGAAGTTGTAAAAATAATATAAAAACAGTTTGAAGCAAGTCCCCGTGATATTCATTGGGTCCCCAGCGATTTATTAACACTTAACCACGCACCGAACGCCTCGATCCCATCCCAGACTCATCCAATCCCAATCCATGCCCTGTGCGTAGGAGCGCGGGTCCAAAGTAGGGCGCCAAATTGTGCACGTCCCAGGCTGCGGGTTTCTCCTCATCCCATACCCATCCCAAACCCAAACCCAATCTCCCAATTCCAATCCCCTCTCCACACTTTGATGGAGAAGTGCAGTGCAGCGGGTTTAGTATTTCGATTATTGACTGCCAAGAGCAGCGGGTGGTGGCCCATGTTGGTCGTCTTTAGGTGGAAATAAAGATGGAAATGGGTTTGGTCGCAGAGAGTCCCTGCTTAATTGACAGCACCCAAGCAGGTCACTGCGAACAGAGATGTGAGAGCCAATTGATGGGGCACCAAAACAAGAGCCAACCCAAGGCAGAGGAAATCATCTCCAGCGGATTTCTCATTCCCTGTGTGTGTGATAATCCCCACTTTGGTTTCACCTGATAATATTACCTTTCCCCAATCAAAAGGCTTTTACGAAGATTAAGTCTCTGAAATCTAAACAACTCACATTTGTTCTTAGATGGTATATTTTTATTTTTTTGTAGATGCATAATTTATATTGCAGAGAGATTCATAAATATAAATATAATACTGAATTTATAAATTAATAATGGCGAATTCATGTTAAAGGACGCCTAAAAATATAGATATATCCAAAATATTCTTATCAAAATAATATAAGTTACTAAGATAATTCTTTTGAAACTTCAGATTATTAAAATTACCTTAAAAATTTAACATATAATTTAATCTAATTATAATATTTTGTTTTGGAACATAATTTGATATAATCATAGTTTTCTTGCACTGCAAAAGAACTCACAGACTAAAGAAATCTCCTTTTATTCAATGATTTCCCAATTCATAATAATTAAAATAAATACAGACATCTATTTTCAAATTAAATCATTAAGCAATAATCTCAAACTATTTAATTGTAACCCCAAGCTAATCACTTTTTATATCTAGCGCCATATTAGTGTCAATTAATTTATGAGCAGCACAAGATAAATGGGGAATGGGAAATGGAACCTTTCGGCGGACATGGGATCGCGTAATGCGAAGTGCACTCCATGTCCCCATGTCCCAAGTCCGATTCCTAATTCACATGTCACGTTCATGTTCAGGTTCAGGTTCGGGTTCGGGTTCGGGTTCCGGCGACTCTGGGAGCTGCACTTTTTCGGCTCGGGCTGTGACTTCAGCTCCGGTGGCTGGAGATTTGCGATAAACTGCGAAACATGGTTACAAGAGTCTCTGAGTTGGATTCGGACCCGAAGATGGAGCTGCAGATGGTAAACAAAGACGAGTAGCGCTGACTGATCGGCCGAGCGGTTTACACTCATAAAATTAAATCAACAACAATTTTATAATTTGGCGCATTAAATCAACTGTGGGCCGAGCCCAATAACCATCTCCATCTAGGCGGTAGCCATCGGAGGAGGAGAACTTGGGAACCGACCCGGCCCGGCCACGTAGCACATAATCGGGCGCGTGCAATCTTAATGGATAAATTATTGGGCGAAGCCTCCAGTCCGGATTCCCCACTCCTGGCCGGCTCTCAGTTTCCAAGCATCCCGGTTTCCCGGTTTCCTAACACAACAATTGGCGGTGTGTTGTGCCCTCGTTATGTCATAATCGCATTTTAACTTAACGGGCCTCGTAATATAATAATCGTTTATTAATTTCCCGGGTAGCAGGTGCCAAGCGGTTCAAGTACGTGCCACAAATCATGGGGGCAACGGAATCTGGTTTGCCCAGCCATATATGTATGTATATACTTTGGATCTTTTAATGAGTGTAAATTATATAATGTCTGCGGGTTTGTTTTTTTTCCATTTACCTGCACTTTCCCGGAGGCAAACTTTGAATTTTGATGGAAGTATGGGTCCATGTTCATGAATCTTTTTCTTAAATTTTGTAATATTTGAAGATTACATTTATTTAAATAAATAACGGTTAGAGTCCCAAATATTCCATTTAGTCAGTATAACATTTTATTTAATATTGAGTTCTTAAAGAAAATTCGTTTTAAATAATTAACAACTTCAATTGCATTTTAAAATCGGAACAAGTTTATTTACTGAATGAAAAAAGGGATCATTCACAACTGCATCTAAAGGGGCTGCTCCGAAATAGGTTTCCTATTCTCAATTAAAGCCAACTGGAGGTTCCTAGAACTGATTGCTTCCCTTTATATGGCCCTACAAATCGTTCCCCCCCCACCACCCCTCACACCCCACCAGATGTGCATACCAAAGGAGTTTGCAGCTGCTCCTTGTACTGTCAATTGGCTTCTGGAGAGGAGTCAGAACCATCAATTAACACCCGCAAACCTGGGCACGCCCTCGACTTTTATTTGCCCAAATGGATAACCTCTAATTTGGCGAGGCCTTTTATTGCAGCATCTCCCTGACCAGTTCCCAGTTCCCAAGTCCCAAGTCCCAGCTCCATCCTCCATCGCATGTTTCATTTAATGACACAGAGAACTCAGCATTTCGGTTTCGTTTGTTGGTTTGCTCTGTGATCTTGTTTGCCGGTTTTAAGTTTTTTTTGCTTTGGCCGCTTATTGGGCCATTTAACGCCTTTAAAGCTGTTCAGTCCGAAAATTGCCATTTCCATTTCACTTAAATTGGGTGTTCCAAATGATTCGTTTGCATTGCCGGAGTCGTCAATTAGGAGCACGCAATCGCAGTCAGGTGTCGAATTTAGGAACTTAGTTTCAATACTTTCATTGAGGAGTTACTTTAATTTGTAAGTTTCGTAAATATACATACCAACTTTGTTAAGATATGTGGTAGTATTAATTTAAGTAAGTACAACAACCTTCAACAGTCAGATGACTCCTTTAGTACTTATTTAAATCCCAGCTCGATATCTTACTTCCAGTAGCCATTGCTCCTTATCAATGGCTGTAAGTACATATCTGAGTATCTTTGTCCACAGGCAGGGAACAGGATGAAGGCGCCGCCATTGCACCATACTCCCCTAGACTCCTCTCCACTCCTCCCCACTCCTTTCCTTCACCCGCAATGTGATCATCTTGCGGCCGGCTTTGGAGCTTAATTAATTACCTCAACTTATTTGACAGCCTTGAGCCGAGGCAACTATAAATAATAAAAGATTTTTCATAAATCATTTGGCGCACTGCAAGCGAGGACATGGACATGGTCTTCGACATTTACAATCGAGTGCACTCTGCCTTATCCCTCCCCCCCCCTTTGGAGTCCACATTGTGTGCTCCCTGGTCCTAGTGCTTTGCATGCGTTTGATAAGCGGACATGAGCTGCAAGGAAAATAGCTTAATATGCGCCACCAGCTGGATCCGCTGGAACGGGAGATGCTATATAAAAGTATTTATATTGCTGCGTCCATGCTGCACATGGTGGACATGGGACTTGGGAAGAGGTAGCAAGGAGCAAGGAGGCAGACGGTGCCGGACGGTGCTGCTGGTTTGGTATTTATAGTCGAAAAAATGGCCCAAAGGCCGAAATACTCGTACGCAAAAATAAATATCCAAGGATGCCCCTGCTTTTCGCCGGGCACCTTTTCCTATTCCACCAATCGGAGCTTCATCTACGTCGGAGCACGCACGATCTATGCATCGGGAGAAAATGTGGCCTACTTAAGGAACACAATGTAGAACAGCTTATTTAGTATGTGAAGTTATAATATTTTTACCTGCTGTTAAAATCAAATATCTACTTAAATATATATATATACGTAAAATTTAATTAAGGCAATATTTGTTGTAACATAAAGATACGGTAATCTAATTTGCGTATAAACGGTTTTTAATAAAGTGTTAATTAATTTGAAGACTTTATATATTTTGCTTTATTAACTATAAGAGAAAATTTGGTTTACTTGAGGAAAACAATGTTTGTTTATAAAAAAAGATCTGAAAATATAGTATATTAATTCAGAATACATTTACCTAAAATAAAAATCATACATCTTAGCTAACATATATTTTATTTAAAATTAAGGTAAGATTTGTTGTGAAATATAGATACTATAATTTATAAGTTTTTGTAAACGGTTTTAAATAAACAAATAAATTAATTTGAATCAATACTACCTATAATTTTAGACCTTTTTTTTTGAGTGTAAGGCGCGTAGGGGCCCTAGATGCTGACCGTAATTACGAACCTGAAACGCCGCGATATTGGAAAATTCGCTTAACAAGCCAATAGACTGAGTTATGACGGAGCTGCTCGTCTGCTTACCTCTTCTCCATCTGTATCTTCCTGGTCAAGATGTCGTTGCAGTGCTTTTCCTTTTCCCCTGATCTTCCCCTGCTCCCCGCCCCTGTGCTTTCCACGGCCTGCCAGATGGGGCAGCTGTGGCAACCTCCAACGGCAGCAATTTGTTCTTGTTGTCGACTTTGCATGTCGCTGCCTGGTTGGCTGTCTGTCAGTTTGCTTGTTTTGCATGCCAAACCCTCCTGGATGTCCCTGCCCCTTTGGGGGCCCCTGCTCTCTTGGACCCTGCTCTCTCTCTCTGCCCCTTTGTTCCCGGAAACCCACTCCGGCGGCTGCTTTTGGCATCTCCTGATTAGAGCCGAGTCCCATGTTCGGTTCCATGTAAACCGGCTGACAAAAACAATGTCAAGAGCCCAGACGCCGCCCTCTTGCCACTTCCGTTGGTATTGCCCGGATTGCTCTACCCGCTCTGGGCCCGCTCAAGTTCCTCGGCTTGCCAGATAGATTATCTAGCGAATGCCGCATTTGCTGTTCCATCGAGTAATTACACATTTCCCTAATTGAGCTGAAAT
Source organism: Drosophila setifemur (assembly GCA_021224005.1). Lineage (NCBI taxonomy): Eukaryota > Metazoa > Arthropoda > Insecta > Diptera > Drosophilidae > Drosophila > Drosophila setifemur. Next base: position 9,403,793 of record JAJJHY010005742.1, read on the forward strand.
TACCGCGGGAACTGCGCGTCCGTCTGTTGTTTTGGAGTGATGGAGGGCCAGGAGAAGGCCAAGTTCCAGCTGGCCAAGCCAATGAAAACTTCAGGAAAAACTTCCCATGGCTGCCAAGCATAAGGATCACTTAATATTTAATAAATGAAATTAAAACAAGTATTCCTACCCCTGCCATAAATCATAATAAATTGCTGGAGATAAAACCATTAATATTCTTATGATCTTGATCGGACTTTATTTATGTAAATAATTCAGAATTTCATTTGAATTTTGGAAAAATAATTCTGATAAATAATTACAAAGTGATAAAGGGAATTTTTTCTTCATTTTAATTTATTATATTCTTTAATTTTATTTTAGATTGGTTAGTTTTATTTTTATAGTAGTTAAAATATCTCCAAACACGACCTTCGAAAAACCAACCTGCTAATGATTTATTTTTCAATTAACCCCTGGACAATTCGTTAATATTGTTAAATATTCGACAATTGTTTGGTTCTCGGACCGGACCGGCCTTCGGAGCCGCCACCCATTCCGCTGTCCACGGATAGCGGACGAGGGAGTTGCTCCAAGGTAAACATTTGCAAATGTCATAATTACATGAGATTTGATTAAATTTTTGTCGCGCCGCAAAAAGTGAATGTCATTTGCAAATCAAACAATTTTTTCTGCTTTATTTTCGGTTTTTCAGTTTTCAGTTTTCGTGCTTGGCATTTTTGGCGACACCAAATCACATTTACATTCACCCGAACCGACGACGACGAAAATCGACACAAACCTGAGTTTGCAACCTGCTGCCACCTGTTGCACCTGTATGTAGCCGTGTGCAACATGCGGCGCATGATTAATGTGCCAAATTGCAAATTGCAGTGCGGCGTTTAACTGTCAATCAAAGCAAAGCTCTAAAATCCGCATTTGCCGTCGATCGATGTAAGGTCTCGCAAAATGTGCGACAGATCATTGAAATTGTACATGGAATTGATGTTTGTAGTTGGGATCGGTTCAGTTTTGCGTGGAGCTAAACATATTCCATTTCAAATATGGTAAACTTATTTGTTTAGGTTTATTTTATTGATATATTAACATATTGGCCGTACATAGACATAGACATAAAGCAAACTAGCAGGTATTAATGTTTTTGTTTTGTATTTGAAGGATACGTGAAAGCAGTCAGAAGGCCTTGAATATATTTTTAAATATTATGTAGAAGGCATTGAAAATGTATAAAACCAAGGTTTATTTTATTTATAAATAGCACAAATATTTAATACCTTTGAAAAAAGATTTATACAAAATTCTTTCATTGTATAATATTTTATTTACCTAAAAATTGTGTTTATTTAGTATTCGTTTCAAAATATGAATACAATACCTGAGGAAATGTATATTTGGAGTTTTTTAGTTAACTATTGACTTTACTTATTGTACTTAATTAATTTATGTACAAATATTACAAATATTTAAATGCTTTGACAAAAGATTTATACAAAATTCTCTCTTACTTCGATATATTTATATACGTGAAAATAGTGTTTACTATATTTAGTATCCGATTTAAAATATGAATACAAGACCTTAGGAAATGTATCTTTGGAAGTTTTTCCTTACTTAAAAATATAGTTATTTTAGTAGCCATTTCAAAATATGAATACAAGACCCAAGGAAATGTGTCTTTGGAAGTTTTTCAGTTAACTCTTTCCTTGTAGGATGCTAAGACTAAGGCAAAGGCCAACCTTCTGCCCCCATTTCTCAATTAATTTAGACAGATCCCTCCGATTGGAGGGCAACCGCAACAGTGGCACACCTTTTGGACTCACCTGGAAACCTGGCAGACAATTGGATTCGCTTGGCTTGGAAGCGGCAATCAAACAAAATGATTTTTTTTTCGAATTTCATTAGCCGAGAGCAAAAGGCTGAAAGCAAATGGCGACAAAATGCGACCACATTCGGGATTATCTCTGCGGTTGTCTGGGATCTGGGATCGGGTTGAGGATCTGCCGCGGTAGAAGCGTTTACTTCAATTTGTGGTTGTTGCTGGTTGGCAGTGGCTTACTATTCATCACTCGAGTGGGCTTACTGGTTCCGTTCGAATGGGTTTTGAGCTTTGAGCCCGAGTCCGGAGCCCGGACTGACAGCTTTGCTGACAGTTGCATTAGAATGCGGAGCGCGGCAGCTACTGGATATTACAATTCACAATTAATTGAGCTACATTATCAATCAGCGTAAGCCGATCAACGGGGGAATTCCTAGGCTGATCCACAGCCGCAGTCAGAATCGAAATCAAAATCCCAAACCAAAACCCAAACCAAAACCCAAACCAAACCAAACCCAAGACGAAGACAATCAAAAGCGCAGCTGTCACACCTTCATCAAGTGCGATTGCGGGGGATGGGAGATCATGATGATCAGCTTTCCGCTGGATGGATGTGACTCATCAGGGCACCGATTCCTGTGGGATTGTCAACCCATCGGTTCATTAATTTGCTTCAATGATTCTGCATTGATCGACGGCCGGATAAATCATATTTCAAGTGAGAGATTTCCAAAGAAGTTCGAAGTCTCGAATCAATTAACTGCCCGGCTGCCTCGCCTAGGCCTCCCGTAACTCCCTCCTCCATCCGGGGTTGGGGGGGCTCTGGATGGCAGACACACCCCGACATGCTCCAAAAAAGTTCCTTAACCTGTACAAAAAAAAATATATATATATTGTGGCCGGCGATCGGTGATCACTAGATCGCTTAATAAGCAGCCTAGCTGTCTGCTCATCGGGACCCTTCCCCGGCCTTCAACTCCGTCCACGTCCGCGTCCCCCGGTCTCCTGCCCCATCCTGTTCTGTTTTGAAGATCCAGCTCCTTTGTGGCTGCTCCGACAAGGCACTGGGAAAAGTTTCGAGTCTCTATAAAATTTATTTGAATTTAAAAATCCCAAAAAACTATTTCAGATTTTTAGTTGCTCATCAGCAAAAAAAGGGGATAACCATTTAATAATGATATTAATTCCCTATTTTTATTTTAAATATTAATTGTGTTAAAATATTAATTTACTTATTTTCTTCGAGTGTATGCGGTATAAGAATCTACACCGTTTTAAGCATAAATCGCCGCAGGGCATGCGCCCGATATGCGTTCAACTCACTGAACTTGCCACGACTCCTGTCCCGGTCCCTGCTCCTGCCCCTGCCCCTCCCACTCTCCCCCCTCCCCCACGCCAGCTTCTGAGGCTCCTGCTCCCGCTGCTGAACCTGAAGCTGAAGCTGGAGCTGCTCCACCTACTTCAACTCCGACATCTCTCGACTGTTACAGTTTCGCGCTGCGAGTTGCAAGTTGCACATTGCGAGCTGCGCGTTCTGCCCGCCGACTGGCAAACATATATATTATTTAAATTTTTAAACGATTGATCGTCCTCCGCCCTGAGTGTGTGCCTGCATCGCCCGCCTCCTTCTTCCTTTTTCCTGCCCCCAGCCACCAGCCCCCTGCCCCTCGTCCGTTGCCCGCTGCCTGCTGGCTGCCTCCTTCTGTGGCATCGTGATAGTTTGAGTTATTTAGAGCTGGCTGCTTTATTGCTCTGGTTGCTCTGGATGCTGCAGCCCCTCTCCAGGCTGAGGGCGTGTTCGGTTCTGCTCCTCTGGGCCCAGATTCAGCAGAGTGCGTTTTTTTTTGTTGTTGTGGCTTATAACAAAATGATTATGTTTTGCATATTGAGTGAAATTTGCATAAATGAGGAGGCCCCGAACGCTGCAGCCAGGCTAAAACCAACTAAGAATCTCTCGTTGCGAATGGAATGGAAAATCAAAAAAAAAATACAGAATAAAAATTATAATTCCTCGTGGGGAGGAATGGAGTTAACTGCACTCAAATTATGGTGGCCCATCGAAGAGAGCCGGAGTGGAGTGGTCCCGGTTGAATAAGTAATCCCTTTTGGGGAAAAAGGAAAGTGAAGCCATAAAGTTGATCGGTGTGATTTAAACGGGCAATCAATGGGGTTAAGAGAAGTCTGGCCAAGGCTATAATTGAAACTTATGAAGCGCGGTATGGTGATGGTGAATGGATTATCTGTTCTATATTTTGTCTGGGATTCCCCAAGCAAATGGAAACATTACAGGAAATGGAGATTGCTATTTATTATAGTTGCCAAGTTGGACTTTAAAGTTTAAGCAGTAAATATTCTTGAGTATTTTCTAGGAAACTGACTACTAAAATATTTTCTACATATTTTCAAAACATTAAAATTCAGTTAGTCTTAATGCAGTGTTAAATTATGTTAAACCCCTTTTGCGATCTCTTAACACATTTTCCCCCCTCACATGGAAACTAGGGGCATTTGGAAATTTGTTGCATGTGTCAATTCCTAAAAAAGGTTGCCTTTTAGTTACTGCCCAGTCGGGGGCTGCTTCTTTTTATTTACCCACGCTCATTTAACGTTTAGAATAACAATCATTACCATAAGAACAGAGTCACTTCCTTGGAACGTTACCCCCGGATTGGGCTTGGGTTTTCCTCTTTCTTTTTTTGTAGATACTCGTATCTGGGTATCTGGGGGCCTTTCACGTGTTTCGTGTGTGCTGAACGCTAAAGAAATTAAAATTGAAAATTCCTTTATTTCAATATTTTGACAGTGACTTGGCAGCGCCTCGTTAAGAAAAAACAAAATAAACTCCAGTTCGAGGTTCGAGAAATGGGCAGCCATCCACGAAACGAAACCAAAACGAAACACTTTTCAGTTGTCTTTGCGACCAGCCCCATTTTTTTTTTGTATTTTTGTTAAAATTTTGGTTCATTTTTTTTCTTTCAATTTATTTTGACCCTGCCCTCCGCCGATGTGGTCCGGTCATAAAATGTGCCAAGTGCCAAGTGCCAAGTGCCGAGGTTGGACTTTTGAGTGCTTGAACTTGTTACAGTTTCTTTCACCACCTTCGGTTCACCGTAGACTTTCTTTGTTGTGCAACTCGATTCTCGGAGGTATGTATGTGCTTTCATTCTGCTGACAAGAAGTGGCAATTGGCAGCGGAATTGAGATTGGTATGGTTATGGGTATGGGAAGGAAGGCGACAATGCCATGCGCCAATGCAAATTACCGATAAGTGCACTTGACTCTCATATAAATTAATATTAATTATGCCACTGATTAGCCAAGCTCACATTCCAGGCGGACAAATAAGCCCACTAACGATATACTCGTACATATATGAGCCCGGCTACTGAATTCTGATTTCTCACCTCACCGAACTGCATTTGCGAATATATTTCGGTGTAAATCATTTGAATGCTTTCATGATGAAACTGGAATGCACTAACCAAGATTTGTATAATATTTACAATTAATTTTAATTGGTATATATATATGATATGTAAAACCTTAAGTTTCTAAAATATGAAACTGTTTTGTTTGTTATATTTCATGTACTTTCACAGGTCTGAATATGACAGATAGTTTTATTACAAGCATTGTATATAATTACATTTTTATATAATTTTCTTTATATATCTACCTTAAAATATATTCAAATATTAAAAAAAATTCCAATATATTCTACAATACATTTTTTTTTACCCCCATTAACAATGAAAGATTAGTTTTCAAAGGTATTTCCATGACTTTCTAACTTCCTTGCTACTTAAATATTTTTGCAATCAATTTAGTTGCCTTGGTAGACTCTCCCACGTTGATCGCCCCAGGAAGGAGACCCGGTTATACCCTGCCAGCCAGTGAGATAAACCCAAGTTAGCTCTCCACGCAGACTGCACCAACTGAGTCCGACCGCTCAACTTCGATTTGGCTTGTAAGTTTGCTTGTCCGACTAAATGCCTCAGTCGCGGCAGCTGGCCAGGTTGGATTTGAATCTGTAAATCTGTATCCAACGCTGAGCTGCCCGTCTATGGATGCAGTCCGCATTCATTCAATTGCATTTGACAGGCGTTTGGCCATAAAAATTATGCCACAACAACTCGAGCTGTGAATTTGCATTCGCATTTGCACTGAACGCCGGAATGGACATTGCCTCAAATTTATGTCAACTTATTGCCCTGGCATTTGACTTGGCCGAGATGCAGATATAGAAACAGATTCAGATACATGCACATGTATCTAGAGGCAGACGGTCGTAGGCGTTGCCGGCGACATTTCGCTTTCATTTCGCAATTAGAATATGGAAATGGGAAATGCTTTTAGTGTAAAAATAGATCGAGCTGCAGACTGCCTAGAAATGTGGCGCCGCTTCCCAAGATCTCTGACTGCGACTTTGAACCGGCTTTGACACGACTGCACTGCACGAGTTCGGTTTCACTTACACAAAACAGCGAAACTGAACTGAAAAGCCGAGATACTCGAACGCTCGTAGAAAAACAAAGGGAAGAGTTTCCCTCGGTCTTGGCCCTCGGCCGGGCGAAATTTGTCAAAGTCGATTCCAAAGCAGTTTGTCAAAAGCGGATGCAAGTGAAATCGATACCCGCGCGTCTTTTTGTCAGGGCCAAAAATAATAAAAATGAAATATTACAATGGGCAGAGCGGGCCGAGGAAAAGGTGTGAAAAGGTCGTCGTGCCATTTGGGTACCCCAATCTCCGAGCAATCATCCGAGGATCCACTCGAATGCAAACGCAAACCGAGCCAAAAGGCATGGGAATGGGGCCTGCACTCGAATTTTTCGGATATTCGATGCCTGGCCAAAAACTCGTTAACCAACGCCTGCTATTAGAAGACGATTGAGAAACTACACAGAGATAAAAACTTTATGTGATTGCAATAAATACGATTTAATAATCACAAGTGAAGGTATGATTTTGGCAAGGAGTTTATATTCTGTTTTGTTTGCACCTTACAAATATGTATCCTATAAATGTATTTACAAAATGTTTTTTTTATGATGTAGTAATTTAAATTTAATTATTGCAAGCACAGCTTATTATTTCCGTTTAACGAAAATGCTTTAAAGCTGATATTAAGTTTTAGTTTTTATTGCAATTTCAATTATACAAGTGACTAATTAAAGTTTGTAGCACTTAATTTATTTACCACCTGAGAACTCTTCAAGATATTTGAATTTACCCCAAGGTAACCCCTCGAATTGACCAGCTTCTGCTGCATTCCCAGACAATCCCCTGTAGGGGAGCCGTCGCCATTCCAAGAGCCGCTCATCTAATCTGTTCTGTTTGGTGTTAAGTCCAGGGGAGCATATGTAATTCGATTGTTTACAAGCGAGTGGCTTCAAAATGCCTGGCAAAATGACAGCAAAACGGGTGATTGGCAGGGGGCAGGGGCAGGGGGCACGGATCGGTACCGGGCCAGCGAATTGAATATATTAAACGAAAACCGAGGTGGCATGTGATCGGGTGAAATTGCGGCTCGTTTGGGGGTGTTGCAGTCTCTGCCTGTCAATCTATCATCCCATTAAACCCTGTCACGCCCCTGAGGACTGCTCGGTCGCTCTCGTTTGTCAGTCTCCTGAGAATTGTGTCGTCGTCGTCGTCGGTCTGGGTTGTCCTGGAAGATGCGTTTCACTCATATCCGGTTAAAAATTCACACCTCAGACTTCGGTTCGGGCCTGGCCGTTCCCCAAAAACTCAAGCTCAAACTCAAGAGGGAATGAAGGGATCTGGAATTGCACTCCCTCACCCGCGCTCCCCATCCACTTTGTTGCTGCTGGCGTATTAAATTTCAAGACGCAATAAAGATGGAGCGGTTAAGGGTGGAGGGCTGAGGATCGGAGTAGCGGAGCAGCGGAGGGGCGTAAGTAAATGCCAGAAATCTTGCAGATTCGTGGCGTAAAATTATGAAAATTATGTCTGACACATCCTGCTGTCTGCTTAAGGTCTTTGTTTATCCTGGCTGAGCGGCAAAAAAGGAAGCGCCTCCAACACTCCAAACATGCCACAGACAGGTAATGGCGACAGCAACAACACCACCACCAACAACAACTACAACTCCACCACCACCACAACCAACAACAACAACTGGAACCGGTGTTATTTGCATAAGTTGCTCGTGTCTCCGATTCCTTTATGCGACAAAGTTCGTTGCCTAAGTCTTTCGTTCTCTCTGGATTTTGTGGGATTCGCCAAGCCATCTCAAGGTTCTCAAGGGGAAGGTGCAATTTGGACAACTGAAAGTGAGAAAAGTCTTAACAAGGCATACAACATTTTTTTGAATTCTCCGAATCAAATATTTATCATATATAAAAATTTGTATTATTCAGATTATAGCTATCATATTGTGGCTTACGTTTTTTTTGGTTTTAGGTACAACAAAAGCATAATGCGGGTGAACATTCAATTAATAGCTTATATTATGAATTTAATTTAGATTTATTTTGTTTTGGAATGGTATTTAATTCAAATTATTAAACATCAACCTTCAAAATATAATCTTTAATGTTTTTTAAGGTAACCTTGTTGAGCTTGTTTAAAATATTTCAAACAATTGGCAATTTTTTGTTATAACCAAATTCGCTTTGGCATTAATCATTGAGTGCTGGTCAAATTGCTGCACTCCGATCCTCCTTCTCCTGGTTTTGTTGGACGCATAATCTATCAGCTGACGAAGCTCCAGCCATCATCAATTCATTGACTGCGCCCAGTTTGCTGTTTTGGCCTTGCCTGGGTCAAGGCGGCTAATTGAGTCATAGCCATGGTCAGAGACAGAGTCAGAGCCATAGCCATAGCCGTAGCCACAGCCATAGCCCGATCCCGACGGAGAGCCAGGGACAGGGTCAGGGTCTGAATTGGAAATCGAAAACGAATCCAAAGTCGAGTCAGCGGGAGGAACAACAACAAACACAAATTAACCGCAATAAAAGTTACGCCAAGCTCGGAAAGGAGACACAAATTAAGAATCAGTCCGCGAGCGGGACACAAATAAAATCCATTAGGTGGCAGGTACCACAAAAAAATCTGGGATATCGTGAGAGGATGTAGCATATACTACATATAGCTTAATGCCCCATCATGGTCTGGGAATCCGGTTGTGTGTTTCTGCTCAGATTTGTCATTGTTAGACGGGTTTTTTATTTTTTTTTTTTTTAAGTTTTTGGCGAGTGGAGGATGGATATTCAAACGAATTTACTGCCTGATCTGGGTTGGGCATCTGTGTGTATATATCGGCGAGGGTGCTTTATGGCCAAAGTGTCGCTAATTCCTGGAATCCCGACTCAAGGCTAAACTCATTCATAAGCGGCGGCGGCGGCCAGAGATGGATGCGCGGCATGCCAGGATGTGAATGTGGATCACACACTTATGGCCAGCTCAGTGGACAAAACGGTCATCAAACATGCCGACCATCTTTGGACCACCCACAGATCCGGCTGAGTTGCAGTTCCAGTTGCAGTTTGCAATCGGCATCAAAAGTGTTGCAATGAGGCATTTACAATAGCAAACGAGTTAATTACCACTGCGAGCTGCTCGGAGCAGCTCCAACACATGCCTCGACCTTATAGAGGAGCCACAGCCTGCAGTCTTCCCAACTCGGTGGATATACCTATACATATATATATATATATATATATCTGTATCTGTATGTATTTGGAGTGGAGTGCGGCTGGGCCAATCTGCCGCATTGATCGAGCAACCGATCTGCGATTGCGTTTGGGCTTTGACTTTGCCTCCACATCTCCTCCAGCTCCTCTGCCGCTCCTCTGCTCCTCCTCGTTTTATTTTACTTTTATTTCATGTTGTTTTTGTTTTCTTGCGCCTGCGCGTGTTCAAATTGTCCAAAGCGTAACAATTTAATATCGTTGTGCCAGTGCCAGTGAGCCCAGGAGAAAACAGCGGCCGGCATCTGCATCTACATAGTCGGAACCGAGCTGCCACACAAAGATTCACTGCGAAAAATGGGGTAAGCAATTAATTAGCAACCTTCTCAGTTCACCATTTAATCAACATCATTTTAAGATACAATTTTGTTAGTTAAGGAAACTATAGTAAATGACTTTAGGATAAAAGAAACACAAATAGTTGATTGGAGTTAAAAAAATTATATATTGTATTATTGCTTTGAAAGCTGTAAAGTAGATGTACAAAAATTTTAAAAACAACCTCAAAATTTGTTATAAATCATACCCCGAATTTTTCGCCAGTGCAGTTGGACATTAACTGGCGGCTGCAACTTGTTGCTGCCACTGCTGCCACTTGCTCGGATCCCTGCTCTGTGGCAGTATGTTTAACGTATCCGCATACGTATTTCGTATTTTATTTAATTGATTTTTCTGCACCGCACATGCATTGGCCATTAATTCATTTATTTATTTAGCGCTCGCCTTCGACACTGAGCACTTCCAAGCGGGAGGATTGGAGCTTCTCTAGAGGGGCTCCATCCAGCTCCTGCTGCAGCTTCAGCTGGATTGTCGATGAATTAATCGTGCTTAACACCATTCCTGGCATTTTGTGGCAGTGCCACAGCTCCTAGAAAAGATAGCCACCGATGGGTGAGGAGAGGAGCTGATTCAGTTGAATGGGGATAAGCAGGATGGGGCACTGGGAGCACTGGGAGCACTTAGCATTTGTGTATTGTGGGACTGATGCTCTGGTATGCATGCGTCATTATCGCGCCTTGCATCATTAATAAGGCCAAAGGCAGGCCAAAAACACACAAACCCAAACCCACATCCAAACCCAAACCGAAAACGCAAAAATTAATGTTGATTCCCGATTCGGTTGCCCCTTTGCAAAATGTGTGTGTTTTGTGATTTTTTGGGTTCGTCGCGAAATCTTGCGTCAAGGTCAAGGCTATAGCCGCGATACCGATACCGGGGCTCAAAGCGAATCCGATGCCGCTCCAGCGAAGGTGATAAATGAAGTGTCTCCGCGCGAAATGCCCACAAATCACACGAAAGTCAGGGACCCCTCCTCGCCCCAGTCCCCATCCCAGTCCCAGTCCCAATCCCCGTCACAATCCCAAACTCAAACCCGTGAAGTTCAAGTTCGCCTTGAATGCAGAAACGCAGGCAAAATATTGAATATCAGCTAAAAGCATTTCACAATCCCCATTCGCCGGCATTCGGTGAGAATTTGCATGAATTCGATTCGATTGGAGCGCCAAAATAAATAATAAAATACAAATTATTGTCTTAATGGAATCGAGTGACCACATACTTAACTTGTGATCTTGAACTTTATTTTTAATAGTTTCTTTAAGACTCTATATAAAATAAAGTAATTGTATTTATAAGACTCTATGAAAATAAAGTGTTTTGTATTTCGAATATATATTTGTATCTTTTATACGAAAACAAAGCTATTATGTGGAAATTTAATAGTAATAAATTTAGTTATATATTAATTTATTTTTAAGAAATTACGCATCTGAAAAATCTCAATGCGATCATATAAAAAATGAGAGTAACTCGGAATATTCCAGAAAGCTTGCTATTTGTTAATTAGCAGTCCTGTGCACGGAATACATACATATATTGTTTTTTAGCCAATGTATATAATATGTATACTATATATATATATTATATACTATACAATTAAGAGGGAGCAAACCGAATGCAGACAGTTGGAAAAGAAAGAAAAAAAAACTAACGAGTGAGCGAGACAGAGCGAAGGAGACGAAAAAAATTCCTACTTAAGTGCTTTTAATTATCCAAAAGAATTCCTTGGTATTCTGAGTTTGGTATCCTTGTTTGTCATCATCGTCATACTTGGCCCGTCTCTGGGCTCGGGCAGGGTCGGGGGACTCAGGGCCCCGGCATTGGGCTCGGTTCGGTTCCCGATCTCAGTTCCTACGGTCCTGGGCCTTAAAATAACAGGCGAGTTTCGGAGTCTCTTTCTTTCTGTATTTTTTTTTTTGTTCTTCTGTTCCCGCTACTGCAGCGATCCAGGCTCGGGTTCGGATTCGGGTTGGAGCTGGAGTCCAGGGTTCCAGGCAGCCATAAAAGGCGAATAGCAAAGCGATATCTTCGGCGGCAGTGGCGGGGAATGACAGCAGATCGATGCGTACACATATGGGAAATATAT
>JAJJHY010005742.1:9415810-9444375 GCA_021224005.1 Drosophila setifemur
GTTCGCTGTATATTCCATCTCACACTCCCACATCCTGGCCTGAGTCATCGGGAGGCGGGCGATGCGTTTGGGGAATTCACTGATTTGGCGACGCGACATCAACGGGCGGCATCAGTAAGGTGCGTACGAATGCCCACTTCCTGGAAACCTATCTCGGCCAGCTCTCTCACACTACCAGGTACTCCGCGAGCTGGACAATTATGAGCCGCCGTTAGAGCCGAACTCCGCACAGCTCCCTTGCCTTGCCACATTTCAATGAAGCATGCAACTGCCACCGCCGCTTATCGCCGGTTACTGATTCGCGTTCGCAGCTTTCTCAAGAGAAATGCCAGTGGAAGAGGCACCAAACTCCAAGCTGCAAGCTCGAGGATTGCTGGTGTGTGCTGGAGATCAAGTTGATTGAAGTGCCTTCGAAGCGGAATACAAACATGCGAGCAGAAACACCAAACACCAAAAAAAATAAGAAACAGAAACAGAAACCCTCGAAACTTCAAACTCTCCTGGAGGAAGTGCAAACACACTGCGAAGGGATGCTACGAAAATATTGTCTTTGGCCTCTCATCGAGTCCTTCCATCGCCCTAAAACTAAAACTAAAAACTGACAATGAGCAACGTGGCCGGCACTTCATTGGCCAGAAACAGAGACAGAGACCCAGGCCAGGGCCAAAACACACACTGCCAAGTGCTGCCGGAGTGCTCGACACGAGGATGCTGCATGGATGTGGATGGCTATGCCAGTGGAGGACGCCAGTTGGAGGACTGCGAACTGAGGACGAGGATCGGGAATCAAGAATCGAGAAGATGTGCCAAGTCAGCGTGATCTGCGCAAAGTGACGAGTTTTTAATGAATTTGTTTAACTCAGGTCAGGCTCTGGCACCTAGGACGAGTGCATCTGAACCATCGCTGGCTCAGACTCGCAGACTTGGCTCTGGTTCCGATTCAGATTCTGACCCGATACAGTGGATCCAAGCAGGTGTATCTTCTTTTATTTTTTTTTTCTAAAAATAAAGAGATTTCTTATAATTTTCCTTGATGTAAATAAAATGACTTGGTTCGCTGATGAATTTTTAAAGGTTTATATTTAAGGGAACATATTTCTCTAGATAATTTTGTGATATACTAAATATGATTTTTAAGGAATATATATTTAATTTATCCTTTTTTAAATACTTACCTTGATTTCCTATTTGGTACTTTTGTATTAATAAAAAGCAATCCGAATTTTCGATTATATAAAATAGATATTATTTGCATTTTTATATATATTCCGAGATATTAAATATATGTTCAAGAGTTTTGCTCCACTGTGCCGTGCTGTCTGCGGAGATGCTTGAGCAAACCCCATCCAAGTTGATGGCGCGACAGTCGAGGTCGCTGCCGCAGTCCGTGGCAAGTGCCCCGGCAGCGGCGTTGATGGGGATGTGGACGTAGATGTGGATGTGGTTGCCGAGGCTCAAGTGCGCCTGCGACTAGGATATGTGTGGATGGAGGCGCTGACGGCCCGTGACTGGATGCGAGATGCAAGGAGAGCAGAGAGCTGCATTTTTCCACCCTGGATGCTGGTTGCTGGGTGCAGTGAGTGAGTTCCTGCCTCTTGAGGTCGTCCAAGTCGTCATCGTCAGCGTCGACGACGCCAGCGTCTCTGGTCTAGGATGAGTGGTCTGGAATCTAGCAGAGCAAACAAAGGCAGCTAACACTCGAGTTCCATCCAGTTTCCGACTGACCGCATGGAGGAGGGTGCCTCCAAAAAGCGGCCAGAGGGGGGTGCAGCTGGTCATGTCCTTCACAGTTCACTTTCGTTGACCACGTCGCAATGTCCGCTGATACATATGCCAGGGCTTCTCCTCCTCATTTTGTTGTATTTTTTGTTTTTGTTTTATTTAAGTTTTCAGCTTTGCTTGTCCCTGTTTGCTCCTCTTGTGTCCGACAAAATGTTCCAAATTGTTGCGCACTGCGAACATCCCAGGAATTTGCGCTTAACAAACTTCGCCAAATGCTTTCCGTTTCTGTTTCTGCACTGAGGGAAAAGTTAATACAAAATAAATATTGAGAAATTACCACTTACCAGTTTAAATGAAATTTAGCAGTTTGGTAATTAACATTAATGAACCTCAAAGATTATATGATAAGCATATGTTTAGGTTAATTTGTAAAGCATTAAAAAGTAATCAAATAATAATATATATTTTCTGTAATATTGTCATAGCTAGAATTATCCCCTGAAAATTATAATTGTATTACAAATTCAATAACCATTTACCAAGCTATAATATAAATAACTCTCAGTGTCTTTCCTCGGTTTTTTTTTAATTTTTGGAGTTTTTTTCCCCGTTTGTATTGACTGAAACTTATACGCAGCCTGCAAATAATTAAAACGAGAGCTGAGCCGCCGCAAAGTGTCTCTTCTGTTGTGTTGTGCGTGTGTGTGTGTTTGGGTGCGTTTCCCACAACGAAAGACTTAGGCAACGAACTGGCCGAAGCAGCCATCAACAGGCCATCAGAGAAGACAGGGCACAGTTACACGGCCGACCCGTAATAGGTCATTTATCAAAATCCACCAGAAAAACACAAAAAAACATAAGTTCGTCAGGTATTTGTTTAATTCGATTAACCTCTGGGCCAAAGTATATGTATACATATAGTATAAACTATAACACGCTGCTCCTACCACCATCCGTTCGCGCTGGTTCCCACCATATATTGGCAACAGTCAGTCAGTCGAAGCCAGAAATGAAATCTATAAAACAAAGCTCCAACAAGTTCCAATTTATCATCAAAGCAGACATTAATTTTACACACATATCCAAAAACCGAAGCAAGGCAAAGATGGAAAAGATCAGAGCAGAGCAGAGTAGAGCCACCCGGTTGGTTTCATGCCTCCAAACGAGCCACAAAAATTAATGTTAATTAATTTGACTTAAACTGACGATTTTAACAGACACATTACTGCGGGGCAAATGGCAAATAAAAAAAAACAACAAATATAACCCGCAACCAGCGACAAATCAAAATGGAAACCAACCAACTCCGACTCCCCGAGCAGCGAAATTCCCAACTGATGCCGTTCGATCGATAAAACTTCGATTCACCAACGAAATCCCCACTTAAAAGCTTTTTCCAAACGACATCAAATCCGGCCGGCGCATAATTAACTTGTGCATTGTGGACTTTAAATGGAAGTTCCATCCATCCATCGATTTTTATAGTTTGTTTGTTTGCTGGCCGAATGGAGGGGCCGGATTCTGGTTCGATCTTGCCACCATCGACATTGCAAATTCAATTAGGCCCGAACATGCTCTCACTTTATTAAATTAAACTGCCCCCGAAAAAATCGTGAGCCCAATTCTGAGTCAAAACCGGGATCGGGCCTTCTCTCCCCTCTCTCTCTCTATATCTCTCCCTGCCTCTCTCTATATATATCTCTCCCTCTCTCTCTCTCTCTCTCTGTCTTTCTCTCGTTCTCTGTTTATTTCTCGATCGGTTGCCCGTTCCTCTCGCAGAGACTCTGAAGAATGCAGCGAGGCCCCGAGTTGTTGTTATCTTCGCCTTGGCTTCTCGCCATCCAATTCTTCGGAGACGCGACTTCGGAGTCTTCCAAGCCGCGGCTCGCGATTTCTGTCCTCGGGCCCGAGTAGAAATTCTCTAAACACGCTGTCAAGTTATGTCTACATTCCTTGATCATATTTTTTCCAACTGTTTTCATACCTGCTATTCCTGCTCGATCCGGGTATATTGCTTTTTCGAATAATAATACTACTTTTACATATCAATAAACGGTCTTTCTTATGGGTATTATTATAACACGATTCGTTTCCATTCAGACCGTTAATTATTATAGTTTTCGTATCACTTTAAAATGGGTTTCAAATAAATTTAATGCCCGGGGTATTAGAAATAATGGGGCGCTTGGGTTTCGAATTATAAGTTTTGAGCTCATAAATGAAATGGCAGACACTTAAATATGTCAATTTTATCACGAAAAGTGAAAATTTATGTATACAACCGGAACGGCTTAAATGCTTAGAGGAATGTATATATGTATATATTTTAGAAACTTGTATCTTTTCTGGTGGATATCGCAAAGTCGAGCCATTATATATTTTTATATTTTTTTTTTATTTTTCCTTTCTGGATTCATTCTCTGAGTCTGTTCGCCAGTTCCTTGGCTCCTTGCTTATTTTGGTTGTTCCCTGAAATGCTCTTCCTTTGGGATTTTTCATTCTAAATATTATAATTCTGAAAATTTTACTTTGAATCTTTGAAGGGGAAACTTAAAGTTTGATTTTTAAAATTAATTTGTTTTCTAACATTTGTCATTTATATTGTTTGGTAACTTTAAAAAACTATTAATATTTTCTACACCCAAAAATTGTATCTTCAAAGTATCTTAAGTACGATTTGTGCTCCTCCAGGATGCCTTTTTCCAGTTCGCAATTTCTAGTTTCTTAATGTGGCGCAGTAAATGTGCCGCGTTGAGCATAAAAATCAACAGCAGCAACAACAAATCCAACTCCAAGAAGCCTCCCACTGCATGCTCTCTCAATTTATCTCCATCGAACTCTCAACTGTATCTCCCTCATTGGAATTGAGTGGAATTGAGTGTGAAGCGTGAGTGAGCTCGCTCTTTGGAGAGCTGCTCTTAAGAGCTCGTGTAAATATCGATGAGTTTCTACATGGTGATGTAGATTGGCAAGCGATGGATTCAGCTGAGTAAGTTTAGAAAATAATGCTAACTTATCTGATCGGTCATTGAAAATGATCAATTATAGTGTTTCAGAGCGGATAGTTGATGGATTAATAGATGTTTTCCCGGCTTCAGTGCGGAAAATGTATCGAAAGAATGAGCTCTTCTGGGCCCTGGCGCTCCTCCTATGGATTCTGCCTTCCGACGGACAAGCGAAAAAGGTTTGATTAGTTTTAGTATCTTAAGGATTCGATAAATGTAGTTAGCTTCTAACTAGTATAATTTATTTTAAGAAAGAATTGTTGCATTTAAAGTTTTTAAATTAGTAAAATATTTTGTTAGGGATCTATAAAACACAAACTCTATATAATATTTTTATCATAACCTTTCTTACAACCTCAGATCGTTGTCATCCACTCTGTTGAATGCCCCTTATTGGGCAAGGTTTGGTCCAAGGTTGAATGTGAGCAGATCTCACCCATAGCTCTGACCCTGAACGTCACCGTTGGTGAAAAGGAGGCAGCTGACAATGTTGTGGGCATGATCGATCTGAAGATCTATACCCAGGGTCATAGAAAGCCGATGCGCTTGACGAAATTCAAATTGGATCTTTGCCTTCTGAGGAATCCAATAAAAAGCCCATCCCTTCTGAAAGAATTCTACGGCGTTATGTATCGGGCAGTTAATTTTCCGGTGATATGTCCCTTCCAGAGGGTGAGGATTTATAGCATGTCCAAATCCCGACTTCTTTTAAGTTTTGTTTTTATCTAACAGAACACCACTTACTCCATGAAGGGAATTCAGTTCGAAGGTCCGATTCCGCAGTATATGCCCGATGCGAATTACACCTTCAATGGAAAGTTTTATGCGAATAATAAGCTAGGATTCGCACTCAAGACCACTGGTGGCTTCTATGAGATGGAAAACGTTCCACAATTTAACGTTTCAACTTGAATTTGTAATTTATTAAGTGCTAAATAAAGCTAAGAAAAATTTTGCAAGAATTTGTGCCTATTTTTGCGGGTTATTACATTTATTGTTGTACATCTTCTGAAGTAGATTTATGGTTAATAATGCAATATTTTAGTATGACATATTTTTTATTCTCAGTTATAAACTGTATAGCTTACAATATATTTATACCAATTAATTAAAAGGTTATTAAATTAATGCTCTTATTTTATTTCTACCCTCAGCAGATTGTTTTCTACTCTATAGAGTGCTCCATTAAGACGAAATTATTCTCAAAAGTGTTATGCCTGATAGAATCGCCTCTGGAGTTGACCATAAATGTAACGATTGCCGAGCAGGAGGCGGCTAACAACATTGTTGGCCTCATTGATCTGAAGGTCTTTCCCGAAGGTAAAAAGATGATGCGTTTGAAGAACATTCGCCTGGAGCTCTGCCACCTGAAGAAGTTCACCGACAAGCGATCCTTGACGGGAATGTACTACAAGGGATTGCGACAAGCAGCTGCCAACTTTCCCGAAAAATGTCCGTTCCTCAAGGTAAGTTTCTATACTGGTAAAAGTTACTGTGAATATAACATATTTGTTCCATTTCAATACCAGAACACCACCTACTCCCTGAAGCGGATGCGATTCGATGGAAATACTATGCCACAGTATTTGCCCGATTTCAATTACTCGTTCAGTGGAAAGTTTTATGTTAACAACGAGTTGGGAATAGATACAAAGGCCACGGGAGGATTTTATGAAATTAACAACGATCCTAAAAGAGTTATTCCTACCTAAATAGAGGTTAAATCTAGTTAGTTTACAATAAATATTAATTATGAAATCATTTACTTTTATTAGTAATTATATATTATACAGATAAAATGGAAAAAACTAATATGATTTTGAATTTCATTAAACGTTGCATAAATTCTTTAATAATATTACCTAATTAAGCTTTAATTTGCAACGATACAAAAATAATTATTCCTACCTTATAAAATGTTACATCTAGTTCACAAAACTATTAATTATGAAACCATTTAAATATATACATAGGTAATTACATTATAATCCCATAAATTGTAATAAACAAATATTATTTGTTATTTTATTAAAAGTTGCATACATTCTTTAATAATATGTCCTAATTTGGAACTTATTTACATCGATTCAAATATAATTATTCCTACCTAAAAAGGGTTTAAATCTACTTACATTGCACAAATATTAACTATAAAACTA
Organism: Drosophila setifemur; assembly: GCA_021224005.1. Lineage (NCBI taxonomy): Eukaryota > Metazoa > Arthropoda > Insecta > Diptera > Drosophilidae > Drosophila > Drosophila setifemur. The sequence goes on from JAJJHY010005742.1 coordinate 9,422,697, forward strand.
CACACTTTCATAGGTAATTACATTTTATAACCATAAAATTATTAAAAAAAATACTTTTGTGTTTACTTTTACTAAAAGTCGCATAAATTCTTTAATAATTTCCCCTGATTTGCCTTTAAAATTAAATATCATCATATTTACATAGAGCTATTCTCGACGAAAGTAAAGAGAGAGCGACTCGAGCTCAAAGAGTGGAGAGAACACCAGTTCCACTCCACTCAAAACCGGCAAGCAAAGGATCCCGGCAGAGGAGAGTCGGCAAAAGAGTGAGAGAGAGCGAGCGAGCGGGGTGTCGGTGTGCTCCGCATGTCTTTAACTAAGACCGGCGAGAGCCGCTTTGGCCTCAGTCTTGCAGCGAAACTCAAAGCGAGCGGTACGCAGGCGCGCAGTCGCACATCCGTCAGATACTTGCCAGTGGTTAAACCGAATTTGAAGTGGAATTCGAGCTCCTCGAACCGAGTGTGCAGATACAGTGCGACGACAAAAATCTAAACACACGCGTTCGAACAGTTCGTGCCGCAGTGTCCGCCGAACGACAAGGACAAACAGATATAAATAAGGCAGAAAAATAAATAAAGCGGAGGCATAAAAATTCCTCACATCGTTCGGTGCGCAGCGACGAGATCGAATGCGGACAAAAAGCCAAAAAAAAAACAAAGCGAGGCGAAATAAAACAAACCCGAGCCGGAGGTGCGAGACAAGAAATTAAATTGATAAAAGCCTAAAAAGCAAAGCCCAGCGACGAGCCTAGGACTTTGTCTTTTTTTCTCCCAACCTCCGCCGTTCCCTGCGCCTGCTCCTCCGCCACAACTTCTGGATATCGTCCCCCCGCGCATTGTTGTCGCGTTGTTGTTCGGTGTTCGGTGTTTGCTGCTCGGTGTTTGTTGCTGTTTGCTGTTTGCTCTGGCGCGTTGGCAATTATCGCGAATCGGGCGAATCGGCTGGGAATTCGAGCTGGAGCCCCTGTCCCAGTCCCAGTCCAAGTCCAAGTCGTAGTGTGTGAGAGTGCGAGACGCGTGTGTTGGTCGGTTGCTGTGTGGCAAATAGCTCAGAGCCACGAAATTGCTTTTATCGCCGCACCGAAATCGCCAACTGCACAAATTAATAAAAACAAAAGCAGCAACAAAAGCAGCAACAAAAACACAAAAAAAAGAAAAGAAACTGTTGAGCTGAAGGGCACCCACAAAATATTAACCCGCCGGGCAACGAGTCGCCCACAAACAAACAAACAAACAAACGGCTAGAAAAATGTATAATAAAAAATTACAGCAAGTGATCGTGCAGAAAATAGATCGATAAACCCCAAACCCCAAACTCGAACTCGAACATAAAAAAAAACCAAAACCAAAAATAAAAAAAAAGCGAGAAACGCGGTCCAGCGGATTGTATAAAAATAAATAAACGAGCGACGATCTGAGAGCGATCAAGGAGCTTTAGCAGGAAGAGCACGTTTCCCTGTTTTTGTTTCAATTTCAATTGTGGAAATCGTAGAGGAAAAATTCGAACCGGTCCCCATAGTCAACCAGCCATCCGAGGAGCCATCTGAGGAGGACCACGGACCACGGACGACGACGAGAACCGATATTTATTAAACAAAGACAGAAATTAATTTCACGACTTTGTGCACCACCACCACCGCACCAGAGAACCAACCAAGTACCGGGCACCACTATCCCCATCACCAACCCCATCCACACCCGCCCCCCATGCGCGGCTTGAACTTTGAGCCAGAGGTCTGGGCTTGAGCAGGGAACTAGGGATCTTCGGTTCGCCGGCAAAATGTACGACATCAAGCGCCTGGAAGCCGGACAACAGCAACAGCAACAGCAAGCACAGCGACTCCACCAGCAACAACCACTGGGCCTTGACCTGAGCGGACAGCAGCAGAAGCAGCATCAGCAGCAGCAGCTCACCTGCAGCGTGATTGCAGCGCCCGCCCTACGGATCCCGGAGAATCGGGACTCCAATTCCAATTCCAACTCCAGCCACAACCACAATCCCAGCGAGGCCACCCACATGACGTTGCTGACGATCCGACGGCGCCGATCCCTGCAAAGGCGCGCCTGTCTTCTGAGCATCCTGGCCGCCTTCGTCTTCGGCATGGCACTGGGCGTGGTCGTGCCCATGTTCGGCCTGCCCCGCCATTCGGATTCGGGCGAGTCGGAATCCCCGCCAGATCTGCTGGAGCAAATTGCAGTGGAGCCTCTGCTGCAAAGCAGCTACCGCGTGGCCTTCATCAAGGAGGAGGACTCTGAACTGAGTGCGGAGCAGGTCTTTCGGAATGCCTTCCATTTGGAGCAGGATAAGGATGCCCCCGATTCGATGGTGGTCAAGAAACTGGACACCAACGATGGCAGCATCAAGGAGTTCCATGTCCAGCGCACAGCCAACGGACGGTATCGCAAGGGTCCGGAAAGGAGGCTATCCAAGAAGGTGCCGGAGAGGATACCGCAACAGGAGACACTCCGCTCTCCGGTCACCTCCTTGACCACCAAATCGAAGGCCCCACAAAGCGGCTACATCGAGGAGGATGTCTTCTGGGGACCCATTGTGGAGAATGCCCTGCCCAAGGGCTTTGCCACCGAGGACCAGGTCAGCTGGGAGCGATATGTGGGCGAGCAGGGACGAGTGGTTCGCCTGGAGCACGGATGCGGACGCATGCAGAATCGCCTGGTGGTGTTTGCGGATGGGACGCGAGCCTGTGCCCGCTACCGCCAGAACACGGACCAAATTCAGGGCGAGATCTTCAGCTACTACCTGGGCCAACTGCTCAACATTAGCAACCTGGCACCGAGCGCCGCCACAGTGGTGGACACGAGCACTCCGAACTGGTCGGCTGCCCTGGGAGACATCACGCAGGCCCAGTGGAAGGAGCGCCGACCGGTGGTGCTGACCCGCTGGCTGTCCGACCTGGAGCCGGCTGGCATTCCGCAGCCCTTCCAGCCGCTGGAGCGGCACCTCAACAAGCACGACGTCTGGAATCTGACGCGGGGCGAGTTGGGCGAGATGGGGGGACAGGCGGAGGGCGAAAGGCAGACGGGATTACTCAAGCGGTTGGGGGCTGCCAGTTTGCCCAGCTCGGCTCATCAATCAAGCGCGATTGAGGAGCAGGGAGCGGGAGCGGGAGCGGGAGCTGGAGCAGGAGCGGGAGCAGGAGGAGCAGCTGAAGGCCCTGAGAGCCAGCCGCTGGTGCAGCGACTAATTGAATTGGCACAATGGTCCGATTTAATCGTCTTCGATTACCTGATCGCGAACCTCGATCGCGTGGTTAATAACCTGTACAACTTCCAGTGGAACGCCGACATCATGGCCGCCCCGGCCCACAATCTCGCCCGCCAGCCCGCCTCCCAGCTGCTCGTCTTCCTGGACAACGAGAGCGGCCTGCTGCATGGCTATCGGCTGCTGAAGAAGTACGAGGCCTATCACAGCCTCCTCCTGGACAACCTGTGCGTCTTCCGGCGACCCACGATCGAGGCCCTAAAGCGGCTCCGTTCGGCGGGAGCGGGCCGAAGACTAAGGGATCTCTTCGAGCGGACCACGAGCGCCGGAGTGCGGGATGTTCTGCCCTCGCTGCCGGACAAGTCGGTCAAGATACTGGTGGAGCGGATCGACCGGGTGCTGGGACAGGTGCAGAAGTGCCAGGGCAGCTAGTGAAGCCTCGTTCTTAGAACCTCGACTGATATGCTGTAAATACGGAGCACCCTCATCTGGATCGTAGTCGTGGATAGTCAGTGGAGTCAGTGGCGTACGCGGGCGGTTAGAAAATCGTACATTAATTTACTAAAAACACTCGAAAACAAAAAACTCTGTAAACAAGATCGATGAGAGCAAGATACCGCGTACGTCCTTGGACGTGGAGTGGATCCAAGTATTAGAGGGTAATCCACTGAAGATTAATTGTAAATGCCAGAGCCAGACTCCAGGCCCGAGTATTAAGTTCGCCTATCCGTAAATGTAAATGTAAATGTAAATGTATCTGTATCTGTATAGTATAAACTAAGCCCAGCTAGCATTAACAATGTGTGTGATATTTGTCTAAGTAGATTTCATTTTACGTTTACAACCAATAAACAACGAATATACCGAAACCGAAACAAAATGCGCCAACCGAATGTCACTTTGAAATATGGAAGAGCATCCAACAGATGCATCCAACAGATGCAGATGCACATGCAGATACACGAGTATCTGAGTATCTGGGCACGCCTGCGCCTTGTGAGAACTTACATAGTCATGACAATAAATTGTCATTGATCTTTTTTTGCAGGTGAGATGGAGATGGAGTTGGAGTTGGAGCTGGAGATGGAGTTGGAGATGTGCCCCCCCCCCCCTCCTCCATCCCGGCATTTGTCAACTTGCCGCTGTCTCGATGGAACTTGCCACATAATGCTGGCCTCGTAGAGTGCCTGCCACGAGATACCAGATACAGAGTCGAAGTCGGAGTCGGAGTCAGAATCAGAGTCTTCTGCTGCTTTTCATAATATCTTCATAAGCATTTGAGAGCTGCCTCGCTCGCTCTCTTGAAGCTCGAGTGCAGCCAGTCTTCGGTTGGGAAAGATGAAGCCCGGCTTGGCCAGGCCAGAGCCAGAGCCAGTTCGAGATACTTTCCACACACCAACACACTCGCACTCTCACACTCACACACTCACCCATTGCTGGGCCTGAGATACACGCTCTCGTGGTTACTCCGATTCACGTACGCGACGGAGACAACGTCTCCATCTCTCATCCCCATCCTCAGACCCATCCCCAGCCTCATCCTCATCTTTAGTCTCCTGCCCCTGCCCCTTCCCCCTGCCCCCTGCCCGTCTCCTCTGTCCGTGTGTCTGACTTTAAGATTTAAGATCGCTGCTCATTAAGTGCGTCCGCGTGTCTCAGCGACAAGATGCTGAGAATCTTTTACCCGCAGCCCGTCTCTCTCTCTTTCTTTCTCTCTCCCTCTCTCTGTCTCTCTCTCTCGGTCTCCCTCTCTGTCGCACGTTTTGCATCTGATTTCGCTGCGTATATTTTATTGGACACCAGAGTAGTTCACGTAAATAAAAATGAAATGAACCAAGGCGCGCGGCTGCGGCAAGTGAAGCTCCATGAAGATGAAACTACTGAGGCACAGAGAGAAAATACTTTAGATTTGTTGTTGATATTTTAGGGTTTATAATTACATTAATTTACATCTAATGGATTAAGGTAATCGTGATTTAACGAACAACTTAAGTATATCGTATTTTTAAAGCTTTATTTTGAAAGAATATTTTTAACGAATAGAATCTGATTTCAAATATTATTTAACTATTAAATAAATTCAAATTTTTCGAATACAAATTACTCATTTCTTTTGCATAGAATATCTACTGTATTTTAATTTTATTTCCAACTATTTAAAAGCATGTTTTCAGTATTGTAATGCCTAGATATATTATTTAAATTAATTTGCCACAGTACAACTCATATAAATATACATTTTTTAATGGTTCTTCAAAATTTAAAGATCAATTCGAGATATATAAAGATCTATAGCCTTTTTCTTTTCGTTTCCATTAATATTAAATCTTTATCTCCTTAAAGATTCAGTTTATTTTTGCGACATGTATTACTAAGCTGGGAAAAATATCCAGGAAAGTTAGATGGTGGATAGTCTTTTCCGTGTGTGCTAACTACCAAAAAATGTAGCTCGACCGAGAGTTAATCAACTCACGCCTGAGCAGAGCACAGATATTTTGATAACCCGTTTCGGGCCTGGCCAGATAAAGTATCTCCATCTCCGGCCCGGCCTGGTAAGAGCTTCTTCGAGAGAGCTCAGGAGGGAGCGAGAGGTGCATAAAGAATGGTTCGGCTAGTTTAATAAATATATCAAATAACCTAAAGACGTGTTAGGGAACTTGTGACTTTAACACGTTCACAGACCCGGCCGCAAAACTCATTTTCGAATATCGTCTTACCTTTTACGGTTCCCTCCAGGCCGTACAAAGTAGTAGCCTAGCAGTGACTCTGCGACTCCAAGCTGGGGCTTGGGGCCTGCTCTGGCTTTGGCATCTTAAAATGAAACCATAATAAAACAATATAATTGAGATGAACGGAAGAACGTTAAAACACAAAACACAAAGATAGAGCAACCTGAGACAAGCGACGGTCTTGCCAATAGCTCTTTGCCCACCAACCGAGTTTCTGTTTACAGTTTACAGTTTACACGGTTTATGGCCCAAAACTGCAACACGGCTCACGACTTTTTGAACTTATCAATAATGGCGATTGATATCGAAGTATTTATGGATGGTCTATAAAATGGTCGAGGGCCCCATAAAATGTGATTCCACTAATGCTAATCCCTTGGCTGCCAATTGCCCTCCCAGAAAGCTGTGACAAAGTAGCTGCTAGAATCCCCCCAATGAATCACCTGCATTGATTCCAATTTCCAAAATTATACGAGCACTTAAATCTAAAAACATTTTCAACATCAATTCCAAAGATAATCATTATCTTCTAGTGTTTTTTTGTTTTTTTATCGGGGCAATAAAATATGAATCATTTAATTCGGAATTCCGAATTGAAAGTCAATGAATGATTGTAGGAGCATCGAGTTGATTAGCATATGGGGGATATCCTGGAGCACACTTACTCACTCCAACTAATTTCCGACTATACAAATTTCAAGTTCAAAGCCATATATTTTCTGAGCTGCATGCTGCATGCTGCATGCTGCACTCGTTGGCCCGGCCAATACATCCTGGCTAGTTGCGCGGCGATCAAGTCGTTGCTTCAGTTTTTCTTGACTGCCTGCCAGGGCAAACAAATCTTCGCCGGCAGTTTCAGTTCCTTGTCTTCTGGTTGTTGGCGTGGTCGCTCTGTGTGTGCACAATAATTTGCATATTTGTATGCTCACAAGCACCCAAACTCCGCATATTCCATACGCCATACTCCCTGCTCCTTACTCCCTGCTCCTGACTCTAAGCTCCCTGCTCCTCACTCTAGACTCCCTGCTCCCTGCTCCCTACTCCCTACTCCACTATATAGTATGGAGTTGGGCCGCGTTGTTGCATGCAATATTTTCTCGTGTTGTGTGTTTACTCTTTTCGCTTTTATTTAATGTCCGCACAGGTCTCCCTGCCTCTTGCCTCCTGCCTCTCAGCAACTTGTGGCGGTTGTTGTTTCTGTTGCTGTTGCGTTTACAGCGAAAATTCTAAACAAATTGCTTCCGCACCTGCAGCTACGTAAGAAATATATACAAAAAATCAATGCACCGGCGACCTGAAATCATATATATATATATAGGTATAGCTATAGCTATGGCAGATACACACTGAATAGAGTCAACTCCTTTGTGGAATTTGTGGAATAATGGGTAACATTGTGCCTTTCTTGCCCATCAAAATAAAACATTTCCCACTCGTAAAAAGAAAGCCCCGAGCAGGCAAATCGAATCGGACCAAACTGAACTGAATCATATCATATCATAATCCTGACAAAGGCCAACCCCTTAACAAAAGACCCAACATAGAAAGGGAGAGTTCTGCGTCGAATCTGTACTCTCTTTCTTCATCTCGGTTAAGTGCAAACCCTTCGGGGGTGGGGGCATGGGGGGAAAATTATATGGAAAAAGGTTACCCAATGGCCACGGAAAATTTATGGTCGGCACTTTTGGGATCTGATGAAAAACCTTCTTTCATTTTACACCTGAAAAGCGGCGATGGAGGACGGAGATGCCGATGCCGATGCTTAACTGCCTTTTCTTGGGAGTCTCCTCTTGTTAACATTGGAAACCGGGAAAAGAAGAAAGCGGAGATCGGGATCCGAATCGAGTTTGATAGGCAAACGAGAGAGCGAGATGATAAGCTGCGAACATTTCCAGCTAAAACATAACTTTTGATTTTAGTCGCTGGTCAAAGAGAGAGGGAGAGAGAGGGAGAGGGAAGATAGCTCCAAGATTTTGAAGCCATTAAACGATTTCGCTGATTAATTTACACAAAACTGGTCAATGATTCTGTCGTTTTGACATTGACGAAGTGCCGAAATTTGTCTGGGATTGTTCTGATCTATCTGATAGGGCCACATCCAAGAGTAGCTCCGGCGATCTGCATCTCCGGTAACCTGTTTTCGATTGTCTGGAATCGGTTTTGTTGTTGTGCCTCCATCGCCATCTCGCTTCTTCGGCCGAATCAGGTGAAGTGAGTTGATTGATTGCGCTAATTTATAACGACAATGGGTCAGATCGCACATGGGACCTTTGAGCCTCATCCACAGGCAGCAGCAGCAGCAGCAGCAGGCACACGGAGAAGAGAACCCAAACCCAAACCCAAATCTCGGGCTGTTGGAATCCATTAAACACAGCCTGGGCCCAGCTTCTGCCTGCCCGACTCCCTGACTCCCTGACTGCCTGCCTGCCTGTCTTGATGATGATGATGCGAGCAGCCGGCTGATGAATGAATCTTTTCAATTTGGGAATTTTCAAACAAATTTGTCAAAAACGCACAAGACAAGAGGGAGAGACAGAGAGAGAGAGGGAGAGAGAGAGAGACAGCGGAGAGTTATGCAAACTCAAACTAATGAAATTTCAAGTTTGCTGCCTAAGTCTTTTGTTTCGGCCTTTCCATGCATTTTCCTAGTTAATTGCTCGTGATTGAATTATAAATGCATGCAACATGGCCAGCGACTGAGCTCTCCTCTGAGATCTGAGCTCTAAGCTAATGTGCAACATAATAATATGAATCCGCTGCCCATCTAACCAAATCGGACATGCCTTGCCCCAAATCTGAGGGCGATCTCTCGGGCTCAGCGGAGAATTTCGGATTTCATAGAAACCATTGGAATACCATAAATTATAAGGCCTACGAGCTGAACTAGACTAACATACGAAGGAAAGCGGTTCTCGAAATCTTCGAAAGGGGGGAGGGGAGGGGGGAAACTCAAAACGCGCTGCGGCTGGAGAGCGGAGACAAGCTTTAACACCTTGGCTCAAGTCAAGCATTTGTTGTTAAACAAAGACGAAGAGGGTCAGACGAGTTTAAGGCAGGCCCAACGGGGAGTGGAGTGGAGCGGGAAACGGGGCAGGGACAGGGGCAGGGGCAAGGGCAAGGGCAGGGACAGGGGCAAGGGCAGGGGTGGGGGCAGGGGCAGGGGCAGAGAGCGGGACCGGGACCGCGGCAGAGGAGAAACAAATTAACAGACACCTGAAAATGGGCTCGAGACACCATCACAACACAACGGAACGTTTAAGATATGCGGGCTCTCATCTCATCTCAACTCGACCTGGCCCTGGTCTTGGTCTTGGTCTGTTTTGGAAAACCATTTCACGAATAATTAAAACCCGAAGCCATCAAATGAAGACAAAGAGTCGATTAGTAATCTGTGCAAATGCATATGACGGACCGGCAGAGGCGTGGCCCAGCCCCATAAAACCGGGAAACCTGGAAACCAGGAATAGATGCAGTCATGTGTGCTGAGGAATTCCCGTTCCCGCGGGACACCAAACCAAATCCGAACCAAAACTAAAGTAAAACTGAAAACCCAAGGGCCCCCCCATCGATCTGAACCGTTTTCTGCTGTTTTCTGTTGCTGTTATTGGAGCTGTTGCTGTTGCTCTTTCAATTACAATCAGAGATCATGGATCTGTTTAATTAGTTGTTTCGGTCGCACCCCAATCCATGTAATTGACTGCGGACCGTGGACCGCGGACGGCGGAGTAGCTGACCTTCAGAGCCACAAGTAATATTGCCATCGAACGATCTGCATAATGAAAATTTATAGATCGTTTGTGATAGATTTGAAGTCGCAAATAGATACGTTCTGGTGGTAATTACACCCGCTCTCTCCTCTATATATATCTATTTTAATTTATAACAATTTTCGCGACTCTATTCTCAGATCGGTGGCGGCGACAATAAGCTCCGTAATTGCATTGGCCAATGGACGATGTTGGCTTTAATGTTCACTTTAATGTCTTTTATTGCATGTTAGTTGACTTTGGTCTCGAAAATAATTCACACAGCAGGTACAGTGAGGGCTAACAGTTGAACAACCAATTAAATCGAATGCTCTGCCAAGGGGGAAAAATAAGTAAATATATTTTGTAAAAGGAAAAATGTTGGATTATATGGATACTTTATCTCCTTAATTGTAAGCAATTAAATCAATTTGTTAAAATTTAAATTCTTAACTTAAAATCTACTTATTCAAATTATAAAAGTTGTTCTCTAGGTTTCTCAAAATAAAAGTAGCAAATAATATTATGTTTTTGAAACCGTTGTAAATTCAACTTGAATCCCATTTCTCGGCACTTTCCTTAGAAGAAATCCTCACTGTAGAGTAGAATATATTTGCTTGATTTTGTATTTAGCTGGGATTTTCTCACACAGACACATCGGTGGGTCTGGCGCCGTTTGGCCGACGATTCAGCATTTGAGTTGCAGTTGCAGTCGCAGTTCCAGTTTGGCCAGGCACCGAGATTCGCGTGGGCGGACGCTGTGTGCAGTCAGTGCCCCCGCCTCCCCCCTTCCAAAGCCCCACTGGACGCCCCTGAACCCACCTTATAATATGTTCTAATTGAGTCGCACAACACAAGTCCGGGGGAGGGGAGGGGGGTTGCAGTTGCAAATGCAAATGCAAATATCGCATGCAAAGTGGCTGAGAGCAGCTTTCAAACAATGCCCCGATCAATTTATCACGTTGCCAAGATCCACAATCTAATAATAATAATGGTAACAAACCATTTGCTGCTCTTCCCTGCGAGTATCTTTCAAATCTCCATCTCTTTTCGTGGATTTATAAATATGCTTCTTTGTGTATATATTTCTTTGTTATTTGTTGTTTCTGTGGCTAACTTTCATTAGCTTTCTAATGTTTGTCACTGCCTCGGCAGCAGCATCTGCAACATGGGGCTCGAATCTCCCATGTCATTTCGTTTTACTGTCACTCAAATCTCTATATACGATTTTCCCCCTATTCTTCGCGTTCTGCTTAGCGGTTCTTTTGGCTCTGCCTATTGTAAATATATTTTTCCATTATTTTCCATTAGTTTTCACTCGTTTGTTACATTCTCTGTCCCTCTTCTCTTCTCCTCACATATATGTTTGTATATAGTATCTTCCTCGGTTTGTATCTGAGCCTTGATATTGTTGTGTTTTGGTGTTTGGTGTTGGCGTGGTCGTTACACAGGTTGTTGCTGTTGCCGCTGTGCTTGTTGCTGTTGCTGTTGTTGCTGTTGCATATTGGTTATTATCTTCGAAGCGCATCGCTGCGGTGCGTTTACCGATGCCGTCTGCCAGCCTCTTGTGCGTAGCTTGCCCCAGAGTGGACCAACAGATGCAGTCAGAAAAAAGAATCTATTAAAAATATATTCAACATTGGGTACTGGAAATATGAAAATAATTTATTATGGGATCTTGAATAAAATATGGAAATTACTTTGATAAAAAATGTTCAAAAATTGTAGTTAATTTTCTGCGAATTAAATCTATAAAGGAAATTATATTGTTGTGGAATTTATCCTTTGGCTTTCAGTTTCAATTATCTTTTAATATATTTTGGCAACTGCAAAAATGAGTATATTATGGAATCTATTAATAAAATATTGAAATTACTTTGATAAAAATTTTTAGCTAATTTTCTGCGATTTAAAACGAATTCTTTGAAGGACATTATATTGATGTGGTATTTATCCTTTGGCTTTGCAATTATCATCTAATTTATTTCTGGTGAACTCAAGGCAACTCTTAATATGAAATCAGTATATTATGGAATCTCTGATTAAAATATTTAAATTACTTTGATTACTAATTGTAGCTACATTTCTGCGAAATAAAACGAAATCTTTGAAGGACATTATATTGATGTCGAATTTGATCTTTAAAATACTTTATCTTTCAGTTGCAATAAACTTTTAATATATTTCTGCAGCATCCAAGACAATGAATACTGACTTCTCATTTAATAACTAAAGAATATGATTTTAAGAGGGGAAAAATATTCAAAAATCCTTTACAAATTCCTTGCCAATATAGGCTCCGGGCTTTTTTTTCCAGTGCATTCTCGATGTCTGGGTCTGAGTGACGGAATGATGCTAACGCAAAACCAGTTTCATTGACAATACATGGATGATGCTGCTGCAGCCCCTCTTAGGCCTCCTTTTTTTTTGTGTGTTTTTCGCTGCCTTTTTTGATGGATGGTTGACAAAAGGCAGAGCGCAGAGGACAGGAGGACAGTGGACAGGAGGACAGATCACAGATCGCAGATCGCCGGTTTATTTGTCTTGTTTCGATTCGAGTACACACACAAACACACACACACACACACACACACACAGATGCAGGCAACTGTCATTGGGGCTGTCAAATCGCGTTAATATCACCGAGCTGTCAAATTACAGAGACCGGCGAGTCCAAATGTTTGACCAGCCCATCGGCTGGCGACCGCTTGGTAACTCAATTAAAGTGTTATTCACCAGTCGGATCGGACAGGGGGAATCGAATATATGAATATGTGAATATGGGTAGCGCCACTCGATCTGGCAATCAGACAAACCAACCAGACAAAGCCCAAGCCCAGCCAAAACGATGATTATATATTTTGCGACTTGCTGATTGGTCTATGAGGTGGCCAAAAAGCCGTCCGTCCGGTGGGTTTTCCGTTTTACTTAACGACTAACTCTTGGGCCATCTTTGCGGTGGGCCTTGCTGATCCGATCCGATCCGAACCGATCCGATTGGAGGAGTGGAACAGTTCTAGACTTAATTACTTTATTATAGCTCTGCCCTTGGCTGTGGCCAATGCATTTGGTCCGGCCAAAAGCCGTTAATATCGGGTAACTCTATATGCCGTAGACGGGACACTCGAAAGTTCACCAGGTTCGTTCTTGGCAATTAAAATCGAGTGGAAATAAATAAAGGCAAAACCAATTCAGAACACACACAAAGCGCTCACATTTCTTCACAGCCTCGAAAAGGTGTCGAAAGTTCAAGCTGCTTTTGTGGCTTTCCGTTGTTTCTTTCAGTTTTATTTTTTATTTTTTAGTATTGTTTTTTTTCGTCTGTTTTGTTGTTGTTGTTGGATTTTCGTAAGGTGCTGTTTTCAGTTATTGGCTTGCGTTTTTTATAGGCCACAAAGACGGCGAGCTGGAATGCCGAGTGCAATAAATCTTTTAACGACAGTTGATCATCTCCCTCACTCGCACTTAACGATTTTTTTTCGTCTGAAATCTTCAGTTAAAGGGCCAGTGGACATGGGCTGTGAACTGTGGGCATGGCTAATCTTGAGCAGTGAAATCTCCACGAAATCCCCAAAATGTTTGCCCCAGATTACCCCCCGCCCCTGCCCCAGCCCCTGCCCCTGCCCATTTGTTTGTTTGTTCATAAAATTATGTAAATCAGCTCGGAGATCATTTGGCCGGCTGTGATTAATTGCAGGTCTCCCCCTCGACCCGTCTCTCTCTCTCAAGGCGTCAGTCCCTGACCAGATAACGATTCGTTTTATTTACGATATTTATTTATTTATTTTCCCTCCGTCTTGTTAGCATTTTGTTCCCGAGAGAGACGCACAGAGGGGGACTAAGAGCATTAGAGGCAGGTGTGAGCGGAGGGCGATAAGCTAATTCTAATTCTAATTCCCTGGCCTGCCTAATGCGTTTATAATTAACGCACTGCCACTCCACTCCGCTCCACCCCTCCAAACTGTGGCTAACTGTGTGAGCGAGTGTGGGGCGTGCCAAGACATCAGGCACACACGCCTCGCAACTTGCAACTTGCAACTGCACCACAGCAACATGCAGCAGCAGCAGCAATCGCCTAGCCAAACAGTAGCTCCTGAGTCTGCTGCCCGGTGTTTGATTACAGAGAGTTTGCGAAAAGCGTAGAAGCGGAGGTGGGGCCTAAGACGAACTTGGCAATACCCTGTAAATTCGTAGAAAAAGTATCTTGGGAAATTAAAAAAAAATTGTGTATTAATTATTGCATTCAGCCTATTTAATAATTAAATATGGTATATAACTAATTTGTATATATTTCGTTAGTGAAAATGAGTATTTTCAATTAAAATATATTATCACAGAAATAGTCGAATATATTCAATATTCATATGTATATTCAATCATAATACACAGAAATAATCGTATATTGTGTCTGATAAAAATATGTTTAAAATATGTTATGAGCATTTATTCGGTTTTTAAGAAAATATACATTTAGTACAAGAGAAAATCGTAAAATCCACTGACAACATTATCCCTAAACTTTTATCCTTCCAAATTTTATTTCCAACCATATTTAGCAACTATTATTTAAAAAAAAAAAAGATAATATTGTGATGTTTATTGATCATTAGAACTTGAAAGCTAAATAATGATTACAATAGCATTTCCCATATTTTCACATATTTAAGATGCATCTTCCAAATGATTCGGAAACGAATATATTCCCAGCGAGGGTACTTAAAATTTTACAACATTTTTTAGTTTGGCAATCTCCGAGGCCAGAGCTTGAATTTTGGGCCTGAGAGATATGCCCGAGCTGGTGTTCGTGGTTCTTATGGTCACGTCGTCTTGTCTTACTTGCGTGAACATGCCCCCGACACCAACACCTGCCCCTGCCCCTGGCCCAGCCCACGTCCAGGTCTTTTGCCCCCTGCCCCCAAAATGGAGCGCGTGTAAACGCAGTAGCCGATCGGCTTGTTGGGTGTTCGATTAACAATATTTGCGACGTGTCCGGCTGGTTGAAATATTTCCCAGATGCCAGCTTACAAGCTTAACTCAATATCTGTATCTCTGATTCGCCGACAAACAAAGCCCTGATTTGTATCTCTGACATAAAATATCTTCTATCATCGAACCCGAAGATTTACATATTTAGAACTGCGATTAATTTCAATTTAGCAACTCCGGCCTTGAGCCTAAATGATCAATTAAATTATATAAAATATATAATTTGATGTCTCTTGCTCTTACCAAGAAAGAAACACCAACAAAAACTTGTTGCCTGTCCCCATAAATATGAAAAGTCACGAGTTGAGCCAGAGTCGAAGGAAAACAAAAGTAACAACAGAAAAACCGAGAAGGAGAAATACAATATAAATATAAATTTGACCCGACGACCAAACCAGTTGTGGAGGGGATCGGATCGGGGGGCAGCCGAGATTGCCGGGCTTATTAAGCAATGAAATATAATGCATGGCATACAGATTTATCATACACATCCAACTGATCCCGGCTCCCAGTATCCAGCACCCAGCTCCCAGCTGCGACTTGCAACTTGGATTGGGACTGAGAGTGCCTTTTGTTTCTCCGCGGCCCACGCAGTCGGAGATTGCAAATATTCGATTTGGCCAACCGAAATGGTAATGGGGAAACTGCCAATGCGATGCGATGCGATGGAGTTGTAAGCCCGAGTAAGTCGACTGCCAGGACGGTGGCACCGGTGGCAGCCAAAAGAAAGCTTCCCCACAGCGGTTGACATTTGCCGTAATTGAGCGAAGGTGAAACTGCGACTGCGACTGCGAATGGAAGTGGGAACGGGTACGGGATCGGGATCCCCTACGGCCTCAATCACAGATTTCCCTCCATTAACACCCAATCGGGTCTGTCTGGGTCCAATTTATTTGACTGCGACTGCGACGGGGTCTAAGGTTTTCCCGGGCGGCCATGCCAAACTCGTCATGTGGAGAAAAATATATTTCCAAACTCAAATATTTCTGCCTGCAATCCGGCCCAAAAATGTGAAAGTGGCCATTTAATTGGCAAAAATGTTGGATTATATTATTCGTAAAAAAGGAATATTTTTAGTTTTTAGTAACTTTCAACTATATTTACTTATATTGAATGCATAATACTATTTTGAATATATTTTTAAGTATATGTGAAAAGTGAATTTAATATAGGATTAATGATTCTCATTTGTTATGAGCTATATTTGTTGATGATTTTTTAACAACAAATATAGCCCGCTAATTGTACAAATTTTTAAACTTTAAACAAAATATTTAACTTTAAAAAAACTACAAAAATCCATATTTAAAAAGTGACAAAAAAAAATATGGAATGAAATGAAAAATTCATCCAACGGCTTGGAGATGGTGATTAGTGATGTTTTTATCATTTAAGTTATTAAATAAAATTAAATTAATTTTTTTTCATGAAGGTTATGATTATATATACACATTTCTGTACATATTGTACTAGGAATTAATAATAATAACTAAATAAATAAATCACACAATTTCTTTTTTATTCATATCAACTCATAATCAATATATATTTTTCCAAGTGCTATTCTATTCTCGTCTGCATGATCTAAGCTGAAATTATGAGCTTCGCGCAGACACAACCGGCAATTGGTGCTGCGATTGTTAACAAATGCGTAATGCATGTCCTCAGCCCCATGATTTGCATATGCAAAAAGGAATCCGGAGTCGGGAGACCGGAGATCGGAGCTTGGAGCTCGAGAGCTCGAGTGCCCCGAGCCCGAGAGCCACTCAAGTGACTCACTCGGGCGCAGCCAACCTCCATTCGAGTCTTTTGTCTTGGCTTGTCTCTGTGTCACTGTGACAGATCTCTGCGACCCCCGCCACTGCCCCCCATCCTCCCAAGCACCCCAGCACCGCTCCCCTCTCCGCATCCCTCGAGCGGAGCTTACGCACTTCATAATTCAATCAAGCTCAAATGTTTCGCAATCCCACACAGAAGGAATTTATTGTACAACTCACAATTTTTCAATTGCATTTCGGGAGACAAACGGAGAACCAGGCCTAGCTATACACTAAAAACAATTTACATTGTTTATTGACACATTAAATATTGATGGTTGGAAATAAAATGTTGTTGATTACTTGTAAGCTACTTTTTACGTAACATATAGTAAACATTTAAGAACTCTCAATAATATATAATAATATATTTTTAAACATTAAATTATTTGCAGAAAAATGTTATATATAATAAAATTCACTTGTGAAATTTAATCTATAAATCAATTTTTGGTCATTTTAAAAAACTTGAATAAAAATATATATCTACAAGATATTTATTGAATTTATCTATGCATTAATTATTACTAAAACGCATTTAGATTTAAGATTTTCCAGTATTCCTTGTCTTAGCTGTTTTCTTGACTTTTAGACAAAATCGTGATCACAACTCAGTCATAAAGAAAATAGCAGACTTATATATAAAACCGTAAACTCAATTAGTTTTTAACTTAATTTATTTATTTATTGTTTTGAAATATTATACCGCGCACTAAATAATTTTGAATATACCTTTTGCGGAGCGATTTCAAATAGTTTAGCTTCTTCCACTTAAGAAGAGGAAACATACATTTTATGCAAAAATATAGAAATTTCCACTTTCAACTAAAAATTTCTCCCAGTGCTGTCCCAGGCCCAGTTCAAAACGATCCGGACTGACTGTCAGTCTGCCTGGGCCAGCTTGTCTGTCTCGGCCTTTTGTGCATTTCCTCACTGACGCAGCTGCATTGGATTGGTTTGGTTTGGGATTGGGATTGGGATTGTGGCAGGGCTTGCAGTGCAGCTTGCAGCATGCAGCTTGCAGCTTGCTGCTCACAACTTGCAACTCGCAACTCGCAGCTTGCCAATGTTTCTATTTCATGCGCATTGACAGTTGTTCGAGTTGTAGTTGTTGTTGTTGTTGTGGTTGTTGCTGTCGTTGTCGTTGTAGTTGTCGTTGCTGTTTGCTGTTGCCAGCATGAAATTGTTAACAACATTTGTTAGCTGCCCCGACCACACTGCGTGCAGTCGTCGGTCTTTGAGGCCGAAACTGTGTCTCTTTCTGTTTCTCAGTTTGAGCCGCTGTTCCAGCCCGAGTTTCGCCTGCTGCCCGACTTCACTTCATATTGACAATGAAAGCTTTTGCTACCTCAAATGCCGCATTTTGTGGCTCCAGTTTGTTGTTATTTTTGCTGCCTTTGCCTTTGCCTGATAGTTGATAGTTGACCACACTGACAGGTTAGCTACGAAAAATGCTCGATACGAATGCCGAAATGCCGAAATGCCGAGTTTTGATTTGAAAATTCCAGCGCCATGGCAATAAACATTTTTCGCTTACTTTTTCTCTCCGTTGGCCATTTGCGACATTTTGTGTAATTGATTTTTGCCTCAAAACGTTGTGTGTTGGTTTTTAGGTCTTTTATGGCCATAGTTATGGCATTGATTCATTGATTTATGTGCATTTTAAAGCACACTCTCAGTTCCGCTGTAGCAAAAAGTGGAGCAAAATTTAAAAATTTGTAGAAGTAATTTTTCTGATAATATATTTGACGGACGGAGAGGTACCTGCTTCTGTGGGAATCCCATAGACTCCATCCATCCAATCCATCCATCTAGTCTTTCAATTGCAACTGCAAATGCGCTGACTAGGCAAACATTTACCAAGCAATTTGTTACCCTCAATAGAGACGGCCAAGACCAATTGCAGTTAGGCGCCAGTAACAAGATGCATACGTAACAGGCCAGGCCAGAGATTTGCATTCCGATTTTGTTTTCTATTTCTATTTTTATTTTGGCGGAGGGGTTTGTTTTTGCCGTGGCACTGGCTGTGGCACTGGCAATCAATCAACAGTGTTTCGGGAAAGTGGCTGCCGCAATTCGCAATCCGCAAATCCGCAAATCCGCAACCTGCTGCCTGTCGGTGGGTCGGCACGATCATATATCAATAAGTCAATTGCAAAAAATTTGGTATTCAAATTTACATAAAACCTTACCTTGGATTTTTCAGTTTTTTTTTTTTTGAAGCTAGCTTGGCAAACACCAAAATGGTAAAAACATAATGTTAAATGTATTTATTTCATTTTTTATAATGGTAATTATGGTTAATAGTGTGGTTAATGGTGTCATTTTTATTTGGTTGAATTTATAACTTTATAAACAAATTTATAGTATAACTTTGTACATTATACTACAAGATTTTATTTGATTTTTTATAATGCAAATTATGGTTATTGGTATGGTTAATGGTGTAATTTTTATATGGTAGAGATTTTAATATATTTGTATGTTTTTAAAAGATGTCATAACCATTTCTTGTGCAGTTTTGTAAATAATGTAATAATAAAAGATTTTATTTGATTTTTTTTAAAATGTCAATTATGGTTAATATTTAGTATTGTTAATGGTATAATTTAATATGGTTGAGTTTTTAATTTCTTGGATATTTTGAAAAGATTTCTAGTCCAGTATTAAAAAAAATAAACACTTACAGATTTTATTAGAATTTAAATGTTAATTATAGTTAATATAATGGTTAATGGTGATCTTTTAAAACAGATTTGTGGTCCAGTATAATTAATTATATTTAAATGCTGTTGATTAACAGAAGGCCATTCGAAAACTGAATGAAAAAGCGAGTTGTTAAGTAAGGATCCACCATATTTGGGTTAATGTTCAACTCACCGACATTTCCTTCAACTCCTAATGCTTTGATAGTTTAACTATACCGTTATTTTATACTTACCCCGTGGGGGTCGCTTTCCGAATTAGAAAGGATGTTCCTCAACGGTTTTATAGTTTTTTACTTTCATTTAATGAACTATGTGGTACTAACTATCACTATAACTAAGCAGTGGGTCAACCTTTTGTGGCTTGGAATTTAATCCCAAAATAACCCGATCTGATCCAGTTGCGGATTCACATAAACTTCTCTTGTTTTTATTTTGAAGTGAACTGAAATTCCACCTTATTGATTGCCCCGCTGCGGGCAGTGCCTTCATTTGGGTTGCCATTGCTCATCGGGCATCTGCAACTGCATCCTGCCCCCGGGCGCTGACAATTTTCCCCGACCAAGTGGGTCGTCGGACCAGGCCATGAGTATTCATTACCATGCAAATTACGGAAAATGAAGAGGGAAAATCGTCGAGGGGACTAAAGCGGGCTAAAGTGAAATATTTTGGCATAGTTGTGCCACAGCGTTTGGACTTCTCTCTCTCTCTCTCTCGGCGCATGCGTGCGCTGGCGTTTTTGGGATTTGGGAAAGTGGGTTAACCTGTCACTTGCTTGACGGCCCACCACCAAACCCCCCACCTCCCCCTTCTACCGCCCAACTCCACGCACATTGCAGATCGCGAAATTTGGCCAAAAGGCCTTGACTTAGTTGCAATTCGAAAAAACGCCTTGGGGCGGCGGCTGGCCAAATTAAACCGAAAACGTCAGACGATTAGATAAGCCAAACGCCGCAGGCTGCGCGTTAAACTTGGCTCGGGAAATGGGAAAATGGGAAAATGGAAAATGTGTGAGAGGAGAGGCGGAGGAAAGCGGCGCTACTGCTCCTCTGATGGGAAGATAGCGAGTCTGCTCGCCCAGACAGATGGATGACAGGGCCGGTTCGTTCGGGCAATTTTATTGCATTTTCCAGGTAACTCACCCATTCACTCACCTGTGCCCCCTCCCCTAGGAAGGGGGGGAGGGGGTCTATTTCTTTGGGCACCTCGTGATTAGTGGCCAACACAAAAACGTCAATGCCGCCGCACACAAATTAGGCTAAGACAATATTTCGCAAGACACCTAAATGGCGGACACTACTCCCTGCCACTGCCCCCTGCCCCTTGGCCCCATTAACCACCTGCCACCTACAACCGCTCCTCCGCCCCGCCTCCATTTTCGCCGCCCTTCAAACAGACGCGCCCACTCCTCCACCTGGGAATGGAAGTTTGACCTGCCGAGCTCCAGTTCATCATGGTGAGAATCACGTGTAAGGCTCAGCCCGTGGCTCAGACCACAAAAATAAAAAAAATAAGCCAAGCAACTTAAATATGCATCGAGGAATGCTGGGTTCTTGAAAGGATTCCCATTTACCCTATAACAGAGTGATTAATGCGGTTAAATAAAGTTAAAATTATTGAACACAAAGGAGTTCCCTAAAATAGCTTATTATTAACTATTTGCTACATAATTTATAGATTATCCAGTTTGTGTTTATAATTGTTGTAAAACTATCTAAAACACCGCTAAATACAAACACGGATAATACGCTATCATAATATTTTATAATTTAAATTCTTATTTTAATAAATCTAAAAAAATTGTTGGGACTTCTTTCCCTCTTAAATGTGTAAGTAAAAGTAACCTTAATTTTAAAGGTTATTCTTATATGCAAAAATATATTTTAGTATCTATATTTATATTTATTGCAAATCTATATACTCCAATAATAAAGTAACCATTTTAAATTATTTTTTAAATATGTTATTAACAACCATTTCCATAAATCTCATCAAATATATTATTTATATCTTCATACAATGCTAGTTTAAAGTAGTAGAGGATTAGCCATGGCATTAGCCTGGTTCTTCAGCTAATAAAATATATAATTATATGTATTGTACCTGTAAGTTATTTAGAATGGGCTCCAAGCCCTTCATACCCGACTTCGCGGAGCTAAAAACGAGGTAGCGTCCAACTGGCAGAGAGTTCAAAATCATAAATTTCAAACGATATTAGGCCGCAGCCAGAGAGTCGCGTTGATGATGCAGCACCACCGGTGCTCGGTGGTGCGCTGCAGCGTGGTGCGTAGACCACCCCCCTTGCTCTCCCCTCTTGCACCAGCCCCTGCCCCCGTACCTGCCCCTGCCCCCTTGCACCGCTAGTGCAGGCAGCACATTTTCTTTTGTTGTGCGAATAGCGAGTGGATTTATTGATTTTGGTCAAAAGCCATGCTTAAGCGTAAATTATGTGCCGGCTTAAACGCTCCGCGAACTGG
>JAJJHY010005742.1:9444534-9506577 GCA_021224005.1 Drosophila setifemur
CCCCCCCCCCCAACTGGGCTAATTAAACGCAGCGACAAATTCGCGGCGCAAAGTGCGAAAATCGAAATGAAAATGAAAATGCTGGGAAAAAACTGTGTCAGAAACGCGGACTCAGGCCGAGCGACAAGTGCCAGATATCGCATAAAGCAACGATTTAATTAGCCGCTGATAATGATTGTCCAACTAGTTCTGGCCACGTTAGCAGGCTCCAACACACAAACTCCGCTCCGAGCTGCCGTTGAGGTAGGCGCAACCGACGATAGCAAAAAAAGCTATAGTCGGCGGTCCGGCCGACTATCTATCGCACATGTTAGATTTGGCTAATTTACGAAATTGGTATTGCCCGATACCGCAGCGGTCGCGGCTAATTCAATCATTCGCTGCCGGCGTCTGGCATTAGCGGATGATTTATGGGAGCATTTTGGAGGCAAGCGGGCTCAGCTCCAACTCAAGCTCAATCTCAAGCTCCAACTCGCCTCCAGCTCAATTCTCTCAGTGTGTCGGAGTTCTGACGGCAGTCTGTGAATTAAACCACTTAATAAAATCGCATAAATAAATGCGGACTTATTAAGAAAATCTGTATTGTGCCTACAACATATTTTATGTTTATTAAAAGGAATCATTGAACTTAACTTTGGATTGCTGATTAAAGATGGATGAGTTTTTTTTTTTTTGGTATGGAAATATTTGAAAGGCTTATAGAATGCCAAGAATAAAACACCTAACCATTCTATAGTTGGAAATTCATATTTAATAGTTTTTTGTCTTAATTGCATAACATGTTTATTAATAAGCATTGCGGGTAAGAGAATACAATATGTATATAGTACTACAAATTATGGTGGAACTAAAATCAATTAGAATCAAATAATTTCTTAAAGATGGATGGGATTTGAATAGTATTGGTCAATTTCTGGTATTGAAATAATTGAAAGCTTAGTAAAATAGAAAAATAAAACATTTCACCATTTTATTCTTTTTCTTAACATTAAATGTTGAAAGGGGAATATGTTTATATCTATGTTTAACTAAGATGAACTAGGAAATACAGAATCAAATATGTTCTTGAAAATGGGATGGGATTGGAATAGTAAAGGGGTACTTCTGGTAATGAAATATTTGAAAGGTTTATAAAAATTCTAAAATAAAACATTTTACCACCACCAATTCATTTTTGTCTATACTGTATAACATATTTAATAAAAGCAATTTAGGAAGGGGTTTGTTATATAGTAAAGCAAATTACAAGTTAGAAAATAATGGAAGCTTTATATACATTAAATTATCATCTAAATTTCATTCTATTAACAATTAAAATTTCAAAGTAAACCTTTTCCCCATGTAAAATCCCATCATCAAATCCATCTAATCGACTTCCTTTTTACCACCAAACGAAATTCAATAAAAAGCGTTGGACAAATTTGAATAGCTACCGCCAATCCAATCCAATCCGATCCAATCCAATCCATCGATTCTCGATCGAAGCTTAACCCAATTGATCTTACAACGCGAATGGCATGTTAAACACCCTACACTCTTGTAATTTGTGTCCGAAATGAAATAAATTTATGAGCACCGATTGCAAAGTTGATTAGACGAAAGTCGCCGCCGAAACGGAGTTGGACATGGTCATGGGGCTGGGATGTGGACATGGTCCGGGATTCGGACTCAGAATTGGGTATGGGTACGGGTATGGTATGAGTATGGGTTTGGGTTATGGGCTGGGAACTGGTGGCCCCCGAAAAACCAGTTTTTCCCCCCGCCTAGCCGACACACTTGTAATATTTCGGTTGAACTTCTCTTAATTGCAATTTGATGTTTCAGTTTTCGCTTTTACCGAAATGAAGTTGTATAGAAAATTTCCTTTCGGGGGGCTTCGGGAATTTTAGGCGCACTTAGCGGCAGCGTGTGAAAAGTGAGGGGTATATATATATATGTTATGTACACATATCTGGGGAGATATCTGTTGTCCAATGTTTCCATGTGAAGGTGCGAAGCCTCCGCTCAAAAGATGCCGTGTGCGTGTTCGTTAGAGACGAGATGGGATGAGATGAGATGGGATGTGAGGAGACGAGGCCCATCCCCCTCTAGAGCCATCCCATGCTAATTGATTGGTGTTAAAGTTGTATAAAAATTGGAACAGGCCCAGCAAACGATGCCGGGTATCGCCTTGATTGCGATCGAGAATCGTTTAAATTAGTTTGTTGTATTTGCGCATTCATTAGCATGCGGAACCGCTTTGTTGTTTGATCTCCGCCCGCTTGACACTGGCCCCTCAATCCCCCCTAGAGTCCCCCTTGAAACCGCATACCACAAAAACCCCTGTATGCAATAAAGTGAAAATATTCAAGTTGGCAATCTCTCGCAGGCAGCAATCCATCGGGATGGTTTTCTTTCGTGCCCCCAAAGTCACGATATCCCGGCGAGCGGACAACAACAACAACAACAGAAAAAAGAGCCCACAAAATAAAAGCAGCCAAAAAAAGTGATTGATGGAAATTGCTCAAACTGTCATGTTTATGAACGTCCGCAGGATATGAACGCCGGCACAGCAAACCAAACCAAACGAAGCCAACCCGAACCCAGAGATCGGAGCAGATCGCTGTGGGTAGAATGCCAGCTACACGCAATGCGACAGGCCATGCCGAAGAGAAGGAATCTCGGGCCGAGTAAGTGGCAGAGAAAGTTGGCCAACAGAGCGAATGAAATACGGAAACACCCTAACAGGTGCAAGATGATTCGGAACACACAAATTAAAGGCTAAATATTAACATAAATAAAAAATGGCTTTATTTTGAACCCAATGAATGAATAATTTTTACTTTTTGTCTTCAATTCTTAATTATATTATTTTGGTAGCCATAACTACAAAATATTTAGATAAATAAGTGGAAGATAAATGATTCTGAGCACCCATAACAAAAACTAATATTTAAGGCTAAATATTAATTAAAAAATATACTATGGATTTATTCTGAACCCAGGAATGCAGATTTTTAGTTGAAAATGTATCTTTTTTATTGCCTCTAATTCTTTATTGTATTATTTTTGTACCCATAACAACAAATTATTTAGAAACCCCCTAATAGGTGCTAGATAAAAGATATTTAACAACCGTAAAAAAAAAGTATATTTATTATTGTCTTAAATTCGTAAAACCTTGAATAATTTTAAAACATTCTATGTAACTAGAATTTAAAATTAGTTTGAATGAATTTGTGTGTCTCAAATATCACAAGTATCCCGGAATGCCCAAGAGGAAAGAGTATTTGGCCGAGGAGAATGTTGAAAAATCTCATTCGCCGCTTGATGTGGATGGCAGCTTTTAGGGGTTTTCACTAATTTTCACTCACTTTGCTTACAAGTTGTCAAGCCAAGTCGGAGTTGTTGTTGTTGTTGCTGGGACCGGTGGACTGGTGGATGCTGGAAGGATGCTCCCAGAGCCACACACAGCGCCTGAGAGATCGAGGGAAGGGAGAGAGGGGATGGGATAGGGGGTGGACTGGGGCGACAACGAGTCAGGATACAGAGGTTGCGTGTTTGCGTCAAGGTGTTGCAACAGTTATCGAAATTGGCAATTGGGATGTGCTGGCGGCTTTTCTGTCTTTTCTTTTATTTCCCCGTTACTTATTTTTTTGTGTGTTGCAGCTAATTTTTCCAAAAACCCATTGAACAATGTAAATCCCCGAGCGAAACAGAGAGAGAGCGAGGAAGCTACTCCGAATTGGAGCTGTAGCTGGAGCTGGAATGCTGCAGAGCAAGTGCAATGATCTATGAGCTTGACCGCCACCGCCAGTGGCTAGCAACTTGCCAACTTGCAACTTACCAACTTACCAGCTTACCAACTTACCAACTTGCAACTTGGCCAATCACGGCAGCCAATCGCCGCCGCTCAAGTGTGCAGAATCGCGGCCATGCAAAACACGCTGGCGGAAGGCTTAATTATGCACTTGCAGTGGGGAGTTCCCTCCATCTTTCAGAACTTCTTAGCCATCCAGCTAGCCAGGTAGCTAGCCATCTAGCCAGCCGGCATTGCCTGGCAGCCAACCAACCAACATTTGCCGACTTTAATCCATCGCGCGGCCATTTTTTTCCCCAACAACCACACAACACTACACACATCCATGTTGCCTCCCATAATTTCATGCTTCATCAATGACAGTGCAGCAAAAACACTGCCGACATCTGCCAGCTAGACAACAGCAGAAGCAGAAGCATAAGCAACAGCAACAAGTTGCAGCAGCAGCGACGACAACGCCTCTGCAACCGCAGCCAACAGAAGCTGCAGCGACAATCTCTGCCTCCTGCCTCAGTCTCCTGTCCAGTCTCCTGCTCCATCTCAGTCTCTGTCGCATCATGATCTGCTGCCTCAATCCTTTCTGACGCATGCTTTCAACAAGCATACTTTATCCTTGCAATCTGCTGCCGATGCCGCCAATGTTGTTGCTGCCATTTTCCAGTTGCAACTTGCAACTTACAACAGCAACATCAACAGAAATTGTTTTCGTGGTAATTTGCACCCGGGGCTCTTAAAATTCCCAGCAGACTCGTCTCTAGTCGATCGTCATTGTTGTTTCAGTTTACATACACATAAAGAAATCGATCATATAATATCTTTCTTTTAGATTTTAAGGGATTTATTCAGATCAAAACATCTTTAATAAAATTGTAGTTCAAGCTGTCTTTAAGATGCAAAAGTTGCCAAATGTTTAATTGTAATCAATATACAATTACAAACTAACTAATTTTGAATAAAGAGAATGAGTATTGTTATGATTTTTAATCAAAAATAAAAATATTAAAATAATAAGTAATAATAATGTTGATATAAGATATTGTATCATAGAAGAAATATCCACTTCTGCTCATTTCATTTTAAATAATAGTTTAAATCACATTACAAAATTCAGTGATGATTTAATCATTCCTAAATCTATGTTACATATAAAATTCCTAAAATAAGAAACTTAACAAAATGTTTGCTATATTTTCTTTCAGTGCCCAAACCCAGCTCCCAACTTTATCCGCTCGCCTGCCCTTTTGCTGACTGTTGTTCATCATCGTCATCGACCTCATCTTTTCGGCTTTGACAGCTGTTGTTATGGCCGTCATCCGGATGTGTGTCCCTGTCCGGATCCCCGCCGGGCCCCGGCCCTCCCAGCGTACTTGCCTTGTACTCGCCATGCCTGATTATTGTTATTAACCAGTATAGATACTCCAGATATCCGCCGATGCAAGCCCG
The DNA here is from genome assembly GCA_021224005.1 of Drosophila setifemur. NCBI lineage: Eukaryota > Metazoa > Arthropoda > Insecta > Diptera > Drosophilidae > Drosophila > Drosophila setifemur. Next base: position 9,449,777 of record JAJJHY010005742.1, read on the forward strand.
AACATGGGACTTAGCCCGGGTTGGTTGTTTTAGCTCGGAGCGCTTTGCTAATCTTCCATCAAAATCGATTCCCTTCGCCCGGGAAGGTGGATCTTCTGGAGCAGCTCTGCTCTCTCACCTGCTCGCCTGCTTGCCAATCGATCTTCGCCTCAGATGGCTTCAATAACTTTCGGCACTTGGATGGAAAATTGGTTCATCCACCAGACTATAGATTATCCGTTGCATTTACAAATTTGAATGATTGCAAAAGGTGCATGTTGGTAAATAATTTATTATGGATTAAATATTAAACAATATTTAAGAAATGTTAACCACCTTTGTAGTTATCCCTTTCATAATTTAAGTTTTTTATCCAAAATATATTAATTGGGTAATATATAAAATGTTTGATTATTTTTAGTAATTTTTCACATTTCAATCTTTGAAGAAAAAAAAAGACATTTAAACATAGCATATTTGAAGTTGTTTTATCCAAAATATATTGATTGTGTAATATCTCCTTAAATATATCTAACAAAATATGAAATATACAAAATACCTGAATATGTTGTGTAATTTTTCACATTTCGGCATGAGATGAAACAGTGAAAGATAAAGGCAAATTTATTAACAAATTAATAACGAAATCCACATTATATTTTGTTGTTGTTGTTGTGAGAGCTCGGGGCTGAGCAAAAAATTGCGGAATTCCACAGCAGAATTTTGTTTTTGGGCTTTCTCATCGAGTTAATCGAGGACTACAACGGCGCAAATGACCGAAGATTGATCTGGTCCTGCGACAGCTGCCCCTTGCACTTGATTGGTTGCTCGCATCTGCATTCGTGCCTCTCGGCGGCAATGGCCAATTCTCTCTGCCCCGACGTTTTCTGATCTGGTACGAGTGCGAGTATACTTGTATATATATGTGGCATACACTATATATGCTCGGGGAGCCTCGGAAGTCGCCGCCCCTTTCATGCACCGCTCAGAGTGCAATTTCGCTCATCATCTTAATTTTATTATCGACATAAATATCAAACGAAAATTGTGGCATATAAAATGCGATACAAATCTGTTACAAGCTGTCGGGCAACCCGGGCAAAAACTTCTTGCCGCATAGTTCACCGGAGAGTGCACCTGAGAACCTGCAACATCCGACCGAGGATGGAGCTGCCCTGTGAAGGACATTATGGAAATGATGTCCCCGGGCGCCTGACGGCCATTACTCAGATTCTGTTGCCGCTGTGGTAGCAGCAGCAGCAGCAGCCTCTGCCGCAGTCGGCGTCGCTGTTGCATTGTGGCAACGCCCAATTGATCAACGCTGGTAGATAGCTAAAAAGGAAGATGAGACCCAGAGCAGAGCAGAGCTGGGCAGAGCATTCCAAACTGTCCAATGGGTCCTATATCTGGGAGTAGTATATTTCATGTATGATATGGGGGAAATTCAATTGCGTGGAGCTCCGAGAATCTGATTCCGACTCCATCTCCATCTCCGACGACTCCTACTCCAACTCCAGCTCGAACTACGAGGAACAGCAGCGCCAAATAGTTGGCAACTCCGTCGCTCACATGAGCCACGCCTATTTCTTACACTATCAGTCATAAAAATGCGAAATTTATGCAATTGTTGCAAATGCCACAATGCCCCCAACGCCCCACCGCATAGCGTGCAGCAATCGGAGACTGAAGACTAGGCTCTGAAGACCAGAGACCAGAGATGACTGGAGAGTGGAGAGCGGAGACTGGAGGCCCGCTAGAATCCATCCGCACACCCACCGAGTGAGGTGAGCATTGCACTGCACTCGGCCCACACCTTCCGCACACTGCAAGAAAATCGAAGGGGAATAAAATAAAAATAAATGTATAAAAATAAATGAACAGAAAACTCATGCAGACTATTTTATTTAAATATAGCCGAATTTATCTTTATTGTCTTAATTATATACTTAACTCAATTTGTTCAGATGGGCTTAGATCCTTATTAAACGGATTTGAATCAATCTTTTAAAATAAGAAAGATATACCCTTTCTCTAGGTATCCGGATATAAGAACAATGATCCGTTTTTAATTAAAATATCCATGCGAAAATCTTTATTGAATATTTTTTGATGATCCAATCAATTAACAACTTTGATTCTATTGTTTGCTGCCAATAGCTTCCAAATCAAATGATAACATCTAAGTTAATTAAATTATTTTTATAAAAAATATAAAAGTCCCCAGTGTTTTTTATATAATTTTGAAATTAGTTTGACGCTATTTCAGTTGCCGCCCAAAATATGAACATTATCTTTTTGGTTGTTAAAATATTTAGGCTTGAAGTCTTAACTGCATGTAATATCATTCGATTTCGTTCATTTATTACCTAAGGTTTCTTTAAAGTCTTAAGAAAAAATCACTAAGAGTACGGTAAAAACACTATAAAGAAAATTGAGCGCCTTGGTTATATTTTTTGCGCAACAGCTATATATAATATATGCTGCTGATTAAAAATATACTTTTCAGGCCACAATCTTAATTTACTTACTATAAAATGCATTAAAGGTCTTATTAGTATAAAAGTTATGAATTATATTAAAAAGACTTAAATAACAATTACAAATGTATAATACAACAGTCAATATTATTAATAAAATTTAAGAATAGTTGATTTAGGTTTTGGTGTAAGACATACTAATTTCTAAATTGTAAACATTGATTTAAAGAAACATCAAAACATATTCATTAAACATAGCTATTATTAAAATTGCTCCCTTGGTAGTATTACAAAGAACTTTTGTTAAATTAAGTGTTTTGGAAATATGAATTGATAGACACTTTTCTCACCGTGCAGAACCGCCTCCCCCGCCCATTTGAAACGAGATGTGCTTTGATATCGACGTCTGTGCGCATGCGTTTGCAGCGTAAATTGGTTCACGCCCCCTCCCAGCCCCACCTGCCCCCATCCTTTCCCCTCCTCCCAGCCCCCATCCTATACACCATCCTCCATCCCCCTGGCGGGCAATAAACATCCATTTAACAGCGAGTTTCGGGTTAAGATTGTCCGAAAAACGTCCGAATACAAATTGATTTGGTTGTGTCGCCACCGCCGCCCCTCAACTTGTGTGTGTGGTGTGTGTGTGTGGAGTGTGTGTGTGGTGTGGTGTGGTGCTTTCTGGGCCGTGTGTCGTGTGTGGTAATCGTAGATTCGATTCCAGATCCAGTCGGGACCCGGCTGGTAAACGGTTATTTATGCGATAGTAATTGTTAGACCCGGCTGGCTTATCGGATGACACGAGTGTGCATTGGAAATGCGTCCGGCGACGAATAAATAAAATTGTTAAGTCCCCCGACACGCAAATGGAGCCAGGGCTGAATCTCTTGCCCCATACCCCCAGATGCTCTGCCCACATATGTGGCAAGCTCTGTGAGGAGCTGTAGCTGGAGCTGGGACTGGAGCTGGAGCTGGGACTAAGACTGGGTCTGGAGGGGAGGCAGAGCGTAAAACAAACAGCAAATTGACATAACCAGATTGACAAGTTAAAGCTTGTCACTGCCGAGGCGCTCCTCTCCTGCGCCGAGGCTGGATCCTCCAGCTCCAGCCCCGCAGCTCCACCTCCTTGGCCGCATCGCGTCGTCGTCATCATCAGTCAACCAATTTGTTTCGATGAATGACTGAATGAATTTGTTCACCCCTTGGTCATCTTGATAGTTAGGACCAGCCCAGGCGAACAGCAGCAACAGGTTCTTCTTCTGCTGCCGGCAGCATCTCGGGGAGGAGGTGGTGGTGGTGGTCAAGGAGGCGAAGGCTGAGGATCGGGACGGGCATGGGTATCGGAATCGGGATGGGGATCGAGAGGAGGAGCACAGGGAGGTGGCTGAGGAAGAGGCGGAATCGCAGGCACTTTGCATAGAAGCGTTTGGCAGCCGTCGCGATTGCGATCAGCGTTCAATCGAGCCTTATATGCACTGAGAGAAATTTAGCTAAATTTAAATAAGTGACATATTGCAGGGCGATCTAAAATGTAATATTTTAAAATGAATTATTATTCGTTATTTTTATCAGATATCAAAATTACTGTTCTAAAGTACATTTAGTTATAGCCTAAAAATTATATTTTAGTAGAACTGATTAATTAAAAAAAAGTTATATTAAAACCAAAGTTTACAAAACAAAAAATATTCAAAAAAGTGTTTCTTATAAATAAATGGAAATAAAGATACTAATTAAGTTATTTCCCAAATACAACTTTTAGATACATATCCCAACACTCACCCTGATATTTTCTCAGTGCATGGGCTTGAGCAATCGCTGGGAGCGACGCCGAGTACAAACACAAAGTAGGCTGGCCAAAGATGCAGCTGTAGATGGAGATGAAAATGGAGATGGAGCTGGAGATGGGTTGCAGTTGGCTTCGGTTGTGCGACGGTTGCGATAAGAACTTCGGCGACATTGTCCCCGGCATCGATTTGCTCGTTAGCTGATGTGCAGCATGTTGCACCACCACCACCCGGAGCCGGGCACCCGGCACCCGGCTCCATGCCCCTCCACCGCCGATCGTCAGCGATCCGTCAGTCAGTGGAAAGTTGTGCGTCACTTGCTGATACCGACGGCAAAACGACAACCCAGAAGTAGGAGAGGCAGAACGATCCGGGCCAGAAACGCCATTTTGCCAGAGCCCCGCCTCAAACGCCAACGCACACAGATAAACATGCCGCACACAGATACACACGCACACACCCAGGCACTTGGCATTTATTCGCATGTAATTGAAGTCTTTTATGGGGGGAACAGCTGCAGTAGCCGGAGAGGGGCACGAGGAGCGAGGAGCGTTACGGTTACTGGTCGGCCATCATCATCAGCATTTAGCTGGGAACGAGGGAAACCGAGGAGGACCGCCAATAAAAAGCATGTGGCAACATCATTAACTTCTACTGCTTCTGTGGCTCGTTTTTTTTCGTTGCTCTCTTGCTGTGGATAAGGCAGGGTCTGGGGCAGGGTTAGGGGCAGGGACTGGGGCAGCAGAAGATACCCTCGAAAATTGCCACAGTGAAAGTAATTGCCACTTGCCGCAGAAAATGGCGCCAGGCAACCATTTTGGCGTGAGTGAGAGAGAGAAAGCCATTCAACTCCGGTGCCATTATGACACATGACACTTTGTTTTAAATATGAATGCACAGCGGATGGAATATCTCCAAGACATCCCTCCAGCCCCCGACCCCGACCCCGGACCAGACATAACCCAAACAGATCTCTCGAGGCGACAGCCCGTTCGATTCTTTTCGCATAAATTCACAGCAGGAGGGCGAAACCGAATTGAATTCCGTTCGCTGGCTCCTCGGAAATTCAGTCATTTGTTGTGATGGGTGAAAAATTTCATACCTGAAACAGAGCTCCGTACGAGCAGCAGGTCGCCCTGATGTCTTAATCTCTGGCCATTAATATATATACTCCGCCGCTCCGCCGTGTGACTGACTGATAAACTGAATAAACTGTATTAATTTATGCGCATTTTTGGGAAAGCTTTCCCCCATCGGTCTGCCATCATGATGATGATTATGTTTATGGCTACATGGTTTAGATAAATGCAAATGAATCGTATCCAAGTCCCAATCCCGCGCATCTCTAGCTGCTGCTGCTGCTGCTGTTCCTCGGCTTGGCTTCTCCTAAAAAGGGGGCAAGCTGAAATTTGATGACCGATGGTGAAACTTAAAACCATGGGGCAAGGAAGCGGCAACGGCAACGGCAACCGAAAATACCAAGAAACCAAGTCCTCAGAGGACAGGGGCGTAGCAGGAAATCAACAGCCAGGGGGGTGGTAATAAAATATATTTGAATAAATAAAGGAAAATTGGGAAAAATCATTGAACTTTTGATAGTAAAAGATAATGTTTATTTTCTGTTTGTGTTGTGAATTCAACTCCCAAATTATTTTATATCCTCCCCAAATATAGGGAGTACTCCTGCCGGCACCCCTGCCTGAGTCGCATCCTTGCCGACGCGGCATGTGGTTGTTGTGGTTGCCACTGGGGCAAGGTGTTGCCCCCGAAACAAAAAGGAAAGGCTTAAGCGACTTTTGCTGGGACTAAATGCATTTGTCGCAACGCATCAGGCCGTGAATTGAGCGAATTTTAAACGCTTCTGACGCTTCACAACTGGACGCACTGCCACTGGCCGAATATCAACATGAATCGCATTTAATTAAAGACAGTCCCCCCACCCCTCTCCATATATATCCCCGTCACTCGGAACAATAACGTTTAATTAAAGCGAACCCCAAATATATACGAAATTCGCCTCATCATATTTCAAAGTAAATTGAAAATTGTGGGCCACTTCAGCTGCCACACACCTTGATTTCTTGTGGGCCTTGTCTATTTGTTCCACTTGTGGCAACAACGATCCCTGCCACTTGACAAATGCCGCAACTTGAAAAGCGTTAAATTTGAAATTTCAAATTTCGACTATTTCCATTTTGAAATTTTCAGTTTTTCAGTTTTTCGGTTTTTCTCAAGTGCAACAATCGTGTGGAAAGTGATTTCTCTGCCACATCTCTCTCCCCCACTTCTCCGGGACATTGTCAACAACGGTAGCTGGCGGGGCTGATAAGTCGTGAAATTTATATGGCTCCAGAGAGATGGCACCTCCGATGGAAACCCCAATCAGGCCATAAAACGGGGCCAAACTATGCGATCTGATCAACAGTTTATGACATTTATGGACGCAACATTTAATGGGCGAAAGAACCTTTTATGTCCACCGCATCTGGCTGATGGCATATGGCATATAGCGTATATCGTATACTCGTATATATAGTATAGTCAGGTTACACGATTTTTCGACAACTTTTTTATGGCCTTTTTATGACTTAATCCGTGCCCAAAGGTCCGCGATCCGTAAGCAAGGCAAACATTGTCCAGAAAATGCCTCATAAACAATCATATTCGTAGAGTCATTCATATTTTTTTTCGGTCCCAGCCAACATTTTTTACATAACAAAGATCGGACTCGAAATCGGACTCGGACTCGAACGGAGACTCATTCGGGCATCTGTATGTGCTCAAATGTGGATAAAAATCGTTTAAAATAAATAAACAATTTACATTTTTAATCAATTGTGGATTGTTGCCTGGTTAGCCCACCGTCTCCACTACCACCAAAAAAAAAAATCAAGAAAAAAAGGCTAAAAGTCAAGATTTACAGACCCGATAAAGAGAAGAAAGACAGCTGCCTGAGGATTGGCTGTGGAGAGTGGTCTGGGAATTGTGGGGGGCAGGAGATTGGTGGTTGGTGGTAGCAACAACAAAAGCCAAAAAGCATGGGAGTGTCCGGCAAATCAATAAAATCACAAAAATCCAATAAAAATTAAATTATAAAGTAATTTTGCATAAGAATTTCACATTCATATTTGGTCAACTCATTGTTTGTCTTGGGCATTAGCGATCGAGTCAAACCACCATCAAATGATTCAGCAGCGCCATGTGGTCACAGTCTCTGCGGGTATATACGATTTACTATAGCTAATGGTAGAAAAAAAATTAAGAAATATATATTTTATAAAATTTAGAATTACCTTCTAAAGGGGTTCACGCACTTGGGGTTAAAATTTTGGATGGAGGAGAGCAAACCATTTAATTACCTACAAAACAAAATATAAGAAATATATTATGGTATACAAAATAATTATCCAACGATATCATCATATCAATATTACTAAAAATAATTCCTAAGTTTTATATTTATCCTCATATTTTAAATAATTATAAACGTCTACAAAATTTATTTTCAATTCTATTTACATTTATAAGAATCAGCGGAATTTTCCTTATTCATATATATAGCACCCCCTTATAAATCTATAATATTATACTAAAATATTTGACATATATATTTATATATTTTTTATAAATATTTAATTAGGATTTGTAAATTATCTTTTAACATATACATTCAAGCCAGACGTATAAATACTATTGACAACATACTTTCCTAAAATTCAAGTTGACATTTATTAAGAATTAAAACAAGTTTTTATTATATATTTGTTGGACTTTGCTGATCTTAGAGTATTAACCATTCATGGTATCTTCTAATTTGTATCACTTACAGAATGTCAAATACCCTGCACTAATTGAACGCATCTATTCCAAGGTAATCAAATAATTGGGTCTCCGCCAGCACCTAGACTGGAGTATCAGGTAGACCCTCGGATCTCTGAGGTATATCTATAGTGGGTGTAGCTATAGCTACAGGTAGTCTGAGTTCCGGCATTAATCAGCTGGGTTTCTACTTGGCGACGGAGGGTTTTTGGGGATTGGGGCTTGGGGCTTGTGTCTTTGTAGACGGCTCTTCTCGCCTTAATTGACAGCCTTGTTGTGCGTATGCACGGCTTTTGACACTTTTGTCTTATCGTAACAAATTGCCAAGTGTTTGAGGGCTGGCATCCCAGGGGGTCGGGTGGTCAGGTGGTCAGGTGATCAGAGGGTGAGGGGACCGGGTCCGTCCGGCCTTTTAGTGAATAGCATTCCTGGGGTCTTTGTTTTGCATATTGGATAGCATCCGTCCGACCGCTCACTCCAAACAACAAACACCAAACACACCGGAGTTGTTGTTGTTTTAGTTGGGGTTAATGCTGTAGTTGTAGTTGTTCTTGTTGGCAACGACTTCCGCCGTGATCCGAACCAAGAGGCCTCCAACTTTAAGCTCCCCGCTCGCTTTCCGTATGGGCATTAATCCAATAAATAATTCAATTGTGTCACAAAAATCAAATCAATTGCGTGGGCCAGCCAAAACAACAATGCGAAAGGCTGGAATTGGAAGTGGAAATGGAAATGGAATTGGAACTGGAGCAGCAGCGGAGGGGGGAGCTTAGATGAGGGATGGGGGAAGGGGACATATGAGGTTTTACATAATCCCACAGATGCCGAGGAAAGATACAGCGATCGCCTCCAACCGGGTACTCAATGCGGAGGTCGGGCAATCGACCCAAAAGCGAACAGGAACAGTTACAAACTTACACTGAGACTATTTTTATTTAAAGTAACTTGTAATGCTCTAATCGAGATCTTTTTGTTTGTATTTAAATAATAAAATTTATTTTTAAAAAGGTAATAAGTCAATGTATTAAATGCGTTAAAGTGTCTACAATTCATAAATAGATGTTTATCCACTTTTGGGGATACAAGTTTTTTTGCATAATAAAACCATCAATTAAAATATTAAATCATTTAACAAAAAATACTCTCAAGGTGCCCAATTATTATTAGAAATTAATAATAATTTTATATATCCTATTATGCCCATTTTATTTACTTTGTAACCATAGTTGTTTGCAATGTATCTGATTAATATTTACCATTCAGACAGGTTAATAAAAATTCTATTAATAATATAAGAATATAATTACGAAATTTTTTTAGTCAAAAGAAACATCATTAGTCAAATTAAATCAAATAACAAAATAGACACAAATTTCACCTTATTATTAGAATATATATATAATATTTTCATTGAATTATCTATTACCCATTTCTCTTATTTTTGAACCATAGTTTCTTTTGCAATGTATCTATTTACTATTTACCATCCACATCAACCTAACTCCAGCTCCAGCTTTGTCCTCGTCCTGGTGCGTCATCCCTGAGTCCGTTCTGAGTTCTTAGATCGAGTCGCCCGATAGGATCTGACCATGGCGTGAACAATCGCCAATTGGCAATCGAGATCGAGGGCCTGGGCATGGGCATGGACCTGGGCATGGGACAGGGCATGGGCATGGGACCTCGACTGCGACTGGGGCTGGACAAACAAATAAATGTTTGCCGTGGGTTAGCAAATGGCCGGCCATAAAACAGAGCCCGACAATTTATTGGGCCACAATGCTAATCAAAGGCAAATCACGTTGAACCTGCGGCCTCGCCGCCAAATGACTTCATTAGCCCGGCCAAATAAATTGGCAAGAGACTGGCCCGATCGCTGCGAGGTTCTCGAGCTGGGGGAATTAAATATGAAATCATGTTTTCAATTGTGACTCCATCCCCTAGATCCCCCCGAGAACACCCCCTCCCTCATCGATCCTCGTCGCTCCGTCTAGAACGTAATTAGCTTCGAGAGTTGTGAGAACTCGAGAATCTTTCATCGTCCGTTGACATTAGCAATCAATCTGGGTCTCCACTTGTATCTTGTACAACATTTACAGTTCGCAAGTGTCCGGCCCAAGTTTGGAGTGCAATTGAAGTCGCAGTCGCTGTTGAAGTTGCAGTTGCAGTTGAATTTGCTGTGGCACCATTTTTGTCTATCCACGGGCTGTACTTCTCTATCTGTATCTGTATCTCAATGAGTGGAACTTTATTCGTTGCCCAGTTATAAGTACTTCAACTAAAGTAGGTAACTTATATGTCACCATTCTTTTAAACAATGTCTAAAACAAAAAACCAATATTACTACTATAAATTTAAAAACAAATATTTAAATAACATAGTTTTAATCATCTTCTCATTACAAACTAAACCTAAATAGTATTTTTTTTCCAGTGCTCCCTTGCTGCCACTTAATCTGATGAATCTGCTCTTACCTTAGTTGTGGAACCTCTCCTTTTCGTCACTCCCCAAACGACTTGGACTAGGAGAGATGGGTCTGGGACTGGGACTGGGACTGGAACTGAGACCATTGACAGCCCGTGATCATGATCAGTGCGTAATGAGAGTGCTTCGGTTTATCACCTGTTTCGGGTCCCCCCATCATCCCGCCACCTGGCCCAGTGATTTGAGCTGCGTTTTGGCCATTTCAAGTGCCAAAAACCTGGCAGACGGCTGTCACAACAGGCGCTAAAACAAACAGGCCGGAAAAAAAACGCTAACCAGACAAACCTCGGAGCAGAGTCCAAGTCAAAGTCAAAGTCGGAGTCGGCCCTTTCTCATTTCTCCGGTGAGTGGCAGGCGGCTGACAAGCGTGCATCATCGGAGCCCCGAGCTGGGTTCCAGTTCCAATTCCTGGCCCTGGCACTGGCTCAGGCACTGGCCATGTCATGATGCCAAATTGCCGACTTTTTGGCCAGGACGCGAGAGGCAAAGGTACATAAATAATGCATTTCTTGGCCGACCGACCGACCACATAGGGAGTGGATGTGGATGTGGATGTGGATATGGATGGATGGATGGATGGATGGGTGGGTTGGACATGGGGAGTCCACATGGATTTGGGTCAGTGGTGCGGCCCGTCATTTCCCGACTAACAAGTGGATGAACTGCCACTCCCTCCGCCTCCCCAAGCTGTTATCTTCGCAGTTCTTTAATTGCCTTCGGGCCTGGAGGCAGTTCTTTCAAAGAGCTTGTCAGGAATGGAAAGCAGTGGCAGGAGGGGAACAGTGCCATTACCAGGCAAGATTTCCTGCTCATCTCATTGCCCCGATAAGATTGTGACATTATTAAATAATAATAATCAATAAATTGCATTAGTTTTCATTAACCGGCGATGGGAGCGGAGGACGTGCAGCCACAATGTCTTCATCTGCATCGGCATCTGCATCCGTATCTGAATCTCAGCCCCTCCGGGGAACGGAGGAACTGGGAACATTTAAAGCGCTTTGCTTGAAATTTATGTTAATCGCTTGTTTTACTTTTAATTTCGCACTTAAAATTGTCGCCATGCCAGGCCCAGACTCCAGACTCCAAACTGGAGTTGGAGTCGGAGTTGGAGTTGGATTCGAGTGTTCGTTCTTGAGAGTGGGAACCTGTTCCCCCGACTAGTTGCCTAGGTCCCAACCAGCAACTTTGACCAGCATCGATAAATTTTATCGATCCTCCGCCTCCTCCGATGGCTGGTGGGATTTTAAAGCACATCAAAAGACAATAAAATATATCCACAAAATACGTTGAGTACAACCGAATGCAGAAAGATTGTTTAGAGCGGCTGGAGAACCAGTTTCCCCCACTCCCCTCTCCCCCTCTCCACCACCTCGATTTGCATCTCGCGGGGAATTTAACTGCACTTCTCGGAGGACCGAAATCGGTATTCAGATTTCTTTGTCGCATGCATTATCATTACCGTTGCCATACTCGCAGATGGAGCTATATGAATGTTGCTCCTCCTGAACTGCTGTCAGTTGTTGTAATTTCAGCATTTTATGGGGCAACCTCTTGTTCGAACAACTGGCGATTGGAAATGTTTCAGCTAATTGGATAAGGTAATCTTCTACTCGCGCCTATCTCCACCCCTCGGATCCCCACCAGCCTATAATCAGCATCCACAATCCAGTACCAGACTGAGATCCGGACTTTTATGACCAAGCCCTCAAAAATTAAGGAACAATTGAGGGAATTCGACAGTTACGAGGGCGGGGATTTGACTTTTAAATGGTTTTACTGACCAAACGAAGTTACAAATTTAATTTAAAATGATTTTTAGAATACCTAAGCAACATTTAAATATTTATAAAATAATAATATAAAATATATATCTATAAAATAGTATGGAATCCTCAAAATTTTCGTGGATAGCTGATCGATTTTAAAAAATTCCAATAGGTATTAAGGTATAATAATATTGGCAATCCCCATTTAATTAATAAGCATGAAACAGCATTGTTACCACCAAATACCCAATTAGCAATAAGGTATTTTTCAAGTACCCCAAAAAAATATATATAAATAAATAAATCAAATATACAATCCGCCCTCGCTGAAGCCGGGATCTGCATCAATGGGTCGAGAAAAAGCCCAACATAATAAATGTCAAGAGCGAAACAAACTTTACACATAAGCCGCATGACAATTTGGGGCTTAAATATCTATTCACAGCCATCGAACTGGACGCAAGTTTGGGGCGGGGTTGGACTCCAAAGGGGACACAGTGTCAGTCATGGGCTTAGGCGTTGCCTTGTGTGTGTTTGCCGGAGTGTTTGTTAATCCGCCCACACATTCAGACATCCGACGGACATAACCCCAACTCATTTTAATTGAAAATTGTCAACGGCTCCGGCGTCGGTTCCGCACCGCAATCCCCAATCCCCGAAACCCAAACTCCAAGCTCCGAGCTCCCAACTCCTAAAGCCGCAACAAGCCACAAACAACAGCAATAACAACAACATTCAACAACACTTCTAATCAAGATCGGGTCCCAGCGAAGCTGTTTCTGTACTATATATATATATCTGCACTTTGGTGGGCGGTACGCCCAAAAAAAACCTATATACAAAAAAAAAGAATAGTTGCAGCTGCAGAAATGCGGAAATGTGTGTTGCAACCGGCACAACCTTGGCGAAATTCTGCCAACTTCAATGCACCCAAAAAAGAATAGTCTTCATTTTGAAAATATATTTTAAAATAGATGAAAATTAAAACTAAAGTCTAGGAAATTCTACCAACTTCAATGGAACATAAAAATAATAATATTTTAATGTATCTAAAAGTTGAAGCTGATCAAAACTATAAATTCTCAAACCTACCAAAAATGTTCAATTGAAGAAATGTCCCCTGAAATGATTTTTAAAAATAATCAAATAAAAACCCATCAATATAAACAAAGATTTTAAATAGTTAAACCGAAATACAGATCTCCTGAAATTTGTATACATTTAAATAAATAATTTTTAACGCTTCAGAGTCTTTTTAAATTTCCATAGATTTTATATCCAAAAAAGGGACCTATATTTTTGTTACAGTGCATCCACCTCTGCAGTGGCCTGTGCACACGTAAATTAGCATAAATAGATTTCAATCACTTGGCAATAATTTCATTATGAGAAAGGCCGGATCGGTTGGATAGAAATAACACGCATGTGCCATCGCAGCTTGCGATCTTTTTATTGATTTTTCCCAACTCAAATATGGCTTTGAACTTGGACTTTTGCGCCAATGCTCGTAATACACTCCACGCAGGGGGGCGATACCGAAAGGGGGGGAACTGGGGGCGGGGCAGGAGGAGGGAGTCGAGGATCGGGAAGCGGTCACACGACGGAGGCACTCAGATAACAAACAAACGAAATATGCAAAGGTGCATGCGAGCGAATGCTAACAAGATGCCAACTGGCAACAGAGCTGCGAGTTCGAATTCACCATCGGCTTCGGCTCCAAGCTCATGAACTGGCAAAATATTAATCAGCCATGGGAGCTGCGAGCTCCGATCTGGGTAGATCTCCATGCCCCGAACTGGGAGCCATGAGCCATGGGCCAGAGCATCCAAAAGAGCCAAAGAGCCGGACAGCAAGTGAGTGGCCGCAGTCAGCATCGAAAACGATTAATTCGCAGCAGGAGACACCTCGGCAATGACCTGCGCACGGACCAGAGATGGAGATGGAGATGGAGAGATGGCGATTCAAATGGAGATGGAGCATCGGAGTTAGAGGAGCGGCGATCGAGATGCCAGCTGGGGGATCAGAGATGCCCAAAATGGAATCAGTGATCGACTCAGAGATTTGGTTGTTTTTTTATGATTATAATTTATGCAATTATTTATCTGTAGCTTTGGTTTAAATTTAAGTTTTGATTTAGTTTTTAAGGTAGTTATTGATAGAGATATTTTTGCAATTAACATAAGTATTCATGTAATTCAAATATATATTTATTAAAGATTTCTTACAAAATTATCAATATATAAATATTGAATTTTCATTAGAAGTTGTATGAATTATTTATTTGGTTACAAAATTCCTTGTGATTTATTTTGCATAATAATTAAATTCTAAATAAATTTTCTAACATTTTTAACTAATCTTGGACAGCACTTGGTGATGAGTTCCTCAATCCCGGATCCAAATGGCATCTCTAAGTGTGGGATCTTCGCTCTCTTTGGTATATCCAAAAGATAGACCGCCTTGAGAATTGAATTCCTGGCCCAACTAATTGCCATCGAAAATGCTGATTGACTCAAATCCCTAAAAGACGGTTTTTACAATTCACGCAAAAGAAACCCTCGAAATTGGAGTTGCTATATGCAAACAACACACCGATGGATATTTTCCGAATCTGTGGAATGCATTCGTATGGGTTAAGCTTTCCTACATTTCTCCCTGCGAATGGAACTGGGAATGGAACTGGGACTGGGACTGAGATGGCAACTGCTGCTGGCTGCTCATCATGGCAAATGGTAAAGTCATTTCTCATGTTGCCAAGATTTATGGCTTCCACCTTCTGGAGTCGCATGTGGAAGCCGCCGCCGCCGCCTCACAAACGCCTCAGAATGTTGCTGCTGTACGGCAAGGAGCAGCAGCAACAGCAGCAACAACAACAGCAACATAAGGAGAAGAGTCCAAAGAACAAACTGCCATTCGCACTAAAATTGAATTCTGCTCCGTTGCTCGCATCCCGCTATGATTGATCACTAAATTGCACAAGCTTAAGCCCGACGCGAGCCCACAAAACTGATGGAGCCAGCAGGAGGAGGAGGAGCAGCAGGAGGAGGAGCAGCAGGAGGGTGGGGATCCCGGGGAGGAGCAGGAGCTGCAGATCTGGAGGCCATCGGCGGTGGACGAAGGGGCGGCTCACATTTTTGTTGCATGCTTACAATCAGATCTGTCAGATCAGTTTCCTCTTCTCGCGGCGCGGATCGCCGGTTTTGCTTTTCGGTTGCCTTTTTGGCAGACTCTGTTTTTGTTTTTGTTTTTGGTTTTGTTTTGTTTCGCCGCTGTGCTGGCATTTATTTAATCCGACCCATCCGATCCGATCCAGGGAACCTCAAACCTCAAGACTCAAAGCTCGTACCTCGAGCCTGGAACGTGGAGCCTGAAAGTGGCAGGAACCCTCGGCACTCGAAGGGCGTGCCATGGGGCGTTTTATTGTTATATCGACACCAGTAGTTTTGGTTGCCCAGTTCCCGTCATTTGCATTAAGCCAGCCGCCATTTCCCGGGCTCAGGTGATCCATCGGCCGGTGGACCACCACCAAAAGGGCCCATTAAAATCGCTCATTGAAAATATTTTAAGTGTTTTTTTATATGTCATTTTATGGCCGCAAATGGGGATGGGGTTGGGGTTGGGGATGGGGAAAGGGTGATGCCCACTGGGTGATGGGAATGTACCTGGACAGACTCCGTCTCAGACTGCGTCAGTTTGTTACAACAGCGGCAGAATTTGTTTATCGTTAATGGGAGCCCATTTACGAGGTGATTCCGTGATGCCGTGATGAATATGCCTGAGCATTCACCACTGGCCACCGGTGTCCCCCCCCCATCTCGGCTTCCTGCCTTATCGGGGCTGGCTTCCGTTTGGGCGCCGCAAATCGCGATCGAGAGCCCCGTCGATCGATCCATAAAAATGCAAATGCATTAATAATAGTTATAATATCGAATGTGTTAAGCTGCCCCAAATAGGGGCTTGCATTTTCACACCTCGCTTCCAGCCGCTCCTCCGCCGAAGTCGGATGATGCTACTTATGGACTCGATTTCATTTATGGCCAATGCAACAAACTTCCACCATAAAAAACGGTTAGAAAGCTCCACTCCACAAAGAAAACAGGAGAGAGAGAGAGTCTGTCTGTGTATGTGTGAAATTAACTTATTGCCTTTTATTGGCAGTATAAACAACTTGGCAAACATTTTTCAGCCGGGCCATTTGTTATGGAGCTACTTGTCCAACCGGAAATGCGACTCGCTCTGCCCAGAATCCCTCCTCGTCCTCACCCTTGCACCGAAAAGTAACCAAAACAAATCGCAAGTCGCGTGGAAGCGCCAGAGAATGGAGAACACTCCTCACCACAATTTGCATACGTAATGTGGATCTAAGCATACTGAGCGAAAATCCTATGCCTAAGTCAACTATTTTTTAAAGCTGTCTTGTTTAAGTGTGTATTCACAAAATATTTCGGTCCTTAAAAATATGTTCACTTTATTTCTATAACTAAAATAGCACCGCAATTGAAGATCAAGTTGAACTGACTCAAACGGAGATATATTAAAAACCTGAAATATTTATGGGCTATTTGGTAAATTACCAATGAAATTTAATTCATTTCTTACAGGCATAAATAAAAAATATTTCCATAAAAATAAAGTTGTTATTTTGACCAACAAAACAGGTATTTATAGGAAATCGTTCGTTATTTTATTATGTCTATGTCTTTGAATTTTTTATGGTTTATTGTTTATTTCACTAGGAGAAACTGTCATACTAGTTTCCTATTTTTTTTAATAAATTCTTAACCGATTAAGAATGTTTTCTATTTACAAATTAAATAAGTAAACAATGCATTCTGATATTTAAAAATTACACTCGAACTAGACCGAATTCATAACAAAAGATTGCATGATGTATAAGTTCAAAAGAAAATTCTTAATTAAGAACTAAATATTTTTCAGTGAAAAAGTCTAGGATGCAGTGCAGCCGAAAATAGAAGCATTCATTCCCAACCGTTTGAATCTCCTTTGCTTAGCTCCTATTTGCATGCCAAGCCAAGTCCGACAGCCCTGGCAATGGCCTAAAGTTGTTCGTGTTTCCAATGGATGTTGATGTTGCTGCCGTTGCTATTGCTGTTGCTGTTGCTGTTGCTGCCGTTGCTGACCTAACAACATGTTGCTGATGTTCCCCAAGCCGGAGGAGCAGCAGCAGAAGGAGCGGCAGCAGGAGGAGCGGGAGTGAGAGTAGGAGGAGGAGCTGTGCCTGGCCAGGTAGTATGTTGCGATGATATCTCTCTTAGTGGGGAGATGTTGCTCCGGCAGCAGCATCAACCGCTTGTGGGTCACTAACAGCGCGAGATGTGGCTGTTGCGCGCATTTTAATTGAATTAACATTTTTACTAGTGTAATGATTTCAATTAGTTTGCACCTCGCCATGTATTGTCAGGCTGCTCGGGTGCAGACAATGTTGGCAGTGCTGTTGCTGCTCCTGCTGCTGGTGCTCCTGCTGCTGCTGGTGCAACAGCAACCTCAGCTGAAGCTACAACTGCAACAGCAGGGGCTGGAGGGATCCGACATTCTCCCGGCATTCGGATACGTCTGCTGTCTTGATCTCGATGTGGTTTGCCTGCCTCCTTGCCGATTTGGCTGCCGGCTGCTCTCCACATTTGCATTAATTGCTTGTTGCTGTTGCAACTCCTGCTCTTGTTGCTGCTGCCGCTGCTGCTGCTGCTGCTGGTGCTGCCGTTGCACGTGTTTGTTTTCTGGCATTGTACTCGTGTTTGGCTTACTAATGGCTTAATAGTTTTATTGCCGCATCGATTTGCATTCGAGTTTGGTCAGAAGTCGAATGCCTTGTGGCTTTACATTTTGTCCGCGTTTGTTTTATTTTGGTATCCAGTTTATTTTAGTTATTTTTTGCTTTTTTGGCTAACCCAAATGAGGACACCCCCGTCCCGGCACCGCCGGCTCTCCCTCTCCCTTTCCCTTTCCCACCGATTGTCAACTTGTCGCTCTGTGTCATTCGCCGCTTATCTGGCCAGTCGCATTCATTTTCGATTTTATTCCTGCCTGCCTCTTGACATCGGCTGCCTGATCTCGCCCAGCGGCCTGCGTCGGCGTTTGCTAAAAGCCCAGGCCCAGCACTGATAACAATACAAAATGCACTGCAAAAAAAAGGGTAAAGTTTTTAGCGAAGAAAGTTGCTTAAAATATATATATTTCACAATTTGCAAATACCTGGAAGAAAAGAATATGCCATGGAACCTCCATAATAAGATACCATTTAAATTGTTAGTTACAAAAAAACTATATTCATTAATGGATTTATGTATTTTTAGCAATCAAAAAATATTTAAATTAATATGTGATTTATAATGCCTTATTTATGATTTCATCCGAACTTTTCTTTTTTTTTTTGTACCGTTCATTGTTAGATTATACATGTTCGTTAATTTATTGTATTAATTTGTTTGTGATTTTGTGTGCTAAATCATCTTTTGTTGATTTTTCATTATTCTTTTGATTATAGAACTATGTTAAAAGAGTCTTTCAAAAACGAGTTATGTTTTCAAGTCAATCTTATTTAGGAACCTAATTTATTTTAGATACCGCAAAACACTATCTACCAAATATATATAAATTATCTTTGTATTTTATTTTAGAAACTCTGAGATTTTATCCCATTTTAGAGAGGGTTGTAGTTCATGGTGAATTTCGCTCTTTTTTTCATATTAATAAATTACTTAAAAATGAATATGACCCTTCAATTTCTTGTAGTGTAGCTCTGCATCGGCATCTGCACTGGTTGGTCCTGGCGGGCATGCATTAACTTTAAGTGTAGGTTACTGATAAGCGTGCCTCGGCATTGGTGATGCATCGCCATGGTCATCGTCTGCCCCCATCGCCCCCTCCCTCTTCATCCCCTCCCCACTCCATCCCCCCCTCCTGCCCCACATACCCTCCTGTTTTGTGCCACTTTCAGGAGGCCCTACATCCTGCAATCCGCGATGGCCAGCCAAAACAAGTTCGTGTGCGGAGTCTTTTGTTTTATGTGCTGATCTTTTCCTCTTTTTTTTATTCTTTTCGACTGTGATTTTGGGGCCAAATCACTGCATATGCATAAATAAATGCGATAAGGCCAGTCGCTGGCCTCCTCCTCCCCGATCTTTTGCATATTTGTCGATTTGTCGTTGTCCCTCATTTCGTCGCTTCGCCTCTTGGCGACTTTTGGCTGAGAGTCAACTCCAGCTCCATTCCCTGCTCCTGCTCCTGCTCCCTGCTGCAGTTCCAGAGTCAACTCCAACTTCCCGTGCCATAACATACGATGTGTTGGCGCTGCAATTCCCGGGCAGATGGGGAATATACATTAAAAAGTCGGCCTGCGACTGGTCCGCTAAATTGATATTCAGGTTTTTGGGCTCGTCTCATCCTCATCCTTTCTGCTTTTCCGCTCCACTCCGCTCCGCTCCTCTCGGCTCGGCTCTTTTCATTGCCCGAGTCAGAGACTCAGAGCATAAAACTCGCACAAATCAGCGTTAAAAATTAATTGTCGGTTATTATCGTGGATTATTCATAATTTATTCTAAGCTCGGACTGCTCGAACTGCGTCCGCGCATCTCAGATTCGCACTGGCCAAAGTTATGCATTCGTTATAAATTAAGTTCATCTCGTAATTATGGTCATTTGGCAAGTGTTTACTTTGCGCTTAGACCGGGGCGTGACTTCCATTTGTCTTCATAACAAAAGGCGAACTGGAGCTGGAAGCTCTTAGCTGGAGCACTCATTTGCATAAGAGAGCGAGAGATGCCCCTGCCCAGGCATTCCTCAGCGCGGAGCCGCCAGCCATCAGCCACCAGCCAAGAGCCACCGGAGCCCCTCCAAGAGCCACCAAGAGCCACCAAAAATGCCAGAAACACATGTAATGCGCCTAATTACGAGTCTGCCTGCACTCGAGCTGCCGAAAGTGGCTCGGTTTTTGGGCCACAACTGACTGACTGCCTGCCTGCCGGTTGGCAGGAGGCGGGCACACATCACCAGGATGGGATTGACGAACCCTTCTCGGTGGCCACTAAACTCGAAGAAATATTTTTTCAAAAATAAAAATAAATTTAATAAGAAATATTTTTGATATTCAGTTCAATTTGGCAAATCATAATTAACTTAAAATTGTAGTATATATAAACATATGTTAAAAAATCCTTTTATTTTAAATATTTAAGCCCGTTGATTATAATTGTGTTTATAAAATGATTTAACAAAATATCTCAATGATGTTAGTGAAATGATTTTTGATTTTATATTTAAATTAATCATCAAATAATTAATCAACTTATATATATTTTGAATTTAAAACACCGTCAAGAATTATTTAATAATTAAGTTAGTTTAGTATCCTTTTACTCCAATTATTCAGAACCAGAACCAGAAAGATGTAATCAAACATGAATTTTAATTATATGAACATTCAAATTAATGATCAAATAATTAACAAATTTATATACATAATTTTTATTTTTAAACACCTTTAATAAATAATTTTGATTGAACCAATTTTGTTCTGTAAAATAAAATGCTTTATATATGAAGATTAACATCTCTTAAACTGAAAAATTGTAAGCATTAACATTTTAAAATAATATTCCCATATTTTGTAGAATTTCTAGACCGAAAATACTCCATTCCAAAAATCTTTAGCCACCTCTTAATGAACCCAATTTAACACCAAAGATCCGCTCCTGTATGGACTCGCCTGTTCCCTACCCAACGATCAATAAAAAAAGCTGGCTGAGTCATCTCCACCGCTCCACCTGCCCCTTGTTTCCCCACTGATGGGGGGCTACTGCCGGAGAGGCTGCTAAAATAAAAGCAGAGCAAGGCCAAAAAATGCAGAAATTTATATGGTAACAACTTCGAGGAATTTGTCAAGCCAGAAGACGGAGACGGAGACGGAGCTGGAGCTGGAGCTAAGGAAGGCCTTGCATTGTCTTCATCTCGATCGGATTCGTTGCGTTGCGTTTCGTTCCGTTCTTTTGGGTCCATTAAATGGCCAACAATTTGTTTTGGGCAACTGTCACACGAGTTGGCACAATTGCAGCTCAGCCCTGTCAGCTTTGGGTCCTCCTTGGTTGGTTTTTGGTATGAGTATGGGTTTGGGTATGGGTTTGGGTTTTGGTTTCAGTTGTGCTTTTCGGTTTCTCTGCGAAAACTTAATTAACTCGTCGCTGTCTCATTTGGGGCCGTCACATTTCCAGAGCCGCCTTTCTCCCCCAAAACCGCAATGCGATGATCATTTGAAATGCGTTTTGTCATCTCTCGTATTTGCAGCTCAAATTACGCCCTGAAAGTGGGTGGGTCACTCACTCCAGAGGGCTTCTGTGCACTCCAAGAAAATGTTAATGAAAACAGGGAAAATTATATATGCATGTATTTTCTATAACTCTGAATTAAAGAATACAACTTCTTATATTTTACCGAATCTTTTTAAGAAGTTCAACTGAATTTCTTTGAGTGTGGGTGGCTGGGAAATGAATGAAAGTTGCCGCACCGCCAAAGGGAAAACAAACGCAGCTCGAAAATCGCTGGAGCGCGAAACCAACTCACTGAGCTTTCTTGTCTGCCCTTCGCTTTCGATGCGGTTGCATCGGGTTTCCACTTCGCATTTCACATTTCAGATTTCAGGGCACTTGGCACTTACTTTGCGCTAAATTGTAAATTATTTGCAATTTCTCAATTTGCAAATTGCTTAAATTAGCCAGCGAAGAGTGGACCCTGGACAACAGTTGGCATTGGCACCGGCACCCACCCAAGTGATTGGTCGCAACATTTTGATGGCGCATGCGGCATTTATGCTGATTATGTTGCATATAAATTCCAGGCCCTTCTGCGCCAGAATGTTTACATGCGATGCCATCGTTGTCCCCATCCCCATCCCCATACCCAACCTCTGCTCTGCTCTGTGCTGGGGTTCATAAATTTTGCTCCGCCGCTCCGACTTTAACTCGTTCAACGCACTAAACACTGGACCCTGGTGGTGGAGCAGGGTTAGGAGCAGGGATTGGGGCAGGGACTGGGAGACGGGACAACCGAGTGCCAAACAAAGGCACGAGGAAATCTCTGGGCGAACAAACTCAGAGGAGCGTTCACCAAACTCTGCACTTAGAAAATCCTGAAATGCCGTCGAACTTTCATATTCAAATCAAAATTTTAAAGCAAGATTCTACGAATATTGGTGTATATATTTTTGTGTTACTTGTTTTCGTTTTATGATTACAAATTAAAATGATTTATATTTAGGAAATATATGCTTTTAATTTTACCTAAATAGAAAAGTTATGAAAATTCTATTATTTGCATATTGATATTTATTCTTGGTTTTATTTATTTTTATTTTCCATTAATATTCTAAAGAATAATTTACAATATTAAAAATGTTTAATATTTATAAATATATATAAATTAAATATGATATTAATATACTTGTATAGTTTAATTCCCGCGAAAGCCTGACTTCTCCCACTTAAAATGAAGATTTTTCCGAGTGTGAATACCCTTGGGGCACGAGTGGCAGGAGCAGCTCGTCAGCTGCAGCACCAGCTCCAGCACCAGCACCAGCACCATCTGCAGCTCCGCGGAGCTCTCCTCGATGGGTTAGGTTAGGCTGGGTAGGAGAGTGGGCAAACATAAAGTTGCATACAAATTGCTGCCTCGTCGCCACTTGCTGGAACGCTGGAGTTGGCCCCGCGTTTGCTCTGGGCTTGCCATTTCGCGTCTCTTCGGCAAACACATTTTAGCCTTTTGAGCGCGCCTTGACGACAGATTTAGACGTTAAGCAGCCGCGTTAAGTGTCCCCTGGGAAAACGCGGCTAAGCATGCTCCGTGTTGACAAAACGACTCCTCAGTTGTTGCTGTTGCTGTTGCAGTTGCTGTAGCTGTTGGTGTTGCTCATGTTGCTGCTCTGGCTCTTGTTGCTACTGCCATGTTGCTGGAGTGCTGTCGCTGTTGCTGCTGCTGTTGCTGCTGCTGCTGCTGCCGCTGTCGCTGTGGCAATTTGTATAGCCATAGATGCAATCGGTGTACCAAATTTTAACACCATTAACTGACCAGCGGCAAGTTTTTTGTTGTTGTTGTTGTTGTTACTTTTCCCAGTTTCGGCTCCGGCGAGGCTTTTAGCAGCTCTCGGCTTGTTTGTCTCACTTTGCTGCATATTTTCGCGCCTAATTTGCGGCGGATCGGGATTGGAATCGTGCGGCAAGCTCGGCAAGCCCCACCCGAAAACTGAAGGAGAAACGCAGCTGGCCGCGAATCTAGATAGCGGGTGGTGCAACGGGGGTGGTTATGGTAGTGGTGGTGCACCAGCATGGCTAAGTGGTGCTCAGTGGGCAGTCGTCTCGCACATGAATCGCAATTGATTGCACATGGCAGCCGCAACCGCAGAACGTTTGTTGCGATGATTGATTGCAATCAAAAGGGAGGATGGAGGAGGGGGTTGGGGTTGGGGTTGGGGATTGCTCAGGAGCGGATGGGGATTGGGATGCGGAGGAGCTGTGGTCTGGGAAATCCGATCTCCAGCATCTCATCACCGGCAACCGTGGCAACTGGTGACAAAACAGCAACAAAATGCCATAATTGATAGCGACAGTTCCCAGTGCCCCGTTGCCCAGTTCCCCAGTTGTCCAGTTGCCCAGTTGCCAACCCCACCATGTTGCGGATGCCCCGATCCGGAGGATTAAGCACAAATTGTGTTTATGTTCAACACATAGAAACTGTGACAAGTTAATATACGAGGAGCAACAAATCCGATTATAGGCATGACTTGATTTCATTTGCATCTCGTGCCTCTGCCTCCTGGACCCTCCATCCTCCAACCGCTTTGAGTGGCTGCCCCACTTGTGTGCCCCTCGCTACCCGACTCCCGACTCCTTCCTAATTGCATCCCATGGACATAAAAATTAATTATAAATTCCATATTTGGCTGCGGGAATGTCGCGAGTGTTGCTGATTTTATTGTTATGGTCGACCAGTTCTGCTCCTGCAGCTGGGGGCCAGTAGTTCCTCGACTGGGCCCCAAAAAATATATGTGTAAGCAAACAAAAGATACTGCCCAGCTATGGAGTTTAATTTAAATGGGTTTATAATTTATTTGATGCCCTCTCGGATCACGGAGCAGACCACACACACGCACAGAACATCCCAAAAAACCGAGGCCCATCTCATATCGCTTAGGTACGAGTATGTATATAACAAATTATCTCGTGGCCAATTTAAAATGTTTAATTTAACATAAAACCCCAAGCAAAGCCTTCGGGACAGAAATAGAAACCCAATCCAAATGAGTCTCGAAATGCGATAAATTTGTACAATAAAAAAACAAAACTGATTTCCGTCTAATGCGATTGACACCTGAAACACAAACAAAATGGTGAGGGAAACCCAGATCTTCGCCAGCTTTGTTTCGCTTCATTTCTAATTCGAATTCCAATTCCTGTTAAATCAAACAAAACAATACACGAAACACACGAAAATAAACCGAACTACAAGATACATAAATAATGTTATTAACATAGACACACCACACCAGCTCCGACTCTTGGCCTGGGTCTGGGTCTATGTTTGGGCCTACAACTGGGGGACTGACTGGTCGGGTCAGGTTGATTAGCTCATCACTTTGGGCCACTAAAAAAGACACTTCCAGCTGACACTGATTGGTCGCTGTGGTCCACAACTTGACAACGAGTAGTCAACCCAAAAACTGCGGAACAGAGATGAGAACGCCGGACAGAATTTATATTTTGAAAAACGTTGCTACTTATTTTATACCCATTAATTATATAGATAGCTGAATAGTTCTCTCTTTTAATTTGTTTGAATATT
Source organism: Drosophila setifemur (assembly GCA_021224005.1). Taxonomy (NCBI): domain Eukaryota; kingdom Metazoa; phylum Arthropoda; class Insecta; order Diptera; family Drosophilidae; genus Drosophila; species Drosophila setifemur. The sequence goes on from JAJJHY010005742.1 coordinate 9,474,932, forward strand.
CCTAGAACATATTAAGGAATTAATTTTTAGCTATCATTACACAAATTGTTAATTGAGATATATATCTTGTAGTTGTAATCTTGGCAGTCAGATATCCCCTGACCCACTCGAATACCTCGTGTTAAAAATAGAAATAAATAAATGATTTCTTTTAGGCCTTATAGAGAGTGGGCAGGCACCGACTGTCTGTTTAGAGACAAACTGTCATTATTTATGGAATTAAAATGTCCAAACTCCACAGAGGCGATGCGATTCCATGTTCAACTTTGATCTTTCTTGGCTTTGCATAAAAATGTCATCCCTTACGATTAATTATCTGGAGACACAACATAATTCGATTAGGAATTCGGAATGCCGCGATGGGAAAAAGCCAGCAGTTTGGAGTGTCCTGCCGAGCAGAGTTCACGCTCCCATGGCACTGGCACTGGCACTCGCTCCCAATAGCCAACCGGTCAGGTTGGAACAATTAGCCGACTGATTTATCTATCTGGAGCATTGCCTGACAACGACGAATGCCCGGCTCTCTGGCTCTGGCTCTGGCTGCTTACATTTGATTTGATTTGATGTGAAGTGATCTGAGCGCCTACGAGCGAATGTGTTGCTGCTGGCCGTGTGTGTTGCTCCGGTGCAAACTGCCAGCAACAGCCACTAGTCACCAGCAGCAACAGCAGCAGCGGCAACAGCAGCAGGAGAGGCAGTTGCTGTTGTGGTGCAAACGCATAATCGTAAAATTTGCAGTGGAATGTTGCAATATTTTTGAATTATTCCAAACGTTGCATTACAAATGATTTCAGCAGCGACCACAACGACCAGCGTCTTTAATTGGCTCACAAACGAGGAAGTCATTGGCCCAGCAGCTCCCCTCCATCATTCCCCTTCTCCTTTAGCAACTCCTTGTTATGCCCTAGCAGAGGGTATTCTAGTTTTTGGGAAAGGAAAGATGCATTCTATTAGATTTCTTGCTAAAGTTCAGATGAGATTTCTTACTGGAGCCAAGTAATCCGGAACACTATAAGGAAATAGTGGCATCCAAACAATGGAATTAAGTTTATAATGGTTTTAGATACTCTAAGATAAGTTTGTAATTGTTTAAGATACTCTATAAAACAGTTTAAAACCTTAAAACAGTTTCAAAGAGTAACTAAAAAGATTTATAGAAAATAACTATAAATATGCTTACATATATATTTCATATGGCTAACATAGAACGATCCCAATGAGAGTGGCCAAAGCTTCGGTCCACAAAGTAGAACTCCTTTCTCGTTTCCCTTCTGGGTGCGCACGTGATGTAGACAAAAGATTCGGTTTTGGCCATAAAATCATATTCCACTTGGCCGTTCCATGAATGTCACACTTGAGCTGCGGCTGAAGATGGGAAGCTGGTGTTGTTGCTCTCGGGCGTTGGTGTTGCCTTTGGGTTGGAGTTGCTGCGTTGGGCCCGGCTATGACTGTGGGTGCGACGACTCTATTAACGTGTGGAGTGCGTGAAACTTTTTGCAGGCTTCCATTTAATTTCCATGGCCGATGGCTTGTTGCATTTGCCTAAGCTACCATTGTGGCTCGTTTTGCTTTCCCTGTTGCCGTTGGCGTTGCTAGTGCCTGTGGCCATTGTTGCCATTGGTGTCGTCAATGTTTTGTGGTCGTTGTCGTCGTCGTCTGCATCGTTGCTGCCATGTAGGTAATTCCTGGAAGTTAATTTCATTAAGAGCAACTAGCAATGCGCGGCGTATTTATTAGCCACACGATATATTGTATGGGCCATGGCTTTGTTTTTCAAGGAATCTGCCGCCTGCCCGGCCGGCTGCTGGCTGCTGGCAGGCTGGCAGGCTGTTCCATGCATTTGTGGAATTCATCATCATCGGCGACAGGCGGCTGCAACATCAGCAAACTCTGGTCTGGCATTTCCCCAGAGCGAGCAACTGCTGTTGCCCGTTGCTGTTGCAATTTTCATAACTTATTGCTGGCATGCATGGCAGAGAAATGTGAGGAGAGTGGCGACTGACTACGACCCGGATCCGGTCGCGCTTGTTCCCGCTAAATATGGCGCGAAATTTCCTTAAGCAAAATGAAGAAATACGCGCAAGTGCGATTTCCAGTTAATAAAATTAAAGAGCCCAACCTGGAGCAGGGCAGGGCAGGACAGGGCAGGGATTTAAAAATAACACCGCGCATTCACGGCAAACTTGTAAAATTCTTATTAAATCTTATACCCAGGCGAGGATTTCTGATCGCAGACGGGCAGGAAGATCGCATCGGATCGGAAAGCTTGTTGTCATTGCGCCTTCATTTGGTCACAGTCATGCCGACAAGTGTTGTACACGCATTCCAGATACTTTTCCATCATTAGCTGAAGCCGAAGCTGAAGCTGCCGCTGATCTGATCTGCTCTGCTCCGCTCTCCTCTGGTCTGCGGCTGTTGTTTGTTGATCCGAGGTCTGGGCAAACACCTGCAAAAACTGAAAGCCGACTTCTGGAGGCGATTCCCTGCAAGTGGGCTTTATTGGAACACGGATAACACGTTGCTTAAATGCTAGACAATCTCAGGCTCAAATTACATCGAAACAAGATTCATACAATGCCCCGACAGAGATCGGACAGTGTTTACAAAACAAAAAACCAACATCGTGTACAGACTATAGATTCGAGAAATGGAAAGTGACCCAACTGGCCTAGTAGAACGTCTTGTAAACGCCGATCAGCAATAGGATGACCATCAGGATGAACAGCTTCGGCTTGAGTTTGTACTTCTGATCCAAGCTAATGCACCAGCGACGGAATGCCGCGTTCACGGTGGCATCCTCCGGACGCAGGGAGCGTCTGGCCAGCGATCCGTAGCCAGTTCCTGCCGTTCCACTGGCTATGGTGCGCCTGGAGTACGGACTGCTTCTGTCGCCCAGGCGTTCCGCCCTCAAGCGAGCCAAATTCTGGGCGAAGGTGCTCTCGTATTCGGCATCCTCGTTCGGCTCGTTATCGTCGCTCATCTCGTTGGCATAGGTGCGTGTGTAGCTCGATGTTGCAGGCGGAGCCGGAGCCGGAGCCTCGGCGGTCACGTAACTCTGGACCGGAGTGCGCACGTAGCTGCTGTATCTTCCTGTGCGGCTGCTCAGGTAATCGTAGGATGAACTAGTCGGAGCTTTCACCGATGGCACTGCTGAAGCTGCATTTAGACTGAATGCAGCAGATATTTCGTAAGCCGGACGGCGAGGTGGATCTACAGAAGATTCATAGGCCGGACGGCGAGGAGGATCTATTGAAGATTCGTAAGCCGGTCGGCGTGGAGGATCCACCGAGGATTCATAAGTTGGACGCCTGGGGGGCACCACTGAAGAGGATTCATAGGCCGGTCGGCGTGTGGGCTCCGTGGAGTATTCATAAGCCGGCCTACGTGGTGGCTCGACAGCAGACACCTTCTCGTATGTGGAACTGGGGTTCCTCGGCTTCGGCTTGTCACCATAAGCGATCTTCTTTTCTACCAAATCAGCAGCCCGGGCCAGTTGCTCGTCCTCCTCCTCGTCGGATTCCAGGACAATCAACGAGTTGATCTCCAGGGTGTTTTCGTGATGGTTAGTGCGCTTGGAGGTCAACGACTCCTCCTCCTCAATGGGTTCGGGTTTCCTGGCCACGCGTGCCGGTTCTCTTTTCTCCGTGGTGGACGGGCGACGTGTTTGAATGGGAGGAGCAACCGTCACAGGTTTTCTGGCCACCGGCTCCTTGGTCTCCTTCGTTTCCTTTGTCTCCGCTGCGGCGGTAATAGTGCGACGTGCTTTTGTGGCTGGTGCCACCTTGCTCCCCCCATCCAACTTGTCCACTGGGGTAGAGGCAGCTGCCGGAGCAGATGGTGCAGTTGGTGCCAGAGTCTCTCGCCTGTTGCTGCTCTTCTTGGGACTCGCAGCTGCGGGCGACGCCTGTCCACCGAGCGAGGCGCGCAGACGCTTCACCAGCACTTTGCGGCTGCTGTCCGTCACCGGGATGTTGGGCAGTCCCTGGGCCATCATCTTGGCCCGCAGATCGGCGTTGGATAGGGTGTCGAGTTCGTCCACATCGGCCATTGTTCTTATTTTCTTGGAAACTTTTCACAAATTCTTGAAATTAAATCGGCGTCGCTTTTTCGCGGTGTGCTAAAATAGTGATGGGCGGGGCAACCTATCGATGACAGCCAGTGAGCGTTGCGCAACACTGAATATGGAAAATGCTGTGACAACCAGTGAGAGGTCAAAGTACGATAACGAATCGTTTGATATTTCAAAACTAATCGTTTGGGTTTTTATTATTGGTTTTATAATAAAATAAATCTCAAAGCTAACTTCATTTAGTAATATTTAAAAACCTTTTTTAAGTGATTAAAATGACGCTTGTTATATTGTACAAAAATCACAATTACAAGCCTTGCTGTGACCATTTTGCTCATCACTATTTCGATAGTCAGTGAAAGCGTATGTATCGATTTCAGCGATAACCTGCAGCATACAACAAAAATCAACAAGAGGCAACATAAAAAGCAACAAATCATAAATTATAAGAGACCGAACAACAATAGTTATACACAAATGCAGTCAATATAAATCACGAAAAACCTGCGAAAGTATTCCACCCAAAAGAATCCACGAAACAACGCCCACACACACAAAGCGGATTAATCATGGACATTTCCAAGGCACCGAATCCACGAAAACTGCAGCTTTGCCGCACATATTTCTTTGGTAATAAAAACTATTGTTTTTAAGGAATAACTTTGGTTTAATGAGTATTATTTCTTTACCTCAAGCTGGTTTTGCCCTCCTGCCATTTGTGTGGGCAATCAACGTTTGCTGGTTCTTCCAGGAGGCCTTCCGTAAACCCCCATACCCAGAGCAGAGTCAGATAAAACGATGTAAGTTGGAAGTTAAATATAACTAATAAATCAAGAATTAATATATATTTTGCCATATCCCCCAGTTGTAATATTTTCAGCAGTGGGAACCTTATTCTGGCTGATAGTCCTCAGCTCCTGGATCGTGATATTCCAGACGAATCGCACCAATTGGGGTGCCACAGCGGACTACATTAGCTTCATTATACCCCTGGGCAGTGCATAACCAAACAACTAAACTAGACAACTAACTTAAGCTATTAAAAAAGACTAAAACCCCCATATTAACTATGTCCTTTTATTGTAAACATAGAGATTAGGAGGGAATGTGCAAGTAAAACAAACCTCTGATTTAATTACATATTTTTTATTCACATCTAAAGCTGTTTTTGTTTTGTTTTATAATTTTCTGTTTACTTTAAATATGTGTACTATATTTTGTTGAAATTTCTTAGCCACTAGTTATGGGTGTTTTTTTGTTCATATTCATCCGTACTTCTCATTTTCATTTGCTTGATTTAGCTTTAGTTAGCCGTTTGTTTGTGGATTACATTCTTTGCTTAGATACAATTTCATTGTTTCGAATCAATTCAATGCGCTTCTCTTTGTGTTGTTGCTCTCTAAAATACATATATATTTATTTTGTTTGTATAAAACTCTGCTTGTACCAATCAATCCATAAGCCATATAATGGTAATTTGTTAATCGTTATATAGTGTTTCTTGTTTGTTAATGATCTGATGATTACAAATTGCATTGAGAATGTCGAAAAACCTAGCGACTCTAAATGGGTGCAAGGAAAACACACTCACTTCGATCTACACACGAAGACGAAAATTCAAATCGTTATTAATTGCGTTCGATAAATAGGTTAATACATATAGTACAGCATAATACGATGCATTTATGTTTATAACATCCTTTTCCTTCTTTTTCTCCTTCTCCTGCTGCTACTGCTGCTGCTGCTCTCTACTCAAGCAATCAATCAAAATCATCAATCAGAGAATTAATTTACAATACAAAAGACTCGTTTTCAGATATATTTACATTCAATACTTGGTTTTTATTTATAAATTCTAATGAAGAATTGTTGGGGGGGCTTGGATTTGGACTTGGATTTGGATTGTTGGGGACTTTTGTCGGGGATCTTAGGCTACAGAACATTAAGTGCCATAAATCACGCGTGTAGAGTCTATGAAGCGGCTAGTGAATTACTACACACCCATTATTCACATTGATAATCGTTTAATTACACATATATATATATACCGCTATCGTCTTCATATCATATATGCATATGCGTATAAATATTTAAAGTACAAATTGATGCTTAGAAACAATTTAAATTAGTGTGCGGCTGCTGGCCGAAAAATTCATCATCCTCATTGCAGGGGCGAACTTAGAACGTAAAAACTACGGATACGAGTGGTACACACATAGATATAGATTTAGATACACATACAGTTAATGCTATATATATATATATTGGTGTATACATATATTTTTAAGAATGAATGGGCGGCGCGCCCAATTTGTCTTTTAGATGCAAATCCCGCGCAGCTCCATCCGCAACACAGATAAGGATAATTAATACACACGCTAAATGCTAAACTTGTACGTCTACTTGCATAATTTAATCATTTAGAATCTTTTAGTTAAACAATATTCATTCATTTGTAGTTCTTAATTTCGTTTCGCTTTCGTTAAATGTTTATTTTTTTATACAAAGAAATCAACACGCTACAGTATCGGGTTTCGTTTCGTTTTTTTGTTTTTCCTTTTTGTTTTTTTGTGTGTTTGTTTGATTCATGTTATCTGTTTGTTTGCAGTTTCGGTTTGTTCATGTTCGTATGATGTAAATATAAATAGAAATATATAGATATCTATATGCATATGCAAATACACTTAGGAAAAAGTCGCTATATGTAGTTATGCTATATATATTTATATATGTATAGGTTGTATGTGGTAATAGTAGTGATACCTTAGGCTAGTTATAGTTAACCACGTTGAACGAAAAATACAAAAAAATACTTATGCATATAAATAGTCGATTCTGTGTGTGTCTATCGGTTCCCCCCGGATGCGGTGACTACCGCACCGGGGATTGGGACTCTGGAGGCAGCGAAGACTGCGACAGGTTTCGACGGGAAGAGGTTGGAATCCAGCGCGGAGCAAAGCCTTATCAATATCCTTCTCCTACTCGCTCCGGATCATAGCAAATGCACGCGTCGCCATCTGCTCCACTTCAGTTGTTCTTCACGTTATACGCCTTCTTCTCGTTGCTGCCGTTCAGTGGTTCTCATTTCGACGGACCCGGCGGAAACGGGTTTATCACAGCTACAGCAGCCGCCTGCTGGCTAGCCAAAACAGCCGCTGTGAATGCAGAAAACAAAAGCAGGATTAGCATTTGGATAATCAATTTATTTGGAGATCCACTTCAGCCATTTTTTCGTCGTTGTTAGATTTAAGAACACAAGTCTGCCAAAATAATTTTCTAAAAGCTTTTCTGATTTTTGTTTTGTTTTTGAGTGTACCGAATCCGGAAATTAATTCCTAATTGTTGACAATTTAGTTGTAAGACCTTGTTTGTTTGCAGACCCAATTAAATATTTTAGGTTTTATGTCAGCCATTCTTTAAAAATCGTCTGTGAAATCCTAATCGTTTTTTTTTAAACTACTCCCATTTCATAATCATATGCGAAACAAATTGGTTTTTTATTTTACTACTTTAAGATCAATTAAAGGGCTTTTATTTTCTACTATACAGACAGTTTTATTACTTAGCTTTATTGTTTATTGTTTTAACAGATTATGTTTCACCTTTACAGGTAAATTGTCCAGAAAAATTACTTCCTATAAGAAAAGGATTCAGCATACAAAAATACATACAAAATACTGACATAGCTATTTTGATGCAGACCTGTGCAATCATTTCTTTTTCAATTCAACATTCGAATTGTTTGGTGAGAAAATGGACTGGACTGGACTGGGACTGGACAGCTACTCACCTCCGTAGGGCGCCGGGTACATGGGATAACCGAGGCCCACGTGCGTGTGATGGTGGGTGTGCACGTGTCTCTGGGGCGGCGGACTGCGCGAGTCGGCGGCACCGGCGCCGCCTCCTCCGGGCGCTCCGTTGCCGGCAGCGCCGCCGACTCCGCCCACGGACCCATTGCCCGGGGGTCCGTTGGATGGTGGACCGCCGGGCATTGACTGCTTGTGGCCGTCCAGCGAGGAGCCGACGGGCGGAACGCCGCCGTGCCCCTTGGGGCCTTGGGAGAGGGACAGATCCTGCTTGCTGCCGGGGCCGTTCGGGCCCAATCCTCCGGGTGGTGGCTGTAGGTTCAGCGGCACACCGCCCGCAGACCCAGGCGCCGAGCCGGGCGGTTGGCTGGGACCGTTGCCGGGACCGAGGACACCAGAATTGGGTCCGGGACCGGAACTGGGCCCACCGCCACTGCTCACTGGTCCGCCCGGCTGGGGCGGTCCGAGGCTGGGACTGCTGACGCTCACCTTGACGGGGCCGCTGCCGCTGGTGGGCGACTTGAGAGCCCGTTCGCTCAGCTCGTGGATTTTGTGGGTGGTGTAGTACTGGCTGGCCGCATGATGCAGCGCATCCAGCGCCTTGGTGCCCGTGTTGCGCGAGAGATCTTCGGGGGCATGGTAGCGCGGTATGGGCAGGTGATAGGGAGCCGTATTGTACGGCCCTGCGGCCGACATCAGCACGTTGCGGTACATCGGGTGGTTGGGATCGAACCCGAAGGGCGTCGGCGAGATGTACGAGGGATGCAGGAAGTACTGCGAGGTTGGCGGTGGCGGAGGACCTTGGGTTTCCATTGTGGGCTTTTGCCCCTCCTGCTTCACCTTCATCTGCTGCTGGTCGTCCTCGTTGTTCTTTTGCTTGGGCGAGTCCTTCGTCAGGTTGGTGGCCTTGTTGTTGGCCGCCGCATTTGCCGCCTGCTTCAGTTTCTGCTGCTGCTGCTGTTGTTGTTGCTGTTGCTGCTGCTGCTGTTGTTGTTGTTGCTGCTGCTGTTGTTGCTGCTGCTGTTGCTGCTGCTGTTGTTGCTGCTGCTGCTGGTGCTGTTGCTGCAGGTGCTGATGGTGCTGCTGCAGCTGTGCCATCTGCATATGCTGCTGCACCTGTTGCTGCTGCTGCGCCTGCTGCTGGGCCTGCTGCGAGCTCATGCCGGGCTCATCCTTGTGCATCATGCCGGGATGCGGAGGGAGTCCGCCCGGTCCTCCAGCAGCGTTCTGAGCTGCCGCAGCAGCTGCGGCCGCTGCCTGATTCTGGCGACCCGTGAACATGTAGTACCTGGTCAGGAGAGAGTATTTCGGATTAGTTAAAGGTTGATCTTGATAATGAATCAAATGGTTTAGGATTTCACTGATACCATCTTATTGCTCAAAATGGAATCCATGACTTACCTTCGCAGCTCCTCGTCGCGGGCTTGCTGGACCGCCGCCAGGCTCATCGAGTGGCGTTGGTAGATGGCGGGATAGGCGCCCAGTGCCTGCAGATCCTTGGGATGCAGGGCGTGCGGCTGCTGTGGCTGCTGCGGCGGAGGCTGTTGTTGCTGTTGCGTAGGCTGTTGCGATGGCGGCTGATGCTGCTGGCCCGGATTCGAGTTGGGCTCCTGCTTGATCTCCTGCTTGGTCATCGGCTCCTGCTTGATGAGCTTGCTGGCCAGTAGCTAAAGCATTCAATACAGATTAGCTTGGGATCACAGGAAGGTAGACATTGGAGACTCACCTGCTGCTGGGGCTGCATGTGCTTGGGCTGGTCATGCGGACTGGGACTCTCCTTGAGGCGCTCCTCCTTGATGCTGATCCCCGAAAGCTGTTGCGCCTGCGAGCTAGGCGGCAGGCCGGGATGTCCGCTCATTTTGGCGGCCTCCTCCGAGGCCACAATGGAAACTGGCCCAAAGTTAGGGTCCACATTGTACGGATATGCAGGCGGAATAAAACTAAAAATATGAAATAGAATTAAATGATGATGTTAAGCATCGAATTCGGGAGAAGATCAGGATTTTGCAACTTACTTGAAGGGGTAGAAATGTGGCATGCCCTTGCCCGGTCCAGGACCGCCCAGACCGGCTGCTCCCAGCGCGGCGATGCCACCCAAGCCTGGTGGCAGGGCTCCTGGCGGCGGACCAGCCACTGCACTGAGGTTCACCGGCGGGGGCTGTTGCGATCCCGCCTGCGAAGAGGGCGGGCCAACGCCTCCGCCATCCTTGCCGTTGTTCTGCAGGCTCTCCTGCTGCCCGGGCTGCTGTTGGCCAGGCTGCTGCTGTTGCTGGGGAGGTGGTCCGGACAGCTGACCCGGCTGCGGCTGCGGTGGCTTGGTCATCAGATCCAGCGGTGGATCCTTGTTCTTGCCACTGTAGTCCGCCAGATGGGCGGGCACCGACTGCTGCTGCTGCTGTTGCTGCTGCTGGACAGGGGGTCCGAGCAGGTGACTCTGCGACTGTGAGGTAGGCGGCGGTGCACCAGGCTGCATCTGCTGTTGCTGCTGCTGCTGGGCCTGGGTCAGGGCCGGTGGCAATCCCGGCGGTTTCCCCTGCTCCGCCTGCACCATGTACGGCTGCGGTTGCGCCTGCTGCTGGGGCGGAGGAGGAGGCTGCTGCTGCGCCGGATAGAACTGATACATCCCCGGCACATACATGTTGGGAGCTGGAGCGGGGGGCACTACCACACCCACATCCGGCGGCTTTTTGCCCATCAACTCGATGTGCTTGACCGCCGCCACCTGTCCGACCGACTTGTCGAGCAGCTCCTGCTCGGCCACCGGTGTGGAGTCATCGGATATATCACTGTAGGCCGGGCTCTGCACATCCTCGCGCGACACTCGGCCCTCGAAGTCGCTGGGCCCGGGGGATTTCCTATTTTTCTTTTGCTTGCTACCCGACGAAGACACGCCCACCGGTCCGAATCCGGGCGAGGTCTTCAGGCCCGCCTGCTGGGCGTAACTCGCCGGCGTCTGCTGCGGATCCTGGCTATGGCTCGGCGGCCTGGGTGGCGACTGCTGTGTCTGCGGGTTGCCTGGGGCCTGTCCCGGCATGGAGGCTGCATCTGGTGGTCCGAAACGCAGGACTCCAGCCTTAACTGCAGGGATAAGGAAGAGAAAAGTTGGGTTTAGAAGAAGTTCGGAGATTGGACTATAACCTTCCCAAAATAAAGAAAAAGTACTTACGTGCTCCCTGCTGCAACAAGGCCTGCTGCTGCTGTTCCGACAACATGGCCGGCAGTCCGCCCATCAGCTGCTGCTGGTGCTGCGAAAGAGCCTGGCCAGAGATGCCAGCGGTGATGCTGCCTCCGGCCACCGGTTGTTGCTGTTGTTGCTGCTGCTGTTGCGGATTGCTAGCCGGAGCGAGCAACTGTTGCTGCTGTGTCGGAAGGGGTGCCGGAGCAACTGATCCTGCCAGTGGAAGATTGCCCATAGGCAAAATTGGAACTGGGGTTGGCTCTGCTCCGGCTATTGGAGCTCCCGGTGCAGGGGCTGGGGGCGTAGCTGGAGGCTGGGCAGCAATCGCTGGTGCTGCTGCTGTCTCCGCCGTGGAAGAGGGGGGTGAGGAGGAGGTGGAGTTGGTGACTGCAGATGATGATGCTGATGCGGTGCTTCCATTTGTAACCGGATTGGAACTGGAGGCGGGATTGGAACTAGCAGAAGCTGCAACTGTTGCTACTGTTGGACTTGATCCTGCTGCAGCTGCTGCTGAGGGGGCTCCTGCTCCCGGTGCAGCTCCACTCGCCGAAGCTGCTCCCGGTGAGGGGGGCGTGGCTGGTTCCTCGGGTGCCTGCATCGAGTCCTCATCCATGGAGCTAACTCCGCCACCGGCTCCGTGGGCATGCGACTGATGGTAGCGCAGCCCGTTGGCATGCTTGTACTTCTTGCTGCAGTCCTGCTCGGGACACTCGAGCAGCACCGGGGAGATCGCGCAGGGCGAGGCAGTCTTACATTTCTTGGTGTTGATCTGGACATTCAAGCCGGTCACCGGGTTGAGCAGGCTCTGGGGCTGGGTGGCCAGGCCACCGCCGCTGGCCGAAATTGGGATGCCGCTGGCATTCACCATGCTCACTCCACCGGCACCAGCTCCAACTCCCGCAGATGCTCCTCCATCCGATGCATCGCCATTGAGTGGGGATGGCGCCTCGTCCTTCGACTTGCGCTTCTCGGCTCGCGGCGGCAGGAAGGCCGTTGGAGAGGTGCTGGGCGTGGCCCCGCCCCCATTGCCAGAGGAGCCGCTATTGGCTGCAGCATTCCCAGAGGCGCTCCGCGTCGCCCCGCGTCCCTTGGTGGCGCCGTTGCGCAGCTTGGAGTGCACCTGGGCGTGCGAGAAGTAAATCTGCAAGATGGTTCATTACTCTCATTTGTTATGGGTTCAATCATTTTGACTACTTACCGAACTTCTGGTCTCGGTGAAGTTGCTCAGGTCAGGTGTGAGACCTGCACTGCGTCCGCGCTTGCCGCGTCCCTTTGGAGTTCGAGAATCTAATTCTTCAGTTGGTGAATCACAGAATCTGCAAAAGAGAGCAAAACCAAAAGCATAAGTAATCAAACTTCATTGATCTATTAATTTAGCTAATCTTATTTGATTAAATCAATAATTTGATTAACATAATTAATAAAAATTAATGATAAATAATAGAAATTAGTTGATCTGCTATCGATAGGTAATCTGTATAGTCCATAATCGGTAATAACATATTATATATATAATTAGTTTTGACTTTTCAAACTTCAAACAAAAACTAAAACATATTTAATTTTTTGGGATTTAGCAAACCTAATGAATGAAAAATATTTAATACAAAATAAAGATATAATCAATAAGTGATTTAATTAATCGAAAGGAAAAGCAAAATGTTATTTGTACTGAATTTAATTTAATATTTAGCTGTGCCAGCATAAAAATCGGTGCAGAAAAGATAAATCGAAATAAAAAAAAATCAACTTGCAACATAATATTGAAAGGCATCTTTATTCATTTATCTAATCGCTACAATAATAGTTTTGGAATCAGTTTGAAAAGCGTATCCGCGCGCATATCCGAATCAATCCGGATCACTCCCGAATGAATCACCAACTCACCTTGGAGGAGCCCAGTCGTGGCGGGTGCAGTCGAGCAGTGTGCCCACATAGGTCTTGCCCCGCCACGTTACGTTGACGACGAGCACACCGCCCTCTGTCTCGTGCCACACGATGCCCTCGAGGGTGACCGAGGTGCCCGGCTCGCAGGGGCCCAAGCAATCCGGTTCGGTGATGGTGCCCACCGAGGTGCCGATGCAGATGTCCACCATATCCTTGCCACTGGCTCCGGCTGCGCCGCCGGCGCCTGCCTCGTGCTTGGCCCGTTTGGCTGGCGGGGATTTGGTGTCCTCGTCGCCAGTTCCGGCGCTGCCCGCCGGCACCGAGATCGTGTGGTGCATGGTGGCTGAGATCATGCCGGGGGCCATCAGCTTGGCCTGTGACGCAGCCGTCGACTTGCCCTCCGCTCCTCCGCCGCCGTTGCCATTGCCGCTGCTGTTGCTATTCTGGCCCGGATTGGAGTTGGATCCACTTCCGCTGTAGCTGTTATTTGAGGCAGCCACCGCTGCCAGTTGGGCTGCAATGTGCGAGGAGATTTTGATGCTGCTAGAATCCTTGCCCGGCGGTCCCGGGGCATTTGGCCCGCCTCCCGATCCTCCCACACCGCCGGCATTACTGCTGCCCGCCAGCTGGGAGCTAGCTCCCGAGGAGGAGGCTGTTCCTGCGGCCGCCAGTAAGGAGGCAGCTGCTGGCACTGCCGCTGGTGATCCTGCAGAGGGTGAGCCAGCCGAGGGTGTAAACACACCAGGTGGCACTGCCGACATAGAGCCACCATTGGGACCGGCTGCACTGCCTCCTCCGCTGGAATTCGAGTTTGCGCTGGAGTTGGACATGTGGGCGGCGCGGCGGATGCAGGCGTGATGGGAGCAGGGTGCTCCGACCTCCCCGTTGCACGAGCAGGGGGATCCACCTGATCCTCCGGCACTGGAGCCACCCTTTTCCGGTGTGTCCTTCTCACCGGCTGCGGATGCGGCCGCCGCCGATTTGTCCACGGACATGCGATTGGAATGTGCGTTCTTATCCTTGGTCTTCTCGCGCCGATGGCCGGAACTGCCGCGCTTGGTGCCCTGCGGCGTGGACTGGCTGCCACCGGAGGATCCCCCTCCGCTGGCATGACCACCACTGGCATTGTTCTGACCCCCGCCGCCCGAGGAGGAGGAGGATGAGGAGCCGCTGCCGGCGCTTGTGTTGTTCAGGTGCTTCTTGCTACTACTCCCGGACCCGGAACCACTACTGGAGGAGCTGCTGCCGCTGCTGGCACTGCTCGATGAGTTGCCGGAGGCCAGGGAAGAGGCGTTGGTGGAGCTGCCAGAGCCGGAGCTCCCGTCCTCGTTGGCCGAGCTATTGGATCCGGCGCCCAGGGCTCCGTTCTGCTGTTGGTCGGTGGCCTTCACAATCTCGTGCTTGGCCTCCGAGCTCTTGGTGCCCGGCTTGGTGCGCTTGATCTTCATTTTGAGTCCTTTGTCGAGCGTGGCCTGGTGGTCAATGGACATCTTTGCGCTCGATTTGCCGCTGGAGGAGCTGGAGCTGCTTCCGCTGCTGTTGCTGCCGCCGCTTTGCGCGTTCGGCGGCCCACCCGTAGTTGAACTGGAACTGTTGTTGCTCCCGCTTCCGCTACCGCTCCCTGAGCTGTTGCTGTTTCCTCCTGCCGAGCTGCTACCGTTCCCACTCGCACTGTTGTTGTTGTTGCTGTTGGTGTTGTTGCTAGTGTTGCCCGTTTGCGAGGACATGCCGCCAACGGGAAATTTGGCTCCCTGCTGACCAACGCCAGCTGTAGCTGTTGCTGTTGCTGCAGCTGTGGCTGTAGCTCCTGCTCCTGCTGCTGGCGAGGATGTGGATGAGGATGAGGAGACTAGGCTGCCGCCCTTAGAGAAGCCGGCAAATGTCGACGAGGACAATGTGCTGCCGGCTCCCGATCCCGATCCCGCTCCTGTTGCTCCGTTTCCGCTCCCACCGTTTGCTCCTCCGCTGAGCGCCTTGGAAGTGCTGTTCAGCGGACTGGGACTGTTCAGTTGGGCCACCAAAGCGGACTTGTAGCCCTTGGAGGTGCTGTTGCTGCTGCCCGAGCTGGAGTGATGATGATGGTGGTGGTGATGCTTCCCCGAAGACGACGAGGAGGACGATGAGGAGGACGAGGAAGAGGTTCCCTTGGCCACCACGTTCGCAGCACTGCCGCCACTGGAGGTGGGCGCAGTTGAGGAGGATGCAGATCCACCGGATCCACTGGCCACCGGCTGGCGTGTGAACTTAATTGTGGTTGGCGACGTGGCCGACAAATTGCTGTGCAATGTGGTCTTGTGCGATTTGTGCGATGATGAGGATCCTCCCGTGGATGCTGATGCGGATGCAGATGCTGAAGCAGATGCCGTTGAGGCACTACCCTTGGAGGATGATGAGGAGGAAGTGGAGGAGCTGGTTGCCTGCTTGGCATTTAGTGCGGTAGCCTGATTGCCACCACCCGAAGAATGCGCCGCCGACTTCTCAATGTCCGCGTCCAAGTCGTCCAACAGCTCTGGTATCCCGCCAATGTTCCACTCGTCCTCGTACTCGAAGTTCGTGTCCTTCGACTCGCTCGAGTTCGAGCTGCTCGACGAGGACAGCGATGAGGAGTTGCAAGCGGTTGACTTGCCAGTCCCAGATAACTCTGCGAGAGTGGGAGGGAAAAGATGGATTAGTTGTGCATCTAGAAGATTACCTATTTTTAATATTTTATGTTTTAGATTAATTGTAAATAGGAATGAATAACTAAAAACAAGAATGTGACTTTCTTAAAATATGAATATCAACATTAATATTACCTTAAAAATGCAATATTCACAACTCTTTTGGTAATGCACGAAAATATGTGATTACAATCGCAAAGGATACCCATCTAGTCAGTGTTAACCAACTGTTTTTAACATTAAATCAGGCAAAGATTCTCTAGATTGTTACTCAAAAAGCCTATGAATTATCTCAGTATAAAGGTGATTTTTTTGTATTTCTATTTCCTACAACCCTTTGCACATACATATATCAAATGACAAACCTTATCTCATTTAAATAATGAAATTTATTCAAGCAAAACCCCCCTTACACAAAGTCCTGCCTGCGTCACTGTTGGTGGGAAAGAGAGGCGTGGAGAGTTGTACCGTTACTTACTCGTATTTGTGTGCTTCTTGATCGCACTCGAGTTGTTGTTGTTGTTGTTGTTGTTGCTGCTGTGGTTGCTCTTCTGATTATTTGCCGCTGCTGCTGTCGATGCTGTTGTTGTTGTGGCTGCTGCCTTCGTTTTGTTATTGAAATTCAGCGCTTGATTCGCTGTTGTCGCTGCTGATGTTGCCGATGTAGCTGTAGCTGCTCCTGCCGCACTTAAATTAGCTAACAATTTATTATTCTTAATATTGCTTTCCGTTGCTACGTTGCTGCTATTCAAGGCCACCTGCGAATGCACAAAAAGAAGTCCAACAAAATAAGTTGCAGCTGTATGGGTGCGTGTGTGTGTGTGCGTGCATGCGTGTGCGTGCGTACGTGCGCGTGTGTGTGTGTGCGCGCGAGTGGAAGGAGGAGTAGGGCAAAGAAAACTCCAAGCAAAAAAGAAGAAGATTAACCACACTCCAAACTTTACCTTTGCCAACTCTTTTTCCATTCCATAACCATTATTAGCATCTAGGTTTGCGTGTCTTGTTTGCCGCCTTGTTTGTTTGTTACATTTTCAACTAAAAAACTAAAACAATAATATCTCGGACTCGATTTCGCGCGAGCCTTCAGCTCGGCGTCCTTTTTCGTTTGGCGGAGCGGCGGCGGCGACGCTGATGAGACTGAACGGAAAACCAACAAAAAAAAAAAAACCAAAAAGAACCGGAGGAGAGCAACCACCGAAAACCGCTCACAGACGCACACACATGCACACGCAGAGCGGCGAAAAGAGAATAAGAGAGAGAGAGAGAGCGTAGAGCGGAGAGGGAGAGAAGCAGAGAGACAGACGGAGGCAAATAAACAAAACGCTTTCAGTGTTGGTCAACGGCCGGCTTGTAAATTAACTGTTGTGCGACGACAACTTTAATTGTTCGCGCTGATCTCGGATTGCGGGATCGTGTTTTCCCCTTTTCACGCAATAAATCACACCCCAAGCTACACGCAACTGCCCCAATAAACCAATAACAATATATACTATGTGCGGAGAGGAGAATGTAGTTCACTGCTGTTCTTCTTCTGACTACTAGCTTGGCTTGTTATCTCTCCCGGTGTTATCAAAAGTCTAGTGCCCACTCGAGAGGCCGGTCGAGGAGACCAACAGTCCGACCGACGGGCCACCCAAAGCCACTCGAGCAGCCCAAAATGATGACAATAAAATAATTACGCTCTTATCGACAAGGGAAGGGGGTGGGGCAGCGGTTCAGGTATCGGTGTTGCCAACTATTTAAAGCCCGATCTGGAAATTCACAGTGCTAAAAATAGTTGGTATACAAATCTTCCCTAAGATCTTCCTCAAGATATGTACATAACATACAAAAAAAACAATCAATTAAGAAGCTTATTATTATTAATTTAACCTGATCCCCTATTTAGGTATTTGATAATATTGTTAAGATCTAGTTTAAACTTTCCTTAAGGTATACATATTTCCGGGGAATTATCTATCATATAAATTATCTTTAATTGATATTAATTCATCTTATCTGTCGTTGTTCCATTTTATTAAATGGGTTATTCTTAAAGAATGACTTGCCAAAACTGCTGGGCAATATTATAGTACTCAAAGGTTTAAAAATGATTGAAATTCAGATTAAAATACAATAAAACATGTTTATTCCCTAGCAACCAATTTAGGTTCATATTTATAAATGTAAATATGGTACTAAATAGAATTCTTCCATTCCTTCAACAAACAATATAAATGTATCTTTAAGAGTTTCTTAAGTTTTTTATATTAGCCCTTTAATTGTGCGTTTCATACTACAACCTTCAAATCGAGTTCTATATTTTGCTTTAGCTAAAGTGATTCATTAGTTAAATATTTCCCAAATGTAAATCAAAGAGATTTAAGATACCGGAACATGGAGGAACAGAAGGTGTTCTTAGTTTAACCCATGAGTACCGTCCTGAAATTTGGGTTTATAGTTTGTTTGATGGTATTTGAAAGATTCATTACTTCGCAGGGAATACCAACCAATAGCTAAGGCGTGCGTGGGCGTATTGTGGCAGGGTCAAAGGGGTGAAAGGTGATCCAGGCTTACCTTATTCGGGTGGTGGCTAGTGTTCGCCTCGTTACGTCTCATTGACTCCATGCAGACGCAAACGATCGGGCAGCCGCACTGCGCGGGCGGCCCAAAGTACTACCAGTAGTGCCTAGGAGCGAGCTGCCAGCGGGGATGTTGCTCGAGTTGATCTTCTTGTTGTAGATGGTGGAGCACGACGTGTTGGGGATCCAGATGCTGCAACTGGCTGCGCGAATCGCTCGTGGTTGCTGATGCTGCTGCTGCTGCCTCGTGTAACTTGTCGGGTTTTCCAGGCCACAACGCAGGGAGACACAGGGCCTCGGCCCTCGGGCCAAATGGTTCATTTTCAAAACTGCAAATCACAGGAGAGGAGAGAGAGAGCGAATGAGATTCGCGATTAATATGCAATCTATTGGCTGATATGCGGGGTGAGTATAATGAAAAGTGCTGCCCCCCACTCGAACGAGATTAGAGCCCCTGTGCCCTGTCCAACTGTCCGCCGACGCTGCTCGTTCAAGTGCTCAATTGCCCCTTATCGACCATCGACCATCGACAATCGACGATCGTCGATCGCCTATCATCGTGTTTGAGGTTAACTATAAAAGCTTGGAGTAGCCGTGATTTACATGCAGTGGGTTGGATCATAATATATATATTGCTGCTCCATAGACGAGGGAGGGGCGGGCCTGGGCACGGAGGCACCTTAACGACCTGGTAATTAAAGCACTTTTGCACAATTTACTGATACTCTGATAACGCCGGACCTGGTCGGCCTTTGTATAGAAGTCCCAACCCCCCTCCTCCTCCTCCTCCGATCTCAAGTGGAGTAGGAGTACCTGCCTGTGTGTGTGTGCCATGAGAACACACAGTAGCTGAGCTGTAGAAGTCGTCCGTTCCGTTCCGTTTCGATTCGCGATTAGATAACGTCAGCGCCGACGACGTCTCTGGGAATTCTACGGGAGTTTTTTTTTTTGTTTTTTACCACCCCAAAAGGCGTTGACGTCACCAGTGTCAGTTCGCCTACTTAGCACATTTTTTATTTCAATGCAAATGAACATTAATGCCCAAACAAATGCCGGGCACAGTTGTCGATCTTATATGAGGCTTAGCTCTCTCTACTTTCGTTGTTGTTATTTGTTGTTATTTTCATCTGAATATGATGACTATTAAGGAAAACACAGAGCGAACAATTCCATTTACCAATCTGTTAAGACGAAAACCATATGCATTTTCTCCAGCAATTTTTTTTTACCTATTACTGTAATATTACGAAATACAATTGATCTTTTTAAGCCTTTCCATTAAAAAACATAAATCATATTGGATTTAATAATAAAAATAATTAATACAAATGATGCAAATATTTTTGACGTTTTTTCTAAAATCTTCCAAGACAATACTTATTTAATTCAAACAAATATTCACAAATTTAAACCATATATTACTTCGAAATTATACAGCATTAATAATATATTATTAAGTTATTTTTCCTAAGAATTCTTTCTTAAGTCCAAATATTTTAATCCCAAAAACCTCAAAATTTTTCTATGATCTTTAAACGAATAACCCAAAAAAATCATTAATATTTTTGGCAATTTGTTCAACCACATTTTTTGTCTTCTACCATTATCCCCCGCACATCACTCAATTTCACTAATTGTCACAGCGGAAATCATATAGAATCATCATCCCATATGCAATATATATCCCAAAATCACATATTATATCATCCCATATTCCAATTAGTTGACACTTTTTGCGCTCTCCTTTGTCATATAATTGATTGATTGGTTTGCCTGAATCTGTGTTGATCATTCATTATTTTTTTATATTCAGCTGCTCGCTGCTCGGAAAGAAGAAGAGCAACAACAATTAAATTTGCATGTGCTTAACAATTTTATGATAATTAAGTGGCACAGACGGCCAAAACACGCTTTTTGTGTGTGGGCCGACGATGGTTTTTTTTTCGCTCGCTTATTTGTTTGTTCGCCTGTGTCAACCGAGTTATGTTCGCATTTTCATATCCAATACGGAATACGGAATACGGAATACTGAATACGGAATACTGAGCGGAGGAATACGGAGAAACTTAATTAATTGAGTTGTTGACTCGGGCTCGGGGCGGCTTCGACAATAAAAGCTGCCCACACACATTGCGTATTTTAACCGTCGCACAGCCGCATTTTAATCGCCGCATCAAAATGCGAATATATATATATATATATATGTTTAAGCCCGGGCCAACAGTTCCCATGGCAATCATCTTTTTAATTTATTTTTATTTTACCCCATTTGATATGCTGAGCCCCTTCACTCGGACACCATTTAATCCGCTATTACGCACTCCACACTTCACTATCCAAATGTGTGTATATATAGCCAATGGCCAATGGCCAATGTGGGTGGCAATGCGAGACTGTGGCATGTGGCATTAACGTGCCAACAAGGGGTTAAGTTCCCAAAAAAAAAACCCACTGCTTTTCACAGACGCCGCCACAACAAACACGAAGATTGAAACACACCATAATTTAGACAAATCAATAAATTACTAATAGCCCCCGCTGCAACTTCGCTCCTTCGATCCCTGCTCCACCTCTCCCTGCCCCGGCTGCTGTTGTCGTTCGACATTCCACTGAATCCAAGCTTTATGGCCAACAGGGGCGGGGGACCAAAGGTAAGAAGCAGCCTCAGGCCAGGTAGAAGCGAAAAACCAAAAAAAAAAAAAGAAATGAAACTACCAAGGCAAGGCACAAAGACAGCGCCGGTCATCGTTCAAGTCGTGTTTTAAATTGGGTTTGCTGCGGCCACAGTCAGATATAAAGTAAAGAACAGATACGGCCGCCCCTCCCCTTCCACATGGAGGTACATTCGGGGAGCAGAAGAGAGGTGGACGGGGGTGAACTGAAGGCGTCTTCTTGTTATGGCCAAAGTCCCTGTCCGCACGTACTAAACATCAGACAGTACACCCAACTCCAACAGCAACACAGGAACTAGCGCTGCGCTAATGTCAATCTAGCTATTCATATTTCTTAAAATAAAGTTATATATAATTAGGAGATCGAATAATTTTTAGAGAAAGTTTTTATGGGAAATTGTTTCTTTAGTTTGTGTCAAGATAAAAACTAAAGGAAGCCGTTGAAGATTACAAAAAATTTTAATGTTTAATGTACCAAAAATGTTATTTAATCCTTGATTTCAAGCAACGGGTATCTTATAGTTGCAAATTTTCTTACCGAATTAAGTAAAACAAAATAAGAAATTTGAATCATTTGTAAATGCTATTTTTTTTAGCAACAATTTATGTTATTTCCATCTCAAAAAACCAAATATTTGTTGAATATAAATAAAACTCCATAATCGGGAGAGAGCAGCTCTGAAAGATCTCTGACATCGTCTGGAGAACATGCAATCGGCAAGATGATGAAGAAGCCGCAGAAACAGGGAAAACAAGGGGCAGCAGAGTTTGAAGATTTACGGCAACATCGTCTTTGGACGTTGTACGGATCGTTCAGATCGCTTGGATTCATCGTCATAGCCATCATCTCCATTTTTGTTGGCCCACAAGATTGTTGTTGTTGTTGTTGTTGTACAAGATTGATCCTCTGCGGTTGCTAAATGAACGCCTCCGGGGAGTTGCGAGTGCGCTTTTATTAGTGTTTTTGGTCCAGAATGGATCGTAACCGCAGCAGCAGCCACCAAAGCACCAAACAGAAAAACAACAGAATGAAATCCCACTCAGAACCACACACAGATACAATTGTGGTACAAATAATAGTGCTCAAATTTGATGGGACTGATTAGGGATTTTCATTGGAAAATGTCTGGAATTTATCAATTTATTTATTGGATATATAAAATATCTTTAACTACTGAAAATGTATGTTTGATATATTTAATTTTTAATCCATTCTTTTATAAATCACAAATGAAGGGCCCTATTATTTTGGTCATCTTAAAATAAGACAAAAACTGCGTTTCGCTAATAACCCATCGCATCCCTCTGCGGTCTGGTTTCGTTCCTTTCCGTTTTGATTCAATTCGAATCGCGATAATTTGATTTCCCCAAGCAAAACTCATGCACCCAACCATGGACGCAGCCACCAACCAAACGAAAACCACGAAACGAGCCTCAGAACGCCATTCGATTGCGTTGGTGGTGGCTGTGGTGGCTCTGGTGGCTCTGTTTAGGCTCAATGCTGCGCTCCAGGCGAAGGCAGCAGCTCGGCGTTCAATTAAATTAAGTGCAGCGGGTTCCCTTTTCGTTTTCCTCCTCCTTCTCCTCCTTTTTTTATATATTTTCTTCATTTTTTTTTAGTTGTGTGGCATGCCACACCAGCACAACGAGCTGCTCTCAAGTGCTGGCAACTCTCAAGTGGCGATCATGCCACTTAGGCAACGGTCTGGAAACGAGCCTGGTCTGGGGAACAACAAGGAGGCAGGGAGGGCGATCCGGCAGATTCAATTGCTTTTCCAATATATTGATCTCTCGAGATGTGTGTGTGTGTGTGTGTGTGTGTTTGCGCCCCTTTTCCCATTGATAGTGTGTATCGGAATTTATGACTTCATTCCCTCAACTGATCTTTTGTTCGTGTCACCAGCAATTTGCTGTCCTCAATTACGAGAGTTTCCTCTTGTTGTGCCTCAATCTAATGAGTTACAAACAAGAGAAAAGGGCTGGCTCCGGCCATAAGTCTTGGGTTTGGAGTTTACACAATGGTTCCCAAGAGAATCGAGGGATATATGACACAATCCGGTTGTGTCTTACAAGAACTGAAGGATGGATGAAGGAAGTATCATATAATTTTCTTATTCTTTTCCTATAAATTTAATTATTGTTTATTTCCAAATAGTTATATATAACAGCTAATTTATTGTTGATAATTTTGTTACAAACATATAGCCAACAACTTCAAACACAATTCAGATAAATGTAGATTCAAACATTGCTCATGATTGACACAATTATCGCGTGATAATCGTTGATCGCGATTAACTAATATCGTTAATCGTGATTTTAAAACGAGCCATTACAACGTGAAAATCGTTAGAGCAGTGTAATTGGTGCCATCCCCCCCTATATAAACTTCCAAATCCGTATTATTTGACCAAGTTTTTCGAAAGATGCTTTCCCGTTCGCTTACATCGGCCGGACTATGTCTGATTATTATAATGACCAATAATTGCTGTGGCAAGGTAAGCCGTTAAAAGTTAAGATAAATTTATTGATTGTAATCAAAAAATGTATTAGCGTCGTTGGGATTACGAGCCTATATCGATAGTAACCTACACATCGGATGAAAGCAAGATAAAGGCCAATGCCAAGATCGATCGGGTGGCCCGGGGAGAATTTGCAGTTTCGGCCACCATTGACTTTAAGTACATAACGGACGATACTTCCCAGGTAAGGTTCTATATATGCTATCTATATATATATTTCACTAATTAACCTTTCTCCACCAGGTTGAGGGTGTTGCTCAGAGGAGCACCTCCGGTGACGAGAGCGACTACAAGCTAATCCCATTTAGCATCCCTAGGCAGTCCTATATTGAATTCCTCAACGGCCCCTACAAAGATGTCGTCATACCAAATGTGGGCTACTGCTCGAATTTGGTCCAGTTCGAGGATAAATTTGAGCCACCTTATCCTCAGGGGATCTACACGGTGGACAAGTGTGTGGCGACTTTGGATGGATTGCCCGAGGTGGTGCCCGAGGGTTTCTACAAAATCAACATGACCTTCTATAATCCCGTGGACTGGGGCTTCATCCTCGTCGTGAAGATCTCCAATAAACTATTGTGATGTTGATCTTATCCGCATCCATATTATAACCCATATGTAGCAAGAACAAATCAATTTAATGTGTTGGGCAATAAAAATTTTAAATTATTAATTTAACTAAATTTGAATTTTGCTTTTAAGGGAATTTATTAGATGCTTATTATTATTGTTTGAGCAGAGTGAATGTATTTTTATTATCAGCAATCCGATAGGTATGTTTGTACCTTGTAAGTTGGTAATTACAATGTTACAACCCAATTAATTCGTGAGATATGGAATCAAAGTTGGAGTAACTAAAGCGTATATTAGGGGCATACATTGTCCGCATTGATTCAAATCAAATTGAGATGCTTTCCTCTAAGCAACCTGGAAAATCAAGCAGATTATGGATTGTGATACTCCTGATCCCTTTGGCAGAAGGAGCGGTAGGATATTAATAATCAATGGAAGATCCCCAATTTAAATGATTTCAACCGCAGCGCCAATGGGACTATGAACCGATCTCCATTGAAACCACATCCTCGGATGAGAGTAAGCTCAAGTTCGATGCCAAGATCGAACGTTTGGGACGCGGAGAATTCGGATTATCTGGAACCATAGAGTGGAAATACGATGCAGATGAAAATACAATGGTGGGATCCACCATTTACCACTTATTATATACAATATATACATATATGTGAATTTCCAGGTGGAATCCTCGGCTTATCGGAGTACTACTGGGCAGGAGAGTGACTACAAGCTGCTCCCGTGGACGATTCCCAAGCAGCGCTTCCACGATTACCTCAAGACCTACTACAAGGATGTCTTGCTCAAAAATGTGGGACACTGCTCCAATCTGCCGCATTTCGATGGGAATTTCGAGCCACCTTGGCCGAAGAACACATACACGTTCACAAAATGCAAGATGGATGGTGAAGGATTGCCGGAAGTGGCACCGCCCGGATTCTACAAGATCATCTTCACTCATTCTGGTACTGACCAGCCCACTTGGGGCTTTACGATCATTTTGAAGTTAACAACCAAAATGATTTGAGTATTAAAGGAAATCTAAAGGATTTCATATCATTGCTTTTTAATAGCTTTTGTAGAGATTTGTTTTTTATTCCAAAGGGTATTTGAAAATAAATATTTATATAAATAATAAATAAATATATACTAAAACATTCACAATGGAATAATTTAAAATGAAAAGATAATCTTGAAAATGTAATCCCTATAGATTTCATGGTTACATAATATAACATTTTTTTGGTCAAGGGAAAACATTGATTTAACATAGTTTTAATTAAAATCGTGCCTCATAAATCAAGATTAAATAAATATAGTTTTCCATATAAGTAGCTTATAGGAAGTACAATTTATTACTAAAATGTATCGCCTGCGAGAATTTTCGCTATATTTTTTCTCCAGAATATTTTTTGGAGTTCTGCTAATCAGTAGTTGCAAAGCAGCGGTATGTAGAAATATTGCAAAAATAAAGTAAGTTTTTAATGTCTTTTATTTACTTATTTAGAGGAAATGGGAATATGAACCCATATCGTTGGCTACCCACACCTCGGACCCGAATCTGATTACTGTCGAGGCCAAGATCGATCGTTTGGGTCGTGGGGATTTTGCAATATCCGCCAATGCCTATTGGAAATACGACACATCTCCAGAGACAATGGTGAGGGGTCCTACTATTATAGAATATGTATAAAACTCTTTCCCCCTATCCCGTAACCAGGTGGAGGCAACCGTGTTTAGAAGCACTTCAGGGGATGAGGCTGACTACAAGCAACTCCCCTGGACAATTCCCAAGCAGACTTTCTACGACTATCTAAGCACTCACTACAAGGACCTGATTATGAATAACTTCCACCACTGCTCCAATTTGCCGCATTTCGAGGGCAATTTCCAGCCCCCGTGGGAGAAGAAGACATACATTGCCTCCAAGTGCAAGATCGGAGATGCCGAAGGATTGCCGGAAATAGCTCCTCCCGGTTTCTACAAGATCGTATTCAGTACCTTTGGACCCGATCAGCCAACATGGGGTTTCACGGCGATCTTTAAGCTGACAGCCAAAATGTTTTAGATTTGTTTTAGAGTTTTAATATTATTTATACATTTTTTTGTTTACAAAAAATGTTCCCCTTTCCAAATAAAATTTCAAACTCTGATGCTGATAATTTAATGTTTATAAAGTTACTTATTTAGTTTGATTTTAGGGGAATATAACAAACTATATATGTTTAATGGAATACCTCCAACTCCATAGAGAAGACTAAAACATTTAATTGTGAAATTATAACAAATAAAGCAACATAGTTGGCTAAAACTATAATTCCAGGTTGTTCCTTGTATTGGTACTATCTATATTAACAACATTTGTTCGATAAGCTACAAGCTCAGGCCAAATGCAATTAATTGTCATGCAATGTTGATGCACGGGGATTATCTATATAAAACCCGACCAAAAAATGCTTACATCAAATCAAACTTTAACCCAATGAACATCCGGTGCCCGCTGCTGTCTTTATTAGCCGGATTTTGGTGCGGATTGCTGCTGATCCCCAGCTGCATTTCAGAGGTATGTTAAGTTATATTTTATGATATGCCCAGGATAATCCAAAGGATACATACTGCAGCGCTCTTGGGACTATGAGCCATTATCGATCCAAGCATACAGTTCGGATGAGAGTGCTTTGAAGATTACCTCGAAAATTGATCGCATTCGTCGTGGCGAATTCGCCATTTCCATGACACTCAACTTCAACTATGAAATGGGTGACACCACCATGGTAAGTAATTCTGTTTTTGGTTTGGAATCTATCTGAATTATGTAATTCCCGAACAACGAACAGATGGAAGCAACCGCCTATTCATGTACCTCAGGCGTTGAAAGTGACTACAAGCTATTGCCCTGGACCATTCCCAATCAACCCTACACTGAATTCCTAAACGGTTTCTACAAGGAATCGTTCATCAAGAACGTTGCCCACTGCTCCGATTTGCCTCAATTCGAGGGCAAATTCGAGCCACCATGGCGAAAAGGTGTCTACACTATGGACAAGTGCGTTCTCACAGGAGAAGGATTGCCACAAATCGCACCCGATGGATACTACAGAATCCATTTCAACACCACCGGTGAGGTATCCTGGGGTTATACTGCCATCGTTCGGATCAAGCAAAGGGGCCTGTAAATGCGATTAATCTTTATAGCTTCCCAAAATCTATTCCATTCATGATTTCAAATCGAAAATTTGTGAAATCGAATTAAATTAAATAAAATATTATTTTTTTCCTGAATTTAAAACGAAAATTTGTCACATCGAATTAAATTAAATAAAATATTATTTTTTGTTCGACGCTAAATTTGATTTTTATTTGGTATATTTGTTGAGTGTTTTCATACTCTTGCCGAGGGTATTATCTCTCTATTTTAAAGCTATCCGGCTGAACAACTATTATATCTGATGCAGGTAGCATTTAAGTCAGAAATTGGAAGACTAAATCACATAGAAACGATTGGAAAAAAGAGTCATAAATTCATAATTAAAAAAAAATTGATTGATTTTTTCCGGACCACTATATCCTAAATTTGCAATACAAACGATAGCTTCCGGCCCCGAAGAATAATTATGTTCCAGAAACATTCAAAGAAAATAATAATCATATTCACAATAATCATTTCTTATCTGAATAAACAATCCCAAAAAAATTCTTCAATTTTTATTTAACAAATTTCGAAGAAAGAATAAAAAAAATTCAAAGAATAATCACAATTCGTTTCTTTTAATATTGTCTTTCTTTGAAATGTTTGTTAATTATAAGAATTATGAGAACTGACTTTATATTGTACAGATTGATAAGGTTATCGCTGATAGGCTTCAGATTTTGAATATGAATTTTTATATAAAAATCATTGTTCTGAGGAAACATAAATCAGTTTCAATTATTCGTCGCCATAGCCAAGATGAAAGCAATTACTTTCACAGTATTTTTCTCGATCCTCGTTTTGTCATTGATAAAAAATGCAGTAAGTTAAAAATTAAATCCCACAAAGTTCTTTTAATTGTACAAATGTTGTATCTTTTGTTTTTGTTTAGACATGTGAACATACAGTGAATGTCCAGTTAGGAGCTTCGCCGACACAATGTACATTACAGTGTAATCCGGGGAAACATATCGTGGTTAAAAAGGCTACACTATACCGTAATGGTCAAAAGCTTGACGACAATGCACAGTATCCGCCAAAGATGTCGTGTGATTTGCTCCAAAGTTGCAGCTTTACACTTACACAACAAACATATAACTATATGCCTAAGGATCAAGCGCCATCAATAGGTTCGCAACTTACAATTAAATACGATTGTAAGCAAGATAACTTCCAGGGAGATCCAAGAAGGATAACAAGCTATACGAAAACCCAAAATTGCCCGCAAGACTCTTTTCTTCAGAAACACGTTGCCTATTTTAGTAAGGAAAGCATTAATAACGATACACCGGTGGCCCGAAGGGAAAGGGAAATGATTGCCATGAGCGTCTGTGCTCAAGTGAGAAGGTTTAGGGAAAACAACCCAAATCAACGGATCGATCCACATCTTGGCACAGTGTATTTAATATATTCTCGAAATTCAGTTAATAATGATTTCATTCCAAGTCCGGGTCAGAACGATAAATGTCAACTGAATCAGAATGCCCTTCGCAATTCGTATAAGTATAATTGCCAGAGAAGCACCAATAAATGGACATGTAGTTTTAAGGGCAAGGGCATGGACGTGGCCAAACATGACAAAAATAATAGTCACTTGGGATGATTATCATTTTCCAGGAAACAAGGCTCAAACCGAAGCCGGAATTACATTTCTAGAAAACACCGATGTTAAATATACTCATAATAATTTCGAGTTCACTCCGTTGGAAATTGTAAGAAATATTTTTGGGGCTATAAAAAGTAAAAATAAATCTCCAAATTCTTATTTAATATGTAACTTTAATACATTCCAAAAATATTGTCAAATTGTATATAAATGGTATTAAAAAAATATATTACAAATTTGTATCATTATTAGAATTGTTTCGTAAAAATATAAAAACACTGACTATTATATATCCATCAGATGCCATTCAAACGATGAGGGCAACTGATCTGCAAATAAATTCTAAGTTTTAAACTTAATTTTTGTCAGCTATTTATTTTATACAATGATTTGATTGCAAAACTATGTAATTACATTGTTAAAAACAATATGAGATTGAGAATCATTTTGATAGTCACGAACATATTGGATTCGTTTACGACAGCAACAATTGTGATAAATCTTTAGTGATTTCCATTCCGTTGTAGGGGATCATTTAACTATAATTTTTCGAATTTTTACACATTTCCATGGGATTTAATCGGAGCTATAGACTATATAAGTAAGTGGAAATGAAGTAAATTAACAAAATCGGAAAAATCATGCCAACTGTCCACGAGTATTTCGCCTTCTGTGTTTTGCTTTTTATTTGTTTCTACGATGTTTGCTTTGGAGGAGTAAGTTTTGTGGAATTTTTAATTATTAAATATTTTAATAAGACTTTATAAATTAGTCCACCTGGGACGCTAGGCTTGTATCTATTAAAGGTGAGACGACGAATCCAAGTGCCATGGATGCGATTTTGAGAGTCGAGCGATTTGGCAGGGGGGAATTTGCCATTTCGGGAACCTTGTATAATAACATCGATTTGGATCACAGTGTGATGGTGAGTTCCGGAATCGATAATGAACATTTCTAGATATTATAAAGTGCTTATATTCCAGGTTGAGATGCAGATCTACCGCAGTCACTCCGGCAACGAGGCGGACTACAAGCTTACGCCCTACTCCATTGCCCCGCAACCATTCGATGACTACCTGAACACCATGTACAGGGATCTGCTGATCAAGAATATTGGCGGATGTCATGATATGCCCCGATATGAAAATGGATACGATGAACCCTTTCCAAAAACCACCTTCAACTTCACCCGCTGCCAGCTGAGCGATGGTGGCCTGCCAGAAGTTTTGGCTGAGGGCTTCTACAAGGCCGTGGCAATCATTAACGCCCACCCACAAGTGGAGCTCAAAATCATCCTTGTAGCGAGGATATCAACTAAGTTTTTCTAAATACTATATAATTAATTTCGGAGGCCTTCACAGAGAACATAAAAGAACACCAACAGACTATTTTGCTTTTATTTTTCTGATCATTGGAAACAACTGCTATAATCTGTTTCTTTAATCCATTATCTTTAAAATATAAAATAAATTTATAAATATACAGATATATTTAGATCATTGCATTGTAATATATTAAAGATACAATTGCTTGTTATCACTATCAAAAAACACCATTAAATTAATTGCTGGTTAATAAGCAATTACAACAATCAGTTGGTTGAACATTTCCGTTTTTTTTTAACTTCATTAAGAGCCAAATTTAATTACATTGAAAATGATATTAAAAACAATGTAATTAACCATTTAATTATATTGTTCACGAAACAAGCAACGAACAGTTTTACTGGGACTATATAAATAAATATAAATAATGCAAAATTCAACACCATAATTTAGAGCATTGTTACTATTTGATGGAAAAGTTTCTTTGCCATTTTTGTTGTATTTAATAACAAATTTAAATGAAAACCATAAACAATCTGTATTTGCAACAATTTAACATCGTTTTGCAGATCCAAATCAAAATGTTCTGGAAAATATTGGGGACAGACTCAATCCCTGGCTATTTGCTCTGGGTGTTTCCGTGGTGTGAACCCAAAAATTCCAGCTACGACGAGTGTCGTCATAAAAGCCGCCGGACTGTCGGACTGTCGGACTCCCGGACTCCGAACTTAGAGCTCGAGGCCTACAAATGAGCCTGCCTGAGCGACCAGGTAGAAATCGCTTAAAGCCAGCTGACGGCCTTTTGGTAGGTTGCCAGGCTAGAAGGCAGGCAGAAGGCAGTTGGAGTGTGAAATTGCCAAGACATGTTTGGAAACTGTTGTGGTAAAAAGTGTTGGCCGGAAAGGCGAGGAGAGAGAGGGAAGGGGGGTTGGTGAAAGAGTGCGGTACAAAGTGTCACCTGCACAGAGAGAAATTGCTCTCCTAAATTTGTCACTTATTAGATTAAAGCCAAAATTATTTAAAAGTGGAAACTGGAAGTTGAATAATTCTATAACTTAAAAGAATTAATTTTTAAAATAAGATTAATTCATTTTAAAACGAAATCAGGTATTCAGTTATTTTAAAATAACCAAAAGGAAATAGTTTGAAAACTAGTACAAGGTTTTTGAATTTTCTTACGTTATAGTTTCCATTTAGATACTTAACAATTTATGATTTTAAGGAATTAAGATTGATTTCCTTCTTCATTTTATTTAATCCAATCAATTCCGGTATTAATGATTTCAATTTCCTTTAAAATTTTTTTCAATGGATTATTTTTCCTTGTGTGCTTTCCCCAATTTTCCGCGGTTTTTCCCCCCTTGCAAATGCAATTCGAGTTGCATTTCAAGTGAAAACTCTGCACAGTTGCCTCGGCTAATTTATTGCAAATTGTTAAAAGCAACAACGACGAAGGCGACGCTGCTGCTGGCTGTCAACTGATGACAGCCGCATGCCATTGCCCCTCCCCAAAGACTGCCGCCCCCCCTTTGGTCACCCCTTATTGTGGCTGCTGCTGCTGTGTTTTCCCCATTTTCAGTTAGCTCTGCTTGTTTGCTGT
>JAJJHY010005742.1:9506599-9523750 GCA_021224005.1 Drosophila setifemur
GGGAAGAAAATTCGGTTTAGAGTGAACCAGATTCGCATGGAAATTGTTGGCAATAAAGTCACAGCTACTTGAAGAGTTCCATTGGGGAATTGCATATCGAAGTGGGGCTCAGTGAATTGGAATTTCAATACCCGTGAAATTCTCTCGCCACTTGAGATGCGTTTAGTTTTTTCCAATTTAAAGAGTTTCCTACTGAATTTATTAGTTGGTTTTACTGGTTTTGCGAAACTCGTTTCAAACACTTCCAGTTCTAGTAGCAAACAAAAAAAAACACTTTAGTACTAGTACTTAGTTAAGTACCATAAAAAATAGTTAAGTTGAAGATAATTATTCAAGTTTCTAGTAATTTCAATATATTACAACTTAATGGAGTGCCTAATAGAGAAGCGTTAAAGCCTTAGCTGCCATTAAATATTCTATGTTATGTATTAAACTCTATTTAAATTCCTATTTAAAGTATATATTTTATTTAGTTGCTTCAATTTTTAAACCACTGTAAAACTTTGCTTGAATTTCATTAAAGCCAGAGTTAAATATTGTATTTAGTCTCCTCCGACCGGTGTATGTAAAAATGTTTTTGTTATTTTGTTGTACAAAACGAGATGGCGATCTGAACAACGTTTTAAAAGCCAATTAATTTAGTGCAACGAGACTCGGCTCACCCTGATTAGCATATGGTAACAGCGACAACGTCGGGTAACAACAGCGTATTTAAATTTACCCACCATCCATCTACATCTACATCTCCTCTCGGTTTTGGCTGTCTCATCAGTTTGGCTTGACAATATCAAATTGTTATCTGGCATAAAATAATTACAACGTTTTAATGCAGACAAAATAGTTGTCGTCGGTTGGCCTGTCGTTGTTGGTCTTGCTGGTGTTGCAGGTTGCTGGTTGCAAGTTGCTGGCTGCCAGTTGCTGGTTGCACGTTGCTGGTGTTGCTGCTGTTAGCTGTCGCTCCTTGCATTGATATCATCGGTGCTGCCAAAGTTTGCCTGCCAATTTGAGTGGCAATAAAAGCGCGTGTGCGACAGCAAAGTGTTTTCATTTTCAGCGGACAGCCAGCTGCTGCTGCTGCTGCTGCTGCTGCTGGGCTAATTAACCAAAAACGCAGCCAATTAGTTGCGCTAACACGGAAAAGTTGCAGTTCCAGGAAAAATCGAAGCGGGGAAACCAGCTTTGATTTCTGCCTTTTCGATACAACAATTCGATTCGATTCGATTGCGAGGGTTCAATGAGCCAGCAGCATTGGGAGATAATTACTTAGATTGCCGATTGGCAGCAGCGTGGCTTAATATGGCTAGATAATTATTTCATTTGTATGCCGTTTTTTTATATTTTGTTGCTGTCCAAGGCGGCGTGGCGTTTCAATTTCAAATAATTGGCTTAATTTAAATGGGTTTCAGGTATTATTATCCAATTCGTTGGCAATACACAAAACCAGTTCAATTACTTTCCGTTTTTATCACCTTTTAATATTATCATCACTTCTTTTTTTGTTGTTGTTGTTGTCTTTTTAACGAGCCTTAAATTCAACAATAAACGCCAAATGGAACTAGTTTGAAAATCGGCTTTAAGTGTTGTGATTTAGATTTGGTGTGCTTTGGTAAATTTAAATTTGAATAGTTAAGTAGTTAGACATTATTCTGTCTGTGAATTTCGCATCTTTGATATGCTGAATTGATTGAAAATTTGCGAAATCAAATGCATTAAAACGAGGCAAAAGGTTAAATTATGTCTGCATTCGCAAAGATGCGGCTACAATAAACAAACAGCAAATCGAAGGGGCAGGAGGAAGGAAGGAGGCATCAGGGGAGACCAGCTTTCGGTCCGTCAGAATGCAAAGCTTGTTAAAATTCATGTAATGCATTAACAGAGAACAACAACCACAAATTACACACACACACCGAGGGGACAAGGGGGGGAGCTGTCGGGGGGTTTGGCTGAGTCAAAAGGCCGACGGGCTGCAATGAAAAGGCAATTAAAGCGCAGCAGGCAGAGGCGGGGAGTTGCAGGGGGGACCAGTGGAGAAGGGGGGAGGTGCATTGCTGCTGCTGCCGTTGCCGTTGCAGCAATCAATTGCATGCTTCAATGGACAAATATACGAGCATAGACAAGTGGAGAGCCAACTGAGAGATAGACATGGCCGATACGGACGCCAAGGCAAATGCGTTCGCCCATTTACAGTGGAGATTCGTTAATGCAAAATCTTGAAAGTGACACTTTTCAGTGTTTTTCAATGGAATTTTTTAAATATTTTTAATATATTCAATGCTTGCAGGATCACATTGAATGGTTCCATTTAATATATCAATATATTTAGGATTTCTTTTGGTTACGTATCTTTTTGTTTATGGTTACTAAAATACAAATTGTTTACTTTTAATATTATTTAATATTTGATATATAGCATATTTATACTTTATTTATATATAATTAATAGTTTGGTATTGCAAATAAATGTTGCTTCGATGTTGTTTCGATATATTTTGTAATATTCTAAGGTGAAGAACTATTGTATATGCATATACTTCCAAATATATTACTAACAATGTTATCAAAGAGTATCTTAAAGTTATTTTGGTATTGTTCCCCCTTTTGGGTTAATTTAAACCCATTGAATCCCACCGACTTGGACTTTAAAAAATCCCAGACTTTATATAAAGAATAGAACCGAAATTAACTGAAAGATTTTGCTACTCTATTTTTTCCGAACCACTGCCAGTTCGAGTTATTGAAATCCGACTGTATCTGCGACTGTGCATCTGTGTGTTTGCATCTGTATCTGCGAGGTTGTCCATGGCAGACACCCGTGGGACGGACGGCAAGCGACTAGATGGACTCAACTAGATAAAAACCTTAGTTGGCTTGCTACCCGGCCAAAAAGAGGAATGCGAATGGGCATCAGCAGAGGGCAGGGGCAGGGGCGGGGAGAAGAAGGTTTGCAGAGGGGTTAGAGCCGGGACTGGGCTGGTCTGGGCTAAGTTGGGTGTTCATAGTTCGTTGCATGGATGTTAGGAGCGCTCCGATGCCTCAACCGTCTGCATCTTCATTCGCCTCCTTCGACGGGCGGCAGTCGAGTGGAACGGGGCACAAAAACTTGTTAACTTTTTTTCGCTACAAAAGGTCCGGTGAGTGCCAAGTTGAGTCAATCAACTGGCTGGATGGCAACTTGCAACTTGCAGGCGGCAACCTGCTCCTTCTCCTCTGCTCACTTGGCAGCAATTAATCAAAGCGAGCGAAAGAGAGACCCACCAGTACCGAATCCAACCCCTTGCCTCCAGCTTTATTATTGCAATCAAGTCATTTACCTTCTAAACGTTTAATTATCACTTTTTTGGGGGGGGCGGACAAGGGGCAGGGAGCAGGGTACAGACTGTACAGTGAGCTGTGTGTGCTGTATGCAATTAGCAATTAGTAGACAAATTTCGCACATGCCACGCCCTTCCCCGGACATCGGTGTTTATCTTATCGCCCTTTTAAACGGCACTCGCCCGGAGCCATATTTCTCCGCATAGAGCGGACTAATCCCGGCCAGAAGCTGATGAGCCGATGGGTAGATGGTGCAACAATTGGCCACCTCATCGGCCACTTTATCGAAATCAAAGGCCACAATGCGATAGCCAGCTCTACTCAGCTCCACACAATAGATGACCTGCTCCAGGGTGCGCACATTGATGTAGGCCACGCACTTGCTGTAGGGCAGGTATTCGGCCACGATCAGGTGATCGGTGAAGTCCTGGCACTCCGCCACCATCTGCTCCGCATCGCGGTGGGCATGAAAGTCGCACTCATCAATCTGGAACAGTGCCATTTCCGGGAGATGACGGGAATTTTGACGGGACAGGCAAAGGAATGATTCGAATGATTCGAATGATTCGAATGATGCAGCCTCCTGGGCCAGGTATTCTGGCACTTAAATGCCGAACATGCTTCAGATTTCGGGTTTAATTGCTCTTTCCCGGTGCATTTTGTCACACTGGGCAATAAACGGGCCATAAAAAAAGGCGAGGTACGAGATTCGCCGGAAGGCGATATTTGTCTTTTAAGATTTCGAAAATTTACGATTCAACTGCTCCAGTTAATTAGCCATGTCCATTCTAATTAGGGAACATTTTCCTATATTTTTCTATAGCTATAGGATATATATTATCGATATAATTTTGGGTTATAATTAATTCAGTATAAGTAGAGATTTTCCATTTCAAACTACGAATTTCCTACTGGAATTGATTTAAAAAAAAAAATTGTTCTATAATTCATTTATAAATATTAATTCAGTGAAAATATACCAATTAAATAGAGTTATTCTCGATTTTTAAGTTTCTGTTAAACTCCAATTTCTCTTTAGTTAAAAACTAATTTTTATATTAAAGGGTATTCCAGGTTTCGAATCCCAGAAACAAGCAGTAAAGATTCCTCTTCTCTTCTCGTTTTGAAAACATTTTTCCGTATTATGCATCCGCTTAACTTCTCGTGCAACGCCCCACTGCCTCCTGCCCTCCACATTGCTCGGCATACATATATCTCCCTTGACTTCCTTAACTCTATGGAACCCAGCTCAAGTGCTCTGGGTCCTCGGGGTCTTCTTCTACTGCACCTTTTCCCTACTGCCTGCTCCCTCCTCTTCTACTCTTCTGCACTTTTTCCCCACTTCCTCCTCCTCTACTCTCCTGCTCCTCCTCCCTCCTCCTCTTCTCTCCTGCTCCCTCCTCCTCCCCATCTCTCTTGCCCTGCTTCTCCCGCAGCTGGAAAACAAAAAGGACAATGGCAAAGAGTCTCGGCTCAGACTCATGACAATCGAATGAAGAGCGAGGCAGCGGAGAGGGTGGGGTATTAGGGGTAAGACCAAGGGGTTTGCCTGACTTGGTGTGATTTGGCTACAGCTACAGCAGCAGCAGCAGCAGGAGCAGCATCTTTTCCCTTACTTTTTGCTGATGAAGTTGAACAATTTGAGATAC
Source organism: Drosophila setifemur (assembly GCA_021224005.1). Lineage (NCBI taxonomy): Eukaryota > Metazoa > Arthropoda > Insecta > Diptera > Drosophilidae > Drosophila > Drosophila setifemur. Next base: position 9,511,561 of record JAJJHY010005742.1, read on the forward strand.
GAGCAGTGCAGCAAGGTAAGCGAACGATCAGAAGGAGGCACTGGAGGAGAGGGAAGAGGGAGAATGGAGAAGGAAGGGGGACCTGGAGATGGAGATGACGATGGGGTTGGGGATGGGAAAGGGGGGAATGGGGGCAGGCAGAGATGGGTTGGCAGCCGGACAGAGCGGACAGAATGGGACGGACAACGGACAAGGGACTGTGGAACGTTCATTTAGTTGCCCATGGCCATCGTGGGGCAGGCAAACGCTTTCTGGCTTCCCGGCTACCAGGCAAAGTTCCTGCTCTCATCCCCATCTTCTGCAGCTTGCCCCGACATTTTCCCCTGCTCCTGCCCCCCGTCTCCCTCTCAAGCAATCAAGATGCTAAAAATGAAAAACTTTTTGCGACACACACGCAAATTTTTCTTCAATTTTCTTTCGGTCTGCCCGCCTAAATAGTTGATGAATTATGTGACAGCTGGGCGGGAAAAGTTTTTACTAAATTTTTATGTATACACCGAGATAAAAACATTGTCATTTGCTACCTTTTGGGTAATAAACTGGAGAAGGTGCTCATCCAAAAGTATTACAATGCAGTTAGATTCTTTGATTTTAGGTTTATAACAAAAGAGTTTATGAAATTGGATTAAAGTTTATGTACTATAGTATAGGTATAAAAAAAAAACAAGTTATATCTCCATTTAATAAGCTATTAAATATATTTATTAACAAATATTTAACAACATAGAATATTAAAATGTTCTTTTAACCAATTAATTGAAATTCAATGAACATTCCCCAATTTTCCTTGCTTCTGAGCATTAATTTCTTGTAATTCCATATAACTGTCCCATTTTATTTCTGTGTGTACATAAAAGTTCAGTTTCAATTTATTTTAATTGCGTTGACAGTTTACGATCTCCGCCCGGGCCTCCTCTTCAGCAATCAAAGGAATAAATGAGTGAACCAGCGGATGGGATGCGATGGCGGAACAATAAATGCTAGGGAAGAGAAGGGAGGAAGGTGGCATCGGCATCGGCATCGCATCGGATTCGATTGGATTGGATCGGGAGTGAGTGCATGACCATAATCCGACTGTAACTCTTTCACTTCCCCCAGCCCATCGCCCCAAATCCCCCTTCTCTGATTCTCCCGCTTTTCTCTGCCCTGGAGTGCCTTTCTCCATCGGCTTTTCTCTGTTTCTCCACCACCTCCCCACCCCCACCACAACCCGCAAATCTCTCACTCGTTCACCGCCAACAACAATTGACAGGAGATTTATGAACGCCTCTTGCGCTTTAAATTGAATTCAATATTTTGCAAGCGCTGCAAGCCAAACAACAAACAACCAACAACACCAGCAAATTGTAAACAACAAAGTTTTTTGTGTCTCGTTGACAGTTGCATTATTTTTTGTAGCTTTTTTTTTAGGTTTTCTGTGGCGATTGCACATTTTATGGCTTTCTTTTTCGCGCAGAGGCTGAAATTGATTTTTTTCCTTTTACCTACATTATTTTCACTTGCTTCGTTTACCTTTTCTCGCTATTTATGTGTGGAGGCGGCAAAAGAGGTGTGAAAGGCGTTGGGTGGGCGTGTTACCAATTGAGATGTTTTTGCTTACTTGCAGGTAACTCAGCGAGTCACCTCAACAACAAAATTAAACACATACCTGCAAAGAGACGAAACAAAAGAAGATTCGGAATTAGTGGAAAATCTGAATTCATTTTTGGTTTTAAATAACTTAACTCTGTATATTTGTACAAGAAATAAAGTTAGGTTTATATATAACTAAAGAAAATATTAAAGGCATACTTGAAAAGAAGGATTATATGGCTAATCCACATTAATTTTTGTTTTGACTAAATTTGTGCTGTATCTTTGTATTAAGATAGCTTAAGATTTTTGTTCACCTAAAAAACATTTCAAATGTATCCAGTTGGAAATAATCTGGTAATTTATATAGATTTTCACAATTCCAAAATCACTATCTCCTTTAGCATAACTCTCTATGCTCCTGATAGTTCGATAACAGATTTTAATTAAACCGTAAAAAGCTTTTCCTTTCCCCATTTTGAGCATTTCCATTTATGTGTTCGATTATTTCCCCATTTTTCGCAATGATTTTCCCCCTTTGATTACCCTTGAAAATTATGAAAATATGTATCTGTAACTGTGCGCGCGATTTTCCTCTCGAGTCACCCCCTCCGCGCTCTCTCTTCGATGGTTCCAATTTGCGAATATCTTGGCAATTTTCGCTTCGCGCTGCCCTATTATTACAATTGCCGGCATTGCGACGGGGAGCAATTCACTGATTTAAAGCCCAAAGGGTGTCGGCAAAGGTGGCTGTGATGATGAATTTGCTCTTTTCGCGGAGCGTTGCGTTGCGTTGCGTTTCTTTCTTGATGCTGCTCCTTGCTGAATCTGGAAACTCGAACAGTGATTTTTAAGACTCTTACTGCGACTTCTACTCCCTCTTGGCAACTTATTTTCTGTTTTTTTTTTCTTCTTAGCTGTGGCCAAACAGTCGCAAGTTGAGTGTAGTAGCAGCGGCAACAGCAGGAGCAACAGCAACAACCAGGGCAACGACAGCAGCAACATCGGGCACGGGAGCAACACCAAAGGCAGCAACTCAAGCAACAACAACAGCAACATCAGCAGCAACAACAGCAACAGCAACAACAGCAGCAGCAACAGCAACATCAGCAGCAACAGCAACATGAGCAGCAACAACAGCAACAACAGCAACATGAGCAGCAACAACAGCAACATTAGCAGCAACAGCAACATGAGCAGCAACAACAACAACAACAACAACAAGATGCCCCCACGCTGGAAATTCGAAATGTTTCGTTTGAGTGAGCACAGTAACAACTACAACAACTATAACAACAACTCCACAAAAAGCAACAATTACAACAAGAGCAGCAACAACAACAACTACAACAACAACTGTCGACATGGTGAGATGGCTTCGTTGTTTTTATACCTTAGCTTGTTGTTGTTTAGCCGCCAGGGCGCTACATTTTGATATATACATATATATATCTCTCTTTTTTTCTCTACGTATCTTTTCACATACAATTTTTGTTGTTATCGTTGTTGCTGTTGTTGTTGTTGCCTCTTCTGCGCCAGTCAATTCAATTTGAAGCCATTTAGCATCAATTTGCAGTAATTTGACGTATAAATTATGTCAAATTGCCGAGCAGCTTGTCATTGGGTGTATTTCGTTGTTGCCTTGTTGATGTTGTTGTTGTTGTAGCTGTTGTTGCCGCTTTTGTTACCGCCCGTTGTTGTTGTTGTTTTTATTGTTGTTGTTGCCGTTCTCACTCCGTCAGTTTTGCTCGTTTTCGGTTTCGGTGTTTCGCCTTTAGTTGTTGCTTTTGCACCTTTTTTTTTTGCGCCAGCGATTTTGTTGTTGCTGCTGTTATTGTGAGAGATTGTGCCCGCCAGGTAAAAATAAAAAAGGTGTGGAACAGCAGGAGGAGGATGGAGAGGAGGAGGATGAAGAGGAGGGTGAGGAGTAGCTTGAGGTGAAGGAGATTGAGAAGGAGGAGCGAGAGCTGAGGTGAGGAAAGGCGAGGAGCGGCCTCATCATCAGCAGTCCCAGTTAACCCTCCTCCAGGCCCTCGTCCTTCCCTCTGCGCATGAAAAAAAAAGGAAAAAATAAAATACCATTGTGTGACTGGATGGCCCCGTCTCTTTCTTCTCATACATATACCCCTCTCGCTCTCTCATGCTGTCTCTTCTTCATCTCTTCCTCTCCGGCGGCTGCGGCACGTTCGGCAGTGTGTGAATTTTATTTTCGCTTGTCGACACAAAAGAATTTCACTTAATACTCCAAAAACGCACACACAAAACGCTCGTGTGGAAAAAGGGTCCAGAGCAGAGCAGAGCAGAGTCGAGGTTGAGGCAGTAAAAAGTGCCTCATAAAGCCGATATATAAAACTAATACCCAAGGGGCGGACGGATGACGGAGGAAGGGAGGAGGGGGATCGGTGGAAGCGGGAAGTCGAGGGGCAACAATTTTTACGCTTTTGTGAATGTTAACATTCAAAGATATCATCAAAAAATTCACTGGAAATGCTTGTACAATAAAAGCAAAAAAAAAACCATCAAAAAAATGTTAAAGTAAGTCAATATTTGAATACCCTTAAATTGATTGGATCTTGGTATTATAGTATTCCGATTTAAGTTTATATGATGTATCTTTCAGAACTACTAAGATTTGTTGTTATTTATAGAAAGTATCTTTTGAGAAAGTATCTTAAATTACGATATGCACAATAATGGGTAAATTGGATTCCATTTTATATTATATTCTATTTTAATTTTATATAATAAATCGCGCTATTTTAATTAATAAAATAGTGTGGCAAAACAGAAAAAATATATAATCTCTTTATTTAATGTTGTGCCTGATATTTATCATAGCCAATGCAAGGGTATAAATAAAGACGATCCAGCAGAGAAGCTGAGTTAGCAGAAACGATCGTTATCCCTTCTTTTTAGGAGGGGCAAAACAAAAAAAGAAGGGACTATGTAGGGAAGAGGGGGGGAAGTGCCCCTTAGATTTTGTCGCCTCTTTGTGGATGAGTTGCTGTTGCCGTTCACGCGTCGTAAACTCGGTAGCAGCAACATTAACAGCAGCGAACAGCAAAAAAGGCAATGCAAACTGGGGAAAAACTTCCGTAAATAGCACAAGTACACAGGGAAAAAACACACGTACTATCTTCGGGAACTATCAGTCCAACAGAGATTTAATTTCTGCATACAAAGAATCTTAGTATTCAGCTTTGTATGAATTTAAAGTTTGATAACATTTAAAATGAATGAAAAAAAGGATTTTCATACCGCAAAGAGTACGTGATAATAAATGTATTTATTTCATTTATTTAGTTATCTTTTCGTACCCAACCAAAAGCTACTTTATTTTGTATGAAATAAATTCAATAAAAGTTGGTGAAGAGAAGTTTTGTGAAATCTAACTTTCACAGCTTTGAGTGAAGTTAAATTTAATATATCTTGTGATATAAATTTAATAATAACCGACACATTTTCCTTGTGTGTTGATTGAGCTAGACGAAAAAGGAAAGCACAGGAAAGGGAACCTCTGTCATTGCCAGGGACCTGAAAGACGACATGGAGCTCTTCCTCCTCTTGGTTCATCATCACCTCCCCTTCGTCGTATCCACGACGCTATTTCAACAATTTCCATTTGCATTTTAATTAAGTGAATGGACAAATGACCCCGGGGGCCAAAAAAGCTAAGCGGGGGTGGCCACTGGTCGGGCAGAAAACTTTATTATCTGTACAAGCAATTATGCATATCATAAAACACTTTAAACATTAATGAGTGTCAGCAGCGAGAGTCGCCGGAGAGACTCTGTGAGACTGGAACTGAGAAGGGAAAAGCGGACGCAAAGTGCGAAGTCGAGTCATCTTTTTTGGCTCCAGAGCCAGACCCAGAGACTCGTTTTTATCTCATTCAGCCACTTAGGGGAAAGATATTCCCAGGAGACCGTGGACCGTGGAGCGTGGGCTGGGAAAAATAACTAGAGATGTAAGAGGGAAAATATTGTTGTTTTTGCAGGCCTAATGCAAAATTAGCATTTCCATAATTGACAACCTCGCTCCAATGCAAACAGATTTTAAAACTGGCGAAGAAAACTTTTGTCTACAATCCAAATAAAGTTACTATTGTACAATTAAGGCTTATTCGAAGCAAACGTCTGTATTTATATAGAATCTCCAAGATCCATTGTTTTCAGGCACATTCAGCCAGTATTTGTATTTGCGTTTGCATTTAATTGTACATTCTTTAGAAGAACAAATTTAACCAACTGTTCACATAATTTTGTTTAATTTTTTATTTATGATAGAAATAGTGTAAATATTGGCACATGTTGAAATTTTTTAATATATATTAGTTTTATTATATATCAGGGTTTAGTTAATCGATAACTTTTCATGCTGAAACTATACTTAACAATCAGAACGATATATATTTCTGCAGTTAATTGGTATAATTATCCCCCAATCGAGCTACCGAAAAAAAAAACGTATTTCAATTAGCCATTGTTAACACATTTCCCATTGAGATGAGTTGTTCGCTCGGATAAAACATGATTTATCACAATGATTGGAACCACTGGCGGCGAGCATTCCAGTTCCAGTTTATCGTTTACACTTCCATCTCTAAATGGACAGCACAGCACAGAACGGCACGGAACGGCCGCCCCAGCTACAAAGCAAAACAACTAACTACAAGGCAACAAAAACCGAAACCGGCAAGAGCACAGAGAGACGCCCACCAAACTGATTCGGTTAGTTTATGGGCAAAGTCAGCGTGTTGCCACTTTATTGCCTGCTTTACATTTCTGTTAGTTTTGCTCCGCACACCCAAAGGCAAACACTCACACACACACTCGCACTCGCAAACAAACACAGAGGCTCGGGTGTTTGTGTTTGTATGTGTGTGTGTGTTATGCTTTGCGGGCAAATTAAAATTCGACTTAATCGTTTAAACATTTAAAAGGCAAACTAAAAGCCAGCAGGCGTCGCCAACAAGTAAAGTTTACCCTCCCATTCCCATTACCATTTTCCAATTCCCACTCCCTCCCTTCCAGCTCCTTTTCCTCCTCCTCTTCCTGGCTCTCCTTCACAGCCCCTTCCCCTTCCTTCCCTTCCTCTTCCTTCCCTTCCCTCCTCTTCCCTCTTCCTTTTTGGTTGTTTTGTTTTTGCTTTTGCCTGCGCAGCACAACATGCGCCAAAAGTTGTAGCTGCCTGCTGCTATCTCGCTCGCACAGCCAGGCTTCAATGGGAGAGCGCCATACAACAAACATGGCTGCCGCCTCGGCTCTCTTTCTCGCTCTTTCCCTCTCGCTCTCCCGCTCTGCAACTCCAATCCAGAGAGAGAGAAAGGTAGAGATGCAGGAGAGCGCCCGAGAAAGAGACGGCCAGCGAATGCATGCTGAGTGGCGTGGAGATTTTATTTTTTCTCGAACGGGATGAGAGTCCCCCAGTGGGGAGATTGGAAAGGCAGAGGAGAGAGGAGAGCGGAGGGGGGAGTGGAGGGGAGAGTGGTGAGCAGAGGGGGGAGTGGAGAGCAGAGGGGAGAGCGGAGAGAGCTAAGGGAAAGGACAGAGATGTCGCCCCGAGGGTCGCACAATTCAAATGTTAATTAAAATTTAAAAGCTTAACTGTTCGGATTGCACCAGAAGGAAGCCAGGGTTGTCATGGCTCTCTCGCTTTTACACCAAATTAAATTTTGATTGATTCATCAAGAGACCACCCCGTCCGTCCGTCATCAACAAATAATACAAAAGCAGGGGACAAATTAAAATAGTCGCGAATCGCCTCCGCCGAGTCAAGCGATTTCAATTACCGCGCCGAGAATCGCTTAACTACCGCCAGGGGCAATAAACCCAAATGGGCCGGAAAATAAATGTGTATATTAAAGCATAAAATATAGCAGCAACATTAGCTCGCACGCAGTAGGCCAAATTATAAAACGAATTTATGAGCCATAATATTTAGGCGAACCCGCACAAAAAAAAAAAATGGAACAACTTAAATTGAATAAAATGTACGCAGCTTGTGTACTAATTTCAATTTAATGTCTTCTTTTTTTTACTGCCATTTATTTAATATTTTTAATTGCATGTAAATGCATTTAATGGACATATTTCTATTGTTCCATTTCGATTTTGTTTATTACAAAAGTTAAATGGAAAATATTCCAGTTGTCATAAAAAAAAATATAATTTATGGGTCTGAACATTAAAATTATTAATTACTTTAGAATTTATAGCCAGCTTGTTTTACGTTTTTTCATTGGGTAAATAAAACGATATTACAAGTATAATAAAATATATATGTATAATTGTTATGCACATTTTAAATCTTTTAATTTGTCATCATTCCATTTGAGTTTAGTCATTATCCTCGAGTCCAAAAACCGTCCAAAATATCCGCTAATTTCACCCTGACATGCAATCAAAATTGTTGGGTTTCCTCCCTCCGTCGTTTCTTTTCCGATTGTTTTGTGTATTCCCAAAAGATTTTTCCACCTCTCAGACAAAAAGGGGCAATGAAAAGAATTCCGATTGCGTGGAGATCTCGAGATCTCGGGACCCCAAAGAACTCGGAGAACTCCGAGGAAACAGAAACAAAAACCCAAACAGCAGAAGCAGTGTTCCCGATCGCAATCAACATCAATTAAAGCAGCTGTCCGTCTTGCTGTCGCTGCTTTAGCCGTGTAATTATATTCGTTGTTGCGCCTTTTGGCTTCGTCATCATCATCATCATCAACGTGATCAGCATTGCCGCCGTCAACATGGACAATGCATAATGCACCAGTGCACTCAGAGAAAATGTACTGATAAGAAGTAAATAAATTCGAAGAAAATATGTAACCAAAAAAAGGAGGATTTTCTGTCATTTGTTCATTTCATTTAAACTTGTTTGGTTTTATCTAAATTTAAAAACTATTTTGTTTTCTTTTAATTGTTTTAAGAAATAGTATTCCCATTTGTATCTTTTCGAAAATGTGGTTCTAAAAATATTGTTACATTATTTATTTTGGTGGTAAAAAATTAATGAATTCTTGTGATTTGTTATGATTTGTTTGGTTGATTTAAGAACTCTTAAATTTTCCCCTGAATAATTTAAAATATATATTATTCCCTTTGTGACTAACTAATCCCTTTTAAAAATTCAGATTCTTTAACCTTCAGTTTTTAGAAAGCAGATTACCAGTATTTTGATGCTAACCATTATTTCTGATTTTTCAGATTTTTGTTTTTGTTATTTTTTTTTCGTGACTGCAGCAACATGTTGCCGTTGTCATAGCAACTTGCAACGCGCGGCCGCGCCTCCAAGTAGCAACTACCGTCTGTCTAAAAGTCCGATTGTCTATCCGTCCGTCCGTCTGACAGTTGGCGAGTGTGTGCAGCTCCGATGGCAACTGTTGATAATTATAATCCGCTTGTGGTTAAAATGGTGTTGCCTACCTTACCGGCGATAAGCGCGCATGAATAATTATGTTGCTTTTGGTAGCTGTAGTTTTTGTTGCAGTTGCTGTTGCTGCTGCTAATGCTGATGTTGCTGTTGCAGTTTTTGTTGCTGTTGCTGCTGCTTTTGCGGTTGCAATGTCGCCTGCTTGCTTGGCTGCCTGTGCGGCGACAACTCATGAATAATTAATGCACTGCCGCGACTCAGTTGCTCTGTTGTTGCTGCTGCTGCAGCAAAATGTTGCCGTCGCCGTTGCAGCAGCAACTTGTCTGCCGAGGCCTGCCTGCCTGCTGGAGTATCTTTTCAATTACAGCAGGAAATCGTGAATTACGCCGGACAAGGGACTTAGTTGGCAATAAAAGAGCAGTGCTGCTGTTCTCGCCATTACTTTGATTAAACTTGACAGTCGTTGCCGGCGGCGTACTGGTGGTGGTGGTGGGTTATTGTTATTGTTATTGTTGCTGTTGCTGTGCTGTGCAAATATTTAATAAATACACAAGCCCCTCCTCTGAGGGTGCCGACAACAATTAACACTTGAACGGTAGCTGCGCCGCAGTGGCAGTGGCACTGGCGCAACTATTATCGCCTCAATTTGAATAAATTCGCTCGTGACAAAATGCAGGCAAGGGGAGGGGGTAGCGGTCGCAGCACGCTGAAATTCCCACCTTAAATTAAATAAGCAATGAGTTTGTCTCCCTCAGATATAGATAGAAAGAAGGAAAGAAAAAAAAGAGGAACGAATACAATAAATAAAAGGTTCGGGGCGGTCGCACAATTGGCACTTGAAAGGCATCAAGATACAATGGCAATAACTGCGGCAGCATCAGCACCAAACAAGCTAAACAAGTATTCCGCTGCTGGGCCGAGGAGCAGAGCAGAGCGGAGCATGGTAAGATAAAAGCCAGACAAAAGACATGGCCAGAAGTGAGGAACGACTGGGGTTGCTGCCTCTTCTGCTGCTGCTGCTGCTGTTGCATGGGAATTGAATTCCATTCAAAAGACGGCAGCAGGCTGTTTGTCATACTTGCAGCATCTACTAAAAGAAGAACCAGAAAGAAAAGGCTGGCTCAGAGGACCGAATGTGGCAATACCCTTGGAAGTCAAAAGTGGTCCTTATATGTTCTCTAAGAATTCTTTTCAATGGGCATTACCTAAATCTTCCTATTCTTTAATCCCTATAATGAATATAGATGTTGGATTTCAATGAAGGTCTTGAAATCCAATTCGAAACTTCACAGGTTTAAACTAAATATGTTCTAAAATACCTCAATTTAGCATTTAAAAAGCATTAATTTAGCTCTTCAAATTGAATTTTAAATGCATTAAATTATCTCTTAAAATTGTATATAATATATAATTGTATAACAAGTTTAAAATCATTATAATAACAAATCCATTGAAATAGAAGCTTCATTGGTTTGAATATAACCTTCCAAATCACTCAATTATAAGTTGAATAAAAAATGTTAACCTTTCTTGATTTGAATTGTTCCGAAGTTTTTATTCCCAAAAAAAATCTGGCTAGAAGTCAGAGTTGAACACATACGATGCCAGATATATATACCCAATCAAACTTGCAACTCCCTGGGCGAGGGTATAAAAAACGATGCAACTCGACTCTGAAGTGAAATGGCTTACATGCATTTCTTTACCTCTCTCGAGAGAGAGAGGGGAGCAGGCGTGTTGAGGTGTGTTTCGATACCATCTTGCATAAAATTACGGCCAGCGGTTGGAGGCAACATCAGCATCTCCACCAACTACAGGAGCAGCATCAGCATCAGCAGGAGCTGGAGTCGGAGCAGAAGGAGCTGCCAGAGCAGCAGCCACCAGCGACGTGGATGCCTGATGCTATGCCACTGATAGCCTCGAAATTGTTGGCAGTTGCAATTTGCTGTTTGGAATTTTAAGCGAGCCAACAATGAAGTTCCAGCCGAAAGCAAAAAGGAAACAAAAGCGGCAAAAAAAAAAACACGCAGGGAGAAGGAGAAGAAGGAGTCCAGTGGAGGATACCCGACAGCAACATCATTCTCATGCTCATCAGCAGCAGGAGCTGCAGCAGCCAAAGTTTAACCCCTTCTCCGGAATATCGATTTTTGATTGCCTTTAAAATTATTCGATTTCGACCGGAGACAAAGAAAGGCAACCCAAGAGAGAGAGATTGGTTTTACTCATAGTTTTTTTTTTTTGGCAGGGAACGAGTCATGTTTGCATAATGCCCCGGCTTCAACATGGCTTATAACTTTGTTTAAAACTCATTACCAAGTAGTTGTAAAACAAATTTTTGCCATATTATCGTCGCATTTGTTGGTACCCAAAAAAGCCATTCACTTCGAGTTGCCCCGAAAATGGTTGGTTGCAACATTTTAACACTCAAATGTGGGAAATCAAGGGATTTCAAAAGTTTAATCCCAGGGAGAGTGTATTATTTTGCCTTTCTATTAAATACTATTTAAGTGGGCTATAATAAAACTAAATTACACATGAGAAATATCTAGCCATACCCAAACTTTTAAACACTTTTCAAACCACACATAAATTTAAGTTATAAATTTAATGAATGTTCAGTAAAAACGAATAAAAGATTTACCATTCTTAAGTTCCCGGAAAGTAAAGACCCATAAGCCATTTTTTTTTTATAGAATTTTTATGTTGGCTTGTTGGCGGTATTTATGGCGGTTAAAATGAAAACCAGCACGCATATTTAAATTGGACAGAGGCTTGTGTTTATAATAAAATATATATTTCCGCGAGCTGCTACTGCAGCAATTTAACCAGCCTGGCTGAAAATGGGTTAAGTTGGCCCCCCCACCATCTCTCGGGGATTCGGGAGGAGAGCTTCGAGACCTGCGATTGCAATAAAAGTCAGCAGGCAGGCACTGATGTGTTGCTGCTGCCCCGACTCCTGCTCCTGCTCCTGCTGCTCCTACTCCTGCTGCGGCGGCTCCTTCCTTCCATTTGAATCTCATTTCAGTGGTGCCTTTCGTTTTTATTTATTTTTATTTCTCAGCTCAGCTCCATTCAAATCCGCTGGAGTTGGAGTCGGAGTACGTAGCTAGCTTTTGCATAAGTCGGAAAAAAAACAAAACAAACTAAAAAATCGAAATAAGATATAGTCAGGGAGCAGCAGCAGTAGCAGCGGCAACAGCAGCCAGCACGATTTATGTTAATCAGACAAGGAGGCGGTAGCTGGGAGCAGGGA
>JAJJHY010005742.1:9523835-9559643 GCA_021224005.1 Drosophila setifemur
TGGGGATTTCTTTCTCCTCATTTCTGTAGTTTTCCTTCTCTTTTTTTTTTTGGTTATTATGTATCGCTTAGTTGCATTTGGCGCACTTTCGGATTTTTTTTTTCATTTGGTTCCGTTTCGTTTCGATTCGTTTGTGGAGCATCCATCCAAGCCAAAGTCAAAGTTTGATTCGTGGCTGGATTTCGATTTGATACGCCATCCGCTTTGATTTCAATTTGCCAAATGCTCGGGCTATTTATCTCAATGACTCACTCTCGGTCCCCTATATATGTATCTCAAAGAGTGAAAGTCCACCATTCAAAGTTAGATACTAGTTTTATAGTTAGTTACTTACACAATATAAGATGAATAGTTAGTATCAGAATCGAATATTTTTTACCAACCTAGAACGAGATAAAGATAACCTTAAATTAAATTCAATTTTTTTTTCACAAAGAAAACCCCAAATCTGCCTGAAATATTCTTGCCTCAAATTCATTTAGCAAGTTGCATTTTAAGTGCCCCAGTCAGCTTCCTCTTGCCACTCATTCACTTCCATTCGGTTTTTTTTGTTGGCGATGCTTTGGTTTTGGTTTTTCCCTTAAATAATTCACAAACATTTTCGACCAAAAATCCCCAACAAAAATCCAAAGAAAAACATATTTTTTTAGTTGCTCGCTTTTGTGTGCAGTTTAAAGCAGGGAAATGCTGAACGAAAATGAATACACTGAACGTAACAGGGTGTGGCAGTTGTATTCATTTTTATTCAGTATTTAAATTTGATTAGATAAATGCATTTAAATAATATATTGAAATTATATTTGAATAAATACAATTTCATAACTTCCTTTTCTTTTATTTTTCTTCTTACAAGAATTCCCTATTTTTTTTTAGCACAAATATGTTAATTGCAAATCTTTATTCTTTATTATATTTACAGAAATATTTTTGATGGTTTTTTCAACTATAGAATCACTATGCACAAAAAGTTGGATTACATGCGAATGACTCGCTGACTGAATGCCTGAAATACTGACAGAACGTCCGTCCGTCCGTACAACTGTCCGTCCGACTGGTTCTGCCCCGCCCCCTTCTCTTCCACGCCGCCCACTACCACTATGCATCGCAACAGAAAGTCGAAAATAAAAAAAAAAACAAGAAGGAGGAAGAAGATATATAGTAGTTGTGCCATTTTTGCGCTTTTCATGCACTTTTTGCGCCGGATGTGCAGCACGGAAAAAATTCCGAAAAAGAGAGCACGCCAAAAAAAAGAAAATTGTAATTTCAACAAAGCAAGCGAAGAAAATGGCACAAAAAACCATGGGCCATCAGCCACTCCCCCTTCGCCCCTCCCCCAACTCACACACTTTATTTCTTCTTATTTTTAAAGAGTATTTTAGAATTTTAAACGGGATATCTAAAATAACATAATAATCTCAGAAATTTTTTAATTTTTTTTAATTATTAAAAACATTGTAAGAGAATGCTAAAAATGTTGTTAAAGAATGAGGAGATCCATTTATTGGCCACTATCTTCTTAGCTATTGTAAGGGTAGTAAAACATTCGGTTTTGTTAATATCAGCTTTCTAGTTTATAAAAACATTTCTCCCTCTCTTTTTTTTCGACTATTTCTTTGTTGAACTAAAAACTTTTCGTTTTAAGGGGAGGTAAATGCGTTTTTGATGCTGTTTTTCCAGCGGGCGGATTCTGGTAGCATTTTGCATTTTCGTTGTTTGCCACTGGCACTTGGCAAGTTAAAGCATTAAGCTTATGCCAATTATGCATTGTTGTTTGTGCCTGCTTCTTCTCGCTTTCTGCCAAATACAAAAAATACAAGTACTAGTACAAATACAAATACAAATACAAGCAGCTAGAGCGATTGTTAACCCTCTGCGGTTCGCTGCTGTTGGGCAAAATTGAAACAACTTTTGCAATTACTTTCCGTAAACAAAACAAATGTGCTCGAGTCACGCAATCGCCGTTGCCGTCGTCGTCTCCGTCGCTGCCCCCTTTTCGCCTCAGCTGTCTGTGTCCCCAAAACAATAATTACCCGAGCATTGTTCATGCATACATTCATATAATGGTAATGACAATAACGAGCTTCAGTGGTTACAAGGGGCGACGCGGCAGTAAGAGGGTAAGAGTAAAGGTAGGGGTAAAGGTAAAGGTAAGAGGGGACGATTGGGTTTGCAGGGGTTGGAGTCTCTTCTGACAGGTGGAGGCAAAGTTGCTCGTCTTGAACAAGTTCTTAAATTGTTATTTTAGCGCTTTGTTTTCCTCCACTCACTGTCCTGGGAGTTATTAACAGTATATTCCGGTATACTCGTACACGTACAGTGAACGCCCCCAAATAAAGAACCCTAATTGAAGTGCTTTCCCACCTACAATTAAGGTGCGTTCAAAAGAAAACATTCGATCGGTTGGGGCAAGGAAATATGAGTTTAATACCATCAATGTATCTGGAAGGGATCAAAACTAAAATAATATGCTTACTAATTTTTAAAAGGTTTCTAGAAAGAATAAAAACTAAAATAATATGCTTACTAATTTGTAGAAGGTAAAAAGAAAACAAGGAATAATACAAAACTACAATTTACTAAAAATAATAATTTATTGGGGGGACCCAAAATAAAGACTTGCAAAATCAGATTTAAATCTTTGTATCTCTTATATTTTATTTATTTTTTATTTAAGGTAAAACATAAATTATTTAAAATTATCATGGAAAATCCGATATTTAATACAGTAAAAAAGGAATATTACAAAATTACAATATACAAAAATAATAATTTATTTGGGAGAAAAAAATATAAAATCTATATTTAAATCTTTGTTTAATTTGTATTTAAGCAATAACTTAAATTATAAATTTATCAGACTTTCAGAAAATTATCAGCTTTTGTGAATTTCTATTCATTTCGCAAACCACAAATGTTTACCCAAAATTCTTGGAGCAAGTTTACGGACTTCAAAATGCAAATATCTATATCTATATGAAATGCGTATATTGGTTATATCTAAGCACACTCATCCTCCCTCCAACCCCCGAACTCCCAGCTCCTCGTTTCTCATTTGCATATCGAGCCCGTGTGGCATGCAACAATTTTATTATAACGTTCATATGTGCATACACAAGCAGTTTGCCACAGAATAAATGGGCAGAAGGACTGCAGTCAAAATTGCAATTTCCATTGTCGGTTGGTTGGTTGGTCGGTCGGTTGGTTGGTTGGTCGTAAATCCTTACAGATACTGAAATACATATGCACACATACTCGTACAATACCCATGCCCCGGGGCAATTCGATTAAATTTCCAAACACACACACATACACACTCTATGGGATGCAGTGTCTCTCCCACTTTTCCATTTAATTACGGCCCTGCAATTGACAACGAACTGGGAGATACAATCGTTGACCAACACCTTCAGTGGGCCAAAAACATTGTGATTTCAGTTATCTCGATGATTACTCGCCTGGTTTCCGTTTCCCCTCCCCCCAAGCACAAAATGCACTCGTTCGATAATTCAATTATGCATGCCATTTAATGTGTCAGATACTCGGTGTGTGTATCCGTACTTTGGTGGGTGGGAAGAAATGAAGTCAACTAATTTCAATTTTCCATAAAGCGAACAAACCACACCCACCAATCTAATCAATTTTGCATATACTGCACAAATTATATTTGTGTTTTGTCCACTCCATTTTGCAATTCAAATATTATTTCAACTCCATCCGAGAGTTCCCAGTGCCGAGTGCCTGAATGTGTGTGTGGCTCCGCTCCGCTCCTTCCACCTCGGACTTCGAGTTTACAACTCCCAGTCACGTAGCACAAAGTATGAGCATTCCCGGCCCAAACGCGTGGGGATGCCTTTTTATGGGAAATTCCTTGCGATTTTCCTCGCTTTTGCACGGGAGTCAACTCACTCGAGTGAGATGACCAAATTTGGTTTGGTGTAGTTTTTTTTTTTAACAGGTTTTATTTTACACCAATGATTGAGTGCGAAGCGGGGAAACAAGCTTAAAAAAAATCTCTATCTATAGCTCTTGAAATAAGTTTAGTTTAATTTGCCTTATAATCATTTCCCCCTAAATTAGTTCCACCTAAACAGATTTGTTTTCATTGAGTAATTTTTAATTTTAAGCTGATTCGTTTCCAATCGCTTAAAATTTTCAGAATAAATTGCAATTCATCGACTTAATCGAAAAAATCACTTAGCTGTCAATGTTCCAATTAACATATTGCCTGCTCATTTATTTAGCCAACTTTTTGCAAACCGCCCGCCCACGCCTTTAAAAGCGGCCCAAAATAAATAAATAAACAAAATGCCTTCACACACATTTTCGAGTTCAATGTCTTTTACCCCAAAAAAAAAAATCACATTAAATTTAAGCTGATTCTGTTTTATTTTTTTGTTTGCATTCGGTTTGAATGAAGTCTGTATTTAAGTTAATGTTCGCACTGAAATTCGCACCGTTTTTACATTTTTTGATTAGCCTCGCTTAGTTAGTTAGTATGTAGATCACGTGGCCCGGCTGCTGGGAGTATTAAATTAATTAGTCGCGGCCCGCAATTGGCCCGATTCTGCGAATGTAGCTGGCAAATTGACGCATAACTCAATGCGTAATGTGTATGGCCGGGGGTGTAGCATTTCAAAACCAATAAATAATGTAAATTAATTAGAGTGGAATTTTATTTTGCGCTCACACAAACGCCTCAAACCACTCACGTACGTTCTAACACACTCAGAGAAAAGTATATCAAAAGTAGCTAACTTTTAAATCTCTTGAAATTTGGGGAAAAAAATATTCCTTCTTTTTATAATTATGTTGTAATAAATACAATACACAAATTCTTTATAATATTCTACTGTTTCTATGAAATAATATTACAATCCCTATAAAAATACTATTTACAAATATTTTACCAATAATTAAGGAACTTTTTGATTTAAAATTTGTCATATTACAAAAAAAACATAATCTTTAATTGATATATTTTTTGTACATATTCTATTTATATTTATTATATTATGTATTTGTTGTTTGTATCAATTTAAACAATATTCTTTCTATATAACCAGGTCTTTGAAATAAAGTTTAGATACTTATTAATAATGTTCTTAAATGATTCTTAAATAAAAAAATTAGCCACTTTTCCGAGTGCATTTAGATAAAACAATGATTAGTGTCGGCTTTTGCAGAGAGGACCGCAATTTTGCGCCCGATGCCTGGTAATTTAATTGAAAAACGTCAGCCCCCGGGCGGCCCAGACAAAGGCCGATAATACCCGTACTGTGTATCTGTATCTGAAATTTGCCGGGCGGATCAAGTTGTTTTTGTAGCCGTAGCTATTTGTTGTTGTTGCAAATATATATGTATGCAAACGGCACTTGGCACGTTCCGTGCCAGTGAAAAAACAAAAAAAAAAAAGCAACAGCGAAAAAAAAAATTCTCATAATAATTAAACGAAAAACGCGTTGATTGCATGCAATTTGCATTTTACGACTGGCGACGACGTGGGCAAACATGGCAATGAATGGGAAATGGGCATGGGAATGGGTTTGGGATTGGTAATGGTATGGGGAATGGGTAGCTCTCCGGGCCAGTTTGTATATCAGATATGTAAAAGGAATCCACTACCTACTCCTGGGCCAGAGGTGTGTGCGTGATTACAAGCAATACGTGACTTCGGATTTGGATTTTGACTGGCTGACATTATCTGGCATAGCTATGTGGCAAGTCGTCGTTGTTGGATGTTTAATACAAGATACTTTTGAAAGCAAAGATGGAAATATTGCATATATTAGGAAGAAGTTGTTTACAATTTATAAGGAGCAACGTTGCTTAATACAAGATACTTTTGAAAGCCAAGCTTAAATTGTTGCATATATTAAGAAGAAGTTGTTTAGAATTTTACAATTTATAAGGTTCTATCAATTGTTCAATTGTTATATTTATTTATTTCCTAAATTCCACTTTAATTTCACAATATTTTTTATTGATTCATCAAGTACGGTTCCCCGATAAACTTGTTTATTTCGAGAGACATACTTTGTTAAATAAATAATCCCCTCGTGAGTCACGCACTCATCACCTGGTGTTTCATTTCAACACCGGACCAGGGGCGATTGTTAAGGCAGGTCCGGACCCAAAAGCAGTAATTGAAACTCAATAAGCCAGAGCTATTATTATCAGGTTGGAGACTACTCCCTCCCCTACCTTAATAACTAGTCACCCCCTTAGATCCCACCACCACCGCACCTCGACAGGTTGATTGACAAATGATTCTGTGCGATTGGGTCGATTAGGCTAATTATAAATGCCAATGGGCAGGAGAACAGAGTGCCAGGGTGTCGGAGAATAAGTTTTAATTGCTCTGGGGAATCTAAATATTTAAGAATCTTTCGAGCTTTCATCATTTATTCTGGTTCTGCCCTCATTTCAATTGATTCACAAATTTATGTGTTTATAATAAATAAAAAAAACCAAATAAACATTTCCCCCCATGGTTAAAACAATTTTCATTTGCTAAAAAAGAAAAAGTTTTCAATCGTCAGCCGCCCCGTCGAGAGAAGATCAAAAGCGTTTTCCCAATTTTGCGGTTTTCCGAATTGCGTGGGTGGAAAATCAACACTTGGCCAACAATTTAAGCCATAATCACGTAATCCATTGAAAAAAATATTTGAAATTCTCCAAAGATTTACCAACATTATCCGCTGGCATATTTAATATATATATATATATAATATATATAGGGGTAAGCTTGTTCAAGGGGTGTCCAAACCCACTTTGGGAACATTGCCAATTTTCCCACCGAATGAAATGCAGGATTTATGTAGATGCAGAGAGAGAAAAAAAATAATTGGCAAACCCCAAACGTCATGATGATGAGTAATTATCGTTTGCGCCTGATAGAGTTGAAAACATTTTGCAACATTCTTGTAGGTACAAAAGTTCATTATGGTCAATGGGGAGGGGGGCGTGGTCGTCAAGGCGTCATTTTATTTATTTGCTGTTAATTAATGTCAAGCATTTCAATAAACAATTCAGAAAGGAAGAAGCCGAAGCCGTACAATTGAAATTTATGAATGCCTCTCTGGGTGGGTGGCGTTTCATTTCAGTTCGCATTTTCCCCTCACTTCGGTTTTCTATAGTACATATATCGTATATATATATATATATATTTTTTTTGTGCTGTTCGCAAGCTGTTTCATGCTTCACGGTGCATGAAATGCAACAGCAGCAGCAAAAGCAACAGCAGCAACAACAACAAAAACGATAAATTGGTTAAATGAAATTCGCGTTGTTGTAAATCATCAATGCAAATGCTGTTCAAACAATAGGCGCCAATGCAGGAAATTTTCAGAGGGTTTTTCTTTTTTTTTTTTCAACCAACCAACTGGTGTTGCTGGTTTTGGTTGAGCCACCACATCTCTCACACACACACACACCCTGGGTGTGTGTTTCACCTCAATTTGTGGGCAGCGAGTGCCACGCCCCTTCGTCCTGTATGTATCTACATCCATGCACACATCCTGGGGTGGCGGGGGAACAAGGGGATCTCCTGCGGCTTTGGGGGCATTGCGTGCAAAAGTTGCCGCCTTCTGCTCTGGCCAATGTCCTGGCCACACAGCAACAGCAACAGCAAACTGCAAAAACTACTGGGGAAGTCAAACAAAAAAAGATACAACACACCGAACCCAGAGTAAATTAAAGTTTGGAACTCTTTGGTACCCCTTTTTGATAGAGTCAGTAAACTAAATAAAAAGGGGGGCGCCTCTTGACTTTCAATGGAAAGGATTTTGTAAAGTTGTACAACTTTTACATTAAATTATATCCATTAATATATTCAGGATCCTTAAAAGATATTTGGTCAATTTAGGATAGAAGATTTGTAAGTTAAAGCAAATTAAATTCTTTAAATACTTTATAAAGATAGAGTGAAATTTATGCTATTATTTGCTGCACAGTACATACAACTAATAATTATTTTCCTGCAATTCACATCATAAACAACAAAAAACCAATATACCCCCCTCGAGCACTGAAAATGCAGGGCAATCAAACAACAACAAAAAAAAAGCGAGAAAACTTCTCATAATGGTCAACATGTTTGCATTGTGTGCAATTAACGTTGCAAACAAAAAAAAACAAGAAAACAGCAGCGAAATCGAAAAAAAACTTTGCAACAACAAAAAAGGAAAATCTGCCAACAAATGAAATATGCACGAAAACAATAATCAATGCGAATACTTGATACGGAGGAAATTGGCGGGGATGGAGTGGGGGGAGGGATTTTCATATGTGTTTATATGGCCCGTCCTCCACCTCCTCCTCCTGCTCCTTCTCCTCCTCCTCTCCCATATCGAAGCAGAGCAGTTTGCTCGATTAAATTTTTAAGTGCCGTGTCATTAAAATCGCGTGCGAGGTCCACTCGAGTTGTTCACTTTTGAATAATGGTCAAGGGGGGGTGGAGGGGGGTGGCGAAGAGGGAGGGGGGTCTGCTTTTGGGAAGGCGTGTTTGGCAGGCGATTTGCGAAAAGCGATTGCAAAAAGCAGGGCCAAAACAGCAGAAACGAGCTGCCAATTGCAAAAAGGGGGCGCAGACCACTGAATTTAATTCACTACCAGAACAAAAGGTAAAAGCATTCGGAAAATTACAGCATAGGAAACTGTTTTTAGTTTATTAGAGTTTATCAAAAAATTGGTAAGTGCTTCACTTATTAACTTTCTAGTACCAAAACAGTGATTTAGCTAGTCAATTGGATTGATTTCCTCCACCAGAACAAAGGTAAAGCATTTGGAAAATTACAACATAGGAAACGGTTTTTAGTTTATTATAAATTATTGAAAATATATTAAAAGATTCACTTATTAACTTTCTAGTACCAAAACAGTGATTTCGCTAGCCAATTTGATTAATTTCCCCCCCTATCAATTCCCCTTTCCTTTTAACCCGCAAAACGTATTCCAATTTATTCGGTTCAAGTTCAAGACTCAGTTTAATACATGAAGCGAAATAATGGCAGAGGGTCTATCATTAGGTGGTAAACACAGGTTGCAACATTCACACCCTCATTGTCATTACCATAATTATCATCGTCATGATGATTATCAAGCGTCATCATTATCATATGTCAATTAGCCAGGGCTTTCGGTTCACGAAGAACGAATAAAAGAATCACACTGAGGGAAAACGGGGGGTAGGGAAATGATTTCAGTTCTGTCATTAGGCCGAGGGAGGAAAAAAAAACCGAGAAAAGTAAAGAAGAAAAATAAAACCGAAATGAGCAAAAAGGCGCACTAATTAAAGCAACAACAGCGGGCCCCACTGAGAGAGTGGCTAAGTAATAAAGGCAACAACGGGCAAAGGAGAAAATTAATTGAGTTGGAAAACAGGGTCTGACACGGGCACAATACTCGGGGTGTTTCCACCCCAGAGCACCCAATCCAACCACCCCCAACTCGAACCCAAACCCACCCACTAAAGCAGAAGGCTAACCAGCCAACTTAAGGAGTGGCCGAATGGGGCGTTTAAATTAATGATGACTTTCCGCCTGACCCCCAACATGGCCACAACACAACATCGTCGTGGAGAGGCCCTCCACTTCCATTGGAATTGAAATTGAATTAAAAATTGTTTATTGTTAATTTGCAATATGCACACCGATACACATTCACATAATTAAAGCTATGCGACTAACTGAGGGCTGCCCATTAAAGCTGATTTGCCGCTTGACTTGGCCCACACTTACACACTCACACTAACTTGGTTTTTATTCGCGCATTTCGCATTTTATCAGGCATTACGTATACGAACCGTGTGCCGGCGACAAACAGTGGGAAGGGAAGGGGAGTGGGGGAGGGGAAAAAGGGCAAACCACAGGCAGGGCATATCCTGTGTTCTCTGCTCCAGGACATTCATGCATGGAATCCTTGTTTTTTTTCCCCTTGCTTTTCCTGCTCGTACATGGCACATCCGTATCGGGGAAGGAGGCAAGGGAGGACCAGGACAGGGCAGGGAAACGACGGCAGCTGGAATTTACAATGGCTGTCCCTGGCTCACACAAACACACACACAAACACACACACAAAACGCACACACACATGGCGCACAAATATAAAATATCCTGCCAGCTTGTGTGACGCTTCCTGTGTGGAGGACACGAACCCCAAAACTCAAACACACAGCACCAACCCACCCAGCAACCCACTGAAAATCCCACCCTAACGTTTATTTTGTCGCAGTGGCATTTCTCGCAGCAGCAGCAGCAAAAGCAGCGCAGCAGTTGTTGTTGTTCTTGTTGTTAGGCGTTGCTGTTGGCTTTATTATTTGTTTTTGTTTTTGCCGTTTTGTCCAGAGGCTCACAGGAAAAGGGGCAAAAATAAAACGGAAAGGGTCGGCTTTTGTTTAGGTGGGCGTGTGTGTGTATGTGTGTGTTGTGTACCCTAGCCCCGCCCCTTTCCCTGGCTCCCTTCTGCCCGCTGCTCTCTCTTTTCGATTTAAGGACATTCTCGGAAGCCCTTCTGGCATATACAATATATATATATTTTGTTGTTGCCTCTCGATTTAAACGCCAACTTTAGGCTTTGATTTAATAAAATATTTGATATAAATATTTCGTTGCCTTTGTTTTCGTTTTAAATTAAAATTCTGCCATGAACAGGAAAACAGATTTTCTGTTATTAAAAACAAAAACAGGAGTTAAACAATTCCAAATTAAAAAGAGAATATTTTAAGGAATACAGAAATCATAAAAAATCCCTTTAAAACAGACTTATTTGAAATTTTCCCACGATTCGAATAACATGCAAAATTCGCCCCTGTTTGCTCTTCAATCAACAACAAAAATAAGTAAATATTAAATAAATAAAGATTGCCCTTCTTCTTGGCCCTTCCTGGCACTTGAAAATTATGATTTAACTTTCGCCAGGCGAATGATGAAAATGAAATTTGTTCAAGCACTTGGTGTGCACGCGTGGACGCACAAAATGAAACGTGACGAGTGCCGACAATTGTTGCACTCATCCCCCCTTAACTTTACTTATCCTCCACTCCTCCACTGGAAAAAAAACAAGACCAAAATCCTTAACTCACCCCCTGGGAAAAAAGCAGAGCACGTGCCTGCGACTTCGAGCCCGAAACAAATGTTATTTTTATTGTTATTTCAGTTATAACTTACTTCCCATCCACCGCATCTCCTCCTCCTCCAACTCCCCTCTTCCACTCCTGGTTTTTAACCCTTTTCTGCGGTTTTCCATCACTCATAGAGATCCGTAACCCAAACAACCCCCAAGCCATATATACACCATAAATATATCCATTGCATGTTCAACTCAAATTAGCTGAAAGCAATTTTCAGGGCACCATCAGAGCATCGGAGGAAATGGAAGCCACCAACATGGGCACCCATGGGCCATGCGACATTTTACCCAACCAATATTTGATACTTCAGTTTAGTGTATTTATTTTTCTCACTTCCCCCCTCAAAAAAAAGAGATTTAACTCGTAATAGATTAAATTGCCAACTGTGCAAAAGTTGTTATACCCTTGCAGAGTGTAATTTAAATTTGCAACCTAGAATGTATCTTTAGCTTTAGGAAAGGGTATTCTAATTTTCGCTACCCAAAAACTATTCCTCCTTGCTGATCTTTTTTTTTTTTCTTTTTGTCAGGTCTACTGTAATTCAGTATTAGCATTTTGTTAATTAAAAGCAAACTGAACTAAGCTGAATAATTCAACAGAGACAGATACAGATACACACACACACATATATAGCGACAAAAGGGAGAGATGCAGATACATATATACATATGCTTGTCTGTAGCTGTCTCAACAGGGATTTTCTGTGGGAGAGACAGACGCGCAGATAAATGGAGGTTTTATGCAAAAGTCCTTTGGATAATGCGTACAAATCTTTTGTCTCAACTTGGGTTGGGCATATGTATATATATATATATATATATATATATACGTACATACATATATGCAGGATTGAAGGAGTTTATGGTAAATGCAGAGACACAGAGATACAGAGCTTCTCCGACTTGACTTGTTAATCTTCAGCATGGGATTGAGGAGTTTTTGATTTGTATCTTTGGAATTAAAATACTCAAAGCCGAATAATAATTGCTATTATTATTACAAGGGATTTAAAAAGAAGGATTTTATTCAAGGAATTTAATTTCTAACAGCATTTAACCTTTTTTAATTATTAAGCACCATTAATTCGGATGTCTGGCTAAATGTAAATGGAGTGCCAGGGGGAAAATTAAATATTTGAAGTCTGTCTGTCGTCTTACAACCCTTTCAGTTTCCACAAACCACTTCAAATACAAATTCGCAGCGCTGATGAATACATTTTCCTTTGGCTTTCCCTTTTTCTCGTGTCAACTTGTACTTTTTGTGCTGTACCCACCAAAATCGTGGATAGCACACACTCACACTCAATCGCTGTGACAAAGTATTCTAGTAAAAGTTTTCCGCAACTTTGCCCATTCCCATTTCCATTCCCTTCCATTTTAATGAAGGCCTGGCGGAGATCTGGGGGGGGATCTGGAACCAGGGACCTGGGATCTGGAGTTTCGAGACAACGCTCATCAGCAGCTGGAGCTGAGAGGAGCTGCCTGCCTCTTACTTCTGGCTGGCACTGCCACTTTCGAATCAGTTGACGCCCACAGGCGAAACTTTTGCTGCTGCAGCCACGGATAAATATATGTAAATCAGGCGGCAGCAGCAGCAGCAGCAACAGCAGCAGCTACAACAATTGTCGTTGGCAACTTGTGAAAATCAAATTAAGCAGCAAGATCTTTCGGGTTGAAAAGCGACGAAGAACGAAGGAGTAACTCGAGGATGGTGTGGGCGTTGTGGCAAGAAAGTGTTGCATTTTGTTTGCACTCAAAGAAAAAAGTAGCAAATAACGAAATACCATCATTTAAAATGGATGGAAAATGTTTTTCGGTTTTCGAATGGAAAGGAATACAACAATTGTATCTTTTATAATAAATATATGTCTCCGAAAGTTTACTTTTATAATAATAAAATATTTCATTGTAGTTGCAAAAACTAAATACAAATTTCAATTAAATTATGATGATTTATAGCCAAAAAAAAAATCACTTTAAACTATTACTTGAAAGACTTTTCCAAAGTATTTCCTATTTTCGAATATTTCTCCGACTGCATGCCATAAACTTTTGCTGTTGCTGGTACACTGCGACAAATGCAGACAAAGTCAACAATGTCACTGGTGTGCTTGGGCTGTGTGCCAACATTTGGATAACTTGAAGGGAAATTGCAAAGTGAAGGAAAATGCTGTTGGGGATGGGGGCTACACACACACACACACACACTCACACAGGGACATAAAAAGGGCAACTGTAAAACACAAGAGAGGAGAACTGAAGGCAGAAATTTTCCTGCATCCATCCCAAAAACCATTCCACTACAATGCACCAACCAACCAACCAACCATCCAACCACCCACTTCTTCGCCATGTAGTTTTGCACTGATTTCACTTGAAAGGCTTAGAAAGGAGGGAGGAGGAGGATCGGAGGATGGGAGGACGGGAGGCGATGGGAATGGGAAATGAGGAGGGGAAAAGTCCAAGTTGGCATACGAAATTGAATTGAAGTGCGCTTCAGTTTGTGTTGCCAGGCAGAAGGAAGTAGTTAAGTGAACTCAAGGGAAAAGTTTTTCGTGCAAAGAGGAAAATAATAACGAGAAAGCGGGGAGAACGACGACGACGTGACGTTGCCATCACCAGCAGCACAAGGAGCAGGAAAAGCAGCAGAAGCAGCAGCAGCAGCAACAGCAGCAGCGGGAAAATAAACTTGGGAAGATGCCGTCGAGAATCGACCAGTCGGATGCCTCGGGAAGAGTGCAGAGAAACACTTGAAACTCCTAATCCCATTTAATTCCTGCTTGTCTGTGATGCAATTAAAAAGCTCCCATTCTCCTTCCTAAGTTCCCCGAAAGATCTGCCACATTTCCATAAAGTTGGCCAAGTCCCCTTAAATAACTACAGGGTATCCCAGGAAAAGTTTCCACCAAAGTTTCCTTTTATTGGCAATAATTCTGCTGCAGTTGCCAAAAACAAAATACAAATTCGGTACAAGTTAGAAGAGAGTCTCTAGTCTCTCCATTAAGTGGAATTAAATAACTTCGGTGCGACAGAATTCAGTCATCTATCTATCTATCTATTCTTTTATTCAATTTGTTATGCAAATTACAAAAAACGATTGACGAGGGCCGAATGCTAAAGTTAAGTGACTGTAATGGATGGAAAAAATGGAATGTATACCGAATTAAAATAAATACTCAAGCCAAAACACAAAAAGGGATACTCAACAAAACTTTTAAATCCTCAGGATAGGAAGATGCCTCGAAGGGTCAATCCTTTCCTTGCAACAACAACAACAATAGATGGTGAAAACTTTGCTCTTAAAATGTCAACAGAAGGTCAGTTTCCAGTGTCTTGCCAAAACCCATCTTGGAGATTCCAAACACAAATTTAGCTGGCATTGATAAATGTGTTGGCTTGTCAAAGTTTGCTGTTTCCCATTCATCCACCCAACTCCATCCCCATCCCCATCCCCATCCCCTTTCCCACCCCCCTTCACGCAGCCACTGAAAACTTGTCTCATTTGGATGATGCTTCCGAGAACAACACACCACAAACGCACATTTCTCTCTCAGAAAAATAAGTTAGATAAAACAAACTACAACTGTTTCTGCGGCTGCGACCACGCCCCCCTTTAAAACCCGCCCACGCAGTCGCAGGCAAGTGTCAAGTGTGGTATGCAAATGTGCCACAGGCGAAAATGTTCGGAATTCGGTCTGAGGAAGCTAAAGAATACACACAACCGAAGAGACCAAGAAACTGAAGACCGACACAGATTTTCATGTGATTTTAATTTATTGTTCAAGTTTGTCGCTCGTCGCACTTTTTTCTGCTTCTTCGGACAGCCAAAACAAAAACAATGTAAATCAAAACCGAAGAGAGCTAAATAAAACAAATAGTCACCAGAAACAGATGTATAAATACATTTTTTTATCAGCCATCACTGAAGGAAGGCAAAATAGATTCAAAATTTAAATAAATTAAAAGGCCAACGAACAGCAAACAGCACACAATAAAAACTAAAAAGGCGTTTGTGCAATTTGTACCAAGCTAAACAAAATAATTTCTCGCCGCATTTCGTAGTAATAAAATTATAATTTTATTTTCGACTTTTTGCTCTGGCCTCGAAATGCAATAATTCACGAAATATATAGACAATACGTGGTATATATGTACGTACGTATGTACGTGCAAACATCAATATGTGCGAGCACAATGGATCTCTATCTTTTATATATAGTATATATGGCTATGATAAATTCAACAGAAACCGAAAACGCCTTGCTGAATATTTATTTGCCTTAGCGAATTTTTCAGCAGCCGCAGCAGCAGCAGCGGCGAGCAAAGAAAACAAAATATTACGCATACGCCGCATTGAACATGTCAGCAAATGAGAAATACCCTGCAAATAAATCTCAAGTGCTTTGGTCGGGTTTACTAAACAATGTATTCTATATATTAGGTGAGATACTTTAGATACTTAGTATCTTGTAAATTATTTATTAGGCAATCTAGAGATTTTATTTAGAAATATATACTTCTTGAAAAGTATAATTATCCGGTATAAAAATCAGTGTAAATTTTGATCCACCTTTAATTTTACGTTCTTCCCGTGTTCTCGGAAAGATTTTCAAAAAAAAAATTGTTCGCTATTTTTAGGAATTGTTCATCTTTGCTGTTGCTGCTGTCGACGTACCTCCTCCTCCTCCTCCGTATTTGGGGGCCATTAATTATATACATAGAACAGGGTCGGCCCACGGCGGGGGAGAGTTAAATCGATTTTCAAGTGCTCGAGAATCTCTTGAATCTCTTCCCCAACTCAACGCATTGGAAATAATAAAACAAATTAACTTGTTTGTTTATTAATTAAAAGTGTGTGTTTGCATTTAGCCGGCGGGTGGGCGCTGGCCTCGAAATGGGGGGCAGGTGGGGCTCTGGATCTCTGTGTTGGGATGGAGTGGAATGACATCGCCAGCGGCTAAGTTTTTTTTTTTTTGCTTTGACTTGCCCCGCCGCGTTCAAACATTTCCATTGAAATTACGCGCTGTCTGATTTTTAACGATTTTTTTCGTTGTTCTCGTTTTTTTTTCTCGTATTTTTTTGGGCACATTTTTCACACGTAATTCTGACAGTTTTATCCGACTCTGGCCCGGAGAGTACGTGCATGTGTAGGTTTTGTATCTTATTTTGGAGTGTATTTCATTTTCGTATGCCAAATGTGCGAACTGTCATAAATTTTATGGCATGGAGGGGAAAATAAAAAAACAACAACAAAAAAAAAGGAAGGAAAGCTACGAGCACTGGGGAGCGTGCTGAGTTTTTTTTTTTCGTTTTTTGGTTGGGGGTGAGTTTGGGCCATGAAATTTCGTATTCAGTTTATTTTTCTTTTATTTGAATTTTTTATTACTTTTGCTTGGAGAGAGATCAACAGAAAAATATGTGTGTGTGTGTGTATGCCATTGGTGTCAAAACTTTATATACACCGGAGGGGGGGAGGAGGGGCTTTGGAACACAACCTGCAGTTTAGAGGTTTGTTTTTATTGGCCAGATTTCTCTAAACTAAAGAACCACAAATTGGCTGATGGAGATTTTTATGAGCTTCGATTTGTTTCGGTTTCCAATACTACAATGTATGTATATCCTGTGTATATCCATGTATAACCGAAACTCAATACATTTCCTCTTATTTGATGTGAAAAATCTGTATTTGAAATGTTTTGTAGCATGTCCAAACGAAACGCTCGAATTTCATTACAAATTCTTTGGAATGGAAAATGACCACAAATGGAAGGAACAAAAAAAAAAAAGAAGAAAAATGTGGAATGTTTTCCGTTTATTTCATTTTTATTTACGGTTTTGGTTTTTGCAGAGTTCTGCGGTTCCGTTTGTGTATCCAACAGTATCCAACCAACAGTCATGTGTCGATGTGGGTGTGCGGTTTAGAAAGTTTCATGTTTTGATGTTCGGCGAGGTTTGGGTTTAGTTCGCTTTCATTAACAAAAATAAAAAAAATAAAAACAAAAGCTGGACCCTCCATCATACTCCCTAATGAATCAACTAATTTGATTTTTAGCAGACGGCAGGCAGATAGATAACTTGCATTCTAGTATTTTAAATAAAGGGTCCGACGAAATAACTAACCAACCAACAAGCAAACAGCCCCGGAGAATAGTTTCACTGAATTATCAAACACACTCTCACAATATAATTATGCATATTAGTTGGGTTGGTAGTGAGTTGCTCTCGCACTCTTCTCGGGCCCCAAGTTTTTACGGGCGCAAAATAATTTTAATTGCAAAAGTTTTTTAATTAAAAACTGCCACCACCCCCTGCCTGTGCAGCTGCACAAAAAATAACCCGAACACAAAACAACAAAAATAACAATGAAAGATACTTTTCTCCATCAAGCGTGAAAAAGTAGACTTACTCGACTCCATTTAGTTCTGGAAATTCTTTTCGGGCTAATTGGCACTCACCTGCAAAGAGAGAGAGGAGAAAAGATGGGAGAATTAAAACGAATTCAGCAAATGCAAAATTGTTTGTATCTTATAAATGCGCAATTTAAAACAATCAAATTCAATTTAATGTCAGCGAGAAAAGGGGGGCGGGGTTGGGGGGAGGCTATATACCACAACCACACAATCACACACACTAATGCACACTCACACACACACAACCACAAACAGAAACACACACACAGTCACACATATTCACGCAGAGGCAATTAATGTGACGCATAAATAATTTATTGACATTCGCAATGACAATTGAATGGGTAATGGTAATGGTTAGTTAGCATAGAGCAGGGGGGGCGGTACGAGGGGTCCAGAAGCGGCAACATCATGGATTATGCGACAAATGTGCAAAGGCAACAGCAAAGCCGCAACAGCAAGCCATCTGTGAT
Source organism: Drosophila setifemur (assembly GCA_021224005.1). NCBI lineage: Eukaryota > Metazoa > Arthropoda > Insecta > Diptera > Drosophilidae > Drosophila > Drosophila setifemur. The sequence continues at coordinate 9,541,846 of JAJJHY010005742.1, forward strand.
TGGCAACACAATCGCAAATCCGTCAAAAGCAGCAGCAGCAGCGGCAGCGGCAGCAGCAGCAGCAAACATTTAACAGATAGACAGAGTTGCGGAGCGGGGCGCTCCTTTTGCAATGCAACTTAATCTGCCACGAGACATTTCTGTTGTCTGCCTATACGAAAAGTCCATAAAAAAGAACAAACTGATTTAGTAGCTCCTCTAAAAATGCTTTATGGAACTGGTTTTTGGCCTGGCCTGGTCTGTGGAGCGCTTCTTGTTTTTCGCTACTTGCTGTTCACGAATGCGAATTTATGATTCTTGGTCGGCGGAAAGGAAAGAAAGTGGAATTTTTTAATTAAAAATCATAGTTACTATTCTATTGGATTGTAAATTATTATTTAGTATTTCTTTTAATTTCATAAATTTTAATTTAAGTTTACTTCTTGATTGGAAAAGAGATGTGCGGAAAATTCATCTTTTCATTGATTTCTTACAGAATCTTACGGAACGGAATTTATATATTTTTTAATATGCATCTTATTTTAATAGTGATGAGGAATTTCTAATTAAAAAATAGTAGTTTTAATTCAATAAATATTCATTTAAGTTTTCTTTTCGATTGGTAAAGAGTTGTGGGGAAAATATTAGTTATTACTCTATACGTTATACAAAAATATAACTTATAGATACAAATATTTTTCAATCATTTTTTTTAAAGCATTCCTTTTTTATGTCTTACTACATTTATATTTATTCAATTAATATTCATTAAGTTTTCTTTTTAATTGGTAAAGAGTTGTGAGGGGAAAACAACAACCTTTTATTGATTTCTTACAGCATTCCTATGTTATTTCTTTCCCATTTTATGCCTAGCTACATTTATATTTATTTGATTTATCTCTAATTAGCTAAACTCGTATATTTAACTTACTCCCCACATGTTCTATGCATTTGCATCTTTTTCATGAAAGGTTAGGCAGACTGCCAACATCAGAAGCTGGAAACTTTCTAATTACGCGGCGGCCACGTCGCCATAAACCAAAACCAAAGGCAAAACACTTTTCTCCGGCCAGAAACGTCTAACTGTTGGCTGTCTCTCTCCGCGTTGGCCATTAATCAAGGGGGAACAGCCAGTCATGTTTTTGTGGAACCGAACTACTAAGAGGCAACCACCAAGCCACCAAAGCACCACAAGCCAAGCCAACGATGATGTGAAGCGCTGAAGAGATTAGTGGAAGCAAACAGCTTCGAATAACTTAATTAAATGGAACCACGTTTGGCGCCTACCCACTCAGTTTTTTCTGCTCCTCCTCCTCCGACTCCTCTCCCTACTCCCCCTCCTCCTCCTTCTCCTACTCCTATTCAAGTAGCTTCAATTAGCCGACTGAAAGCGGCGACAATGTCATTTACGAGACCTCTCGAGATTGACTTTTAATGACCGGAAATAAAATAAGAACGTTGCGAGAACAAATAAACGAATCAAGAGGAGCCAGTGCCACAGCCAGAACCATAGCCAGAACCATAGCCAGATCCAGAGCCAACTCCATCTCCAGCTCCTACTGAAAATATTTAAGAGTTGGACCCGCCAAAAGAGAAACGAGAAAACAAAAATGATAAAATTGCGGTTTTTCCATTGTCAGAAAAAAAAATGTGAAAAAAAAGAAGGAGAGACCCCGGCAGAGGCAGCCAAATGAAAAATGTTTCAAACTGCCGCCCATTTGCCTGTCCCCGGACCAGTCCCAGTCCCAGTCCTCCTCCTCCTCCTCTTCCTTCCCTTCCACGTCCTTCCCGTCCACTCCCTGGATCGTGATGAGGCTGGCTGATGACTACGATGGCAGCGAAAGGCAAAGCAAAAGAGCCGCACAACTCCAACTCCGACTCCCCACCCCACCTCCAAGTGGAAGCCAAAGTTGGAGTCTGAGCTGGAGTCGATTCGATTCGACTTGGGTTGGGCCTGGCTTCGTCGAGTTGATTTAACAAAATAAAACCGAAAAATATCTGACAGAACGTTGGCTAAGCGAAAAAGAATGAGCTGCGAAATATTAAATACCCTTTTTTTTTTTAAATAAATAAAAATATTTGTTTTACTTTGAGATCATAATAAATAATATTTGAAATATTAATGCTTAAAAATGTATTTAATTTGAGTAACATAAATCGTATGCAAATCGTAGGTGCAAATTATTTTGCAACTTTCATAGGAATAAAATGAAGATGTTTAATTTGTTTCCAAAACTAAATCATTAAATGATTTTTTAATAATAAAAACTTGTACCATATTTCTTACGGAATCTTTCCTATCTCAAATTTATTTTTAAAACTTTTTCAAAAAGTGTTTTTCTGATATTACAATTAAATACAAAATAATTCAAAAAAAAACCTACAAATGCACGGTGTTTAGAATTCGAAATTATGAATATGAATTCGTATATATATACATATCCCCGACCGATTTCCAAGTTTTACAACTCCACAGTTTTGCTTTGTTATTCCCCCTCAACTTCTCCCCCTCCCTCCCTCCCCCCTCAACCCCTTCTGAAGAGGGGGAAAAATTCCATGCCCGGGGGCTGAGAGATTCATCTTCTTTCGGTAACTCTGTTCGCCGCTGCTCTTCTGCTCATTGAATTGATGAGTTTCGCCTCAAATGAGTTCAAAAGGTTAATAAACGTGCCTCGGCTCGCTTTGGTTCATTTGAATAGCTTCAAATAAAGCAATTTATCTAATTGTTTGCATTTGACAACGGCCCCGCCCTCCGCCCCCTAGAAACACGCTCTCAAAATTGCCCCACAGCCCCAGCAAACATTTTATTTTGTATGCACAAAGAAATACCTTGTGTTTTTTGTTGATGTATTTTTTTTGAGTCTTTTTTTTTGTTGCCGGTTAAATTATGCCAACGAATGCAAATTGTAGCTGACAATTATTGTGGGTGGGCGCGGGTGTGTAGGCGGCAGAGTTCAATTGTTGTTGTTGTTGTTGTGTCGTTGTTGCTAAATTGAGCAACACCAAGTGCCAAAAAATAAACCTAAAAATTGCTGCCAGCACTTTGGCAATTTAATTATAGAGCAGACGACGGCCAGAGCAGCCACTTGAAACGGGGTCCCCCAGAAAAAAATACAAAAAAGCAAGCAAGAAAAAAAACTAACATAGCTACAAAAAAAAAAACCAAACAAACACATTTAGCTTTGTATAGTTTCTCTCTAAAAGCTGATTTGGCAATTGGAAGCCACTTGAGACCCGACTCTGAGAGTGGGGCCAAACTTTTTGGCTCGGCTAAGATGCTGAATGTGAAAATTGAAAGCGGATTGCGGGGGAAGAGGAGATGCAGATACAGTTGCAATGCGGTACAGTGAAGATTGGTGTGAGTGGAAACCCGGTGGTGGCATAATTGTACGAAAGGGAATTCAGAACTTAAGCAACTTGAAATTTTTTAAATTTCTCTTTCTTTGTCTATAGTTTGTTGTATTTTTTGAAAAGTTTTTTCATTTTAATTTATTTGTATTTTATTATTGTTTAATATTTGTTACCATATGGTTTTTATTTGATATATGACTTTACTTTGGATTTTATTTGTTGCTATATTTGTGCTTTCCTCTTTTAATTTAAAATTATTTAATATTTTATTATTATTCCACATATATTACCATTCGATAGTTGATTTATCTAATTATTTTTTATGTTGCTTTTGAATAATAACCCCTCAAAAACCTCTAAAAAACCACAATAAACATAAATTTTAATGGTTTTTGGTTAACTCTATTAAGCACCGTCGACAGTATATTATTTTGGCACAGTCTCAAATGTATTGGCCAGGTGGGAGCAGCTCTATCAATAGATACAGATAAATTCACAGGCAAAACATGCAGATGGGAAGATCGAAGAGGAGAAGGAGGAGGAGGAGGGAGGGAGAGGAGAGGAGAGGAGAGGAGNNNNAGGGGTAGGAGGAAAAGCTGAGTACTGCGGTTGGTTGGCTTTTGTTAATTTATGCAAATTGCATGGTGACCAAATGTCTGGGGAGTGAACAAAGTGCCCGTCATTAAGTAGTCTAAGCAGCGAGAGGCCACAACTCAAACTATTATTGATTAAGTGCCGTCATTATTCGCAGCAATTAAAATAATTAATTAAATACGTGCAAGTTTTTAATGGGCGAAGATCGGAAGAGGGGGAAGATGGGGGCGTGGCAGCGCCACTTAATAACATCTTAGATCAGCTTTCAGTTTCAGCTAAGCTCGACTTAGTTCAGTTCTGTTCGGCTCAGTCAAGACTCAGCGACAAGTTGAGTGTGGAAAAATCAATTTGCATATGCAAATTGGTTGCCATAACAATAGCCAATGGTTGTTGTTGCTTTTGTTGTTGTTGCCGTTGAAGTGTTAATAAATATATATATATGAAAAAGTAACTAAAAGCCACCGCGAACAGGCAAACAATATGGATATAACAGCTGGCGGACATACAGGCCAAATAAAAGCCCCGAAAAAATAACGTCCAATTTTATGACACAACCGATTTGCTTGCTTGCACTCTCACAAAAAATAAACACAAAAACCATAATAATAATAAATAAATAAATATACAAAAAAATAGGAGAGAAGGGGCGATGTGGGTGTGGCAGGTTGGTTGTGTGGCATTGCGTTGCGTTTTTCCTGCCTGATTTATGCACTCGCCCGGACAACGACAATCAACATCACTCATACGCCATGTTGTGCGTTGTTTGCCACCGCTTGAAATTAATTATGCAAATAATACGCTTTCCCCTCTCCCCCTCCCCCTCACCCCCGTTCCTGTGTTCATGCACAATATTGGCTAGACATTTACTTGGTTATGCATGCATGACCGGGCAAATTGAATTTGTCTCTGTGCGGCTTCAATAGATATATAGTAGATATTCGATCAGCTTTTTACCATACAATGCAACCGACCCGCCGCCGCCTTTATTTTGTTTGCGCATTTTAAAAATGGCATTTAACTGAAAAATGATTTATGCACGTTGGACCGTTTAAAGGCAAAACAACAACAAAAACTCTAAATAATAAAATATGCACAAATTTAAAAAAGTACTCAACTGATTTCCATAGAGTTTATTGATTCCTTTAATGCGATTTTATTTACCAATGATACAAAAGAAAAACCATTGGAATAAGGTTATTTTATTTATTTCATTTCACCAAACAACAAAAAAAAGGTAATTTTCCTATACAAAAGCAAAGCCCAAAGAATAGAACAAAGTAAACAAAAACCGAACCAAAAAATAAAAAAATCGTAATAGGCTTAAACACAATATTCATAATTAATATTGAAACGAGGGCTTTAATGCCTTTCCCTGCTCACGAACCTGTAACTTATTGGCTCATAGCAAAGGGGGATTTGCAGGGGTGGGGGGGGAGGGGGTTTTTTACGTTGAAGAAGAACAAATAAATAAACGACATATATGCCATTTGAAGCGCAGTGAACTCGTTTCCCCCCCCAAAAACACAGAGACCAAAACAGAATGCGAGCAAAAAAGAATTTTTTTTACTTATTTTTCCGTTTTCTTTTGCGGTTTTTAATGTGCCACACGTCTGTGCCCGCCCCCCCCTTTCGACGCCTCTGCGTGCCTGCCTTTGCGGGTGGTCTTTGTCAAATGTACATATACACACCATACACCATATAGTATTCCGTTCCGTTCCGCCCTTCCACAATCAGTTCGTATACGTATTTTGTGTGTGTTTGCCTGCTCTTGTTAACTTGTTCGCTTGTCGTTTCATTTGGTTTCGTTTTGGTTTCATGACGTGCCTTTGCCTTTCATGTCACTAAATTTGATTTTGTGTCGCAGACAACACGGCAGCCGCAAAGCAGCAGCAGCAACAACAAAATTATGGCCATTAAATTGGCTTTTTTGTACCAATACTCGCCGCCCTCCATCAATTTCCCCCACACCCACAAAAATACATTCGAATAAACATCCAGAAAGCAAGTCGATGATTAAATACACTTTCAGTTTTAGAAGAACATTTAAGCTTATTTCAGGTGCTAATAAGTATCTTATAAGTTTAGTTAATGATCAAATATATCTAAAATAAAATTCCCCTCTCTGTAGCCCACTAAAAAACCCATCAACTCTCCTTAGATACATTAGAGTGCTCCCTCCTTCGTTTGGTTGTGGTTTATCTGTATCTGTGTATCTACTCATTCATTTATTATTGATATTAGCCACGCATTCCCATTATAAATGACAAATTTTCCATTTACTTTCAGTGCCGGTCTTTTGGACAGTTTAATTTCATTTTCCCCGCTCTATATATCTATATATCTATCGTATCTGTTGTTCCTCCTTGTTTATTAGCCACACATTTACCACACATTTTTTTCCGCCTCTCTCTGTTTCTGTTTGTAATTTCACACCCGAGTGCCTTAAATGCTTAATAATATGTCACATCATGGCGAAAGGTTTTTGAGCTCAGCAGGAAGGGGGGTTATGAAGGGGGACGGCATTATGAATTCGGCGCCACTGCGTCACACGCTCGAGTGCCCGAAAACAGAGGCGAACATTTGTAGAGTGTGACTTAATTGAAAGATCTGGGTAACTATTCATAAAAATACAGATACAACAACAAAAACAAGAAAGGAAGGCTAGCTTCGGTACCCGAAGCTTAGAATACCCTTGCAGACCAGTTGCCTTTAAACTGTTCCATCGATTGTATGGCAGCTATAGGATATAGTGATCCGATCTTTGGTTTTTAAATTTCTAAAAAGGCTTTAATGTCTATGAAAACTGTTTTTCTCAAGAATGAATTAATTTTCTTGAAAAACACCAGAGTTATGCTCAATGACCCATTTTCTCTTATCGTTCCTATGGCAGCTATAGGATATAGTGGTCCGATTTTAATGAAACTTTCAGGATATGTCAAAATAGTTATTAATAAGAGTTTCCTAAGAAATAAAAAAAATATCTTTAAAAATGGCGAGTTTATGGCACTTTTTCCCAATCGTTCCTATGGCAGCTATGTGATGTAGTGTTCCGATTCCGGCCGTTCCGACTTATATACTACCTGCAACAGATTGAAGGGTTGGTGCAAAGTTTCAGCCCGATAGCTTTTAAACTGAGAGACTAGTTTACATAGCAACCGACAGACGGACAGACAGACAGACAGACAGACAGACAGACAGACAGACGGACAGACGGACAGACGGACAGACGGACAGACGGACAGACGGACAGACGGACATGGCTAGATCGACTCGGCTGGTGATGCTGATCAAGTATATATATACTTTATAGGGTCGGAAATGACTCCTTCACTGCGTTGCAAACTTCTGGTCAAAATTATAATACCCTCTGCAAGGGTATAAAAAGGGGAGACGTAATGGAAAATATGTGCGGGATAATTGACAAATTTGGGTTATCTGAAGGGGGGGAAACGTTTTGTACTCAATTGGCGCCCTGATTACCATCATTTTATCTCCTTTTTTTTCACACCCATAATTTGCACACACCCAAGAATCTATCTATCACACATAAATACAAATTTCACACCTACAAATATTTGTCACTCAAAAAATGTGTTAAAAGAGATATGACAAACAAGGGGTTAATAATACATCATTCGTAATGCTTAAATTATATTTAAATAAACACACAAATCATACATATAAAGTATCTATCAAATTATCATATTATGGAATCATTTTCCCCGGCATTTCCTCTAGAGATATCCAATAACTCGTTTAGACACATTTTCCGCTCCGGTCAACATCAATTTTCCTTCTATCTTTTTTTTTTTTTTTTTGATTAAAGCGTCAAAAGGGAAACTATTCCGATAATCTATCTACAGAGGGCCCTGATATGGTGGGAAGGCCAAAAAAAAAAATAAAGGGAGAAAAAAACCACTTGAGTTCGAGACTGTTTCTGTGTGGACATTGTGCGTCATGTCGTCGTCCACGCAATTGCCACCACCGAAGCGAACTGATCCGAACGCAACTGAACTGAAGCCACCACCATGGGCATTACTACTCCGGTCCCCGCTCCCCGCTCCCTCCTCCTCCTCCTCCCTCGACTACTTCCAGCAGCAGACAGAGGGCGACCTTTTATGGCATTGGGATATGGACCCCTGCGGTCGTTTGCATTGCAAAGCGTGCAACGCAAGAGGGGGCAGGGGTGGAAAACCTAGGGTGGGGGGAAAACTAAGGGAGGGAGGGAGAGTGAGCCGAGGCAGAGGCACAGAGGGTATTCTGTAGAGACTGGCCAATGCACTGTCAGCAAAATTGACAAACTACTTTTAATACATATATTATTCCCTCGCCTGAGAATAGAAATTAAATGAAATATTAAATATACATATAACTAAATACATTTTATATACAAATTTAAAAGCAAGTTTGTAGTAGAAATTAAATGTATATTTATGCTTCTGGGATAAGTTTGTTATTGGGAACTTTATTATATAAAAATGTTATCTAATTGGTAAAAAAATTTATAAACATATTTATTGAGGAAATTTTTGATTAGGGAAAAATTAATTATGAACCAAGCTTTTTTACCTATCTTAAAACATAATGAATTTTAAAATGAATAGTTAAATAGTTAAAATGTAGAGTTTAATACTTTGTAAGCATTTTAAAATGTCCAGTTTCTCTTACAAGTTATTTAAAATGAAAATTTCTTTGAATTTAATATGATCCCAAAATGTCAGGTTTTTTTTCGAGTGCAGGAGAGGGTCGCGGGGGTTTGTGCTGCCGTGGCAGGGGCTAACATGATTTGCACGCTTCGTTGCTTCGGTTGCATTTAACATGCCTGCGGATCGAAGGGGGGTGGGGCGGGTGAGATGCAGGGGCAGGGGCAGTGGCAGGAGCAGGGGGCGCGCCAGAAGGTGAACTGATGGCGTGTGGTTTTTGCCGCCGCTGCGGTTTCAATTCAAGTGTCCGTCCATTCGTCTATCCCCTGTCCCTGCCCCAGCCCCGTCCCCCATTCAATCCAGTTTTCAGAGCCACCGCATTTGGTTACAATTCGGTTTTCAAGCTGCGGCGCCGCAAAACGCGTTTCATTCTCTGCCAGCAATTTCGTTTCGTTTCGTTTTTCAGCATTCAGTTTTTAGCTTTCGGTTTTTGGTTTTCAGTTTGCAGTTTGCAGTTGGCTCTTTGCAGTTGGCTCTTTGCAGTTGCCTGTTTGCAGCTATCGTGCTGTGCATGTTGCAGCGCCATAAAGTGCACTGCAACTGCAACTGGCCGAATGCCGAACCGTAAACTCAATATGGAAATAAATTATGACACTAATGCCGCAAACGAACGAGACAAGATCGAATTTACCCACATCCACCGCCACCTCCTCTACCCCAGAGTATTGTTTGTATTTGTAGTTTTGTGTGCCCCTGTCCGTGTCGTGTTGTGCCGTATAAATTATTTAGCGGCGCCTAATGGCAATTAGTTGCAAGTGACACGCGGCAAATCAACGAAATATGGCTAGGTGCGGCAGTTGCAAGGGGGGTTGGGGAGGGGAAGGAAAAATGAGTGGAAATGTTCGAATCATCGCTTAGTCTGTGCCAGAGTTATGGGTCGTAAATAATGCTCATATTTACTTTCGGTAGATGGCTATACTATGGAGATAAAATGTGCTGCAGTGTATCTTTTAACACTCAAATGGGTTTTGTTTTTTTTTTTGGGAAACTCATTTGGGAAAACTAGTTAAATTTAATATTTTTGTGGGTTATCATTCAATTTAGTTTGTACTTAAATAGTTTATTGCATTTTTGAAAAGGGCTTTAAAATAGTTAATTAGTTTTTAAATACTTCAGTAAATGGTAATAATTTAATGACACTTTTTTAACAAAAGAGTAAAATTTTTAACCACTTTGGGAATGTTATTTTATGACTACTATAAAATATTTCATATTTTTAAGGGATAGTTACAAATCAATGCTAAAGGCTCATTTAATAAGTTATTCTAGCTTTAGTTATTAAAAATAGTAATTTAACGATATTTCCCAACTTATAAGAAATAACTTACTATCAAATGTTTGACTACAGATTGACGGGAGTTGAATGAAAAGCTAAATATCCCAAAAGTTGTTTATGGGAAAATCACTCAATTAAATAAACACGAACCCGAGCGATACAATTTATCAAAGGACAGGAAGCATTCAGCTCCACTAATACCCCGCCGTAATATGTCGAGCTTCCCTTCCGGGGGAGCGACTTTTTCCCTTTCTCCCATTCCCTTTTCAATATTTTATATATACACATATATCTTTTTTTTTGTTTTTTCTGTTTGTGGCACATATGCAACCAAAATTCTTGGGGCAAATTGGGGCGTGGCTCTATCAGGGCTGCGTGTCGTAAATGCTTCATTTGGTATGCACATAAATTATAAACCCAACACTCACCCGCCAAGCAAACAGTTTCTCGCCTTGCCCGGCAGAGCACCCTCCCACTCAGCTCCCTTTGACCCCCAACCCCAAGACCCAATCCCCAATCCCCAATCCCCACCCAACAAGCCTAGTTTGCGTCTCCTCGAAAGACAGCTGTAAAAATTTATCGATAAATGTTTAATAGATCCACACGCACATTGGCGAGCTAGCGAGTGAACGAACGAATGCGCATAAATAAATAAATGGAAACATAAATAAATAAAGCACTCCTGAGGAGTGGAGAAGGAGGAGCAGGAGGAGCAGGAGGAGCAGGAGGAGGAGCAGGCGGTGGAGTGTGGAAATGGAAATGGAAAACGTAAACCAAACACACACGAATCCGAATCCGAGACCGAGTCCGAGTCCAAGCAGACTTCTCCACCTCCTCCCAAGCTCTCTATCTCGTATTTAATATGAGCAAACATGCGACGAGCGTGTAAATATTTACTAATGAACAATATTTACTTTGTTATTAAAGTAGTCGAGCCAACGGATGGCCAGAGCAGAGGGTAAGATATTCCACAGGGCTGAGAAGAGTGGGAAATTTGTACACTCCGGAAAACCAAGATTGGAATCTTTCTTGGTTCAAGGGAATTCAATCCGTAATCCATAAAGTTACTATTTAGTATTATTTATTGTAGGGAAACTTCACAAATTTGAATTTCAACTTTTATAGCTACTAATTTTTGTGGCTCTAAACTGCGTTTTGTTTGCCATTCGTTTAAAATGGAATTAGCAAACAATTGCTAATTGACTTAACCACAGAAACTACAAAAAACAAAACGCCATTATGCACAAGTATTTAATTGCAAAACAATGGTTATGCAAAAACCAATTGATTATCGATTAGTCACAAACCAAATTTTTATTTTCAATTAGCAAAATTTGTTGTGAACACAAAGAATACAATATGCATTAAAATGAGCTGTCTTTATACCTGTAAATTCTGTATTTTGTTTGAGTGTATTTCGGCTTTTGCGTGTTAATGGCTGTGAGAGCGAGAGGTGCCGAACTGTAAGGTATCCCCCACTCATCCCCTTCTCCTCCTTAGTACTCTACTCATCGCCCTCACACGACTCTTGATGTCGTGATTTGCGGCATGAACTCGAGCGGACAATCGGACAAGGGGACGAACGGACAGACGGACAGACGGACGGACGGACTCTGAAGATGGTAGCTGCCACACGGCCATAAACAACTTGATTGCAGTGCCACGCCTGACCGGGTCCTCAGCCCTTGTCCATGGCTCTGCCCCTGCCTCTGCCCCTGCCCCCGCCTCTTCCGCATTCACACTTCACTTCAAAAAGAGAGCTGGAAACGATGGCAGGGGGCGAAACGATAATTGCCCTGAAGGGCAAACCCAATAGTGACAAAAGTGGCATTACTTTTCAATTTTCAGTAAAACACTGCAGCCGTAAGTATTCCCATTTCCATTTCCCTTTCCCCACTCCGGCTGCCCGCTGCCGCTGCCGGAACAACAACATAATCAAAGCATGGCAATCGTTTAAAATTTATTTTAATTATGGCCAAATCCAGTTCGTCACCCCTCGCAACACAAAACGCCGAAAGAAATAGCGTGCCAAAGGGCGAGCATTCGGTCCCCCCAAGCACTTTGCATTTCAAAAAGCAAAACACAACAACAACAACAAAAAATACAAGTAACAAGAAGCATGGAAAACGCGAAGGGTAAATGCGTAGTAGTGGTCGGAGTTGGTCCGTCCGCTGGAGGGGTGTCCGACGGTGCAGGGAGCATGAATCATGCATTATACGGACGATGTTCCTCCTCCCTCCCTCCCTCCCTGGATACCTCGCCAAAGTGTTGAGACAACAGCAACCAAGGCAAGGGATCGAACGGAACGGAACGGAACGAAGCGAAACCCAGGAGGGAGACTGAGTGTGTTCAGAAATAAAAGGGAGAATATGAGCAGATCACTGAGAAAAAATGTGGAGACCTAAAAAAAACACATGGAATTTAGTTCGAGAAGTCTTATAAAAATTTTTAGATTTCCTAAAATAATTTGTTCGTTTTTAAAACAGTGTAAATTCAATCGGGAAAAGTTTTAAAAAAGAATGATACTTTAGATTGAAAGAGAAAAAATAGATTATCTTAGAGATTGCAATTTAAAAAATTTTTTGAAATAGTATTTAATTTAAATTATTAATTGGTTTGCATATTAATTAAATTCCTTTAAACCATCTGCTAATATTAATATTGAATGTTTAAAACATTGCAAATATTTTTTGCTAAATTTATTAGCTTTTAGTTTATTTTATTGAACAAGTATTACATTACAATTTTCTACAATTCTCTTTAAATATTAGTTTAAAATACTATTAAATTTAAACTATTAATTGCCAATCATATTAATAACATTCATTAAAGCCAGCTGCTAATAGCTAACACTTACTAGTAAACAAAAATTGCCAACATTTTCTGCAAACGTCTTCCTTGTCAATCTTCCTACTCAAAAAAAAAAATAAATAATCAAACTCAAGAGCAAGATTTATGGTACATTAATGATGATTGATTTCCTTATTTGAGTCTTTTTCTCAGTGCAGACATGCGAAGGCAAGGCAAGGCTTCTTCCTTTCCCCCTTTTTTGGTTTTTTTTTTGTAGCTCGTCTGTATGCAAGACCTGTTTCATTATAATTATGACCCTCATCAAAAATATTTGACTCAAGCGGTTTGTTTCCCCCCGCACCCAACCCCGGAGGACGGAGGACGTCGGACGGAAAAAGGGAACGGACGGTCAGACGGACGGGCGACCCTTTTTTGCTTTCATAATTTCATTGAGGATAATTTGAAAATGTGCTACGCCATGAGCAGGACGTCGAAAAAGGGTCCCCGGACCCATTTGGCAACCCTCTCCTCTCCCCTGATTTCCTTCCTTTCCGGCAGAGGAAAATATCTTCTTTAGATTTTTATGGTGAAAAGCGATTACGCAGCGGCAGCAGCAGTGAAGGGAAAGTGCCAAAATAACGATTAACATGGGGGGAATGGAAACGAGATGGCTACAGGGCTTAAGGGTTGCTCTCCCCCTGCGCCACTTCCTCATCCTCCTCGCAATCCTACTCAACCAGATATATATCCCCGGCATATACTAGTCGCATTTTTCTGGACCGACTTTATGAGGGTTGCTCCCGCTCCGATTGCGACTCTTCTTCCGCTCGTCTGTCTGCGCATAAGTAATGAATGCGAAATGCCCGGAATGGCATGGCGGAGGCAAATTTGACTTTCCCCCTCGGGATTGTTGTTTGCGCACGCTTTTGATTGACTGGATTTTTGGGATAAATGCACGGTACGGGAAGGGGATCGAAATAGAACGGAATCGGAACGGATTTTGGTGTAGGGGGTGGGGGATGGTGAAACTCCGTCCGGGGACACAGCAGGCAGCTGCACATACATATTAGAAAAGGAAACCCGGCGGGAAAAACAGGCGATGCGGTTACCGTAATCAACAGCAACAACAACAGATTTGTAACATTCCCGGGGATTAGGAAACGAGAGAGCCCGTCGTCGAGTGAGAAAAACAAAACTACCAAAAGTCTCTAAATGCGACGCGCGCTTCTCCCTGCTGTGCAAATGTTTACCCCCAACTCCTGGCTACAAAATTTGCAAATTAAATGATCCGGCCGGTCAGGGTGAAGAAGCTGCTCACAAAGTTAAGCTCCTCCACTCTGGCTGTCGGCCTGAAATAAATATTTGTTCAGGAAAGGCACAATCCGCTTTTTTTTGTTGTTTTGCCAATTTTCTAAGCTGAAAGGTATTTACCTTGTGGCTTAAAAGTCTGCTGCCTAGCCATGTGTCAGCAAATTTTTTTTTTGCTAAGAAGGAAAAGAATTTGCAAAGCTTCAAGAAATTTCTGGACAGTTTAGGAATAAATTAAAATTGCAAATTGCAATGCTAAATGGGGGTATACAACAATTCAATTACTATAAAAAATATGATTATCACATACGAGTATTTATAAAAATAAATTAAAATGGATTAAGGTTCATCCAGCAGATACAAGTTAAATACTTTGATTTCCTGTACCCTTAGATACATTAAAATTGCAAATTCCATTGCTAAATGTGGAATACAACAAATCAATTACCTAAGTAGAATTTTATACTGAACAATTTAGCTGATTACAATATGTAGTAAATATGATTATCATAATAACAAAAAAAAAATTGAACTGTTTTAAGGTTCATCTCCCAGATACAAGTGATATACTTTGATTTGAATATGTTACTAGTTTTTCGCTTCCTGTAACCTTAGATGAGAACAGTTCTGCAACTGCAAAGGACCTCCTCCTCATTCCCCTCCTGCCTTTCTGTCTGTGTCTGTTTTAGCCTTTGCACACGTTCCACATTCACTTACAACATACAAAAAAAAAAAAAACCCGACATGTGAACAACAATATTATCCAGTCCTACCCGGTCCCGGTCATATCCCTGGCCCATCCACATCCACATCCACTCCTTTGTTTTTGTTTCCACAATATCCGTGAGTGTGCGAGTGAGTTTCCCCTCGGGTTACTTCGAGCGTGTAATGTATGCTTTTCATGTGTTTTCCTTCTTTTTTTCTCATTTTGTGCGCCATTGTTTAGCACAGAGTTTCGTTCTGCTTCCTTTTTTTTTGTGTCTTGCCAAGCAAATAGGGATCGTTTAGGAGAATCAACAGCCAGAGCACTGGAGTCACCTAGACTCCACTCCACTCCACGACAAACTGACGACGTGATGTCCTTGCCATGCAAAACATTTTTGGCCAACACAGAAACCAAATTGGTATTACGCTGGGCGTGTGCAGGGAAATATTCTGTTAATTTTATGTGGCTTTTTGTTCCTTGGGGAATTCGCTATGTTTGCAACTTTTTCAAGGATTTCCGAATTACAAAAGAAGGCGAATGAGTACGAAAATGTTGTGTAGAGCCATCTTATATTTTGTAAAAAAAAACACTGCGCATTAAACATTATTATTCTGCAATAAATAAAGTTTCTAAAGTTGGTAGAGAGGAAGGTAAGGGGGGTGTGGAAAATCGTGGGGCAGTTAATTAGATTATGCGCCTGTCCGCCCACAATTCGCCACCCCAAAAACTTCCACCTCAGCCACTCTCTGGTAATTAACCGTGCCAAAGGTGTGCGACGAGCGAAAGGAGGCGGACAAAAAAAAAATTGTGATTAATGCGACGCTGGGATTAATTACAGATAATTGTTATAAATATCTCAGGCGAGCCGGAGCAGGGCCCTGCCCAAGGACATTTCACTCCTTGTCCAACTAATTTACCTGAGGAAAAGGCAAAAACATAAGCAAAACTGGGAGCTTAGGGAGGGAAAATGCGCGCAGCTGTCGGGAAAATGAAAAGCCACAAAGGGAAGGGTGGGGTGGGGTAGGGGAGCGGTTTGGCAACGGCAGCGGAAAAAGCAACAAATACGCTTAATAAGTAAACAAGGGGAGTTTGAGTGAACAGAGGGAGGAAAACAGGACAATGCGGCACGTATAATTACATAGCTGACACCTTTTTTGCAGGGCTGCAGGGGAGAGGGGAGGAAGGAAAGGGGAGGGGAGGAGGGAAAGGGAGGGTTTGCCCAAATCCTGAAACTGCAATCAATTTCAGTTTCCCTTCCCCCAAACTCTCAGTGTCCCTGGGCTATCCCTTATCCCTTGTCCTTGTCCTTTGTTGTTTGTCCTTCTACGCTTGTTTGAGTGCAAGGCAAATTTAATACAAAACGAGAAAACAAGATCAAATCAGTTAAGACGACGGTGGATACTCTTTCAGGTACAATTTAAAAGTATTTATTTTGTTGGATTTTAAGCCTTTATAAACATTAAACTTGATAGTTACAATTGCATGGCGTGATATATTTAAACATGATCTTTTAACACAAAAATAAAAGATTCGTGAATAGTTTATTATTTTTTAAATTATTACACAGAACAGAAAACCGAACCTTTCCGGAATTTCCATTTAATGGTCTTGAAAATATTTCTATTTCTATGCTCTAGAAATATCTTTCTGCAATTATAATACCCTCTTTGAGGGTACATACATATATTTAACCAGAATTCCAGAGGGGGAAAACTAAAGAAGGCGGGGGTTGGAATACCCAAGGAAGATTGCCCACAAGAGGGTTGTTCGAATCCCAAGGGGACTGGAACTGGGACCGGGTTCGGGGTCTGCCATGTGTTTTCCCCCCCTTCCCACGTCTTTGGCATATTAAATGCTAATTTTCATTTGATTGAGTGCATGTTTTGTTGGGAAAGCAGCAGCCGAACCCTCGTGGACCCATCCACCTCCTCCTCCTGCCCTCCTGCTCATCGGTGTGCAGCGAGTTGAGAAAAAAAATCATGCTAAGTACCATGAAAATTAATTGATTTGCGGATTAGTACTCGAACAATGTGCGAAAAGGGAAACAGTAGCCGGCGGAGTGGCCAAGAGAGCCAGCAGCTGCCAAGTCAAGTCACTCGAATAAAATACTATATATATGTTACGTATGTACATATATATATAGCCAACTCAACCGAACTGAACTTCGCAGCTCACTTGACTTTTGGCCCTCGTTCAAGTCCGGATCCGGCGTTTGGTCCTCGTTCTTGTTTTCAGTTTGGGTTCAGTTTTGGTTTTGGTATGGGTTTGGTTTGGGTTTTCTCTTCTCAGAGTCCCTCCTCTCGAGTGCCGGGCTGGGCTATCAAGAAGTCCTCAGACACAAGGCGCACATGCATATCATTTGATATTGACTAAGAAACGGCAGCAAGGAACATGAATAAATAAAATACCAAGACTGGCCCCAGAAGGAATGCGAGCTGGGTGGGTATAGCAAATGCACCAAATGGAGCTGGCATCGTGATTCTGGGATAAGTATATCCAATATTATATGCACTTCACGGTTGACTTAGCCATTTGATAGGTTTACAAACTTTTTCGATCATACAGAGTTCAAGAAAAGTTGTTTTAAGAGATGATACTGGAATTCATAGCTTTAAATGTTTCAGAAAAGTGGAAATAAGACAAAAATTCCAAGAAATTCTACTGTAAATCTATAGGAATATATCTAATAATCATCAGTTTTCTAACAAACAAAAACCTTGTCAGCAAACACCACATATTTCTTTAACGCATATTTGAACCTTTTTTTTCAAACAAAAACTCCAACTCTAGCTTATTTGAGATTGAAGTGATAAATTTGTGAAATTCAATCATTCGACAGTCATAGTCTGTCATATTTGTTTAGGCCCGAGTCAATTGTATACTGTTTGTCAACAAAAGACTATTCCCAATTCGCGATATATTCGAATCACGACTCACGTTCCCACCAGCGCCGAATGTCGACGGAGCAGGGTGAGGGGATCAGGAGTGGATTGTGGGGGGACATGGAGTCGAGCAAATATGCTCGGAGCGAATGAAAATCAGAAACCAGCAATGGGACTCCAAACAGCTCGTGGGGCAGAGGGAGGGAGGG
>JAJJHY010005742.1:9559695-9573099 GCA_021224005.1 Drosophila setifemur
CGGGAATTTCGATGAATTCGATAATACAGCAACAGTCAAAATTGTAGTACTTTGAATTATAATAGTACTTTGAATTATAAAAGTTTTTAAAATTTTAATAGTACTTTCTATTAATATAGTACTTCCAATTATAATAGTTAATTCTTACAATTATAATTACAGTCAGAATTCACCTGAAGTGTGAAGTACTTAGTAAAGTTATTGGAATATTAACAACACTTCATTGACTTTTGAAGACTCTTAAAAAATCTAAAATTTAATAAAGTATTCTCCACCCTATTTTCTTGCCCTTAGTTGTATGTGGTGCTTTATTCTGTATGTTCTCCGCTTGCTGCTTGGCATGCAAATTGCACGCTGCGCCGTTCTGGCTGGCCAAGCGATTACTATGGCCAAGAGGGGTTTGCCCCAGGGGCGGTGGGGACTTAGCAAAAGGGGGGCCCAAAGGGGGGAAGGTTGTTCGGCGTTTCCAGTTCAATGCACAAATACACGAGAGCTGGCAAAAAGGCAACCAAGCAGCAGGAGGAGGATTGGAGAGGAGGGCAGGGGAGGGAATGACGACGATGTTGGCAACGTCTTCAGTCGCCTCACACAGATACACAACTTATACACGGACACATGCTGTTGATGCATATCTGAAAGCATATTAAGAGCCAGCAACAGCAACAGTAACAACAACAACAACAACATTGGTAAGTGTGTAAAATGATCAGCAAGTTGCAAGTTGCAAAATCCAACACGAGACTTCAAGGGTGTGGGGTACGGGTTGGGGTAAGGGAAGCCTGAGGGGATTGGGGCAGTCAGTTTGTTGTGTGGTTAGGACAAAGCGCCGGCAACAGCTTAAGCATATTAAAGCGAGAAGGAGGCAGGGTACCATGGAGTAGGGCAACGTGCCAGGCAGCAAACACACACACACTCACACTCACACGCACACACAGCAAGTTTTAAACATTCACAATGCGAACAATGGCAATCCGTAGGATACCCGGCATACCGAGGGCGGGGGAGGGGGCGGAACAAGAGGAAGAGCTCGCAAGGACCAAGGCGCGGCTCACATAAAACCGATTGCGGTGAACTATGGCATGGAAAGCTCCAACCAGCTCCTCCTCCTCCTCCCCATCCCCTCAACCCATTCAGATATATTCTTTGCATATGATTGTAAAGAGGAAAATATGGAAAGGCGGGGAGAATAGTCCACAGACATGTATTCTCACCTAGGGGAAAAATCTTGGTAATAAACAGAAACGCCAAAAGCTTATCAAAGATTCATCAGTGTGGTTTTTGAATGGGTTTCAACTAAAATATAGTCAAAGAACTATCTTTTTGTTTAAAGTAATTGTTTAACAAACTAAAA
The DNA here is from genome assembly GCA_021224005.1 of Drosophila setifemur. NCBI lineage: Eukaryota > Metazoa > Arthropoda > Insecta > Diptera > Drosophilidae > Drosophila > Drosophila setifemur. The sequence continues at coordinate 9,561,047 of JAJJHY010005742.1, forward strand.
TAGCTTTTTTCTTTAAGAGTTGAGGGTTTTAAAAACCATTATTAATCGGTTTTATTGATGGTTATTAAGAGTATCTATGGAATTCAGAGTTTCTACCTTAAATATCCCTTCTCCATGTTTGATTTAAGTATATAGAAACACTATTAAAGTTTAATATTCAATCAAACCATTTTGGTTGGAGAAAATCAATCAATATATCGCCTCACGCCCTACTCTTCCAGATTCATAATGTTGAGAGCAATACACGTGTGTGGGCATACTCTATGAAATTTTGTGGTAAATGGAAACCAATTCCTAACCTAGGGTTAGCACTCCCCACCTACCTACTCTTGATTTCCCCCCTGTGCCTGTCCAGAAAACGCACTAAGTAGTGGTCACATCACGTCCATTCACAGCTGACACATGAAACTCGGTGGGAGATACAAATAGAGGGGAGGGTAAGGAGAGGAGGGTAAGGAGCAGGGGGCACCCACTCATGCATTCAATTCGAAATGCCTGAGGGCAATAATAAAACAATTCCGCACACACTCACCCCCCCGCACACACTCACCCACCCTCACCCCCTTCGTGTGTGTGTGTGGAATTGGTAACTGTTGGCTGGGATAACCATTTTGGTCTGTGCCAGAAATGAAATCTATTGTCTGCCAAAAAGTTAACGCACTTTATTGCTATTGTTCAGTGGCAGTGGCAGAGCAGGGAAATCGGGGGAGGGGGCAGATTGGTGAGGGGGGGTAACTGCGGGGATAGGTCGGGTGATTTTACTCGAGTTCTACTCCAGTCATTTGTCAAGTGAGCTCTCGTTCGGTATACATATATCCCTCTCCCTCCCTTTTTTGGATCTTTTAGCCAACTTTGCGGCCAAACAGAGCAAGTCACGTAAAAATAAAGAAGACAAAAAAAGGAAAAGATTTACTATGCTGGAGATTGTATACCCTTACATATATTTTATGTCAAATATATCTAAGGATTACAATTATTTATATTAATAAATAGTTTAATTTTAATGCATAGTATTGATTTTACATATTTAAAAATAATTTATTTACTATTTTACCAAGTTTGATTTCATAGTCCTCCGATTCTCCCCACAAAATCAATGTACGCTTGCAGATACATTTCATTCTGTAAGATACAAACCCCTTTCGAAAACCCAAATAAACCCCAAACAAGGGTATAAAACGAGAAACGAGGAACGAAAAAAAAGAGAAGCTAACGAAGGAGAAGGCAACCAAGGCAGAAGGCAGACGAAGGAAGGGAGAGAGAGAAAAAAATGTTGGCAATACAATATTTTGCCATTATGTCGAACAATAACAAGTCGACATAAGTAGAGAGAAAAAAAAAGAAAAGAGCCAGAGATACGAAACGAGAAACGAAGAACAAAAAAAAAATAACATACAAAAGGAGGAGGAAGAGGAGGAGGAGGAGGAGGAGGAAGAGGAGGAGGAGGAGGAAGGCGGAGCGGACCGAAGAGCCAAGCCAAGGCGAATAGCTGCCAATTTCAGGCTTAAGTGTTCTTTTCTGCCTCTTCCCCCTTCGCTCCCCTCTTATTCCTCCCTTCGCTCCCCTCTTCTTTCACTCTTCTTCCCCTCTTCCTTCTCCCTTTGCTCTCCCTATCACCCCTCCCTGGAATTCCCCCCTCCTTCCAAGCAACCACTCCACATCAGATAATGGGCTACAAGACATTGAGCCAAAGAGCAACGACGCATATGAAATTTAATACCACTTCACCTTTATTTTCTCCCCTCATCTCCTCTCCCCTTTCCTCCCTTCTTCTCCTGCGATTTGGTTTTTTTTTGCCTTCTTCTTCTCTTGGTTTATGCGGCATCCGGCGCTCCTTCATCCTTACCCCTCTCCCTGCCCCTCCCCCTTCGCCCCTTGGGGCGCTCTTTCAGTTGGCTTGACCAGAGGAGATTGAGCGCTTTATTAAGCGTATTTAAAAGGAGGAAACGTTATATATTACTCTTATAGGGTCAAATAAGTAGGTAAGGAAAAGTCAACTGGAGAATAGTGTGTTTTTCGATATCATTATTAGATAGTGTAGGGTTCCATTTTATAAATCCCATATCCTTTGCATTTTCTGCAAACTACTTCGTGTTTTGTGTTTTACTATTTTAAATTAACAATTTATTACTCTTATAGGGTAGGAAAAGTCTAGGTAAGGAAAAGTCTACTGTAGAATGGTATATATTTTATGATATCAATATTAGATAGCGTATGGTTCCTTTTCTAAAGTCATACATTAATCCTTTGTCTTCAATTGTTCCACACTAAAAATCATTATTTTGCGGAAAATATTTCTTTTTCATTTTTTATAGTAAATTAACATTATATATTCTTGTTTAGGGTCAAATAATTAGGTAAGAAAAAGTCTACATTGTAAGGAAAGGTATGGATTCCTGTTCCTACAATCCTACAAACTATTTTGTATCATTAAATTGGCATTACAGTCAAATAACTAAGTAAGGCAAAGTCTAAGTACTGGAAAAGTTAACATTTTTTGACATCATTATTAGCTTTAATTAACTTTTCCTTTTTCACTTCAACTACTCTTAAATCCTACATAAATCCTTTTCCTCTCAATCGTTCCGTTCCACATTCAAACCCTATTTTCCGCAAACTATTTCTTGGTCCATTTTTTTGTTTTGTTATTAAATTTCTTTTGACCAAAGTTTGAGTTGCTCAAAAGAAATATATACATACATACAAATAGTTGAGAGCGCTGGAAAAGCCGCCTTGGGAAATGCGGTCACTTCGCGGAAAAGCCCAGAGGGAAGGGGGGGGCAAAATAATGAATTAACAAACACAATTCGCATTTTACGCTCACGAAAATGAGGCAAGAATTAATAAAAGAAGCAGGCAACTGAAAACACACTCGGCACAACGGCCAGCGAAAACATTTCGCATGAGCAAGCACAAACAATTTGAAAAGAGAGCGAAAGGGGGTCGTTGGTAGTAGGGCGGGGGGAGGGGAATCTGCTTTGGTTTTATTTTTTATTTTTTTTTTTGTTCGTATTTAGATAGAACGCCAGGGGAGTTGGATTGAAAAAGAAACTCGACAAGAACAAAAAAACATCAGCAAAGAATTGCCAGAGAATTTTTTTTCCGCTCGGAACCCAAGAACGTGGCATGAAATACAAAACAAACGCCAAACAAAACAAAAAACAAAAAAACAAAAAAACAAAAAACAGAAGAAAACAACTGAAAAGAGTCAGCGCGGGGAAAAACATTAATATTAAACAAAAAGTGGATGCAACGAGAGGAGGACTGGCAAATGGGAAGCGAAATATAAACGACAAAGTTTCCACCATTCCGTACCGATTTTTCCCCTCATCAAGAAGAGCAACTTGCTCCTTACACAGTTGCAAGTTTTATCAGGGGACTGGGGGAAGGGGCAGGAGCAGGGGCAGGGGTAGGGGTGAGCATAGCATAGCCCAGTATAGCTATAGCTATGTAGCCCTTGTCAAGTCTTTTCCACTCCACTCTACTCCACTCCACTCCAAGCCCAACCAGAAACTCAACTCCAGGGGCCAAGCCCTGGTGCTCTCAGATTCGCTCGTTTCGCGGACGGAAAACTTTAACCGGCAGGAAAAATGCAGAGTGTAAGACTCTGGGCAAAAAGTTTATAACATTTCTAATACGTATTTATGTGTTTAAGTCGCAAGAACAGATACATCGGCATTTTGTACAGAGCACTTATATTAATCTGATAGATACAAAATTAAACCAAGAACTACAAGTAATCGAAATTCATTATGAAACAATTTGTGTAAAACATATTTTACAATACCTTGAGGACTTAGTAAAGATTTATTACATATTTTCCTCAATTACAATTTTGTAATCCATCCAATTGATTGATTTAGTATTAATTAAGGCAACGTAAAATGCCGGAAACATTTTCAATGCCATTAAAAACTAAACAAAAAAATATTGAAGTGGGAAACTGGAATCGAATTATTGGCGATAGCCTGGTGATTAATTGCTGGCAGACTTCACCGCGCCACATTCTCCACTTGACCAAACTGGGCAGCAAATTGTAATCCGATATGCCACAGAGAAGGAAATCAGATCAGATCGGGGCAAATCCAAGACAAGTTGCTTTTGTTGTTAACTGGTTTGGGTATGGATTTTGCGCTTTGTTCGAGAGTTGAAAAAAAAACAAAAAAAAAAAAAACACTTCCACGAGGCATTTGAAAAATGTGCAATTGAAACTAATTCGGGTAAGTGTTGTTGCAAGGGGGGAGCCGGGGGAAATGCAACACCAATGGCAGGCATAAATTCGTGGCATGCTGTGAAACAAGTTGCAAGTTTAGCTAGTTGAGCTGCACGCAGCATGCAACAAATTTCTCAGCGTTTTTATGGAGCTGGCAACCAAACTCAACTGCCGGGTGGTGAACAGTTGCAAGTTGCAACAGCCACGACAAACAAAAAACCAAAATAAAATAGACGGAAAATTAACACCAATGCCGAGTCAGCTGCAAATGGTCGTTTTTATTAAACCTAATCTTGTTGTTTGCTCACAGATACTTTTCGAAGTCAGAGATGCATATTCGACTCTTTTTTTTTTACTCAAATAAAAATAAATCAATCATTAGTGAGCTGTTTTTTATTTTTTAAGAGCCATCAATAAACTCGATTATAAAGTTTAACTTTTTTATTGCGAGTTCAAATAAAAATGCATAGGATATTTGTGCAATTTTATAATGCTTGCTCTTGGCCACTTATTTTAATGTGGTAGCTAGCTGGCTCTGGCAACTGTTTCCATTTGTGGCAGCAATTTGCCGTTTCTCGTGTGGCAGGCCGTAAATTTATTAGTGCGAAATAAGATACACCACGGATAATACGTATTTTATTTGCTTTCACAGAACAAAAAACACATAGTGCACATGTGTGTGTGGGTGTGTGTGTTACCTCTAGAAGTTCGAAAAATGTTGATGGCCATAAACGAGTTTAATGAGAAAATATTTGTTCAACTTATTTGCGACTTGTTTTGTTTTCTTTCCTTGCATTTTTTTGTTTTTTGCTGCACTGAGCTTTGTAAACAGCAAATAAAATACGCAAAAATAACCAAGAGCCACAACAAAAACAAAAAAAAATCAGCAACAAACAAAATTGCAAAGGGGGGCTGGCTATGAAGGGGAAGGAAAGGTGAGGTGTCTGTTTTCGCAGCCTTTTTGGCATTGTTCGGTTCCGTTTCGTTTTGTTTGGCTTGGCCTGGCTTTGGCTTTGGCTTTGCCTCAAGTGTTTCTTCTCACTTGGCAAAATGAGACGGAAAAAAAAAACAAACACAACAAAACAAGAAAAATGTTGCAGCTAATTTGCTTTTTCAGCATGGCGAACAGAGGCGTGGGGGGTGGGGAAAGGGGGTCGCTTGAGGTGGCGGCTGCACAAAGCGCAACAAGCACAACAACAACAAAAAAAGCCATTTCGCAATTTTCAATTGTGCACGTCAAAGTGTTAAAAACGGCACGCGATTTGTTGCAAAAAACACAAACCAAAAAGCGGTGCAAAAATATAGCTGAAAATATTATAATAACAAATCTGTTTATTATGCGATAAGTTAGTCGAGTTAAATTTTTAATTAAGATAATTTGTCTTAGCTGCGGATAGACAAGTTCGAAATTTATCAACGTTTTTATCTGTTTATTCTGGTTTCCACGAATTCAAGATTCACCAAACTAATAGATACAATTCGATGGAAAAGTTGAAACAATTTAGGCAAGAATAAAAACCAATTAATTACAATCTCGGGAGAACACTTTTAGAAAATATCATTGTTATTATTTGTATTAGGTGTACATTTTGTCCAGTGTATTTGGCAGTAGGTGATCTCAGATGCGCTTAATTAGCCAAATGGCAAGTCAAAGTTTTTCTCTTTCGCCTTCGACGTTGCTTTTTGATTTTTTTAGTTTTTAGTTTTTTTTTAATTTTTATTGATTTACGACCAGCAATCAAGTGTGAAATTGACATTCCCCCAAGCCCCAGCATCATGTAAATATTTGTTAAAATATGCAAAGTTGGCGCTGCTGCTGCTCTGCATTTTATTTTCTTTCTTCATTTTCTCCTGATTTATGCCAGCTTCATTAATCTGAGATTTTTAAGAGGAGGGGGAGGAGGAGGCAGTGTGTCTGGGTTTATCTTGTGATCGTTTCTTTTAGCGCTTTTAGTCGCAAACGCGCGCGAAGCACAAAACTGGAAGTTGGAAAAATGAAATTAAATTGCCGTCCATTAATAAACTTAAGAGTGTGCGCGAGTGTGCGCGCTTGGTATCCAACGGATACCGCTTGTCAATAGAGCAAGTCTCTTGGAATTCAGCCAGTTTTCTTGCCACTGGACTTAATCAGTTAGAAGTGAGCAGCAACACAGCTGCCGCGATGCTGAGTTTATGCCAATTGAAATGCAACTAATTTCTTATAATTGTTGTTGCCAAGCACATAAATTATGATAATTATTTACATCAGCAAAAGAAATACAACTGCAAAATATTGCAAGCCATATTAAGCAATTTATTGTTAGATGGCAACGGCGAGCTCACAATTATCGCACAAATAATGCCCATAATAATCATATGGATAATGACTATTATATATCCATATATTTGTGCATATACATATACAATATAATCATGGTGCACACAAAAGGCAATTTACGTAAATTACACAAAAAAAAATTCGCAGAAAATTAAACAATTTACCAAAGACAAGCCCCCCATTAATAAACATGAAATATGGTTGCCGCGAAACTTTAGTAATAACCCAGACAACACAAACAACAACAACAAAAAACAAATCGAAAACAAAATTTTTAAATAAATATGTATGCTGAAAAAATAAACGTGGGTACCCTAAAAAAAATTAATAAGGGAAAAACAAACTTTAAAGCACACACAAAACAGAAAAAAATATGGCATAATCTTTTTATGACCGTAAAGCTGGAAGACGGTGGAGTCTTTTGGAGCCAAGTTGTATTGTTTGTTTGGTTTTTCTTTAAGGTGCAAATAGAGGGTATATAAACTGAAAGCAAACACCATACAAGATGATTACAATAGTCGGGATTTATTAAAATGTTGGACTGATTAATATTTAATTTGAAAAGTTTAATTGATTTTGAAATGCTAAATATGTGCAACTATGCTCTTAATAATTGTTTTGGTTATTAATAGTAAATCAAAGAGATGGAAACACATTTTCCTAATTTCACATCTCTCAACGTAGCACAACATTTAATTGCAAAATACTTGCAAAATCCTTTGCAAATCCTTGCCAACTATCCCTTAAACGGAGCCAGACCAGAGCTTAGATCCTCACAACTTCATTCCTTTGTGCGGTCAAGATGGAAGAGCATTATGCAAGTCGAGGGCCCTTCTCCGACTCCTGCTGCCAAAGCATCCCATCCGTCCGTTCCATCCATCTCAACTATAAAAGATGCCTTCTCCTTTTGCTTGATTATTTACATTTTCCCCCAACCCAACCAGCGGGGAAAGAAGAGGGGAGAGCACAAAAAAAAAAACAAATCAACAAATAAAACACAAAAAAAAAAAACCGAACGAGACGCTGAGAAACCTCGCTGCGAGTTTCATTTGCGTTGCGGGGAAGCCAAAGCCGCCAAATAAAGAATCATAAAAGATATCAAAATAAATATAAGAGCGAGGCAGAGGCGGGGGTTCGGCGTAGGAGGAGGAGGTGGAGGAAGGGGGGCAGGGCAAGCAGTTAAAGCTTCAGTAGCATTGGGCTCAGCAGGCGCTCTCATTGTTGTTGGCCGTTGTTGCAAATGCTTAGCTGGTATTTAGAGAGGGGCGCCAGGGGAGGGGGGGCGAACTCGAACAAATAACAAATAAACTCGCCAAAAGCAGCCAGCTCTTGGCTCTCGGAGACCAGACAGCAAGTAAAACAAAACGTGAAGAGAAGAGAAGCCACCAATATCGGAGAGTCGATGTTTCGCTACCCTTGCAGATGCAGAATAATATACAATATAATATATACAAGAAAATATCTTAAAAGAAACATACGTTTAATATTATTGTTCCAATGACAAATACATATGATAATCAGATTAACAATTGTATACAAAAATGAATCATATACATTGTTTACAATTCAAGATCCCTCATCTGACCAATAAAATATAGTAGTACCCCTGTTAGGGTATAAAAGCCAAATAAATATCTGCAATAACAAAAGAAACCAAACCAAACCGAACGAAACGTACAGAAATACGAGAGGAAAACAAGCAAAACAACGAAAATAAGCCGCTGGGCAAATAAACAGAGTGAGTTTTATGAGACACACGAAATACATTTGAAAACCTTTGCATGACCAATAGATACATTTTGTGGTAATGCCTTTCGGCACTAAATGGCTGAGATTATTACTACGACGGACCGGAGGAAGACTAACTAAGATGCTTCAGTTGGCGCCAACAAATTTGTTTCGGCTTTCCCGACTAAATTTAGTTGACTCCGCCAGACATTCGCTGGATTTTTGCTATTTTTGGCCACGAAATTGTCGACGCGTGTAGCTTAAAAAAAAATAAAAAAATTAACAACATATCAACTCAGATAAGACATAAATAACTCAAAACTACACGACTCTTTTTTTTATTCGCAGTTGAAACCGTTTGTCATTCGGCGAGACAGTTTTGAAAGTGAGCCTTATTAGCGTGTTAACAAAGTGGCCAAAAAGGATAGTTGGGAACAAAAGTAACAAATACATTTTCGGTCAAGATAGTTCACTATATATTGTAATTGAATAATGATAGTTGTTTTATTTAAATGAAGAACGATTTTAATTTCATGGCAATTAACTGCCCAAAAAACAACAACAAACTACAATAAATAATTGCATGATGTAATGTCAGCAAAAAAAGCATTCATTTTATAATTATAAAATATTTGCCTGTACATGGCATAACGCTTGGAATTTCATTATATTCTTTCCATTTTTTTTTTGTTTACGCAATTTGTTTTGTTGTTTTTTTTTATATTTTTTGTATACTGCCTGCGACGGCTGCTTATCAGGAATTGTTTGCATTTCGTTTTATTTATTCTGTGTCATAAAAAATAAATATTAATTGCGATTATCGCAATGTGATAATGCTATATTTACACGTTATAATTAATTGTTCTTATTTATTGAATTTGTACACAATAATGAATTGTCCGCCCAGACTTGATCCCTCCCCCTGCCCCCGCCAACACTTTAAATTGAGTTATTTGCACAGAGAGAAAAAAAAAACAGAGAACAATAAATTCAAATACGTGCATAAAATTAAACTTGTTTAAATGACATTAAATGTGGGTTTTTATTGAGCTTTCATTTTTGTCTCCGATTTTGTTTCCATTTTGGGTCTCAGCTCATCCACCATGAATATGCAAATTATATATATGTTAGGTTCATCTAAGTGAGTGTGTGTGTATAATATAATTTATCTGCATGTTTGAGCCGCCCTGTGGCTGGCAGCATAAATTAATTATCAAAAGCATTCATTTACATGCCTGACTGATGCCGATCCGACACCCGCTGTCTCATAGATACTGTATCTCATGGATGCACAGACACACACACACACACACACACCGGCTCAAAGTCAATTTGAAAACATCATCACAATCAATTTGCTTCGTTTCTCGTGATGGGAATTAAGTTTTTGTATATTTGTATCTCTCGGTTTTTGCCCCTCATTGCTGTTTTGTCTTATACCCTTGGAAAGGCAATTCAGGCCTTCTTTCCTTTTGGCCATTAAAATTAAACTATATATTTAATTAATTTTACTTAATTTAAAAAATAGTAAACTGAATTCTATATGCCAGAGTTGTTTATATAATTGTGCAATGTTGGATAACTGAACTTTAATTGATAGGGTATTTAATTTTCGTCTTACCAAAGTTACCACTTTTCTCGTTATTGCTTTTGTTGCTTTGGCAGTTGCTTGGCCCACATTATCTAGTGAACGCTGAACACTGAACGCTTTCGTGCCCCGGCGGCTGCTGCTGCTGCTGCTGTTATTATTGTTATTGTTGCTGTTTTTTTTTTCTCTCTCTGTGTTTTTCGTTGTTGTTGTTGTTTTCGCCTTCCTACATGTGTTTAGCGTGTTCAGAAATTTGCTTTTTTAATGACGCTCTTGTTGATTGCCGGCTATTTGTTATTACCCCCCTTCCACCTCCACTTCAGCTCACGAAACGACGACCCCCGCCGTTGGCTGCCCTTGTTTTTTGTTTTTTTTTTTGTTTTGGGGTTTTGCAGAAACCGTTTCTAGTTTCGCGTTTATTTGAAATGTTTGTATTTGGCAAATTTAATGCAATTTATTAATAGTTTTTGATTTGCTTATTTATGGTTCGTTTCGTTTGATTTAGTGGTGCAAACATTATTTGCCTTTGTCGAGGAAACACACTCGTTGATGGCAGCAAATGAATTTTGATGAACATCGCAATTTATTCAAATTGTTGGCATTAATATATTTTTCTTTTGTGTTTCGGTTTTTTTTTAATTCAGAATTTATCAGATTTTATTGGGGATTTTTTTTGTCATGTTAAAAGGCTTTGAGTGAAGCAGAGAATTTCGGTTATCTAATCTTAAGAAATTGCCAAGGAAATAATTTTTATGTTGGGAAAGTTTGGTGATTTATCATCCATCTAAATTATCTTGCAAAATTAATGCTTTTAGTATCAGAAACTAATATTAATTAAGTTCTTTACCCCAGTAATAGTTAACACATCTGATAGATACCCCATACATGTTAATGCCAAATTAACAAGCTTAGCTGGATTTACAATAATACTGGGTATACCCATGGCTCTGACACCGGCATCGAATCTAAAATAAAATCCATTTTCACATTGCTGGAATTGAAATTGCAAACTTTGAGCTCGTTTGCTAATTCGCATGGGCGGACAGATAGGCAGTTATAGACAGAGACTGGCACAATTGGGCGGGGATTGAGGAAACGAGGAACGAGAAACGAACAAACGAACGTTTGTCACTGTCGGGGCGTTTTATGAAAATTGAACAAATCAATTAAGTCTAATCGTGCCGTACCCGATTCAATTTCAGACCATGGGGTGGGGCAACCAGTAGTCGGGAAGTCGGTAGTCGGCAGTCAGTCGAGCTCTGCGGCATTTTGTTTGGCCCCTTGACAAATGGACAAATAAATGTCTGCACACGGGCCAGGGCCAGATTGCTGGCTGGTAACTGGTCTGCTCTAGCTGCTGGCTAAACCGAGAGAATATAAAAGCAAACACAGATACAGAAACAGAAACAATAACGACAGCAACACCACGCCGGGGCACATGCTACAAATTATGAACACTGTAATTATATTCGTATAATATTTTGTCAGCCAATTGACACATTTGCTGGGTGGATATACCAGATACCAGATACAAGATACAAGCGGGGGGGCCGAAGAAAGCAATTACGGGCGCTCCGGCCGAAAAGGCAGAGTCAGCAAATGCTGAAAACCGAAGTCGGTTAACATGGCTGGGTTGCCTGCAATTGTTGACTGCCATCTGCGGCGGTTGCGGTTACAGTGGGACAACGCTAAACCACACCTGACAAGCTTCAAGATGGGGAGATTAAAGATTTTAGTTGCTTTACAACTAACAAAAATAGATGGAATTTGATATATCTGAAGATATATTGAATATTAAGTATGAGAAATATGGAAAAGTGCTGTAGTTTGAAAAGTATCTACAGCCTTTAGAAATCCAAAACCGACTTTAAACTTCCATCCACCCAAACTAACCTGTAACTGACAGGTTGGTCATGCTATCTCACAGATTGCTGGCAACTTTTACCACCGCACAGTGTGACAAATTATTGTGTGTGCAAGTATGTATCCGAGTATGTTGGCATGTTCCTCGGCCTGGGTTCGCGCATATCTCTACACGTAGATACATATATGCGGAGGCACATTGCATGCAGTTTTACACACAAGCTCAGTTCAGCAGTTCGGTTGAGTTTGGCTCGCTTGCTGTTGCTGTTGCTGCTGCTGGTGGTGCTAATGACCGTAACTAAGTTGGCGTCACGATTGTGTGCGCCACTGGAAGCCTTCTCCCT
>JAJJHY010005742.1:9581295-9594492 GCA_021224005.1 Drosophila setifemur
TCCTGCCACCCCCCGCCCCTTAGAGCTGCCACGCACCCTTGGGCTGCTCTGCCGCAGTCATCGTCGTCATTTTCATTTCCTGTGGTCGTATTTATGCTTTTTATTTGAATTGATTTTATTTCGTTGCCTTTTCCATGTGGCGTGAGCCGGGCTTATCCTTGTGTTTGTCCTTTCATCCTTGTAGGAGGACTCGTAGATACGAGTGTGTAGGTGTGAGTGTCTGAGTGTGTGTGTGTTGTGTAGTTAATACGTTGATTTCATTTTTATTTTTATGATCCCTTTGCCACTTTAATGTTAATTTTATGACAATGATGTAGACGATGCTCCAAAACTGAAAGCGAACTAAGGAGAATTTATGTGAGTTCGAGGTTTTACATTGGTTACAACCACTTAAACTCGGTACAAAATGGGAATTCAATTTCAATTGGACAAAGACATTTCAATATTTATTTTCAGTTGAAAGTTTTCTGAGCTGGAGAACGCAATATTCTCTAACTAACAAAGAATTATGGCTATATTTACAAGAGGACACAAATCTCCACAGAATGTTATTATGTGTAGGTACTTATGAGTTTCCATTTAAGTATCTACAAGATAACCCTTGAGTGTAAGTATTTAAATAATATAAAAGCTAATCAAACTTATGTTTGATATATTTAACTAGAGCAATAAAGTTTTTTTTACCTATAAAGTTATTTGCCTTAATCAAAAGTATTTTTCTCATAAAAAAGTCTTTACAGCTCTCACAAGAAACATGCAGATTTCTTTATAAAATAATTGTGAAACCTTTATACGCTGAACTTAAAAATAATTAATTTAAATGTTTTATTAACCGGAAAACTATTATATAACTAACCAGGTGAAATCTTACATGCCACAAACAGAGTTTAAGTTAGATTCCTGCATTTATGTTAATCTTGAGTAAATTAGAGAATGCGATTCAATGGCTTTGTGGCTGGGAATTAGTGGAAATTGTTCTGGGCATATTTACACATCCGAAACAATAATTTTCTCACCTCACACCCGGGCCACCCGTTTTACTCTGGCCACGCTAGTTGTAACTGGCCTAATTGCCGCTTCGCTTTTCACGACCAACAGCTCCGGCCGGCTTGGCAGCACGTTAATGGCCCGGCGTACGCATAAAATCAACAATTACATGGCACAAAGCAGACCGGACCGGACCACAAGTTCTGTGGCAGGCAGGCAGGAGAGAGCCAACTTGCCACATCATGACAGGCTTATGGCCAACGGAGCGACGCTAATTTCAACGGGGCAGAGGCAGAGGAGTTGGAGTTGGGCTGTGTTAGTGGACAGGAGTTGGGGTTCAGCTGGAGGAGAAGGAGGAGGAGGGGGAGGAGGAGGATGGTTGAGGGGCAGCACTTAATGGACACCAAGCTGAGGCAGCTTCTGATTGACCACACCGAGATGGCAGCGTGAAGTGCATTAAACAGTCTTGTTTTGCAATGTCTTTAAGATTGGAGTTTTGTTAGTCTTAAAAATATGTATCTATAAAATTTATAAGCTATATATATAGCTTTTTAAACCAAAGGGGTATAATAGTTCGATATTTTCTTGGAAACTTTAGATTTACTATTTTAAAAATATTTTTCAATTCGGTGATTTTCCAGCAAGCAAATAATTAATTTTTTGTATATAGGGAATTTTTTATATTATCACTTCTGAAGATTTTATTATAACTACAAGTTCATGAACTAATTTTCTAAATAAAATAACATCTTTCAAAATCACTTAAATATAATTTTCTAACTCCCAATTCCCCATCTTGAAAAACTATAAACAATTACTATATATAAACTCCAGTTGTAATATAGTTGATATAAACAATTTTTGGCCTGCCAACCACCGGGGTTGGTGGTGGTTGGAAAACATCTGTTGTTGAACCACCCCCTGCGGAATTATTTGCACCCACTTGGCTTGGCTTGGCAAGGCTCTCAGGGTAAATCAGGGAAAAGCCTGAGCAGGTCCGGGCCAAGACTATCAAAGTTAACGTCAACTTGAGCTGAAAAGTTTTTGCCAGTTTTGCATTGTTTTATAATCAACTTGCACATAATTTATATGCACGAAAGTTGGCTGGCAAAAAGTCGGCCCCGAACCCCAGAATTTTTGTTGGCGCGGTTCTGGCTCTTTGATAAAAGAGAACCACAATGAGCAAAGGTTAACCAAGACACACACAGGACCAGGACCAGGATCGGGCTAAAAACAACAGGCACACACACATGGCCGCACATTCGTCCACGCACTGTGTGTTGTAAAACTAATCTCAACAAATTATCTTTCTAGGATTCCGAGTTGGTTCCTACTTTCTGGGGGGGTGGGCTGGAGAAAGTCACAGATAAATTCGAGGGCTAGAGGCGACCAGACAGTGGGAAAAGTTTTCGGTGCAGAAAGTTGATGCGATTATGATTTTCAATTTTCAGCAGTCAACGCCGGAGAAGCGAGAATGGACATCATAAAGTCCCGCCAACAGGGTGGAAGGAGGAGGAGGGAGGACGGTCCGGGGACTGGGAATAGGATTCGAACAAACATAACCACAGGGCAGAGAGGACAGAGAAGGGGCGGATGAGAGCTGCGGGAAATGTGATAGATGGATAATGTTCTCGGGGGGCGTCGGGGCAGAGGAGCTGGATGGAAACGAAGGACTTTTGCCTGCGGCAACCGACCATAAATTGAGTTTTGCGAGTCCAAGTCCAAGACCAAGTCCAAGCCGAAAAGCGGCAGCTGTTCCACTCCCAAACAGTAGCGGTAGCAAATCCCCCAGCACAGTTATAACATTTATCGTTGTGCAAACTGCCACCAGCAGGAGTAGCAGCCAGGATTTGTCCTGGGAAAGCAATGGACGGGGGGCAGGGGCAGGAAAAAGTGTCCGCCCATGTGTACACACGAAAAGTAAAAAAAAAAAACATTGTTGGTAAAACAATATTTTCATAAAAATTATGACATAGTTACAAAAAAAGCAAAGAGAAAACATAAATGTGTAAACCTATGATTTTGCACACTTTAATTTTGTGCAGACAAAAAGAAAACTATGAGTTTTTTTAAGGAAATAATTGGGAATAAGAAGATAACGTAAACTTTAAAATGGAGTATATAAAATAGTTTTCAAAATCATAAAAGAAAATATATATAAAATATATACTTTATTTTCTGAATATTTTTTGCAGTGTTTATGTTTCCTGTGTAAAAATAAAAGGCAAATAAAAGATACTTGGCTGCACAGTGGTAGCCAAAAAGAAAAGGATTGGAGTGGACAAATTGAAATTGTTTCCAACTCAATGAAAGTGAAGCCAAATATTTGGATTAAATGTACCTCAAGAAAAATCAAGTGTTTAAAAGAAATAAATAACCAATTTTATCTTTTCATATAAATTAAATTAAAAATCATTTATAATATATATTAATTAAAATCATTTAATGTTTATATGTTTCATAACCTTCTTTTTCCTTTATCAAGTAACTCCACTGTAAAAGATACATATTCTCTGGATGCATTCCGGTTTCAGGAGATGAAACGAAACGAAAACGAAATAAAAAACATTTTGTTCACATATTTGATTTGATTTATACAAAAATTGCACGCTTTGTGTGTCTTTTTTTGCATGTGTTTTTGTTTTTGTGTGTGCCCCAAGCCCCAAGCCCCCAACCAACAAAATCATCGCTCGTGTGTCTCGTTTATTTTCCATTCCTGTTCAAATTATATTGTTGACCAGCAACAACATCGTGGATGAGTCGGCCTCCAGTTTCGTTTGGTCGTTGATTTCTGCCCGGTTTTTGTTTGACTGACAGCGACACCAGCAAAATACCAGCCGACCCATACCCATACCCATACCCGAGTCCGAGTCCCGTCTAGTCCCGAGAGAGAGATCCCATCCAGGCCATTCAGCCATCAACATTAACGCGCTCCGTTGCTCGGGCTCACCCATAATCCTTTCAATTTTTAAATCATTTTTTATTTCAACCTTTTTGTGTCCGACCCTGTCGTTGGCCTTTTTTTATTTTCTTTATTATACCCTTGCAGAGGGTATTATAATTTTGACCAGAAGTTTGCAACGCAGTGAAGGAGACATTTCCGACCCTATAAAGTATATATATTCTTGATCAGCATCACCAGCCGAGTCGATCTAGCCATGTCCGTCTGTCTGTCCGTCTGTCCGTCTGTCCGTCTGTCGGTTGCTATGTAAACTAGTCCCTCAGTTTTAAAGCTATCAGGCTGAAACTTGGCACCGACCCTTCAATCTGTTGCAGTTAGTATATAAGTCGGAACGGCCGGAATCGGAACACTACATCACATAGCTGCCATAGGAACGATTGGGAAAAAGTGCCAAAATTTCCCCATTTTTTAAGATAATTTATTTATTTCCTGAAAAACTCTATTAAATAGCAATTTTAACATATCCTAAAAGTTTCATTAAAATCGGACTACTATATCCTATAGCTGCCATAGGAACTATGGGAAAAAATGGGTCATTGAGCATAACTCTGGTGTTTTTCAAGACAATTAATTCATTCTTGATAAAAACAGTTTTCATAGACAGTAAAGCCTTTTTAGAAATTTAAAAACCCAAAAATCGGATTACTATATCCTATAGCTGCCATACAAACGATTGAACGGTTTAAAAGCAACTAGCCTGCAAGGGTATTCTAAGCTTCGGGTACCGAAGCTAGCCTTCCTTTCTTGTTTTTCTTCTTGTTGCGACCCTTTTATGAAGTCGAGTCCCGACCCTTGCCGCAAATATTTATGAAATGAATACGCTCGCATTCCCGGCGCTTCTTTGATTGATGCCCAACGATGATTTTCAACCTGGGCGAGGGGACAGGGGGAGTGGGGAGCACAAAGGACTCGGGGATGGAGACAGGAGAACTGAGGACCCATCATCCCAAATCACTTTGCAGCTCACCCAATCGACCGGCATCGTCTAACGACAATGACATGTTTATCCAGGCGGCATTCCAAGCCGATCATTTACACCTTTGCATCCCCATTCGCAATTCCATCAATTACAGCATTTAATCAACTCGTTAAGCCCGCCCAGGAGCCCCTTCCTCAAACCAAAAGGCGCCACCTGTCCATAGCCTTTGGAGGGACTCGGACCCGTACCCGGACACTGGGCAAAATAATTACTTTTGTGGTCGGTTAATATTTAATTGCATTTTTGTTTGCTTCCTAGTAACTTGCAGGAAGGATCCTTGGAGGGGGTACTTTAAATTTGCTTTTAAGGGAAGAAGTAAGAAGTAAGAAAATAAAAGACTGGGTTTAAGGAGCATAACTTTAATATTTTTCGGGATCATTTTTATTATCTTTAAAAATTTATATTTGCTTTTAAGTGATAGTCAGATATGGAAAGTCAACGCAAAATCCGATAACTAATTCTGGGAAAAAAAGGATAAATGGCATAATCATTTTTATAGGCTGTAAACTTTACTTTAATAACTTTCATATTTTTCTCGATAATTATTATAGGCTTTAAAAAGTGATCTGTCAGATCTGAAAAGTTTAATCAAAATCAGAAACCTAATTCTGGGAAAATAAGATAAATGGCATATCTTTATTTTAGTATATATAAATAATTTATTATTGATAAATTTTAAAAATTTCAATTACAAAAGTTTCATAAAAAAAGGGAATGTAGGAATAAATTTTACAATAAATTTTAAAATATAAAGCACCGATTGGGAAAAAGAATAGATGGGATAAATAATGGACAATTTATTGTAAGCTATTAATTAATAATATAGTTAAAATTAAATCGAATTCTGGAATAAAATGGGACCTGCCTTAACATCTTTATTTTTGTGAAAATAAATTATATATTATTATTAAAATTTAATTTTAAAAGGTTCTTTGCCAATTTAAAAAGTTTCACAAAAATCATGATCTTATTTTTTGTGGTTTTAAATGTTTCTTTAAATTTTACAATAAAATTTAACCCTTTCTCTGCCAGACTTAGGTTCTGTTCTTGCAGGTTTGAATTAAGTTGAATGACACCCAAACCCTAATAGTTTTTCTTGCAGTGTTGCAGCAGGCGAAAGGACAAAGGCAAGGACAGCATGGGGAATTTTGGGTGGTGGGCCAGGCAATCGGTGAGGTAATTACGAAAATGAAATCAGTTCGAGGTAAGCTGCATAATGCAGGCGCCCGAGGGCGGAGGCTTGCAAAATTGAATGACCAAAGGACACTGGGCCTGGGGGTGCAGTTGCTGCGGTCGGTTGGATAGCCCGGTGGTTGTGGCAACTGTGGCTGGCCTGGCCCAAGGGCGTGGCAATTGTTTCCTGGCATGAAAGGGGGCGCCCCTTTCGGTGGCCGTGTGTCGACCTCATGTCCTCTGGTCCCTCGAATGCGGCTGCAATTGGGAAAAGTATCGGGAAAATTCTGTGTTTGGCAATATTTGATTGCATAGTCGGATCGATGTCAACGATGTCCCGAAGGGGCGAAAGGTCGGAGTGCGTAATTAGGTTGCAATGACAATTTCACGAATGCCTGTTGGATGAGGGATGAATGCACACGGAGAGAAAAAGTTTATGGTTTAATAACAAAAAGTTGTTGTACAAATAAAAATTATTAAAACGAAATTAAATAAAATATTTGTTTGCCAACCTGAAGTCAGATAATTATTCCTACTAAATCTTATTAATATGACAATGAAGGAATTAATATTCAAGATATTTCACTTAACGAAGAAATGAAAATTTGTAAAACAAATTGAAGCTAAGAATCCAGAAATCAAGTGCCAACAATTGAAAAGCAAAATAAAGAGAAAAGAAAAAACTTTCTTTTAGTGGGTGGAAGAATAATGCGATTAAAACGAAAGAATAAAATGCAGACAAAAATGGAAAAATACAACAACAAAAAATGTGTCCACATGGCGTATGTGCAATATGCCCTTTAGCTGAACGAACTGAAATGAATTTAATTATGAAAAATGGCGACGAACTCGTTTGGACACTTAAACGAATCAATTAATCACTTGATACCTCTCAAACGAAATTAATCAAAAATTTTCAGAAAAACACAATCACAATCTATGAAAGTGCCCTCAGAGATAATTCCTACCCCGTCCAATCGAAATCGGAATAGAAATTTTCTTTTCACCAGAAACTTAATTTCCGCTCAAAATGAAATCAAAAGGTTGAATAGAAGGGAGATTGTTTTTTTTTTCCATCTATTATATAAAAAAAATCGTTGGCTTGGCAAATAAAAGTAAAATCAAATTTAAAGCGCCAAGAAACCTTTTCCCCGCTGTTACCCAAAGAAAACAACAAAAAATAGGAAAAATAACAGGGCCAAAGACAACGACCGGAAGTAAAAGCGGGGGTGGCTTTCGCAAGGGGGTGAGGGGGGGAGGAGGAGGGATGGAAAAGGGGGCGGAGATTGCCCGCCCGCTCACACAACTAAATGTCGCAATTTTACGAGTCAATATAAAGGTGCCTGGGGAGTCATTTACAGGCGCACAGCGGTTTGCCTTCGTTCGGTTTTTCTGCTAGCAATAAAACATCTCACAAAAGAACACGGTGCGGAAAAATGGGAAGAGCGGAAGAGCGGAGGAAAGCGGAAAAGTCTGCCGCAAGGAAAACCGAGGAAAACACGTGTAAGAGACCGACCCAGACCGACCGGGTAAAGTCAAATATGATGGCAATTTTTATGCTTTTTGTGCTGAAATATTTTCACCAATGAGGCATAAAACAGAAGCCGAAGCGGAACCTCGCTCTGCCCCTAGGAATGATTTACGATCCGGACTTGAAGTTTACGACAAATTTACGAGAACATTGCAATTTGGCTATTATTAATTTAGTACAGTGAAGTCAGGCAGTGAAGTCTGCAGTGAATAGGAAATGTGTTTTTCACGAACTATTCAGATAACTCAACCAATGCGAAGGCAGATGATTTTTTCACTGGTTTCGTTTAAAATTTTCGCTGACAGTTAAGAAGGTGTGGTAAAAATAGTGACTTTCACATAACACTTCTCTCTAGTAATATATATTTAATATTTAATGAAGCCAGGCAAAAGTCTGCAGTTAATAGAAAATGTGTTTTTCACAAACTTTTATTAAAAGTTTTATTTTTTACTAGTTACTTATATTTGTTGAAATTTCGCTGACAGTCAAGAAGGTGAGGTAAAAGTCGTGACAGTTTTTTTTTATAACATATATTTAATACTTAATGATTAAATAACTTAAACATGTATATGGCAAGAGTGTTTACAATTAAAAACAGGTATTTTATTTTATAGTTCCATAGTTATCCCCGTGTTCTTGTTGTAAATTTAATTTGCAAATGCGCCGTGTTTTTAGTGGCACGGGCCGTGCACCCATGGCAATTTCCATGGACAATAATATCGCCATTCTTAATCGTTATCCTGGGAATGGTGTCTGTAGGAGAAAACTTAATTATTAAGGAAATCTAATTTATATAAATATATATTCAACTTACAGGCATGGCCAACATTCAGCAGTGAGATTAGCGCGAAGAGAGCAAAAAATGATGAAATCCACTTCATTGCGGCGACGATTGAGACGAGATACTGATTGAGACCGGTCCACTGCTGCACTTTTTATATATAGCTCACCCCATGAGCTTGGGATGAGTAATGCATAAAAAATATCAGAGCTATGGATTTTCCCCCTTGGGCCACAAAACTCCCCTCGTTTGATAACCTATCCAATTAAAGCCCCGCCCGTAGATTTGCAGCTTTAAAGCTTCTGTTTTACCAGTTTATATATTTAAACTAGGCAATGCGTAAAAAATAATCATAACGCATAAATAATATTAGGGGTATTCCGATTTTTTTTTATTAACTAACATTAAATATTGTACCATAGCCATAGCAAATATTTAATTTAATTTAATGTTCTGATAAACATTTGGTTTCGAAATGTTTGTTTGCTCTTCAACATGTTTGAGATTAATTCTTTAATTTATTTTTGATTGTGATTTACTTGTGCCTTGTGGAATGAGCATTTCCGTATTTTAAAAATCAACAATTACATTGTAGCCCTCATGGAAGATAACGATCTTTTAATTCTGTTGTAATTATTCCTATTTTATGTGTATATATTTTATACAATGAAATTATTTTAAATTGATAACAATTTGGATTTCTTTTTGTAAAAACCTTTTTTTTTCTAATTCTTAAACTTTAAACTTTCTAATCTTTAAACTTTATTAAATATTTTGTTTTTGCTTTTAGTACATATAATTTGAAATGAAATATTGCCTTTTTTTGCATTACAATTTTTATAATAAATAAACCAATAGTACTCAATTATTAAAAAGACCAATGTAAAAATGTATCAAAAACAGTTTCACCATTTTCAGTTAATTAAAATTACAAAAAAAAAATTCACTTTCTTAGATGTATTTATTATATTCTGTTTAGAATAGTTCTGAATTTTTGAAAGCATTTCATAGCTGATATTTAATTTGAAACCTAAAAAAAAGACTTATGTGGCTAGGAAAATCATCAAAATTAAAAACGAATAACACCCTAAAATATTTCCCAATTATATCAATACCAAAAAAGTTATATTTTGTAAATCCTTCATTTATTAAATGACCAGTCTTAGTCCCCGCCCCCACTGATGCTGCAGCCGACGCAGTCCTTGTTGTGCAGGTAAGTATTACCGGGCACCCGGCCACTGAAGCCATCGGGATATCGGGAGCCACCTACGTTCGCAACTCGTGAGCCGGAATTCGCCCCACGGACTGGACCACCCAGAGCACCGGGATAGGCATCGGGTGAGTTGATGTAGACATTTCCTTGTCCCGGCCTGCCCGTCCTGTACGCTTGTCCACCGATTACGACATTTTCCGCCACCGGTGGACTACAATCCTGACAGACACCGCCGATAATCACATTTCCGGCTGCGGGGTAGCGAAATAATCAGGGGTCAGTCGTGAGGATATGTATCGCCTTTTTTTTTTTGCTCACCTTTGGCCAGGGAAACCAGGACAGCGGCAATAGCAAAGGTAACAATCAGGAACTTCATTCTCGATCTGTGTGCAAGACGAATCTACTCCGAGCACATCAAATCCGACAGCTTTTAAGCGATTTCGATTTCTTTGTTTGAGAAAACCAGATTGTGGTGGGGGGAGGGATCTGGGGAATCGCCCCAGAAAACCAGTTCAATTGGCAGATAATTCTTTGGGAGGGGTTTTCCAAAGGCCCCTTGTCAATCTATTTTTTTCCGATTGCATTATTTTGTTTTGAAGAAATTGGCGAAGCGGAAAATGTTAAATGATAAACTACTAGTTGTCATAAATGGTTTGAAAATTAATTTTTTGATAATAACAATTATTGATTTTATTAATGTTCATTTAAACTATATTTTTTTTAATGTCACGGAAATTTGTTGCATTTTATTTAGAAACAAATTTTTTTTACAAATATACATATTATTTTAATCCAGAAAATCTTGAATTATCGGTAATTTTTTAAGATTAAGATTAAGAACATTTTTGTATTTCAAATTAGTATTTATTTTCATTTCACAAGGTATTTCATTTTTCGATTTATATTTCATGATGATAGCAATATGTAACATACATATACAAGAGCAAGAAATATAAATACATACATTATAGTCCTCATGGAAGATAACGATTTTGTAATTCTTTTCCATTTCCATTTACACACATTTTATACAATGAAATTATTTTAAATTGATACAAAGTGTGGTTTTCCTTTTGTTTGAAAAATTTTTTGTAATTCTTTAACTGCTTTTTTACTGTGTAGGTAATTTATACCGGTAAGTCGGCCGTTGATCAATCCTGCCATTCTTATGTTCTCTTCCAAATAAATGACACTTATTACAGTCACCTCCCATAATCATATTCCCGGCTGTGGGGTAGCAAAATAATAAGGGGTGAATTTTTAAGATACGTCTTTATTGATTACCTTTGGCCAATGAAACCAGGACAGCGAAAATAACAAAACTCACAATTAAACACTTCATTCTTGATCTGAATCCAAGACGATTCTACTCGGGGTACATATAATCCAACAGCTTTAGTGCAATCTCGATTTCTTTGTTTAAAAAAAACAATATAATTCTTTGGAGGGAGCTTTTCGAAAGCCCATAAGTATTTTAATGTTTTTTGTTTTAGATTATTTAATTGTGTGGAATTTGGGGAGCGAAAAATAATAAGAGTAATTGTCATAAATGATTGAAAATATATGTTTTTAAATGCGATATATATATGTTATTATTGAATATGGAAATTATATGGAAAAAGTTTGAGGTATAGAAAATTAATCTGAAAAAAAACAACAAAATATTCAACATCGAAATCGAAAAATGATAAATAATAACAACATACTTTTCATATTACTTTTTTTTTTAATTTCCCAAAAACATTTTAGATAATCAGAATATTTTTTAAAGAATATAATTGGTGCATTGAATTTTATTTATTAGTTTCACAATGTTTTTTTAATTTACGATTTCAATTCCTTCCTGTTGTTGTTTTCTAACCACGAATATTGCATCCAACGCAGTCGCTATTTCGCACCAGGGTACCTGGATAACCACGGGAATCAATGGTGGTCACTGGGCCATTTCCTGTCCAGCCCCTGCCTCCTCCACCACCCCCCGATCCACCCAAATCGATGTACTGACCACCGCCCCATTGACGCCTATAGCGCCTGCTAATGTGCTGAGTTCCACCACCGGACTGGTGCAGTGACCAGCCATCCAAGTCATCATCTTCATCGGATGATGGTCGTCTGCGGGCGGGGGAACCTCCGCCCTTGGGCTTGGCCTTGGATTTGGGTGTTGTGGTTACAGCACGACCCCGAGTTG
Organism: Drosophila setifemur; assembly: GCA_021224005.1. NCBI lineage: Eukaryota > Metazoa > Arthropoda > Insecta > Diptera > Drosophilidae > Drosophila > Drosophila setifemur. The sequence goes on from JAJJHY010005742.1 coordinate 9,593,110, forward strand.
GTGTCGGTTTGTGGGTGGTGGTGGTGACAGGATGGTCATGGGAGCAATTCACACACTCACCCTTGATGCTAACCTTGCCGGCTAGGGGATACGAATTATTAGTTAAAAATTGGATTTGGTTTGAATTCGGAACACTGACCTTGCACAAAGGCCAACGTGGCCAAGAGAGAAAGCGCCAACAGCGTTAGGCACTTCATTTTGCGGATCTTTACCTGGTCCGATCAACAGACACTGTCTTTTATACCCGTTCCGACGATTGGATTCCGATTATCAGTGATCTATCAGTGATCCGTAATCTATACAAATTATATATGCATATAAATTCATGGAACAAGCTGGAATTACGTACTATTTTTTACATTATTTTCAACGAAACTAAACTATTGACTTTGGTTTTTAGCAGATAAGAATCTAGAGATATAGTAATGTCCTGATAGACGAATGGGTTTCGTACATTTAAATAGGTATATAAATATTTACAATGATTTTTTTTTTAATTTACTAATTCGTTTATGAAGTTTTAAGTTATACAATCTTTTTTTGAAACTTTTTAAAAATGTTCCTTCTTCAATTTTATTTTTAATTTGTATAAAATTCATTTGTAGAGGAGTGATCTTGAAAAAATTGTTTAGCTGAAAAAACATAAATTGTATTTTTGAAATAATTTATATATCAATTTAGTAATTTCCCTAATTCTAATTACAATAATTTTAACGCGCTTTGTTTAGTCGTTACACTCGCCAATAATATTTATGAACAAAAATAAAACTTTATATGATTTATTATAATGACTGACCACAGCTGGCTTATCGATTTAAATTTCCATAGGGTACAAGTATTTTATGCAAAAATATTGCTTACATTAAACAAAAAGTTAATTCGATTTAAGCAGAAACATAAAATATTTGTATATACTCAAGAATAAGATTATTCTAAGCCCTAATCCACACTTTTCACTTGAATTTCAACCTTTACCTGTATTACTTCGCAGATTAAACTTATTTGCTGAACAGTAAACACTGGACTGGAATTTCCAGATTCGAATACGAACAAAATACTATAAAAAAAAAAATCAGTTTATATGGGCGAGTGCTAAACTTTCTGTGTTTTCCCAATCGCGTCTTATTTGTCGGGGGTTATCAGAAGCCGCCGACTGACTGGCCGCTGCAGTTGTCGGGCTAGGCATTATACGATCCGAATCCCGGCTATATAAGATCGGGTTTGGCTGGCTGAGAGCATCAGTTGAAGTCAATCAATTGCCAAGAGCATTTAGCACTCAGAACGCAAACAAATCACCCAAAACCCAATCAATATGAAGTTCTTCTCAGTTGTCACCGTCTTCGTGCTCGGACTCATGGCTCTGGCCAGCGGTTAGTATTTATT
>JAJJHY010005742.1:9594531-9605531 GCA_021224005.1 Drosophila setifemur
TACCCCCTCCTCAGCTGCTCCCCTGTCGCCCGATCCCGGAAATGTGATCATCAATGGCGACTGCAAGTACTGCAACGTCCATGGCGGATAAGAGGAAGGCCTCTCACCTGAAGATCGTCACATGGCCATAGCTTACCTCACACCGAAAACTCAATATTTATCCTACAAATTTTGTACTGTTGTAAATTGAAAGAAAACCTAGAATTTAGATACCATGCCAATACCCCAAAAATAAAAAACAACCAAAATAACTAAATATATATGTTCTATTTCTTGGTATAAACTTTTTTAGGAATTACAAAATTTATGGGAAAAATAAATATAAATACAAAAATGTATGTATATACATTAAAACATAAATATAAAATGTTTTTACGCAATGTAATTAAAATAGGTGTAATCAAGCCATAAAAATGTTTTAATAACTTTTAACTATATACAATTTATAGATTTCAATTTGATTGGGAACACTGAAGAAAATAAAATTAAAATATGTTGAGTGCTTACTTTTAATGTTAACTTATTTAATATTAAAAAAAAAAAATTAACTCAAATATTTTATGAGTGGATATATAATATAACAATATAACGCAATATCGCTCATACGCACTGTTGCTCAGAGAAATATAAACAATTAAATGTATAAATAGATTTAGTTTAATTTGTTTTCCCACTTCATTTTATTAGTATGTATTTTATAAAATACTTTGGAGGGATTATTCCTGACTATCAATAATATCTATAAATGGGTAAATAATTAGTGTAAAATTCCGAGGGCTATTAAATACAAATAATATAAAAATTGTATTATTCTTTATTTATGAAAAATATGAGAAATGGCTACTTTTTTTGTAATTATATTTGAATCAAATGCATTAAAATTCCATCATTTTTGACTATATTTATTTATATATTATTAACTAGAATTCTATTAACTAAGTTAAGTTATTGATAAAATATTTGTACACAAAACATAATCAATAAAAAACAAACAACAAAATAAATTCACGTGTTGTTTATTCTTCCTTTAGGTTAATAGCCAGACTTTTCCCAAACTCAATGTTTTTTATCTCTTTTCTCGAGATTTGCGCTAATTAATTAGTTCTTAATTTACAAGTTTATTTTTGCGTAATTGATTCGTCGGAATTGAACGCGTTAAAGTTGAGCTTAGGTTGTAGCTTATAGAACGAGTATCTAATACTTGGAAATACACCTGGAGGGGGGAGGGGGTGGGTTCCCAGTCAAATGAAATCAGGTTTCCGACCTCAACATCGCACGTGAATCAAATCTGGAATCCCACTCTTGCCCGGGCTATCAGCCTTCAGTTGTTTACGCTCAGATTCATTGAGAACGTCGCCTTGGTGCACTTGGGGAATTTCTGGTTTTGTGGAGGGTTGGACGCTGGCTGGGAGAATCCCACACAGAACAGACTTTTCCCGACGCCGGCGCTGCAGCACCTTGATAAGACAGATCTCTCTGTAAGCTCGAGAGCTATATAAGCATTACCTAGCCCCCACATCCAGCATCAGTTCGCTGGCAGCCAATCCTCTCCGAGCACCTCACCAACCACAACCAAAACCACAAAACTCAAAATGAAATTCCTGTCGCTTGCCTTTGTCCTGGGTCTTTTGGCTCTGGCTAATGGTGAGTAAACTGAATGATTTACAAACTACATTTCGGTAGCCAACTAAATATTTATTTCCCTTCAAGTGTCCACTGCTACTCCCCTGAATCCTGGCAATGTCATCATCAACGGCGATTGCCGTGTCTGCAATGTGAGGGCCTAAAAAGGACGAAGGATGGAAGGTCGACAACTAAAGGATTTCCCCACAATCGGCCGAACCTCAAAAATTCACGCACACAGCCATTTAAAATAATGTCAAATACTAAATAGTCATAATTGAAAAGAATAAACGAAATGTTTGTTTAATACAAAAGAGTACAAGAAAAACATAAGTATTTTTTTAATTATTTACTTTGATTTACAGATTTCAACCGAATTATACAAAGCAATAACAAATTAATTGAATTTTAGTAAAGATTTACTATTTACTATTCACTTAACAATAAATCTTTAAGAATGTACAAAATAACTTTTTATTTAAAAATTCCCTTTTTTTTCTTATACTAATTATAGATTTAAAATAACTCTTAAATATTTTTAACAAAAATCGTGTCATTTATAGAACCTTATTCATCACTTTATATAATGGGTACATTTATCAAAAATAAAATCAGTAAGTCAAAGGCAATAGATTAGATAGATACTAGATAGATAGGTAGAATTAATTAGAGTTACTGCCTTCCCACGAGTGTTTACTGTATATATAATAAACAATATGTGTGCATACTATACACAGATTCCATATAAAGAGAAGAGCATTTAAAAAAAAAAATCTAAGAGCATTTATTGAATTAAAATTTATTAGACAAAATTAAAAAATTATTATTTTTAATTTTAATTTTTTAAGCTTTAATATTTTACCCATTTTTAATTACAAATTATAAAACATTATTTGTAGCTTGCCACATTATTAAAACGTTACAAAATCGATGTATGCGTCTACTTATATAATTCTACTTAATTACTTTCGACGAGTGTTCACTGTATATATAATCTAATATTTTTGCGTACTATGCACTGATCACATATAAAGAGCAGAGCATTTGCTCATTCCGATTCAGATTTATTCGAGTCGTCTTTCCAATATGAATTCGTTTCAAATTGTCTCAGCCTTGTTACTGGTATTTTGTTTGCTGGCGGCGGTTAATGGTAATTAATACATACATTTAATTTTATGTTTGGTATGAAAATTAAACTAATTTCTATTTACAGCCACCCCGGGCAAGGTGTATATAAATGGGAAGTGCATCGATTGCAATAAGCCCGATGACGATGAAAACATTATAATGCCTCCGCATCCTAGGTCCAGCTCCATTTCCTACACTCTCACATCGGGTGCAATGGCATTTGGAATACTATATAATTTGCTAAGCTTTTTGTATGTTTAAATATATTTAGTAAAATAAAGATGCAATAAAATTAATTGTCTTTAAATTGGATTCCAATATGAATTTATTTCTTTTTAAACTAAGCTTCCCTCCATTTTGCATAGAATAAATCCTTTTCCGGCTTAAGTCTTAAATAAAAATGTATTAAAACAAATATACTAGAACAATAAATGCAGTTTAGCATTTTCCGTTGGAAAAAGTATTAGATTGCATTTAATTTATGGTAACCAAAATATTTTTCAACCCATTTCCATAAATTAAAATTATTTCGGGATTTCATGAAATCAAATTTTTGTTAGTAAGAAACTTAATTACATCTATGAAATGCTCAAAATGTTTTGATTATAATATTTAACCGAATTAAACAAATAAATTAATTATAAATAAATGAATTATATTTTCTCTGTGGTGGTTTTAATAACATTTCAGTTGGTGGATTTTAAATACATATACGTTAAGTCATTTTTCCACAATGTTTTGTACTTACATTTTCAGTGACGATTGATTGATTTCATTATCACGATTTAAAATTAACAGACAGCTGCTTATCGCTGGGAAATTTATAAAAATATTTGCATTATCGGGCATTTCCTGAGGTTAAATCGAACTTGAACTCCCTACAATTGTGGCCACATTAATAGTTACCACTCCTAAATATTACTTAAGAATTTAATGTCTTCCATTTGAGTTGTTATTTATAAATGTGTAAAATAAATGATATTGTAATTGAGATTAGTACCATTTGTGAAAAATTAAATTATTAAGCACATTTAAAATTTATTTTTAAATATTTTTTTTTTAGTTTTACCAAAGAATATTGTATTAAATATTTAAAATATCCGATACTTTTATGTTAACCGCAAGTGTAAGTTTATATTAGAGTGCACTACGTCTAAGCAAAACATTTTCCAGGGAAATTCCTTAAATTCAAAGAAATTTCTCTATAAAAGAAAACGCTCCAAAAAATATCCTTCACAATTTTCAAAATGAAGTGGATGTCTCTAATTTTCGTTTTCGGTCTGTTGGCCTTGGCCAAGGGTGAGTTACCAAAATGTTTCCGACTAATTAATTATTTAATAATACAACGTGATTAGTATAAAATGTTTTTGAAAGAAAATCCTCACTAATTTAGTTTTAATTTGTTTTTGATTCAAACAGCTTCCCCACTTGTTCCCGGCAATGTGGTTATAAATGGAGATTGCCGAAATTGTAATGTACATGGAGGATGAGATAAAAACAATCTACAAGATTCCTCTTCCACATGGAACTTAACAAAGTTTGCTTAAAACATAAATAAAACATCAGCAAAATAATGTGTTTTTGTCTTATTTAAATAGCTTTATTTTCAGTTTTTTTTTGTATTTTTACAAAGTATTTTTTGTTAATAATTAAAAATTGATGCCATTTTTTAATGTTATATTTTCTTTGGTGCTCTGGAAAATAAGGATCTGAAAAGAAGCCCCAAACATTTCTGAATTTTGCAGAGATGCCCATAATATTATAAATCCCTTGATTAAATTAAATAGTTCAGAAAAATGTTTTTATTTCATTATTCATTTTTATTTTGCATTATTTAAGAAATTATTTTATTTAAATTCTTTTCTTTCGCCTTCGGTTGCAATTAATCGCCTCGAATATTGCAAACTTTGCAATCGCCATTGATGATCACATTTCCGGGATTCAGGGGATTAGCTAGAAAAAAAAAACAAAGACTTTACTTATACGATCTGTGGTTTATAGTATATATATATATTTCGCTTACCAGCGGCCAGAGCCAGCAGACCCAGAAGGAAGGCAATCGAGAGGAACTTCATATTGCGACTGAATTCAACGACTAATATGCCGATCGGATCGAACAGGTCGCTTTTATAGCCTAACTAAATCGGATTGATGAACAGCAAATTGCGCACTTTTTCAATTAGTTCATTGCAAAAATATATATATGTATATATATGTTATGCCGTGTATATAGGAATGCGTCAAAACTTGATCTGAGCGGCAATCTACCCTGTTTTTTTTTAATAGCTTTGAAAAGATCTTTCGCTGTGATTTGCATTCGAATGATGAAAGAACCAAGAGATTATATTCAAATTCTTAGAAATCCATACCATATATAGTCATAAATGTAAATACAAGGTTCACCACATTGTATCTCCACATACATAACTAGAATACTTCGAATACCTTTACAATAACATACTCGTAGCTTGTTGTTTAATTACAAATTTAATAATCATCTTATTTTTGTATACTGTTTGGGAGGCTTTAAAAAATATATAGAATAATCTGAACATCTTAAATGCAGTGTGTGCATATGTGTGTGTGTGTTTTTGGCAGGTGTGTCTATGCACCCGCAAAAGGTAAATGAACGTGTTTGTGGTCGAATTAACTTTGCCTCGCCAAAGTTGTTGTTGTTGTCATTGTCTGTTTTTGTTTATAAGTAAGTCTAATTGTGTGTTCACAGCGAGAAAAGGACTTAAAGTTACTTACAATTTTGTTGCACAATTTAAAAAAAATATATATATACAATATGTATGTATATAAGACTTAAAATTTATATACAAAAACTTGCATTGTGGATTTTATATTATTTTTAAATGAGTATATTTTTTTTTTGATGTTTTATTTTACCACTCTAATATTTTAAAATTTATTTATAGACATACTTTTGTTCAAGAACGTCAAACAAAGGGAAAGTTCAGATTATTTTTATTTGACTATATTTATTGATGTTTTATTTTATTGTTTTAATATTTTAAAATATATTAATGGACATACTTCTGTTTAAGAAAGTTACAAGGTGAATATTCAGAAATATAGTTGTATTTATTAATTACAGTTTTCTTTATAATTAATACTGAAAATTAAATATCCAACTTACTGGAGATATTTTTTAAAATACTAAATATACAACTTACTGGAGATAATTTTTATTTTAACTCAAATTTTGTTATTACAAAGAAACATAAACAAAAATATTTAGAAAATTATTTTATTGTAATCTCCCGTGCTTTTAAAAAATTTCTGAAATTAATATTATAATTTAAACCTTTTCCTTCTGCCATACAATTGTATAAATATAATGTTTTTTTTCAGTGTACGCGATGCCGCACATGGTCGGCAATTAAGCCAATGAAGCATTAAAACACCATCCCCAGAGCCATGCAAAATGGGTTTTTGGGGGGTGCCGAGGGGCCTTCGAGGGCTTTAGGCGATTTCCGGCGCTCTCGGGATGGGATTGGGAAATGGGAAATGCGAAAGGTGAATGTGAATGTGAACGTGTGTGTTGGTGCGGCGGGGAAAGGGTTTAACTCTGTGATCCAGCTTCCACTCTCACTGGATTAGCAAGCTGTTTGTATGTGTGTGCATGTGCTAAACTCTCTTGTTTTTGTTGTTGCTGCTGCTGTTGTTGTTTTTTTTTTGTATCCACATTTGTCAACGTAGAAAGCATTACGGTTAAATGAACTCTACAGAGAATGTACGTTCTTACGGATACATTCGTGCACGGATAGAGGGACAGTCGACACGTGTGCGTTAACAATTTAATTACGCTTCGGTGAGGTGCGGGAATGGAGCGGGAATGGAGCGGAGTGGGCAGCGACAGCTGCCACATGTCTCACTTGGAAAAGTTAATCACCCGGCGGAGTGGGCTGGCAGGCATTAAAGATGGCCAAGAGGAGGCTTTTAAAGCACAATTAAAGCGGCGACTCATTCACGTGCCCCTCAAGTGGTGTGTAAGGGCGTCGTGTCAAAGGTCTCGAGAGCAGATGTTTTACGCTCTATAAACTGATGCGGAAAGGGGGAGCTCAAGATGAGGGGAAGTCCCGGGGAGATTATTCAGTTTTATAGGTAGCTACAGGATAGGGGCAGGATTTTATTAAAATTTGTAAATATTCCGCTTAAAAATAATCCATAAAATGGTTTAAGATGAACCGAAATCATGGGGAAATTAAATTCAACTCTTTAAGGCTTTAATTAAATAGTATACAACATGAGGCATACGTTGCGTATACGTAATTTTTATATACACAAACCAGCAGAAACTTAAATAAACTACTAATAAATATAAGCAACTTATTGTTTCAACCTTTAGCGGAAAACTTAAATAAACTTCTAATAAATATTAGTACCTTCTTGCTTTAACTTTTAGCGGAATATATATAGTACTTTACTTTAAACCTATTTCCACGGCCCCAGTCTCTGGCGTTCAGTTGGAAAATAATGGCTTCCTCGGCAGCTGCTCCTCTATTAGTTTACTGTCAACCTGTGGCACAGGCTCTCTGGTGAAGGGGGCGTGGCAGCAGTGGCAGCAGCGGGGCAGCAAATATGTTGAAAGCAGTGTTCCCTGGCATGTGTGTGTGTGTGTGCATCCTGTTAGTTGATTGCCTAAGCGCCCATGCTTGTGGTTACATTCTGTTTCTGTTGATTTCTGTTGTCCTGCCCGCTTCTTTCTGTTGTCATATTGTCGTTATTTTTTTTTTTGCAGTATGTTCTGTGTGTTGTGGTTAGTTTTATGGCCCTCGCCATTTGGTTTTATGACGCAGTTGCCAGCTGACCTTATTCATGAAGTTAAGGTTGCTCTTTGTTGACTCTGCCAGGCCTATTTTTGAATGCCAGGCAATTCGCAAATATTTAAGGTGGAAATTAAAATGATTTAAAACAATGTTGAAGTGGGAGTTGATTATTTTGTTTGATGTTTGGAATACTAATAATTAAATATACATTTTTTATATGTCATTCCAAAAATAGTTACATCAAATATAAATATGAAACTTTTACCCAAAATTGTCTTACTCAAGATAAATAATTTTGTAATAATTTTCCAACTAATTTTAATCACCATTTTGTTGTATTTTCTAAGGGCATAATTTACCCAATTTCCGTGAAGATAATGTGTGTCCATTAACAACACATACTTACATACAAATCATATACTTTTACCATCAGTTCTGGAGGGGGTGGTGTATTTGCCGGAAAGTTTTTTAGCCTGTCCACTGGGACTGGGAACTGACCCTTCCCTTCATCAAAGACCAAAAGCAGTCACACATTTTGCTCTTCCAGCCACGTGATCAAAATTGCTAATCGAATGGGGGATGAAGGCGTTGAAAGGACACGGCACTCCATGTTTGAGTGGTGACCCCAAAGTTATTGCGGCCTGTCCAACTCATCATCCTGCTCCTGTGCAGCCAAAGGGCCGAGGGCCGAGGGCCGAAGGCCTTAATGTGTTTAAGCGTTACGAGGATGAACAAACATTATTGTCCCGTGGGAATCTGTAAATTGGTGCTGAGAGCAGGGCTTCGGTTTGTCATTGGAGTTGTGGAAGTGACATTTTTATTTCCCAACTCCCAGCTCCCTCCTCACAAATTTGACGGACACTAATGGCCCTTTCTTGTGTGGGTTTAGCTGGCCGGGTTATGTGCGTAAACATAGAGATGGCTAAAAGGGCGAGTCACTCAGGTTTTAAAAGATTTTTTTTTAGAATTTTAGATCTGAAGGATACTTATCATATGGAATGGGAATTTTCAACTTATTAAAATTATTTTAATCTGAGATTTCAAATAATATGCAAATAAATATGATTTTAATTAATCTGAGATTTCAAATAATATGCAAATAAATATGAATTATTTAAGTCATCGACTATATCGATGTTAAAACTAAAATAAACATTGCAAGGAAACTTAGTAAATATTAAAATTATTTGTAAAATTTGGAAAGGGAATAAAGCAAAGCATTGTATAGCATTTAACAGAGTTATTAAATAATATACAAATAATTACGATGCAAACAAAATAAAATAAACGATCTAAGAACCTTTAATAATAATATAATTATTTGGTTTAAAGCCAAAAACAATTTTTAGCAATGTTTTAAACAATTAAGTAAAGAGTATTTAATTAAACAGATTTTCAAAAATATACAAATAATTGCGAATACAAAATGAAAGTTAAAAAGAAACTCAATTAAATGTATGATTTAAATACATTCAATTTGAAATGAAAGCTTAAAATTGGTTAAATTGTTTTTAATTTAGTGTAAATTAAAATTGAGAACACTGCTCTTATCTGTTTGCTCCATGGGAAGCTTTTGCTCTGGGCAATCACAACAAGCCTCTGTCCCAGATCAGTTGTTAATCTAAACTAAAGCCAAACAGTTGGATTTACTATATATATATTTGTGTGATGTCATCCCGAACTCGTATTAACCCAGTTAGCGGGTTGCTAATCTGCAGCTTGTTGGCCCTAATGCAGCGGACATCTGCAGAGGTGGGCAAAATGGTCTGCTTCTATGATGCCAAGAGTTTTGTGCGCGAAGGTGAGTCCAGCTAATAATATTTTATGATTCCATCGGATCAGGGGTTATCTCCATCTAATTCTCCACTCTCCTCTCCCAAAGGCCCCGCACAAATGTCGCTGGCTGAATTGGAACCCGCCCTGAATTTCTGCAACTTCTTGGTCTACGGATATGCTGGGATCGATGCGGAAACCAGCAAGATCAGGAGTCTGGATCCTGCCTTGACCTATGACCGTCAGCATTATCGTCACATAACCGAATTGCGCAAGAAATTCCCCCATGTTCGCTTCTTGCTCTCGGTGGGCGGTGACCGGGATTTGAACGCCGAGGGCGTGGCAGATAATGGTAAATACCTTGGTTTACTAGAGCACACAGATCATCGGAGAACGTTCAAGGCCAGCGTGTTGGATGAGCTGAATAATCATGGTTTCGATGGCATCGATGGCCGAGGAGCATCGGGAGCAGTTTGCTAGCCTGGTTGCAGAGCTGGGATCGGACCTACGACGCAATGGCAAACTCCTGACCCTCACCATGCTGCCCCATGTCCCCGCTGAAGGTGAGTGCTGGGAGAAGATTCAATCTGAAAGGTTCCTAAGTCCTTCCTTTATCCCCAGTTTTTATTGACATACCAAAGGTTCTGCAGCATCTGGACTTTGTCAACCTGGGCACCTATGATTTCCAGACGCCGGAGCGGGATCCCAAGATCGGGGATGTACCTTCATCGCTCTATGCCATGTACGATCGGGAGCCCAGCCATAATGTCCAGTACCAAGTGCAGTATTGGTTAAATCAAACGGGAAGCAGTGCCGACAAGCTCCATGTGGGAGTCAGCAGCTACGGGCGTGCTTGGATCATGACAAGGAACTCTGGCATAACCGGATATCCACCGATTCCGGAGGCTGGTGGAGCTGCTCCGGCGGGCAGGCAAACTGTCACACCCGGACTTCTCAGCTGGCCCGAGATCTGTGAGCTGCTCCAGCAGCAGCAGCAGCAGCCCCAGGATCGGGATACACCGCATCTCCGCAAGGTGGGTGATCCCACCAAGCGGTTTGGTATCTACGCCTATCGAGCGGCGGATGACAAGGGGGAGAATGGTTTGTGGATTGGCTACGAGGATCCAACAACGGCGGCCATTAAGGCAGGATTCGTCCAGGCCCAGGGATTGGGTGGTGTGGCTCTGCATGACATTTCCTTGGATGATTTTCGCGGTCAGTGCGCCGGCGAGAAGTTTCCCATTCTGAGGAGCATTAAATATAAATTGTAATTGTTGGAAGTACAGAAATACAAAACTCTTTGATTGACTCTCTAAATAATTTGAAAAGTTTTTAAGTTTAAGTTTTTATTTAGTCTTAATATTTGTCTTCCTAGTTTTCCGTCTCAATTTCAGTTTTTAAATCTAAGGAAATAAGAATTTAAGTTATGCCGCTTTTCGGATTTTTTCCTTAATTTTTTTTTTTCGCTCTCTCCAGCGGAAAAGTGGAAAATTTCCGTCGCCGCCCGAAAGAATGCTTCGATAAATTGATACGCCTCCTGCTGGAAGGATGCTGGGCAAAAACAAGGACGACAGGAAATAAACCAGCAAAGTGGAAGGCAGTAAAAGCGGATGAAGAAAAACGACGGAAAAAGGCAGGAAAGGAAAGGAAAGGCAACTGAAGTGGCAGGCGAAGCGCAAAGCAAAGCAAACTTCTCGAATG
>JAJJHY010005742.1:9609943-9637753 GCA_021224005.1 Drosophila setifemur
TTAAAATAATTTGACAAATTTTTAAAATTATTATTACTTTTATTTATTATCGGTTACAAATCAAAAATGTACGTACCTGATTTCTTTGTAATTTTTTTAAATTATTTAAACTATTTTAATAAGAGAAACCGATTTTGTAAAAATGTTAATAAACTAATATGTAATTTATGTAAATTTAAATAAATACAAATAATACAGTAATCTTTTTAATCGATTTTGTGCCTTTAAAAAAACCTACAGATTTAAAATTGATAAATAATAAATCACAAGAAAAGATCTGGAGAATTATATAACCTTCAGGAAGGGTATTATGACATTAATAGCCAGCGGGTAATACAAACAAACAAAACAAAACGGCAAAACAAAAAAAAAAAACAAAAAATAACTGATAAAAGAGCTTTTATCTGCCTATGGCAACAAACTGTAAACCATATATATATACATATATAGTGAATGCAGGGAAGATCAGTCGTTATCGAAACTTTGCTGGAGGCACAACCCAAAATGGCAAAATCTGGAATCATACTGTACGGAGTGGACATGAGTCCCTGCGTGAGGACCGCCAAGTTGGTCCTTAAGGCTCTGGGCCTAGACTACGAATACAAGGAGGTGAATTTACAGAAGGGCGAGCACCTGAGCGAGGAGTTCCTCAAGATGAACCCTCAGCACACGGTGCCGGTGCTGGATGACAATGGAACGGTGATCTGGGACTCCCATGCCGTGGCCACATATCTGGTGGACAAGTATGGCAAGTCGGACGAACTGTATCCCAAGGATCTGACCACACGGGCTAGAATCAATCAGCGCCTCTTCTTCGACGCGAGTGTCCTCTACGCCGGTTTGGCCGCGGTCAGCGGTCCATTCTGGGTCAATGGGGTGACTGTGGTGCCCCAGGACAAACTGGACACCATTCATCGCGGCCTGAAGACACTGGAGGCCTTCCTGGTCAGTGGGAAGTTTTTGATCGGCGATTCCCTAACCGTGGCCGATTTCTGCTCCGGTCCCATTGTCTCCTCCCTGCCCGCCGCTGTGGACATTGACCCAGTCGCCTATCCCAAGATCACCGCCTGGCTGGACCGGCTCGACGAGATTCCCTACTACAAGGAGATCAACAAGGCGCCGGCCGATAACTACGTTGCCTTCCTCCGCAGCCAGTGGACCAAGCTGGGAGCCTAATCAAAAATAATTCCCATATAAATTATTTATATTTAATGTTTTTAAATAATTTAATCCTGTTCAATGGAACTTTAATAAAAATACATTCATTATATTAAAAATATTTTTGTTTTGTTGGGTTTTTAAAAATAATACAAAATGTTTATGTTTAGCTATCAATATTTTGAAAAATAATAATAATAAATAAAATTAATAATATATTTTTAAAATGGATAAATTATTGTAGTATATTTTTAATGCATTAATAGTATTTAAATGATAAATTTTAATATAAAAATTTTAACTAAATTCAAAATGTTTTCTGAAAGTTGATATTTTTCCAGAATATAAAATAGAATGCTTTTTAAATTTAATAAAAATCCTCGCTAAAATATTAATTCTGGCATTTTTAATTAGAAATTGACTCTTTTTTTAATCACAAACTTATTATAACTATTTCTGAAAATTAAAACCATCAACCTGGTATCATTTACACCATTTCTAGGTAAAAAAAAAAAAATATACTACTGGGAAGACCATAATTCCTCGCAATTTTAGACAATTTTTTATCACACAATTGCAACCCAGTTCAGTGGGGGATGGTGTGAGCTCTCTATTGGTTTAATTTATTTATTTAATCTTATTTATTTAAGAGAATCACTCAAGCACAAACCATACACACACAGACATGGTTCCTCCTCCAACACTATAGATTCAGTGTAAATTGAGCTTTGTTTGCGGTTGGATCATGTCGGGAATTGTGTTGTACGGAATTGACATTAGTCCGCCTGTTAGGGCGTGTATGTTGGTGCTGAGAGCCCTGGACTTGGACTACGAGTTCAGGGAGGTGAATCTCCTGGCCAAAGAACACTACAGCGAGGATTTCTCGAAAAAGAATCCCCAGCACACGGTGCCGCTGCTCGATGACAATGGTGATCTCATCTGGGATTCACATGCCATCGTCTGCTATTTGGTGGGCAAGTATGCCCAATCGGATGAGCTGTATCCCAAGGATCTGCTGAAGAGGGCCCAGGTGGATAAGCATCTCTATTTCGATGCCAGCACTTTGTTCATGTCGCTGCGCAATGTCAGTGTTCCGTATTTCTACCACAATGTGAGTCTGGTGCCCAAGGAGAAGGTGGATAACATCAAGGGTGGCTACGCCAATCTGGAGGACTTCCTGGGGGACAATCCCTACTTGACCGGCTCCACTCTGACCTTGGCTGATCTTTGCTGTGGTGCAACTGTCTCCTCGTTGGCCGCCATTCTGGAGCTGGATGAGGAAAAGTATCCCAAAGTCGCCGCCTGGCTGGAGAGGCTCTCCACGTTGCCCCACTACGAGGAGGACAACCTGCCGGGCTTGACCAAGTACATTGCCCTGCTCAGGTCTAAGTTGACCTTAGAGCACTAGTATTATGATTTATTTGATGTACTAAAAAAATCAATTGAATAAAAATTAACAAAGTATTATTTTATATTTTCTGACTGGAAATGCAGATAATTTCAAGCCGTTCTTTTTTTTTGCATATTTCTAATTATGTATAAATATTTCACTAGCTTCCAGAAAATTCTGAAATCGATTTGTTTATTTTTCTGCTGATCACAATTTCTCTGAGAGATGAAAATCTATATTTAGAAAAGAGCGAAAGCTCGGCTCAGATAATATAAACAAAGCTTTATATATATGAGATAATTTTGCCATTTGCAAATTCCCTGACCTCTTACTTAAATATATATAATTTTCTCTATCGTCGAATTTATTTTCATGTTTGTTCTGTGTTGCCAAACCAATTTTTAATGCCGATTCATTGTTTAATTCAAAATGATATCTCTATATTTGACAAACAAACAATGAGTAAACATAAGGCAGAGAGAGAGAGAGAGAGTGTTATCTATTTATTTCACAATAAATAGTTGTATGTATGTATGTTGATATACATACATAAGTACATGAGAGCGAAATTGCAGAATCATAACAACTATGCAAAGCTCTCTTAATGGAGATATAATCATAGGCCGCGGCTATATAAACAGCAGTTTCTGGCCGATTCGGAGTCAGTTTCTTAATAAACACCACAAGTTGAAGTAGCTCCAAAATGGGAAAACTAACTCTGTACGGAATCGATGGCAGTCCACCAGTTCGTTCGGTGCTCTTGACCCTCAAAGCCTTGGGTTTGGACTTCGAGTACAAGATCGTCAATCTAAGGGAGGGGGAGCACCTGAAGCCGGAGTTCCTCAAGATCAATCCTCTGCACACGGTTCCTGCCCTGGAAGATGATGGATTCTATCTCTCCGACAGTCATGCTATCAATTCCTACCTCGTGAGCAAGTATGGGAAGGATGACTCGCTGTATCCCAAGGATCTGCAGAAGAAGGCCATTGTTGATCAGCGCCTGCACTACGACTCAAGTGCAGTCACATCAGCAGGATTGGCCATTATCCGTCCCATCATCTTCCAGGACAATTGGGAGATAGCCCAGGCCAAAATTGATGCCCTGGATGCGGTGTACAAGAATCTGAACTTGTTCCTGGAGAAGGGCGATTATCTGGCCGGAAATAACCTGACCATTGTTGATTTCCACCTCGCCGCCGCCCTGACCGGCTTGGTAGTCTTTCTCGCTGTGGACTCCACCAAGTATCCCAAGTTGGCCGAATGGATAGAGCGGGTCAAGAAATTGCCTTACTACGAGGAGGCCAACGGAACCGCCGCAGCTCCATTCGTCGCATTACTCAAGAGCAAGAACTTCACCATTGTCTAAATAAGGATAATTACAAAAAAATATAGTATAAATAAATTGTTACAAATATTTAAAAAAAATCACTTTGTTTTTTTGGGTCGATAACCGGGTTTTAATATATATTAGAGCTTCTGTTTAGTTATATAATAAATGTTATGTAGAAAAATTAAATACGAATAAAACTTTACGGGAAAACATATTTAGTTAATGTTTTCTAAAGTGAAAAATTTAACATTTTTATACCACAAAGAATTATATTTTTATATTTGATACATTCTTTGAAATAATTGAATTATATTCTTAGAGATTATAACAAATTTAATTGAAATTATAACGAAATACCATCTTGATGAGATATACGAACAGCAATATAATAAACAAGGCCACAAAAAAGAAATTATATTATTTGTCATAAAAGAAATTATATTTACAAGAAATTTAACAATGTCAGAAACCTCTCTTGATAATTCAATAAAAGTTATTACCAATTTAGGAACTACAAGTATCCGGCACTCTTTAATATTTTCCTTTTTGGTTTACTATAAATCTCTCTTAAATAAACAACAAGCTGTGATTAAAACGTCAGTTTGTTGTATATTTAGAGATGACAATATTTTTGAAGAGAAGAGGTAAAAGCTCTTTAGAAGGATCTTAATTATCAAGAGAGCAATTGAAGTTTCTAGAATGGCTTTGATTGATTCACAAATTTCTCTCCCAACACGTTTAAAAATACAAATGTTTTTTGTTCCCAAACTAACTCTATTGCTGACTCATTAACCAACATTTTACCTGCAAATTGTTAACTTCTCCATTTGACAAACCAACTAATTTCAAAGAACTCATTAAGAATGCCACCGGTTAAAGTTAAGTTTAAGACAGAACGAGTTTTATGTATATACAAAAGCTCTCTTCCGTGAAAAGAGTATTTCACAATAAGCTGTTGCCTTAAGTATATGAGACAGAGAAAGTATTAAGAGCTAAGTATGGGTTTCGACTAAACTGCAAAGTCATTACAAAGCTCTCTTAATGGAAGAGAAAAATATAATATATAAATATATAAGCAGCGTCTATATAAACAGCGTTCGATGGGCGATTCGACAACAGTTTCATACAAATCCCGACAAGTTGAAGCAGCTCCGAAATGGGAAAACTTACTCTGTACGGAATCGATGGCAGTCCACCAGTTCGCTCGGTGCTCCTCACCCTCAAGGCCTTGGGTCTGGACTTCGAGTACAAGATCGTCAATCTGATGGAGGGGGAGCACCTGAAGCCGGAGTTCCTCAAGATCAATCCCCTCCACACGGTGCCCGCTTTGGATGATAATGGATTCTATGTCACCGATAGTCATGCTATTAACTCGTATCTGGTGAGCAAGTATGGGAAGGATGACTCCCTGTACCCCAAGGACCTGCAGAAGAAGGCCATTGTTGATCAGCGCCTGCACTACGATTCTAGTGTGGTCACAACCTTGGCCAGGTCCATTCTCCGTCCTCTCTTGTGGGAGAATAATTCGGAGATTGCCCAGACCAAAATCGATGCCCTGGATGCAGTGTACAAGAATCTGAACTTGTTCCTGGAGACGGGCGATTATCTGGCCGGGAATAACCTGACCATTGCCGATTTCCACATAGCCGCTGTCTTGGTCGGCTTGGTGGTGTTCCTCGAAGTGGACTCCACCAAGTATCCCAAGTTGGCCGATTGGTTAGAGCGGGTCAAGGAACTGCCCTACTACGAGGAGGCCAACGGGGCACCAGGAGCTCAGATCGTTGCGTTAATCAAAAGCAAGAACTTTACTATTGTCTAAATATTTATATGTATATATATAAGATCGAAATAAATTGTTATAATTATTTAAAAATCTCTCTCAATTTTTGTGGGTCGATAACTGGTTTTACTATCAACAGAGTTCGGGTCTAAATCGATAAGATTGGACAGGCAAATAGGGAATTAATTTTTAATTTAAAATAGTATTATCAAATAGGAAGAGGGAAAACATATTTAATCATTTGAATTTGGCACAGATTGATATTTACCCACGTATTTATAATTTTCTGAGATTTGTTAGTCATGCTTGATTTTTGACTCATAACATTAAATTTTAAGAGGATGTGAAAAAGTGTAATTTAAATTAGAAACAACTTTCTACAAATTAGAATTAAATTGTCAGGAATTTAATCAAAATTAGGAGCCTAATAAATGGTCAAAAAATAGTATCAAACATATAATGCAATTCAATAAATGTAATAAAAGAGGGGAAAAAATATATTGAATACACTATTGAAAAATATTTTATGTATTGTTATTTTGAATCTTATTTAATAGAATTAAAAATCTTATACCACTCGTTAATTAGACAGCATTATATTGCTAATTCCCTTATTGCATCAATTAAATTACCTAAAAAATACAAAAATAACTTGGCAATTGTTTTTAATAGTCTTACTACCAATCATGGTGATAGGAATAAAAAAATATGTCTACCGTTTATGGCTTTAAGTGATTATGAAAATGTTTGTTGCGTTGGCCATCAAACTTATCAGAAACTGATAATTTTTTTTTAGAAAGAAACATGTTTAGGAAAAGGTAGGGGAAAGAACTATTCAGATCCTTATCAGGAGAGCAATTTGGAAGTGGCAGGGGTGGTAATCGGGGTGTTTACCGACATATCTGTAAGGAATCGGAGGAGATATGTAGGTAACGCTGAGTAATCACACCAGTACAAAGGTCTGCTAATCAGTTTCGCTCACCTGGCGGCTATATAAGCCCATGTTTTGGCCATTTCAACAACAGTTCGCAAAAAACTAGCCAACCCGAAACCCGGCAGCGATATGGGAAAACTAACTCTGTACGGAATCGATGGCAGTCCACCAGTTCGTTCGGTGCTCCTCACCCTCAACGCCTTGGGTCTGGACTTTGAGTACAAGGTGGTCAATCTCCTGACCGGGGAGCATCTCCAGCCGGAGTTCCTCAAGATCAATCCCCTGCACACGGTGCCGGCCCTGGATGACGATGGTTTCTATCTGTATGACAGTCATGCTATCAATGCTTATCTGGTGAGCAAGTTCAGCAGGGATGATACCCTCTATCCCAAGGACCTGCAGAAGAGAGCCATTGTTGATCAGCGACTGCACTACGAGTCGGGTGTGGTGGCACCCACTGGTGTGGCCATCACTCGCCCACTCTTCTGGGAGAAGAATTCGGAGATTCCGAAGGCCAGGATTGATGCTCTGGAGGAGGTGTACAAGAACCTGAATTTGTTCCTGAAGAGTGGCGATTATTTGGCGGGAAATAACCTGACCATTGTTGATTTCCACGTCTTGGCTGATCTGAGCGGGATGGTCTACTTCCTGGAGATCCAGTCCACCAAATACCCAAGACTAGCCGGTTGGATGCAGCGAATGAAGCGGTTGCCCTACTACGAGGAGGCCAACGGATCAAGGATGGCAATGATTATTCAATTTATCAAGAGTTCACCCTTCACTATTGTCTAAGTAGGGATACGATTTTTTTCTATGAAAAAGGAGAATAATAGTTCTTCAGGCTCCAGATCGATATATATGTATTATCCCCTAACCCATGGACTGGGCTACAGTTGAGGTGGATAATTGAAATGAGGTTAAATATCGAATTCTGAATATCTATATCCTGAATTTGTCACCTTGGAGAGTGAATTTTCAGCATTAATTTCAATACTCACTTCAAGGCATTAATTTATAAATCATTGTTAAACTACATGATAAATAAATATTTATAAAAAAAATACCTTTTTTTTAACCCAAGATTTAGAATTTAAATTATATGTATGCTACAGAATGTGGTTGTACTTTAATTTACTTTAATTACAGGTCATCGTGAGAATTTCGTGTACTGTTGTGGTATTCATAAAATGTCGTGACTAATTTGTGTGGTACTCCAAAGAGGTTGACCCTTTGACCTCTATTTATTGATTTCACGTTAGCCAACAATCACAGTAACTGATAATTAACCAACAAACTAATTCCAAAGAGAAAAGGAAACAGAGTTTAGATAAGAATAAAAAAAGCTCTCTTTATGTGTGAAGAGAATTGCAAAATAATAAAGAGAAATTTGTATGAGCAAAAAACTCTCTCTTAAGTTAATTCCAGATGATGAATAAAATTAAAATCTCTGGGAATTCATCTGCAGTTAGTTGCAAACCGCGGGAGAACAACGAGATGGGGAAACTTACGCTCTATGGAATCGATCGCAGTCCTCCAGTTCGCTCGGTGCTCCTCACCCTCCATGCGTTGGGTGTGGAATTCGAGTTCAAGATCGTCAATATGAAGGAGAAGGAGCACCTGAAGCCGGAGTTCCTCAAGATCAATCCCCTGCACACGGTGCCCACTCTGGTTGACGATGGTTTCTGTCTCTCCGACAGTCATGCTATCAACTCGTACCTGGTTAGCAAGTATGGGAAGGATGACGCCCTGTATCCCAAGGAGCTGCAGAAGAGGGCCATTGTTGATCAGCGCTTGCACTACGATTCCAGTGTGGTCGGACCCACCGGCAAAGCTATAGTATTTCCTATCCTCCATCTGAATAATACCCAGATACCCCAGGCCAGAATCGATGCTTTGGAGGGGGTATATAAAAACCTGAATTTAATACTCGAGAGCGGCGATTACCTGGCTGGGAATGACCTGACCATTGCCGATTTCCACGTCGCTGCTGGAGTCACCGGCTTTGTGGCCTTCCTCGAAGTGGATGCCAGCAAGTACCCAAAGTTGGCGGATTGGATCCAGAGGATCAAGGAATTGCCCTACTACGAGGAGGCCAATGGAACTCGGGTGGCGCAAATCGTTGAATTCTTTAAGAGCACAAATTTTACCATTGTCTGATTTCGTTCTATGAACACAAAATAAAACTCAATTGATTTTAATCTTTAGTTCGTTTATTAATATCATAAATATTTAACAATTTTGTAATTTTATTAACTTTATATTTTACTTTACTTTACTAGCTCTTGCCAACAAATTATTTAAGCACTGTGAATTCGTTTAGGTTTGGGCTACCTTTATATTGCTTATTTTGATATCGTGGTAATAATTTGTCATCGTGATATTATAATGATTGCATTATCAATTCCCATTAATCCTGATAAATATTTGTAGTGATTCAAAAATTAATTGACCTTTCATATAGATTTCATATCAATAACAAAAAAGGAAAGAAAGGAAGGCACGAAGCTAGCAATACCCTCTAACTGTTCGACTTAAAATTTGTTTTTTAATTTTTCAAATCGAGTTAATTGAGTTATATTTAATTAAATTATTTAATAAAAAACGACCCATATTTCCGGTCGTTTTAATTTTTTTTTATCTCTTCGGATCAGTTAAAATATCTTATCTTAAAATTTATGCGATTCTAGGGTATACGAAATTCGAAATTACCGGTAAATTAAAATGCTAGAAGTATATAGATAAAAGCTATATATTGGCGTGCGACATGGGCTTGTGTTTGCTGCTGAGTCATGACAGCACGGCGAACCTCTCCCAATTTAATGGTGCTCCGCTGGCTATATAAACCTCAGAGCGTCGGAACACTCCAATGAGTAAGAAGCTAAACTATAGCAGCAGGAAAATGGGAAAACTCACTCTGTACGGAATCGATGGCAGTCCTCCAGTTCGATCGGTGCTCCTCACCCTCAACGCCCTGGGAGTGGACTTTGAGTACAAGGTGGTTAACCTCATGACCGGGGAGCACCTGAAGCCGGAATACCTCAAGATCAATCCCCTGCACACGGTGCCCACTTTGGACGATGATGGGTTCTTCATCGGGGACAGCCATGCCATCAATGCTTATCTGGTGAGCAAGTACGGGAAGGATGATTCCCTGTATCCCAGGGACCTCCAGAAACGTGCTATTGTCGATCAGCGGATGCACTACGAGTCCGGTCCGATCAGTCTAGCTGGAAGAGCTCTCTCCACCCCCTTGAGGCAGGGCAAAACGGAAATTCCCAAGGCCAGCTTCGATGCTTTGGAGGAGGTGTTCAAGAACCTCAACCTCTTCCTGGAGAGTGGGGATTATCTGGCCGGTAACAACCTCACCATCGCCGACTTCCACGTCATCACGGTGTTGTCCACCGTGACGCTCCTCCGCGATGTGGATGCCAGCAAGTATCCCAAGCTGGCGGGTTGGATTCAGCGCATCAAGCAGTTGCCCTACTACGAGGAGGCCAACGGATCAAGGATGAAGCAGGTGGTCGAGTTCTTCGCGTCCAAGAAGTTCACCATTGTTTAAACTTTTATTTGTATATTAATAAAGAGTTTTTATATTCTTAAATGATAGAACTTTGAATTCATAAGTTTTTTAGGGTTTTTTTTTTAAGATTTTGTATTTGAGAAGGGTTAGTCAGAAAAGTGGATAGAAGGTGGCTAGGAGGTGGCTGATAGGTGGCATATTGACAAACATATTGACAAACATAATTACAACATAATTATGTTACAATTACAAACAAAATTACAAACATATTAAAAAACATTGACATACTCGTACATATTGAGGAACATATTGTCAAACACATTGACATCTTGACAAACATATTGAAATATTGACAAAAAATATTGAAGTATTGACTGGTGGCTGGTGCTTAAATCAAAATATTATAATATACAAATATCAATAGAAAATATTTTGAAGATTTAGAATTCTTTTAACAAATTAAATAATTACCGAAAAATGGTAGAAATTTTAATTTTCAAATCTAGATTTTTTGTTCTTTTATTTTCGCAGCCTTTAGAATAAATTTATAATTTAATTAATTCTCCAACATTAAAAAAAATTAAACTTTACACCTTGGTTATGGAAGAGTATAATTATCCGCCAGTTGAGAGAGTTCCTAAGAAATAAATTTCTTAAGAAATTTTCCTTTGGGAAAGGGAAAATTCGCAGTATTTACGGTAGCTACATAGCTCCACCCAAAGATCAGTTTTCAAGTTCCCAGAAATGATGACTCCAGGCACCGCAGGCACTGCACCCGCCAGAAGCCCAGAGAGTTGGCTATAAATAGTTGGGAGAGCCCTAGGAAAGGTATCATTTCGGTGACACCACCGATTGAGTTGGCATCATGTCCGGTATTGTGCTGTACGGATTGGATGTGAGTGCACCTGTGCGATCCTGCCAACTGACGCTGCGGGCTCTGGAGCTGGACTACGAGTTCCAGGAGGTGGATCTGCTGGCCGGCGATCATCGCAAAGAGGAGTTCCTCCAGAAGAATCCCCAGCACACCATTCCCTTGCTCGATGACAACGGGACACTCATCTGGGATTCGCATGCCATTGTGTGTTATTTGGTCGACAAGTATGCCAACTCGGATGAACTGTATCCCAAGGATCTGGTGAGGCGTGCCCAGGTGAATCAGCGTCTTTACTTCGATGCCAGTGCCCTGTTCATGGCCCTGCGGGACATTTGTGCTCCCTATTTCGACAACGATGTGACAGAGATCTCGCAGGAGAAGGCCGACAATGTGAGGGATGGCTATGGCCACTTGGAGACCTTCCTCGGGGATAACCCGTATCTGAATGGCGATGCCCCAACTGTGGGGGATTTCTGTTGTGCGGCCACAGCCTCCTCGCTTCCGGCCTTCATCGAGCTGGATGCGGAGAAGTACCCGAAAGTCAACGCCTGGCTGGAGCGCCTCCAGGAGCTGCCCTACTACGAGGAGGCCAACGGGGTGGGGGCCAGGAAGTACGTGGACATGCTGAAGGACAAGCTGACTCTCCTGTAAGCAATCCTGTTCCCACAATTAGCGAGTGTGTTGGCCCATTAATTTTTCATCGCAGCTAATTAAACAAAGTGGCTGACAAAAAACATTTCGATTGTCGACACTCAAAGAAAAGGAACACAGAAAAACTAAAAAAAAAAATACCAACGGAATTTAAAAAATAGATAAATATAAATAGATATTTTCTAGAGAATTCTAAATTTTCATTAACTTATATTAAAAAAACAAAATAAAACACTAAGTCGAATGATTTCATAGATATATAATGAACTAAAATATTTATGCAAATGAATAAAGGAACATTGAAAACTGTATTATTTAATATTTATTTTATTACCAATACAAATTAAACAATGAAATTTAAAAGAGGTCTAATTATAAGAAACAAAAATAACAAAATCAGGCAATCAATATTAGCTTGTTATTTTGTTTTAAGCCAAGTCATTGAACCACCGTTTAAAGCGCAGTGTAAATAATTAAATTTCAAAAATACTTACCCCTCAATTGCGGTTTTCCGTTGGCCAGGGGGTGGTCGATATTAAATATCCATTAACTGGCTGTTGGTTCCCATGCCCCTGGGCATGGTATAAATTCGTCCTGGAGCTGCACATTCCGCACAGTTCGGAATCCTCGGGAGCATGGGTAAGATCTCGCTGCACGGCTTGGACGCCAGTCCGCCCACCCGGGCCTGTCTGCTCACCCTGAAGGCCCTGGACCTGCCCTTCGAGTACATGTTCGTCAATCTGTTCGAGAAGGAGAACTATGGCGAGGACTATTCGAAGAAGAATCCGCAGCATACGGTGCCATTGCTGGAGGATGATGACGCCTGCATCTGGGACTCGCATGCCATTATGGCCTATCTGGTGGAGAAGTACGCCTCGAACGATGACCTCTACCCGAAGGATCTGCTGCAGCGGGCCAAGGTCGATCAACTGATGCACTTCGAGTCGGGTGTGGTCTTCGAGGCAGCCCTGCGCCGGCTCACCCGTCCGGTGCTGTTCAACGGCGAGTCCACCTTGCCCAGGGATCAGGTTAATCACATCAATCAGATCTACGACTTTGTGGAGTCATTCCTCGAGCACGACTACCTGGCTGGCGATCATCTGACCATTGCCGACTTCAGCATCGTCTCGACCATCACCTCGATTGGGGTCTTTCTCGAGTTGGATTCGGCCAAGTATCCCAAGATTGCCGCCTGGCTGGAGAGGCTCAAGGAGTTGCCCTACTACGAGGAGGCCAACGGCAGCGGTGCATCCCAATATGTCGAGCTCATGAGGTCGAAGAACTTCACCATTGTCCCCTAGAAAGTGGGAATAAATTAGAGAAACCTACAGCACCTGCACTTTTTACTCTGCAAAGATTATTCTATCTATATCTTTATTATTGTAAATTGGCTTAAAATCCTGAAGCAGTTCTTAAAGTTTGTTTAGTTGTAAATTGTTTAATAAATTAATTAAAGCACATCCTTAAGAAAGTATTCCCAAAATGATCAATTCAATTAATTTCAGCCTTTTTTTAAATTATATTGAATTAAAATAGTTTTCTTACTTATAGGGAAATGCTAGTTCTCCATATGAGTGTTACTATCTTTATTATTTTATTTGTAACTGCACCTGATACATATACAATCTTCAATATTAAACATTATTTGTTGCTAAAGCCTCGACATTATGCCTTTCCATATCTTATCTATTTGCAGGGGTCTTCAGTTAGTTTGTTTTTATTGGGTGGCCAACAAAATATATATAATTGGTTATCAGTAATGTGTTTGTTTCTACCAGATTGACACCAAAGAGCTTTCAATATATATTTATATGAATTCCATGTTGGTATCAGCAGTTGATGGGATATGTTTTCAGGAAAACTAGACTGTACATTAAAGGAATCTTTAAGTTTCGAAAGAAAGATTCTTGCAATATTAGTATTAATTTAGTAGTTAACATATTTTATGATTTGTTTTGACTCTGTCAGTGTGGCAAACCAAATTGATAAGTGTTAATCAACAATAGCTTGGAATCTTACTATATATATGTATATATATTCTTATGGGGCTCTCTTATATCTGTTTTCAACTCTTAAAGCAAACTCATAGATAGGTTTAATAAACCTTTTAGCTTTGATGTTTTATCTATTTTGTATCTGCTATTGCATCAGATAATTATATTGTAATCCCAAAAATTTAATGACAAAATTTGTTATTTCATCAATTCTAATTGGTAAACAATCACCTGTTGATATATCTATAAATGAGAAATACACGTATGTATATAATATACTAATGTTATTATACTATTTACAATTATCTAACTAACAATAAGGCAAAGTTCAATCTCTGAAATAAAACATTTCTCTTAAGCATTCTCTTTCCCTGACCCAGGGAACTGAATAAATAAACCCACTGATATAGACCCAGCGATCAGTTGTGAACGAAACCCCGCGGAGAGAAGATGGTTAAATTAACTTTGTATGGTTTGGACGCCAGTCCGCCGGTTCGCGCCGTCAAACTGACCCTGGCTGCTCTCGATCTGCCGTACGAATACGTCAACATTAATATTTCGGGCAAGGAACAACTTTCACCCGGGTATGTGGAGAAGAATCCGCAGCATACGGTGCCCACTTTGGAGGTTGATGGTCACTACATCTGGGACTCGCATGCCATCTGCGCCTATCTGGTGTCCAAGTTCGCGGATTCCGATGCCCTCTATCCGAAGGATCTCCTCCAGCGGGCTGTGGTCGATCAGCGGATGCATTTCGAGTCGGGAGTTGTCTTTGCCGACGGCATCCGAAGTATTATCAAGTCAGTTGTCTTCTTTGGCAAGAAAACCATGCCCAAGGAACGCTATGATGCCATCATCCAGATCTATGACTTTGTGGAGACCTTCCTCGGAGGAAATGATTATGTGGCTGGAAGTCATTTGACCATTGCTGACTTCAGTCTCATCTCATCGATCACGTCGCTGGAGGCCTTCGTCGACTTTGATCCGGTCAAGTATCCCAAGATCCACGCTTGGATCCAGCGGCTGGAGAAGCTTCCATACTACGAGGAGGCCAATGGCAAGGGGGCCAAACAATTGGTGGCCATTGTCAGGAATACGAAGTTCACCTTCGAAACCTGATAGTCGGAATCCAGCATAATATATACATACATACTGTCCAAAGAAACGATAACGAAAGCTTCGAAACCGGATTTTTTGATTACATTAAATGCCTCTTATCACAATAAATAAAAAAGTCTCAACGGATAAAGTTTTCATTCATTAAATAAGTGTTTTTTTTATTTGTTGTTATAAAATTATTTGGCTGGTACTTAAAGAACCAATATGTTATATTATTATAAAAGATACTTTTTTTTTGTAAAAACACTTAGGATTTCCCAGCTGTTAATGGTAAATGTGGGTAAAATGTCATATATAATAATATTAATATAAATTAATTAATATTATATAGTTCTAGCCACTGCCCTGAAATAATCAAAGTATCTTTTTCCTTTTTCAAGATTCCTAAAAATTGTTTTTTCTAACACCGAATCTTCTAGAAATATTTTTTTCCACTGCATGTAATTATAGTGGTGAAATTCGTATTGACCAACAAACAATCTAATTAACAAAGAGAGAGCGAGAGAGTACTTGTATTATGAACTAGTTAGTACATATTCTTATCTAGCTTTTTTGCTTGAACGCCTCTCTTAACACTTCAATCTTCCAATCCAAATAAATAGGTTGATTTTCAGCTAAAAATCCATCAGTTGTGGAAGTTACTTCGATAATATGGGAAAGTTAAAGTTGTATGGTTTGGAACCGAGTCCTCCATTTCGGGCTGTCAAGCTGACTTTGGCCGCACTCGGTGTGCCCTATGAATTCGTTTTTGTGGATACCCCGGGCCAGGAGAACCTAAGCGAGGAGTTCCTGAAGAAGAATCCCCAGCACACGGTGCCGGTTTTGGAGGACAATGGTCACATCATCTGGGACTCGCACGCCATATGCGCCTATCTGGTGTCTAAGTTTGGAAAGTCGGACAGCCTCTATCCCAAGGATCTGCTTCAGCGCGCTAGGGTGGATCAGCGTTTGCATTTTGAGACGGGCGTGGTCTTCGCCAATGGGCTAAGGAGCATCACCAGGCCACTTTTCGCTGCTAAGCTAACGAAGTTCCCCAAGGAGCGCTACGAGGCCATTATCGAGATCTATGATTTTCTGGAGACCTTCCTCAAGGATAACGATTACGTTGCCGGCAGTCAGCTGACCATTGCTGATTTCAGCCTCATCTCCACGATCTCCTCGCTGGAGGCCTTTGTGAAGGTGGATCCGACAAAGTATACGAAGGTCACTGCCTGGATCAAGCGACTGGAACAGCTACCTTATTACGAGGAGGCCAATGCCAAGGGGACCAGGGCGTTTTTTTCCATGATCGAGAAGGCCAATTTCGCATTCTCATCTTAGACGGAAATTGTTTGATAATCAATATCGATTTCACAATCATTTCTGGAAGAATCATAGCTACCCAAGATAAGGTCTTGAAGTTCCTGTAAACGAGAAATTGGCATTATCTTTTATTGAAATGATTTAACAATTTTAAGTGGTTTCTTACCTCTGTTCAATTTAATCTGATTATAGGAAGTTTGTTCTAATAAAGTTTGAACAACTCAAAATAAATGGTTTTCCATTATTTTTAAACAAACAAGTTATTTAAATATCAACTTATATACCTTTAAATAAATGTCATACTTTTTCTGCTTACTTATATTGCAAGTTGAATTTTATATAGCAAACATCGCGATATGATAAGAAATCTGTAAAAAGTTTGAAAGCCTACATACCCGATTTTGAAAGAACAATAAAACAATATACATTATCTATCCCTATCAACCATTTAAGCAGAAAATGCTCAAAAAAGATAAGGCTTGAGTTCGATTTGTGGGTTATATGAAAAGCAAATACAATGAACATATTACATATTGGAATCAAATAAATATCCCATCAGTCAGCTGCCAACTTAATTACATTGATGGTACAACGTATCGTTAAAAGCTCCGACATGCTAAGTGAGTTGGTATAATAATATATGGAATTAATTCAAAGCCCATGTTCCCCGATCGCAATCCGCGATTGTCTAGTCCGATTAGTTGCGAATCAACACTCGAAGAAGCCAGACATCTGATTGCGATGGGTAAACTAGTGTTGTACGGCGTGGAGGCCAGTCCGCCGGTGCGGGCCTGTAAGATGACCCTGGATGCCCTGGGCCTGCAATATGAGTACAAGCTGGTCAATCTGCTGGCTGGGGAGCACAAGACCAAGGAGTACACCCTGAAGAATCCGCAGCACACGGTGCCCATGCTGGAGGACGACGGCAAGTGCATTTGGGAGAGCCACGCCATCTGCGCGTATCTCGTGCGGCGGTATGCCAAGGATGATGCCTTGTACCCCAGGGATCACTTCAAGCGCGCCGTTGTGGATCAGCGCCTACACTTTGAGTCCGGTGTGCTGTTTCAGGGATGCATCCGGAACATTGCCGTACCTGTCTTCTACAAGAACGAGACGGAAGTGCCGCGCTCCAAGATCGATGCCATTTACGAGGCCTACGACTTTCTGGAGGTGTTCCTTGGCAACCAGACATATCTCTGCGGACCGGGCATTACCATTGCCGACTACAGTATGGTCTCATCGGTGTCCAGCCTGGTCGGACTGGCTGCCATCGACACCAAGCGCTATCCCAAGCTCAACCGATGGCTGGAGAGGATGGCCGGACAGCCGGAGTACCAATCGCTCAACGGCAACGGGGCGCAGATGTTGATTGACTTGTTCAGTTCGAAGATCACGAAGATTGTGTGACTTTGTACTCTGGCTTAGAGGTTAGAAATGAGAGCGCTGCTGGTTATATAATAAATCCTCTATTTGTATACTCTTTACAAAATGCTTCGAAATGCTATCTCCAAACGCGGGCGTTCCTTTCGACACAAATATCACATCTTATAGATAAAACAGGTGTAAGAATAGTTAATGCAAACATCAAGGCACTTATTCGAAAAAGTTGGATTAATAAAACAAATATTGCACACTTATTGCCCGATGATGCATTCTCTGTTCCAGGGTTCTGCCCATCGCAAACGTCGGTGGGAATAGCCTGCCCAAATAAAGTTCCCACTCCCCTTTCCATCATTGGGTAACGCGAGGCTGCTCCGAATGCATCGATTTCGCTTTGAATCGTTGTAGGTGGTGTCCTACCTAATTGGCTAGCTGTTCGTCTTGCGCTTCTCCAGGGCCTTCCAAACCAGTTTCATGCGCTGCACGCAATCCCGGTGCTGGGACTCCCACAGCAAGGTGGTGAGTCGTCCAACGGTGGCCACACCGTTCTCTGAGCTGCGCACCCACTGCAGCAAGAGCTGGTAAATCACCTGGAAAAGCGGGAAACTCATTTTAAAAGTATTCCGAAGAAAAATGTTTAATTTGCAAAAGTTGAACAGTTTAACCCACCTCTCTTATATTGCCGTGCATTTGATGATCGATGATGGCCTGGTCGATCTGCCCCTCGGACTGCCCGAGATCGCGCATCACCTGCTTCCAGCCCTCGCCCAGGTGTGTGGCCACAGTGTCCAGGAGGCGCACATCCGGCTCCTCCTGCGACTGCATCATGGTCACAATGCTGACCGTTTTCCGGGCCGCCGCTGGTCGCTTGCAGTCCGATGCAGGAGAGGTGGCTCCCTCCTCTGTGGCACTCACGCTGCTCTTGCGCGAGCTGCTGGCGCTCAGATTCTGGTTGAAGTTGTAGACAGAACCGAAATGCAGGTTGCTGGCATTCGAAAAGTTCATGACCACCTGTTGCTGGGCACTGTGCACGTTCATTGTGTTGTTCGTTTGGGCCGTGCTCAGGGTGCCCGGTATATTGGCCGACTGCACCACATCCATCGAGTTGTAGTTGGGATCGCTTAGCTCCCGCAGCACGGACTCGGTGAGATCGGCCGATGCCGTGGGGGTGCTGATGGAGGGCAAGGCCAGTGTCCCACTATTGTTGTTATCTCCCTCAACACTGTCGTCCACGGGCGCTGCATCCCTCTCCAGTCGCCCTTCGGCCGGACTTGGCGTTGCCTCCTTGCTGCTGCTGCCAAAGATGGTGGGCAACAGGTTCTTGAGTTTCGGCATGCTGTCCGCTGGATATCTGCGCGATGAATGTACTCTCGGCTCCGGAAATTCCACAGATTGGGGGAGTTTTCTGCCTTTGCTTTGTGTTTCTCTGCTTTTTGGTGGTGGCCCGCCAAGGATGGCGCTGCCTATCGCCGACTATCGATAGCAGTTCACAATAGATCGAGACTGAATAGAATTATGTTTCGTTTAAATAATTTACCAAGCCTTCTCATTTGTTTCAGAATATTAAAGTTTTTTATTTTAAACTAATCAATTCAATAATTTTAATTTGTTTGTTAATTAATTGTATCCCCAAAAGCGGGCAACAAAATTCCCCACCGATTACCGATAGACCATTTGACAGTTCTCGTGCGCGACAACCCTGCGCCCGCAAGTGCTTATCGCCCATCTCTATTTGCCACGTTCGCTCATGTTCATTCACATTTTACTTGGAGTCGGTAACGAAGAGTTCCGCGTCCGTGCGTGCTGCCTTTTCAATAGAAAGTCTGGGTGTGAATTTAACAGATTGCCCTGCGAAAAGCCACCGGAATGCGCCAGTGATCCGTGCGGCGGCGGGAGAGTGTTCGAAATTGCATAAGTTACGGCGAGAGCGAGTGCACGGATTTACAGTTATGAAGGGCCGGGGCCCGGAACAGGCTGCGTTGGCGCAGCGACGGCGGCCGAGGCAGAGGCAGAGAAAATTCAGGCCGCTGGTGCAACACCTTTTTCCTTGGACCTGCATTCGCAGTTTCGAATTGGGCGGTCGGCGAAATTCGCCACAAGCCAAAAAAAAAAGTTCTGCGGTGGCAGCGGAAAACAACGTGTTTTTCAATGGTTGATAATACCTCAGGCGGCGCACTCGCGTTCACGCACACAAAGGCGTACACCCGCAGTCCGCACGCACACACCACAACACACAATGTGTGTGTGTGTGTGTGTGTGTGTGTCGCTTGCGTGTGTGCATATATGAGCATATTTGTCCGATTGGAAGGCGCGCGTGCTGTTTAATTCCAACTTTCTGAATTCCATAAGGGAGGCCAAGAGGCCAGCCCCACCCCGATTTATAGAGAGGATCCAGATCGGGACTAAAAATCCGCATCCGGATCCGTAAAGTCTTTCACCCGATTCCGGCATACGGCACTGGTTTCCGCATGCACGCACACACGCCCACACACACACACGCACACTGCTCCAATTGTCCAATAAGTGGCCCGCATATGCTGCCGCAACCCCCTAGCCCCGCCTCTGCCCATGCCATGCACCACCTCGCCCCCTTCGATATCAGTGCGCTCTGCTCTGCTCTGCTCCGAATGCAAACAGACTTTCTATGGGAAATGAGAGGCAGCATGCAGCGGGCAGCATGCCCCACAAAATGCGGTGTAGAGTGCATCCTGGCGATCTGCAGCGCGAAATTCATACGCTAATTGCATTAATTTTCCAATTGTTTTCGGCTCTTGCAGCAGACACGCCAAGTTATCAAACTGGATTTGGTCAAAGGAGAGTAAACTAGGCCGGATTTTTTGGATTTTACAGTACCGTAAGTTGAACAACCTTCTGTTTTGTGTGTTAATTTGCATAGTTTACCATTTTACACGGCAGTGTTTTTTGGCCAGGGAAAACCCAAAGAAATTAAACCCACAAAAATAACAATCAAGAAGATAACTGTTTCATGCATAAAACTGACTACGTCAGTAATTTTGTTGTTGTATTTTTGTTT
The DNA here is from genome assembly GCA_021224005.1 of Drosophila setifemur. Classification (NCBI taxonomy): domain Eukaryota; kingdom Metazoa; phylum Arthropoda; class Insecta; order Diptera; family Drosophilidae; genus Drosophila; species Drosophila setifemur. The sequence goes on from JAJJHY010005742.1 coordinate 9,630,410, forward strand.
TTGTGGCTCTTTTCTGTGACTATCTCGGAGACTTTGGATCGAAATTACAATAACAAGAATCCATCCGATATGTGCATACCAATTTCTGTTGGAGCTGAACTTTAGCAGCACATTGCGCTTTGTCTTCATTTGTCGACGTCAGCGTCGCTGCAGGCGTCACATATGAACGAATGTTTTTACACTAAACGAAAGTGGTTAATCAGTTCAAATCTAAGATCAATCTGTATCTTGTCCAATTAATAATAATTGTCAGTATCTAAGAGTTATAGTTTTCGTAATAGAAAAGACATGCTGGAGTGTCACTGAACCCCGAATTGATGGCCAGTTTTGGTCATCTTTTTTTCTCCGTGTGCATTTGTATTTCTCAGCTTTATAGGTATGTCAGTTGTTTTCGTTTTTACCTGTGCCTTCTTGCTACGCGAAAGGTGCCAAGGCACCAACACACACACACACCTATACATTCAAACGCGGCGAGAGCGACACAAAAATGTGCAGGCACACTTAGACCCCCACACACACACACACACACACACACTCTCTCATACACACAATCTGGCGATCGTTTTGTTGTAGTTGCCGGCTATCATCCGGTTTTATATGGAGCTGCTCCCCTGCTCCGTTAAGTTACTTCGTCAAGCTCTCTCGCTCTCACACTCTCCCGATCTTGTCTCTTCTTTTGACACATTTTTATACCCTACCCGTAGACGGCATTCGGATTGTTATCGGGTTTTTGTGACTCTTTTACTTTAATTGCAGGAGTAGTAGGAATAATTGTTGTTATGTTGACTTGTCTATAAACAAATAACAATTTTATAAACTAAAAATAAGTAAGGGGTCGGTCACTGTACTTGGATAGTTGAGGATATATTTTTATCACCACTGCAAAGAGCATCAGCCCTTCGAGTTGAAAGGCTTTCCCGTTTCCCGTTCGGGCATACAACCATAAAACTGTCCATAGTGGCAGCCACATCTTCGTTGTTCTTTCCGTGGAGAGAGAGAGAGAGAGAGAGGAGAAAAATGTAGGCTACGAAACTCGTTGGGCATTGATTTAGAAAACAGCTTTGGTCGAGCAAGTGCATGGTCTCCGTTTCTGCTTCTGCCTCTGCTTTAGCTTCTTCTGCGCTCGCTCTCTCTATCTCTCTCTCTCTTTTGTCCCCAACCTTTCACCCAGGCGAAATCCAACTGATAGCAGCTTATTTCTAGACCTGCACTAGTTGCTGCCCCTGTGTGTGTGTGGACTCCCGTAATATCTTTTGGGGACGATCGGACGAAATGTGGGACCCACGGCTTATCAGCCGGAGCCACTACAACCGATAGCTATCGCTCCTCCTCCGAATCTGCCTGCGTGGCCCGTTTTTGTCCACTTATCAGCCAGCGAAAATGGAGCCGGGTAGTCAGCAGCTCCTCCTCATCGGCGATCTAAGCACTACGTGGCTTTAGTTTCGGCTTGGGTGGAACGAAATCTATTTTGGTTTATCAGCTGAGGAACCACCATGCCAACTGGGGTGCCATTGGACACGCACTGTTTACACTGGCGGTACATAAAATTGAGGTTGTTCCGTTGTGATCTTGAATTCTTTAAAAGACAAGAAATCACCTAGAAATGGAATGGCTCTAAGGTGTTCTTGAAATCAAAAAAAAATTAACCATAAAAGAATTTTATTACCACGAGTTGAATTTCTTGTTTACGAATTGGATTTAATTTGATTTACTATGAATATTTATAAACTAGACTCGGAAAAAAATTATTGCAGTGCAGTGCAGTTCATTTAAATAATCAAAAAATAAACTAGAAGTTTAATTATTTTTATTTATTAAATACCCGCTTTTAATAAGACATTTATTTATGCCTTTTTATGGAATTCATATTTTTTAAATAATGATGGTAATCTGATAGAAATAATCATAATTAATCACTTGTTTATGTACACTAGTTGCATAGCCACATGCATGGGTTCTTATCACCGACAGGCTGCTACATGCGGGTCTTCACTTATCGAAGAATAGTTTTCGAAGGTTCCGACAAAAAAACTATGAACTTCAAAACCGATTAGGCTGGCTCAAATGCATTGTGTCTTTTCATTCCATTGATTGATCGAAACCTACCGATAATCCCTCCCATACTTTACATAAGCTAATTGCTAGACGTTCGTTTTTATCGTCTGCTGATAGGCATGTGAATGTTGCCCCAAATCAATAACATTTTTAGAATACCAAATAAACTGACTCAACTTCGTTTTTTCATTCCAGTGTACTGTAAACGACTTGGAACGAAAAAGGACTCTTCTCTTTTTTTAAGTAATGCAAGCAGCAGCAGCAGTGATGGAGGAATCTAACGGTGACTAAAGCAAAACTCATTCCTTTTTCTTTGATTACCTAACCCGAAATGAATCCTGCAGCAACTACCATCGAGCAACAACCCATCGCCCTCATCAATGGCCAAGAGCAGGTGTCCAACGAGCAGCAACCATCATCGCCCACTTTGGTAGCCACGCCTACCAGCACCACCAGCGGAGGCACTGGTACTGGCAATGCCACGCCCGCCTTTAGCTACGACGACCTTTTCCCGGCCCTGCCGGCCAACACTTCGGCGCCGTCGCAATCCGGAGCTTCCAGCTCGACGATAGCCCGTGTTACGAGCTCGCAGAAGACCCAGGTAAGATCTAAGGAATTAATTAAGAACACGAAAGAAAGGCTTGCTTCGGTGCTCGAGAAGTAGAAATCCAAACCAATCCTTTTTAATATCTTTATAAACTTAAACTGATTTGCTTTAAATGTCAAATCTTTGCAGGTCTTGCATGTTCCCTGCGAGGAGCGCAAGTCTACGGAGTCGGAGAAGTTCGGTGAGGGCGAGTCGAAGCGGATCTGCCAGCAGATCACCAAGGAGACGGGTGCCCAGATCGAGATTGTGAGCGGCAAGAACCAGTCGCTGACCTTCCTGATAAAGGGCAAGCAGAGCGAGCTGCTCGATGCCCGCCGCAAAATCCTGATGGGCTTCTCCACGCAGGCCAGCCGGCAGGTGACCATCCCTAGGGAGCACTACCGCGTCATCCTGGGCAAGGGTGGCCAGCGTCTGCGTGACCTTGAGCGCGCCACGTCCACGCGCATCAACATCCCCAACCAGAACGACGAGAGCGAGTTCATCACCATTGCCGGCACCAAGGAGGGCATCGAGAAGGCCGAGCAGGAAATTCGTCAGCTCTCCGCCGAGCAGTACAAGAAGTCCTCCGACCGCACCTCGGTCCCGAAGATCTATCACCCCTTCATCGTTGGTCCCTACAGCGAGAACCTCAACAAGCTACAGGAAGAGACGGGCGCAAAGATCAACGTCCCGCCGCAGCAGGTGCAAAAGGACGAGATCATCATCTCCGGCGAGAAGGATGCCGTGGCAGCGGCCAAGGCCAAGGTGGAGGCCATCTACAAGGAGATGGAGAAGAAGTGCTCCACGGTCAGTGTGGAGGTAGCCAAGCCTCAGCATCGCTACGTCATCGGACCCAAGGGCTCCACCATCGCCGAGATCTTGCAGCTGACGGGTGTGTCCGTTGAGATGCCGCCAAACGACTCCACATCGGAGACGATCACCCTGCGCGGTCCCCAGGTGGCTCTCGGAAACGCCCTTACCGTGGTCTACCAGAAGGCCAACTCGGTCAAGTCGGTGGAGATCAAGGCACAGCACTGGATCCACAAGTACGTGATCGGTCGCAAGGGAGCCAACATGAAGCAGCTGGAGGAGGACTGCCCCAATGTAAATGTCAACTGCCTGGAGGACAAGATCAAGCTGGAGGGCGATCCCGAGAATGTGGACAGGGCCGTCTCCTATCTGACCGAGATCATCCGCAACTACGAGGAGAACTTCACGTACGAGGTGATGACCGTCAATCCCTCATACTACAAGCACATAATCGGCAAGGCCGGAGCCAATGTGAATCGGCTGAAGGACGAGCTGAAGGTGAACATCAACATCGAGGAGCGCGAGGGCCAGAACAACATTCGCATCGAGGGACCGAAGGAGGGCGTCCGGCTGGCGCTGCTTGAATTACAAGAAAAAATCGACAAACTGGAAAACGAAAAATCGAAGGATGTGATCATCGACCGACGCCTGCATCGCTCCATCATCGGTGCCAAGGGCGAGAAGATACGCGAGGTTAAGGATCGCTACCGTCAGGTGACGATCACGATACCCACTCCCCAGGAGAACACGGACATTGTGAAGCTGCGCGGCCCCAAGGAGGATGTGGACAAGTGCCACAAGGATCTGCTCAAGCTGGTCAAAGAGATTCAGGAGTCGTCGCACATCATTGAGGTGCCCATCTTCAAGCAGTTCCACAAGTTCGTCATCGGCAAGGGTGGCGCCAACATCAAGAAGATCCGCGACGAGACTCAAACCAAAATCGATCTTCCCGCCGAGGGCGATACCAACGAGGTGATCGTCATCACCGGCAAGAAGGAGAACGTCCTGGAGGCCAAGGAGCGCATCCAGAAGATCCAGAACGAGCTCTCCGACATTGTCACCGAGGAGGTGCAGATCCCGCCCAAGTACTATAACTCGATTATCGGCACCGGCGGCAAGCTCATCTCATCGATCATGGAGGAGTGCGGTGGAGTGTCCATTAAGTTCCCCAACAGCGACTCCAAGAGCGACAAGGTAATGTGTCTTGAAAAAAAAAAAGTTCTTAACCTATTAACTTATTAACCCTCTCTCCCTCCCTGCAGGTCACCATTCGCGGTCCCAAGGACGACGTGGAGAAGGCCAAGGGTCAGCTGCTGGAGCTGGCTAACGAGCGACAGTTGGCCTCCTTCACCGCCGAGGTGCGCGCCAAGCAGCAGCACCACAAGTTCCTCATCGGCAAGAATGGCGCCTCCATTCGCAAGATTCGCGACGCCACCGGTGCCCGCATCATCTTCCCCTCGAACGAGGACACCGACAAGGAGGTGATCACCATCATTGGCAAGGAGGAGAGCGTAAAGAAAGCCCGCGAGCAGCTGGAGGCGATCATCAAGGAGTGCGACGAGGTGACCGAGGGCGAGGTGGCCGTCGATCCCAAGCACCACAAGCACTTTGTGGCCAAGCGAGGATTCATCCTCCATCGCATTGCCGAGGAGTGCGGCGGTGTGATGATCTCCTTCCCCCGCGCCGGCACCAATTCCGACAAGGTGACGATCAAGGGCGCCAAGGACTGCATTGAGGCGGCCCGCCAGCGCATCGAGGAGATCGTGGCCGATCTGGAGGCGCAGACCACCATCGAGGTGGTGATCCCGCAGCGCCAGCACCGCACCATTATGGGGGCGCGAGGCTTCAAGGTGCAGCAGGTTACTTCCGAATTCGATGTGCAGATCAAGTTCCCCGATCGTGATGCCACCGAACCCGTCGAGGGCCTGACCAATGGCGGCAGCCTCAACGGCGGTGAAGACGGCCAGGAGGCCGGTGGCGAACAGCAGCAGGAGGCGGAGCCGGCTGCGGAGCCAGTGCGTCAGTGCGATGTCATCCGCATCACGGGCCGGATCGAGAAGTGCGAGGCCGCCAAGCAGGCACTGCTCGACCTGATTCCCATCGAGGAGGAGTTGACGGTGCCCTTCGCCCTGCACCGCACCATTATTGGGGTTCGTGGAGCCAATGTGCGCCAGTTCATGTCCAAGCATGATGTGCACGTTGAGCTGCCGCCCAGCGAGCTCAAGTCGGACATCATCAAGGTCTCCGGCACGCCCGCTCACGTCGCTGAGGCCCGCGAGGCGCTGGAGAAGATGATCGAGGAATACGATGCTGATCGTGCCGATCGCGAGCTGCGCTCCTACGTCCTCCAGGTGGACGTCGATACGGAGTACCACTCAAAGCTCATTGGCCGTCATGGTGCCGTGATCAACAAGCTGCGCGCCGACCACGACGTCAACATCTCGCTGCCCAAGCGCGATGATCCCAACCAGCGCATCATCTCCATCACCGGCTACCAGGCCAAGGCCGAGGCGGCTCGCGATGCCATCTTGGAGATCGTCGGCGATCTGCAGACCCTCCATCGCGAGGTCATCGAGATCGACACCCGCATTCACTCGCACATCATCGGCCATCGCGGACGCACCATTCGCAAGGTCATCGAGGATCACAAGGTGGGTCTGCTTTCGATATGTACCTATTTTGGGTAAACCCTATAGTCCAAAGTTTCGAAAATTAACGATATTTAGGGATTTATTTTTCCCATTTTCCCCTTAATTCAAAATGTTTTCTAACGAAACTTTTTCCCCCAACCAGGTGGACATCAAGTTCCCCTCTTCCGACGAAGCTCAAACCAATCCCAACGCCGTCACCATTATTGGCAAGGAGGAGGATGTGGAGAACGCCAAGGAAGTGCTGCTGAGCATGGCCGAGGACTACGAGCGTGACTACTTGGAGAACCAGCAGGCGTCGCCGCAGGCGCAGACTGTGGGTGCCTTCCTTGCCGGATCGGGATCTGGATCTGGCTCTGGTTCCGGGGCTGCTGGGGCCAGCGAGAACGGTTTCGTTATGAAGGACGCGCCGTGGGAGAAGAAACAGCAGGCCAAGAATCTGACTGCGCCCAACACTCAGTCGCAGGAGGACTTCCCGCACTTTGCTGCTGGCGGGGCACCGGTGGCGACCACGCCCATTACTTCCGTTTGGGGTCCCAAGAACTAAGTGGATCACCAGAAGCAAAAGCAGAAAAAATAGTAGCAGCAATACTACACGTTGGGGTGCGCCGGGGTTCGGAGCTGGAGGTGGAGGAGAACAAGCAGGAGGAGGAGGAGAAGGAGGAGGAGCATGGCCAGGCGATGGATAATTGGGCAGTGCAGTGCAGTGAGCAGAGTGGGAGCAGCGTGCGGGCGTCTCCTTAGTCGAAAACTAGTGTCAAAACGGTATAGGTTGTCTCTCCCAGGAGCTTTTCTACAACGCAATTTGTGCAGGTTAATCGAAAACAACAAGAATGACAAAGCAACAACAAACTATTTTTGTATGATTTGATACAGAATCAAAACACACAAACACACAAATCCCAGAGCCCACAGAACCACAGAGCACACTCTCAACAACACACAACGACGACACTCAACTCACATGCTCACAGACATGAAATTGCATTTATACAACATATAGAATACGTGAAACTGATAAACAAAATAACGAAACAGACAACCAACTCGCCCCCCCCCAGTTCCGTTCCCCGTTCGTTTCTCGTACCGATGATGAATATTGAATATGATGATGATAACGATGATTTGTTGGCCAAACCCCGGCCACTTTATACATACGACACTTAATTGCCAATTTCTTTTTATATATAACCATTATCCATTGCAACACGACACACATAATATTCTAATTAGTTGAAGCTACCC
>JAJJHY010005742.1:9637827-9701957 GCA_021224005.1 Drosophila setifemur
AAGAACAACAAAATGAAAAACTGACACGGTCAAGAACGAAAGAAAGTAATTGTAAGCATAAAATGTTAATTATTTACATTTATTCTCTCGCTGCCGCTCTTTGTATGATTTCTATAATCCAAATCCCCCCCAACTTCCTTTATTTTTGATTATACACCATACTCAGATCTTTCGTTTTCGAAATTTCCATGTCCCCTGTTCCGAGTTAGTGATTATTGATGATGATTTATTATGCGAAAGTAAATGTTGAATGGACGTTGATTGTATTGTAAAAACGTTTCTTGCGTTGCGTTGCGTTGCGGGGTGCGAGTGGAAGTGGCGATGGCCGCGACGATGTCGAACTATTTGAACAGCAATTATTATAAATAAACCTAAAACATTAATTTAATCTGCTCCCGCTCCCGCTTCCTGTCCCGCTCCGGCATCCACATCCTCCTGCGTTGTCCTGTACACACACACACACACAAAAACAACATGCGACACCCACAACACAACAACACCACCCACACACCAACCCTATTCACATTTCAAAATGAGAACCAACATTTTAATTTTGTGCAATCCCCTTGATTTATATTAAATTGTTTTCGACTTATGTTTTCCACTTAACTAACTTCGTATGCGTCGCGGTGCGGAGTGTAAAAACAAAAAAAAAAAATTATGAAAAAAAAAATCGAGAAAAACGAGAAAATTAAACACTTCCAGTACTTTGTACGAGTATCGGGTGTTGGCTTTTCAGTTCAGTTTTCACCCACTCTGCACCGCGCTCTATATCTGACAGTTGAAACACAAAGTATGAGAAAAATTTTTAATTTTTTACTATTACTATTCAATAAAAACAAACGACAAAAAAAAAAAACCATATAAAACCAATAAAAAACGTAAACAAATCGTATCTTTTCGCCACGTTTTTCCCTTCAGTTCAGTTCAGTAGGAGACTTACGTCTCTTCTTGGTTTCGTTTCGTTTGGTTTCGTTTTTGGATTGCTTCTGTTTGATGAGGATATAACACCAAGAATAACAGACCTGATATTGTAAATTTTTAAAAATATACATAAATATTTACAACAACTGCATTAGTAACTCTAAGAACGTAGAAAATACAAATGATATAAAATGTATATATTTTCCTATATTAACGGACAAAATCAAATGTGCGAGACAAGACGAGACGAGACGAGCAAATGTCATTTGCAGGCTGCAAAGCAAGATATTTTCACTCATAATTCGATTTGTTTCCATTACATTATTGATTTTCGAAACCAGATATACCAAATACATCCGTATGTATTCATTTCTTTTGAAATACAAAAAGTTTTAAACTCAACCGCAGCTTGGCACTTTCATTTGGTCTGGCAACGCTGGAAAGTAATGCCCAGCATTGATGTCTTCTTTTTTTGGGCAACAAGTTGAGCCGAGGAACTATCGATATTGTGTATTAATTAATTTAAAGATTTTATGGTTTTATGTACTTTTTTTTAGTTATAATTGTGGATACTTGTTTGGCCTGCTTTGTGTTTTTAGTTTATTTGCGCCCTAGAGATGACAACTCTGTTCGATGCGTAGCTATCGATAGTTTGATTAGTTAAAGCTCACATCGATAGCTCAGCAGCTCGGAAACCAAAAATTATTTTCAACTAAAAAATTAAGAGACAAGTGCTTACCTTTCGCCCCATAAAAACCAACAAAATTGCCGCAGGCCAACGGAATTAACGCCACAATGGAGGATCGTAAGTGTTTGGGCATTGTCCGGCAGTGCAATCTATGCAGATACCATGCCGCTGCACATGTTTAGTGGGGGTTCTTGACCAGCGCTTCTGGCTTTTGGAGCGGGCACTGGTACACCTATGTGCCATTGTTTAGGACACCGCCAATTAGGGCTGATTCAGTGGCTTGACTAATGGATGAGAGGGAACCAGCCAGGGTGTTTTTCGGGTGGTTCGTGGCCTTGGCCAGGCTACAGATGACTCATGCCTCTGGTTTGCGTGGGGTGAAAGGCTTTCTTTCCGTGGGAGTTGTTCGACATTTCGCCAGCAAGAGGAAGAGCTGGAAATTGGCGCTACCATAAACAATGCATTTCGTTCCGACGCCTGCATACGTGGCTGCGGCAACAACGCAAATTCCTGCACTTGATGGGTGAAGAGCAGCGGAAGAAGTAGGATGTGGGGGAGAAGGGGAGGAGGGGGTTGCAAGTCGGGTTGATAGCTGATAGCACCCAGAAACGCCTCCTCGCTGGTTTTCATCGAGGCCACAGTAAGCATCCCCCTTTGTTAATTGAGCCGTTCGATGGTTCAATAATTGGAATTTGCCTCCACTTGTTGAACGTGCCCTGCCACAACAGCAACCGAAGCACAACAAACGGTGGCAACAGAAACAGCAACTTGAGAAGCTGCAGCTGCAACATCCAGCTAAGCAGACCCAAAAAAAAAAGGTCTCTCAATGTGGCAATGTTGTTAGTCAGTTTTTAGTCAGTTTGTATTTGTATTTGCACAGTGGAAAAATGGTTGAAGGAGGTTACTTGGAAAATGGGGAAAAAATTATCGTAAGCTGTAATTGCCATTTAGCGAGTCGGAAAGAAGAGATATGAGGTCCCTGTAATTTTTCATTCTTTGTTTCCAATGGTCAACTCATGTTATGTACAGTAGATATTGCCTATGAAAGAAACTTAAAAGAAAACAGATTTAACAAAAATGTTAGTATACAAATATATAATATGAGAAATACAAATAAATAGTTTAGGTTATTATAATTAGGCTAGCCAAATAAATAACTTTTATATATTTTGGGAAATAATTTCTTGTTGAAATGATATATTTTATTTTGTTTAGCAATCAAATGTTTAGTGCAGTGACTCATTTCCAGTGTTTTTTTTTTGTTTATTATACAAACACATTTAATTCGAACGTCATAGTTTATCAAAGGCAGATAAATAGATAATTGTGGCCCCCAATTAATTGGTTATTTATCAATATTGGCTTATCGAAATTATTGGAGATTAATTTGCATTACGACTCTTTAACGAAAAAAAAGAAAGCTTGTGCCTTTTCAACAATATCCACTGTAGTTGCCGCCGCTCTTGTTGCGCCTTTTGTTTTGCGCTCTTTTGTGCCGTTTCTTGTCTTTCGTGCTGACACGAATCATCAGCAAGCGGAGCCAAGCAATCCAGCTCTAGCTCCACATCTACCAATTTCTAAGCCCAGCTCGAGAGATCGACTCAGTTGGCTCTGAGCTGTGGAAGAGCGTGGAAGTTGAAGGCTGGCCCAGAACCGAGATCCGAGAACCTCGAACCGAGAACGAAACCGAAACCGAAAGTCAAGAGCCAAAAAGCTAAAAACTTGATCGCATGGGGAAGGGAAGTGGTGGGGAATTTATGTGGAACTCGGAGGCGAAAGAACTGAAAGCTCAGCAAAGAACCAAAAAGAAAATGTGCCCTGGGCTGGCCCGAATGGAAACGTGATACCCACCCCAGGCCAGACCAACCACATGCTCCTACTCCTCCTTCTCCTCCTCCTTCTCCAGCCAGCAGCTGCCACGTTCAAAATAGAAAGTGCTGTGAGATGAAACAAACCGCCGCCGAATGAGCGAATCGGAGCCCAATAGCCTGGAGTTCATAGAGGACTCGTATCTGCCAGGCATCGATGATCTCACCAACACTCCCTCGCTAGATCCGGATCTGGATCTTGATTTGGACGCCACCGAAGCATCCCTGGACTGGTATGGCGATGCTCCACCAGCGGAGAGCGAGGCCGAGGAATATTTGCGCCATCTGACTCTCGATCAGATCTTCTACGATGTGGACTCGGATTATGCCAATACCCTGGAACTGCAGGCGGTGGAGACGGAGTTCATAGCCGTCAAGTTGGCCAACCAAACCCCCTCCGCCTCCCTGGCCAAGCGCTTCCGCTTGAAGTTCTTCACCAAGCGTACGATGCGCGACGTTAAGGTCACGTTCATAGACTTCTCCAAACCATATCTGGCCAAGATATCGAATAGCGACAATTACAAGAGATTTCTCAACATTGGTCATAGCACTAGCAGTAGAGGTAAACAAGAAAAGCGGTGTTTGGGGCTTATGAAAGAAAAGATAGGAGGGCCCTATAATTTTTCTTTTTTCCTTTCAACCAGTAAGCCAGCTTATTACAATAAAGACGGAAATTTAATTGCCTTCAGAAAAGGTAGAAAGAAATAATATCAGCAGATATATATTTATAGAAAGACACGTCAAAGTATTTGTTATATAAAATTAGAGTTTCGACATAGCAATAGCAGTAGGGCCAAAAAAGAAAAAGCTGGTTTTAGGTCTTTGTTCTGGCTCTTTCACAGATTTGGTTCCCTTCGCCCCAATAACATCTTAATTTGTACCATGACTAACTCGACTAACTTTTCTGTCTCTTCTCTGTCTTTCGCTCGCCTCTCGCCTGTTCCGACAGTTTGTGAGTATAAACCAGCCCCAAACAACTAACCAATTAACCAACTCATGTCTTTGCCAAATGCACACGAATGCCAAAAACAAAAAAATCAAACAAACAAACAAACAAAAAACAAAAACTCAGCCTATGACAAAGCCTTTGAGGAGGTTGCTTTCAGAGGAGGTACATAAAACCAAAGCAGACAACAAATAGCTCCCCAAAAAGCACTCGATTTAGATTCGGCATTATTTGAATCATTTTATTTAATGTCATTTTCTTTATTCGGGCCAGATAATACAGCCAACCTGTCGGAGCCAGCATCTCCAGCAGCTTCTGTGGCGTCCGCAGAAATTGCCGCCGAGTTCGCTGCACTGTCCATGGAGGAGAAGGAGCAGCGACGCGCGGAGTGGAGCCAGGTGGGTGAATATCTGTACAGCAACTAAGGATCTATTTATTGGACACCAATTGGACAGAGGAAAATCTCTGATTTGGGTTAAAGAAAGATATCTGTTTTCTATTTTCTCCGAGACAGAATTTTAGTTCGCAATTTGTATTGTACGGAACGAATGTTTATAGTTCCTATGAATCATTTGTGACCCTTCGGTTTTGCTATTCCAAAGAAAATAAAGCAATTTACATTTGTGTGAATAGTGAATCACAATGCATAAAACTTAAAATTTAAACTTGCTAAATATATAACAAAAGTAAACAAATTTATAACAAAAATAGAGCACGTAATTTTTATTAAGAAACTAGAAATTAGTGAAATATTGCCATATTCCAATATCTGGAACCTAATAGTCAAAACATTTAAATATCTTAATTATCCCAAAAAAGCAAAGCTAACCCAAAATATATCCCTTACAGGAGCTGGCCCGCGTGGAGGAGGAAATCAATACGCTGCGCACCGTTCTGGCCTCGAAGACTCGACACGCCTCCGATCTGAAGCGGAAGCTGGGGATTACCGTGTGGAGGGAGGTGACGGACGACATGAATCAGGGCTTGAAGAACCTCAAAGAGACGACTGTGTAAGTGTGGGGATGCGGGCCTGAATTAGTTAATTTGGGGGGGTTGTGCATTTAACCCGACTAGCCGATCTTGATTTCTAACCATGCTTTTTGTTTCAAAAACGCCAAAACATATATTTTGTTTAGTTACCAGTCGGTGGAGCAGAGCGTGGGCACTTTTACTAAAGCCGTGCACGAGGCACCCCTGTAAGTAATTGTGTGTGGAGGATCGCCTCGTTGGGGATACCCTTTGCGAGGGGCGTCCCCTGGTGACTAACGCCGTGTTTTCATGTTTCTTCCTTTAACACAATAACTTCCTCCGCCTCTTTGTGACTAAAGCACGATTGTCTGCCCACTTTGTGTGACTCTTGAATTCTATCTCCTGCCTATCTTAACTAATGCGTTGATTGTTTTTGCCTCCCAACAGATACCAACGCACCGAATCGGTGCTCAAGTCGACGGGCGAAAAGACCGCCTCGGTCTTCGGCAGCATCACCAGCGGCATATCGTCGAAATTGTCGCAAATGAAAAACTCCGAGTCGATGCGTTCTATTGAGGCTTCAGTGGGCTCGGCCTACGAGAACGTTAAAGTAAGCTATGAACACAACAATTTTATGTGCCAATCTCATGCGGTAACTACTATTTTATTATATATGTACCTATCTATCTATCTGTCTATCTGTCTTCACATACTCTCTCTCTCTCATACTGTTGCGATTCTCGTTCTGTTTCGGTTCAGCCAACACTAACATCCTCACGACCTCCTCACTTAGTTACTAGACCCACTTACTCGCCACTTGGCCAACACACACTCTCGATTGGCGGAGCCTCTATTCGGTTGTTGTAGCTTGCTTTTACACGAAACAATCTCGAAGCGCCTTGGACGCCTCTCTACTACAAACTGTTCGGTTCTCTGTTCCATTGTAGACCAAGGTGACATCTCGTTCGGGTTCGGTATCCAGTTTCCCAGACGCCCTCGACGAGAACAACACATCCTCGGGCCTCAACTCGCCCACAGACTCGCTCACCAAGTAGATTGCAGTGAACTCTGAACTGCAAATGCGACCTGCGAGGGGATAAACTTATTGCTAAACACAAAAACAAAACAAAAACACAACAAAAACACAACAAACACACACACACCCACTCTAATAACTTATTAAACTAATGCGAATTGTCGTGTCTGCGCACTAACACCCGGATCAGAATTTAATCAACTAAAGATCACGATATGCGAGTATATATATATATATAACCTGAATTAACTGAAATTGTGCATCGTATTTGGCCGAAGGGAGCACACTATATATGTACACCATCGAAGAACTGCATGATTTTTTGTTGTTGTTAGGCAAGAGAGGATTACTTTCTGCAATATTATATCGGTCCAAGTGTAATCATTCCCAAAAAAAAAAAAGAAAAAACTTTTCCACTTCCTGGCAAAGTCGTCCTTAGCTTTGCTGAGAATTCTTACTACTCTATCTCTTTTCTCCTTCAGGCTTTGAGTTACGTGGTTAGAATGCGATCCCGTTCCCGATGAAATCAAATTCAGATTGAAAATAAATATATTTAGTACTTATGTTCGAAATGCGATCAGAGCTTGCAGAGCGTGCAAAATAATTGAAACAAAAACCGATTGGTAATTTTAAGAGGGTACAACCCGTACGTACTGCTAAAGCGAAACTCACACCCACATTTGTTGCTAATGCTAATGCTGGTCTAAGATTTGCTATATGTGTATAAAATCAATGAATAAATGGAACATTTTTTGCCCTATAAATTTATGTTTATTTTTGGGGTTTACAAATTATGTTGTGAATAATAAATGTTTGTTGAGATTAGATTATCACGTTTGACAACACAATAAACATTTATATTTACTTATATCAACAAAAATAGTTAAAAATTAATTGGTTCCTTAAATAAAATCTGGTATATATTAATTAACAATATTTGTTGAAAACGGAAAATTTTTGTTATACAAAAGTTTATTTAAGTACAACTCCGATCTATAAAATATTGAAACAAATACGCTACTGTTGTTAGAACTTATATTGATTTCTATCTTTTCAAATTAGTATTAACAAAATGAAATGGCATCTCAGCATTTTTCATTTTTTACTCAAAAAAATAGAACTAACATTGAATTTTTGAATATAAAAAAAAATAAAAACCGGTAAAAGCTCTGTTCTGCTGGCAACTCTACCGGCAACCAGGGCTGGTCTCTAGCAACAGCTGTTCAAACGGACAGGGTGGCAACGCCGTCTGATACATACTCCTCGTACTTTTTTCAACCCACAAGCAAATCTGGAGAAAAATGCAGATTTGTAAATGAAAATAGCGGGCAAAGAGTACGCATCGTGATGCAGGAGACATAAGTGACCTCTCCGAAGTAAAGTGCAATTAAATAACATAGTTTTACACAGCAGAATCGGAAATAGCATCGGGCCAAGCATTGTTCTAAATGCTGACAAGTTTTTTTTACCCATTAAACACAATTGTGTGCCTAGTTAGTTGATTAATTAATCAACGCCGCAAGATGAACTTCACGTACTTGTTTGTGCTCATTTGGCTTGCCTTCCTAATTAGCAGCGGAGTGCTCCTCTTCTCGAGGGGATTCCTTCTCGCACGCGTCTCCAAGACGGAGGCGAGCACCTGCCGCAGGTTGTCCACGAATCCCAATGACGTGAGTAGTGTTTCTTAGTGGGTATCTTAAGTTGTGACTCACCCTCTGATTAACTACAGGAATATGTGCTCACCGAGGAGGTGGTGAACGAGATCTTCAAGGATGTAAACGCCTCTGCCAACTTGTGTCTGCCGCAAAAGTCCCGGGTCATTGTCCTGGTGATAGATGCCCTCAAGTACGAGTTCGGCTTGTACAAGGACAACGTTAGTGAACCTCTACCCTATGAGAATAAGTTGGGCTACCTGCAGGACCTGCTGCGGGAGAGTCCGGATCATGCCAGGCTGATGAGATTCCGGGCCGATCCTCCCACCACCACGATGCAACGGCTGAAGGGACTCACCACCGGCAGCCTGCCCACGTTTATCGATATTGGTTCCAACTTCGCCTCGCCGGAGATCAACGAGGACAATGTGATCGATCAGATAGTAAAGAGCGATCTTCCGCTTGTCTTCCTGGGCGACAGCACCTGGACGGACTTGTATCCGAGGAGGTTTAAGCGCGCCTACTCCTACCCCAGCTTCGACATCTTCGATTTGGACAGCGTGGACAATCAGATACTGAAGCATCTGCCCAAGGAGCTGGCCAGCGATGACTGGCAGGTGCTGGTGGCCCATTTTCTGGGCGTGGATCACTGCGGGCACAAGCACGGGCCCCTGCACGAGGAGATGGCGCGCAAGCTCGGCGAGATGAACGAGGTGATCAGGTGAGGATTGTCACTCCCATCCGTTTCGGAAGAGCGAAACTTAATTTCAACATCTCCAGATCTGTGGTGGAGGGCATGGATGAGGAGACCACCTTGCTGGTGATGGGCGACCATGGCATGACGGTGTCGGGGGATCATGGCGGAGACTCCGATGACGAGACCAATGCCCTGCTGTTTGCCTACTCCAAGCGGAACAGATTCTATGGCAATGACACGGGTTCAGATAGCGAAATGCTGCAGCAGGTAAGAGATAAGATTAGCTTTTGGGTTATCTTCCTCCATCACGTCACAATGACGCTATTTGCTTTCCAGATTGATCTGGTGCCCACGTTGGCTACCATACTTGGAGTCCCCATACCCTACTCCAACCTGGGCCTGGTTAACTTTAACATAGTCCCGGAGGTGCAGGTGCCCCACTTGAGCAGATTCCGCACCCTGCTGCTCCATTCCTGGCAGAATGCCCAGCAGATCTATCGGTACTTCTTCCAGTATGCCTTGGAGAACAAGCGCACCTTCAACGTGGAGGAGATGGACCGCCTGGAGACGGAGTTCATCCTGTTGACCCACCGCGTGCAGTTAATTTACAGCGAGGCGGCCTACAAGTCCTTTGTCAAGGATTTGAACACCAATCTGCGGGATATCCTAAAGACATGTCGCGAGATTTGGGTGCGGTTCGATCCCACGCAGATGTCGCAGGGCCTGCTCTTCAGCTTCTTGCCCATCTTCTTCATCTTTCTGCTGGTTAACAACTCCCGTCCGGTGGACTATGCTAGGATCTTCAAGCCCAAGGAAGTGTTCTACACCTACCTGATCAACCTAGCCGCAG
This sequence comes from Drosophila setifemur, assembly GCA_021224005.1. Classification (NCBI taxonomy): domain Eukaryota; kingdom Metazoa; phylum Arthropoda; class Insecta; order Diptera; family Drosophilidae; genus Drosophila; species Drosophila setifemur. Next base: position 9,647,458 of record JAJJHY010005742.1, read on the forward strand.
GAGTCTTTGGCTATCGCTACTACAAGAACTTTTCGTTCAAGACTGAAGAGCATGGCGTGATCTTCTTCACGGGATTGGCCAGCGCCAGCCTTTTGGCCTTCCACACGCTGCGCAACTGGACGGGTATCGCCAACAATTGGTCTGAGGTCAGGCGATTCGCACACTTCCCCACCCGCTTGATGCTCTTCGCCGCCGTCGGAGTGTTCTTCTCGAACAGCTTTGTGATCCAGGAGGCCAAGATATTGTCCTACCTCCTGGCGGGCACCATTCTCCTGCTCACGCACCAGCTGATGCGTCTGAGTGCCCGTTTGGAGTTCAGGGTCAAGTTTAGGGTCTCCCAGCTACTCCGCTCCACTGCTCTCAGGCTGATCCTGGCCAGCGTTCTGGCCATCTGCCTGATACGCTTCGCCTATACCCTGTTCCGTTGCCGGGAGGAGCAGGGCGACTGTTTGGACTTCGCCAATAACGGCGGACCTGGGTTCTCGCTGAAGAAGCCCGGCACGGGCAAGACCTACATCCTGGCCGTGGTGGTGATTGTGGTATATACGACCCTCACCCGCTTGTATCTGCGTTCCTGCGGCAATCTCACTGGAAACTCACCGAACGTGCTGCTGGCCCGCTACGGACCCACGGTGGCCTCCATTTGTGCTGGGGGTCATGTGCTGCTCGCCAATAGTTCCATCAAGAACATCCAGCGCTCCCACATCGATGCAATGGCTTTGGTGATCTATGCCTTGCTGTTGCTCCAGATAATTGTGGTTTCCTTTGCTCCTCTGATGACCTTCGTCCTGCCACCACGAAACCCCAACACGGTGATTGTGAATGGAAATGAGAGCATTGTGCCGGAGATCTTCCGGAAGATGAAGCGCATGTACGAGGGCGATGATGCAGAGCGGAGATCCGCCATACCCGTGGTCTATGGACTGGCCACCGTTTACTCCTCGATTGTGATTACCTTCGGCGTGTTCCTGGCCCTGGTCATGATGGTTCTTCTGGAGCCGCGCTCTTCCATAGGTCTGGTTGTGTGCATCGCCGTGGGCGCCATCCTGCTCAGCGTCCATGGGATTCTAAGGTATCGCACTGCTACTAGTTTCGGTAAGGATTTTAGTTTGATTAACTCTAACCTAGAGGATTACTAATGATTATAATTCCTTCCTTAGAGAGCTGTGTGCAGCCCACTTTTACTGCCTTGGTGGGCTGGTTCCTGCTGGCCCACTTTTGCTTCTTCGCCACCTCGCATCAGACGACTCTGTCCCAGATTGAGTGGCGGGCCGCCTTTGTGGGTCGCACCACTGGCCTGGGGCAGTCGAACATCTTATCCGGTGTCCTGGTCATTCTGAACACCTTCTGCGGACCCATCTTCTTCTTCAGCATGTACTCCCTGCTCAGCACGGAGACCTACTCGCTGTTTGCCCTCTTTCCCAATCTCATCCGCAGCTGCCGGAACCCAGGGAATGTGAATATAAAAGCGGATGCAACCACTTCCCTGGCGGATATGGCCAACGAGGCGGTGGGTTTCGATATGACCAGGGGAGAGCTGACTTTGTACGAGTACGAGGATGTGTTCTTGGGTGCTGGATTCAAACTGGCCTCCCAGTTCTTCATGCTGCAGGGGCTTAAGGTGAGTTGTATATCTAATATATAAAACTCTTTCTCAAGCTAAGAGAGAAGTTCCCTAATACGGATCTGATTTTGTTACCTTACTTCATCTGGATTTGCTGTTCACCTTTCAGATATTCTGCGCCATGCTGGCCTGCACAATCCACTGTCGCCACCTGATGGTGTGGAAGATCTTTGCCCCGCGCTTCATCTACGAGGCGGTGGCCACCTTTGTGACCCTGCCAGCCCTGATCTTGGGCTATCTACTCGTGCTTCGCATCCACCGAGCGGTGGACACTCTCATCAAGCGCATCAACACCAAGACCAAGGTCCACTAGTCATCTCATGCCCAGGACAGCCCGAAAGCAACTACATACTCGGGCCTAGGGCCTCAATAAACAAAAGTATTCGTGAAGAAAAGGCTCTCGTTTTGGTGGTCTTGTAGTCGTTATCTTATTTACTTTTAGCTTAGAGTTAGATTTAAAATTATGGGTTCACAATTTCTCCAAAAGACACAAAAACGTTACGTGTTTATCGCGGATCCACACGGGTGTACATTTATGGTTTCTAGTGTTATGGCGGCTTACAAAATTAACACGAGCAAACATGACAAGAAAATTAAGTACGGGTGGGGCTCTTGACCTCCGGTTGGGGTATCGGTATCGGTTTCGGTTACTACTGATCCACAACTACAAACTATAGACTCGACGCAGTACAGTTCCGTCATCATCATCATCTTCCATCCTGGCGCTAAGTACGCAAATAAGTAACGAGGTGTATAAGTGTTTTTTTTTGGGGACTGGCCCCGGGGGATAAATCAGAGCACTTCGAAGAACCAATTTGCACTTCAAGCGTTTGTTTTTTGTTATTTTTTTTTTGGTTTGTACATTTTGTTGCCAGGTCATTGGTGTTCTGCCGTGTAATATGCATGTGCAATAGAGATTCAGGGACAGGTCTGAAGCCTACCGGCCATTGAGGACCAACGGCATGCTCGAGACTCCATTAGTGGCGCCCGTAACTACAAAATCAAAAGGGAAATAGCCGAAATCAAAATTAGAGGTTCCAGAGATTCGCAACTTGGAAATGGAAAGTAAAAAAAAAACATGTGTGAGGCATGCATAATGACTACGAAGAACGCGAGGAGCTTATGGTATATACAACGTCGAAAATGTAGACCTTTGGTTCCGCATTCTTTGGTTAAGCTTAATGGCCAGCTCCGGGACCTAGTCGCTGGTCTCGTCATATGGATGATACTGCTGCGCCGGCTGGGGTAGCGATTTGGGCTGATGCTGGAGCTGATTCTGATCCTGCTTACCGTGCGTCGCCGTGCGGCAGAACTTCTTGGTGGTGCTCCAGTCCTCCTTCAGCGAGAGGTTGAACATGGAGTAGTCCGGGTCGCCGGTGACCTCCTTAACGATATTCAGGAACTTGGGCATGCAGTTCTTCAGGGCATCGCCGGTGAGCGATGAGTACGTCTCCAGGAGCACCAATCCCTTGCAGCTGCAAATAAAACTATTTGTTTAAGGATGCCCAGCAGCATGGAATGGGGGGTTCCAACTCACCGCGGATGTCCCGGCTCCTTGTAAATGTCCAGCTGGAAATATTGATTGTTGATCAGGAAGCAGCGTCGCTTCTTGTAGATGGTAAAATGAGCATCGTCACGCTGGGCCAGCAGGTTCATGTAGTCGCGATGCGTCAGCTGGGTCTTCACCTCGATCCGGGCCTGCCCATGGACATTGGGACGACGCTGGGTGTGAATATAGCTCCAGTGGTTCTTCTGACCACGTTTGCGCAGACGAGCCTGCACCTTGGGACCGGCCGACTGCAGGTAATGATGAACCACATCGAAGTCCTGGAACGGCGGGAACTCGCTATCCGGCGGCAGGATGGCAACTAAATTAAACAAGAATCCTGTTAGGGAAACCATCTAAAAATGGGTGAATCTCCAGGCTTACTCAAGTATTTCAGTTTGCGTGAAGTGGCCTGCAAACGGTCGCCAATGTCGATGCCCAGTTTCTGGCACACGGACTCGATCATGCGGTTCATCTTGGTCTCAAAGTTGGTGGAGTTGTCGATCACATCGAAGTACGGATGACCCACCCAGGCAGCAGCTGACTTGTAGTCCAGTTCCCTGGCCAAATCGACGCCCTCCGAGCGGCAGGCGTGGTCCTGAAATAAATTAAGTGGAAGATTAGTGAATAATTTATTCGGAGAAAAGAAGCCCTTAGCCCCAACTAGAAAGCCACAAGCGATAGATTTAAGCACGGCGGCCACAGAAAATATTCATTTGGGAATCTAAGAGATCAAATTTCACAAAATCAAGAGTATCTATAAGTTCGGTGTAAGCTTCAACAACCAAATCAAGTTCTTCAATGAAAATAAACAAACATAATCTTGAGTTTAGGTTCGTTAAGAATCTTTTTGTACGAGTATATCTGAAACTACAATGAATCTGGGATGACGATGCCATTTCATTAAGTGATGAGTCTCGGGTTTCCAAAGGGTTAAAGATCTAAGAAAATATAGCGATTTAATTCTAATTGTTTATATACATTCGAGAGTACGGGAATTGTGGCAACCGTGTGCGGGGAAGAGTAGCCCGTGTTGGATACCTGATAGTGGCGCTTTCTGTTCTAACGTTTTTGGGTGGTTTATTGGCGCAGACAAGAGAATAGATCAAGTGAAAGCTACGCCACCTATATGTCCAGCACTCACCTCTGTGGAGTAGAAGTCCTCGGCGCCATTGGCCGCCGACACCAAGTGCAGGATCTGGTTGTAGCGATTGTCGCGCATCTCCACGGGATTCCACTTGTTGCCCGCCATCATCTTCTCCCACTTGTCCTTGGATATGTCTGCAAAATGGGGTATTATAATCACGAACATCAATTGATATGTTTATAGAACTCACAGGCACTGGCATCCATGACACCGCGATCGCAGATTATCAAACAGTTGCGGGTGCTCGAGTTGCCGAGCTCGAAGTAGGTGTTCTCAATTTGCACCATGGTGCGGATCAGGTTCTCCTGGAACTTGTACGCTGCACGGGGAAGGGAGGAGGAAGGCTTGGGTTAGTCTTTGGACTCTCTCAGCGTTTGCTTACTACAATCGAAACAAATATATAACTCGAAATACAATTGCAAGCAGATTCGAATCGAAGGAAATATAAACACTGGGCATCGAATTGTTTGTACGAGAATTAATTGACTGGGCTCTGGACTCGAGAGTGGGATGACAGTGCTTGATGGACGATGGCTGGTATCCAGTTCGGAGCGATATCATGTTGAAGCGATGAAACCTAATTTCAACTCGAGGCGATGGAATGCTTGGCCAAGCCCTCACACAAACCCAACTTGAGGGTTCAATCAACTTATAGACCTATAGAGCTCATCTGATAGATTTTACCCAACTCATCGGATTCTAATCAGCTGGAGGTTAAAGTTTAGAAGCATTAAATCTGTCTGCGCCAGATGTTAGAGAACATTTTTTGCTTTCCTCTTTTTTGCTTTTAATATTAAGGCAGTTACATTTGTGTTTAGTTCAGCGTTAGGAATAAAAACAAACTGATACCCCAGCACAAATAAATATAAAATCGTTCTTCAACCTATTCTCTAAATTAATAGAATTGTATTTCTGGTTATTTTCCGGCTTTACAATCGCGAACCCCCACTAATTGCCAAATCAAGTGACATTACTTTTAATAATATTTGTGATTTCATTTTGGTGAATTAATTTTAATTTGCGTTCTAGAATATTTAATTTCCCCTCCCAGCGAAATGGGAACTTTATGTGTCAGCAGGCCAAATCAGTGGATTTGTATATTATATAGAAATGAAAAGTAATCGACAGATTGCGTCACACCAACAGCTGTTTTTTTAGGGCTAATGTAGTGGATTTTTCTCAGAGACTGGGAGTCACCGGTAGCCACCTTGGCGATTAGAATCCCTTCCCACCATACAACTAAAAGTCTCTCATACAATCTAACTTGTGTAACTATAAACTATTTCTTGACGAACTTTCAGATTCAATTTTAAATTAAATGCATAGAATTTTGGGGTTGTTATTTATGTAATCATGTATCTCCAATAAAATATTTAAAAAAATTTAAAGTCAAAGCCAAATTAAATGAAAATAGTTTTTCAAGTCATGAAATAAACATTTTTAATTAAGTTCTACAATCATCAAATTGGAATATATTATTCCAAACAGTCCATTTTTATTTTATGAATGTTATCCTAATTGTTGAACTTTTCATTGTGATTTTACAATACGAAGTTCCACTGTGGTTTCGGTACTTTTGCACCCAGCAGTTGTTAAGAGGAGAGATGAGATGAGAAGGGTGCTTGGGTGATGTTGGACAAAGTCAGGTGCTGTTCAGGAAGCACTTGTTGCGGTTCTCGGTCGCGTGCAGTTGCGCAAAAAATGCTTGCTGCTCAATGAGCAATGAGCAATGGGAGCTGCCTGCCTTATTGCATATTGCTTCGTTTTTTTTATTTGTTTGCTAAACGCATTACTATATTGTTGTTGCTGTTGTTGTTGGCTCTGATGCAATTGCGATTGCATTGAACTTGAATAGTCGCATCGGGTGACAGGTGAAATTGATCGATTTATTTGATGGGACGCAGTCTGCTTTCCGCTTGTTTACTGCTGCTGCTGGTGCTGCTTTGTTATGTTATGTTTTGTTTTGGTTTCTGTCTCTGTTCTTTTGCCCTGCCAAGTCTAATTCAATTAGCAACGATGATGCAAGAGAGAATAATGGAAGAGCCCCAAGATGTATGTAAGCGTTTGCAATTTCACCAGCTATTGCGCATCAGCGGCAATGGAAATCTACACACAAAAAGCTAAAATCTAAAAATCTCTCTCTTCTGCCAAAATCGTTCCTCATAAATGTTTCTTTCAGTGTGCGAAATGAATGGGTGGTTTGGGTGTGTGAGTGAGTGCCCAGCCAACCTTTAATGGACCCGCAAGATACGATTAACAACGAACGTATGCAGATTAGGTTCTTTAGCCACATACTCGTACACACATAATTAGTCAGCTGATTAACATAATGCGAGGAGAGCACCGATTTGCCTAATGAAGAAGTCGCTTGATCGGTGATCGCTGATCGGTTGGGAGACGGGCAATGGGGGAAAAAGGCGAAATGAAGGGCGGCAAATCAACGGGCACAAACAAAATCGTTTAGCAATCAATTTCGGGAAATCAATCGAGCAAGGAGGACCATCAGGAAAAAATAAAAAAACAAATAAGCGACAATAACGAGTTCAAACGAGAATTCTTTGGCAAGCCAAAAGAGACGCCCGCCCCATCATGCTCCGCTCCTCCAACTGCCTGTTCACCACTAAAATATTATCTATCAAATGCTTCTGCGAGTGTATGTATCTTTATCTGTATTTTCGCCTCGCTATCACAAGAAATATATACAAAACGCGCTGTGTGCAAAAGCAAAGTTATAGTAGAATTAGCAAGCTTATGATGAAAAGTAAAATAAATACGCGTTGTTCATTCAATTTTGAAAAGTCTTGCTATGTTATCGTGTGAATGGATTAAAAAATGATTAATGTTTTTCCCGTTTTTAAATTAGCAAATAGAAAATTCGGGAATTTTTGTTTATACAAAATAAGAGACTTTATGAAATTTTAAAGATCATTTCAATTGTCAATCTTTGCATTTAAAAAACGTTTTATTTTTCCATTTTTAGACTTGACTTAGCACCTCCAAAACCCTTTCCAAATTAGCTATAATTTATATCCTACACTAATCCCTAACAGCTTAAAATCCGAACAGTTGAATGTGGCGCTCATTTAGCGGCTAACTGCGAACAGAGGGTAAACAACAGTCGGTGGGTGGGTTGGGGGGTCTTCGATTGGCAGTGGATCAAAGGGGGCTGGTCCAGGGGTAGGGATAAGTGGGAGGCGGATGTCGAACTCGCGTCAGCGGGCACGTGATGCGGTGAAACATTTCGCATTCTTCGCCTATAATACACACATTTAATTAGCCATTCAGAGTCGCCCCATCGCCGGCACATACTCGTAGAATATATACTAAAGCAAATACTAATGCCGAAATGAAAACGAAAATTGCTTTCTGCTGGGGAAAATGCCATGTGGTTGCGGCTGACTGACCGCCCAAGAATCAGTATATACAGTGGGCATTGGTTAATTAAATCCAAAAAGAGAAAATGAAATTCAACAAAAGAAATAAGCAGACTCAGCAATTATTCTTCATGTTTTTTTTTTTACCAAATAAACATCTGCATTGTAATCAAAAAAGAATATACATTATTTGGATTTTTTTGATTAAAGACCAAAAGTGAATTAATTATTTTTAGCCAAGTGTAGTGCTTGTGGTGTCAGATGTTAAGCTTTTTATTCCAGTTTTATAAAAACATATGTGCAAACATCAACCTTTATCAATAAACAGATTACAAAACCGAACAACTTGGTGGACTTGGGTGGGGGTCTTAGATAACATTATTTGTATATATTTATCCAGTAATAAGTAACATGATTCAAAACAAATTATATAATAATTCTGTTAGACATGAAATGTTACTTTTTAATGGTAAACTATTATATTTTCCTTCGATATAATTAAGCAAAAAAATTATAGAAATTGCAGACCGATTTTTTGCAGCGTTTTTTTCGAACCAGACCAACAAAACCAACGAGGTATCCGAGGTATTAAACACCCATCTGCACACACACGTGTTGCTTGGCACAAAACAGACCCCCGTCCAACAAGATATATATCTTTTCTATACGTAAGTGTTGCTGCTCTCATGTGTTTCGGCTAAATTTAAATGCCCCATTTAAATTTAATGAAAATTCTGCGACTAACGACGGATTGCAGAGGCTTGGCGCGAAATATTGTTATTGAAATGTGCAGATATTGTATCTGTCAGATAGACACACACACACACGAACACATAGGGGTACATGTTAGTGGACACAAGTGTTAGCAAGACGGATGCAGTTATAAATCATAGAAACGAAGCAAGAACAAACAGAAATACACACATAATAGATATATATATATATATGTTTGGGAGTTCATAAAAGAAAGCCATGTTTGCGCAGGCCAAACACTCATGATGTGTTTGGTGATATGTCAAGTCACTTTCTGGGACAGAAACAAAGCAAAGATACGAGGGACGATGACGATGGCAACTGGGAGATCTGTTCAAGACTTTGCCGATGCCTGGGAAAAGCAGCTCAAGGACGCACAGGTGGAGTGGGATGCGATTCGTTGTGGTTTTGGTTAGAGCGCAGGATAACATATCTCAGATCTGGACGACCGGCGATCACTCACCTTCGCTGCCATTCGGCCGGGATGCAGCCTTGGCCAAGCAGCGCGGACAGGATGCGGTTAGGTCGATGAGACTGTGCTCCGGAGCGGCGAAGGGCAGATCTTTGTAAACGAACGTGGTTGGCGTGGGCGGGTCTGTGAGTGTGGGTGGCGTGTGGGTTGGTTGTTTGGTTTTGTTGTTGTTTTGTTTTGTTGTTGTTTGGGTTGTTTTGTGTGAGCGATTATTAGAATTAGCCTGGCCATTTATTACTCATAGCGACTTATTGTGGAATTGTCCTGTTCGCAAACCGACATTACTCATCGAGGGGCATTAAAAGGAATTGCGACAGAAATCGACAGACATGTGATCAGACTTGGCCTGGCACTTTCCTTGCTCTATCTTATCTGAAAGCGCTTTTGGCAATCTAAATTCCCCCGCCCCGACCCCTGGCAACCCCCTCGTCAAATCCATTAATAACCATAATTGACAAATTGGTTGTGGCAAAAGTTGGTAAGTTGGTAAGGAATTGTGGAAGTGAAATGGCCTCGAGTCACGCAATCAGGATATATCGAGGGGGAATTCGAATCGCGTCCAACGGAATTACGTAAGTCCTATCGAAGACGTGACTTTCGTGGGGGCCAGCAGATATATGCGACTAGATATACTCGATAAACTCGTACTATCTATAGTATGGCGGCTGTCGCACTTGCCTGATTTTAAAAATACATTTAGCAGTCTATATAGTATATAGTATAGTATAGCATAGCATAGCATAGGGATTCTTTGTGTTGGTCTCGCGCAAAGTAAATATTTTGATTTATTTTCGTTGTTTCGAGAAAACGCTCTGTCGAACTTGACAGTGGTCTCGGAAAATGAACGATTGTCGCGGAGGTCTCGGAAAATGCTTGCAATGTAAGTCTCCTCCGCTCATCCTCCGCTCCCAAATCTCCTACATCTATTATTCTTTTCTTTTTGTTCCATCGCTGGTTCGTTACTTACCCTCTTTTTCTGTCAGATCGGAGAACTTCACACCGCCACTATATATTCGGGAATAGGGGAGAAAAAGAGAAAAACACAAGCGGGGATTAGCATCTGTGAACAGAACTGCAAATGGTATTCACTAGATAAAGTATCGCGGCGTTCAAGAGTATCGAGAGTGAAGCTCGAATCGAATTAATTCTGTTTCGTTTGGTTCGGAATGGCAATCGAACTCGTCTCAGGTAGCAGACGAGGGGCAGGCAAAGCTACTCGGGCCAGTCTCAGGTGGCGGACTCCTCAGCAGCTCCTTTCGCTTTGATTGCCTCGCATACATTTACTTTATTTATGATTTGCTTTTTTTTTCTATTTATTTTTTTTCGAGTGTAAGAGTGTGTGAAGAGAGAATTTACCTGAGTAAAACAGTGGCCGTTTCAGGCACGCGGAATACCTGAAAATATTTAACATGCTCATTGCTTTGTTTCGAGTTTTCGGGGGCAATAGAATTTGTAAAAGAGGCGGGGGAGTATCTAAAGGTGATCCCGCTCCCGCGTCTGACTCCCACTCCTCCTCCTCCTCCGCCTTCGCTCGGGCACTACTTACTGAGCTGCCCGCAGCCCGCAGCCCGAAGCAATCGCTAACTTGCCTAAGACTAGGATCGGCACCCCCAGCCAATCCCATCCCATCCCTTCCCACTCCCATCCCGCTTGCAGTCCCCGCGACACTCACCTTCCATCCAAGGTTCTCGAAGAAGGTGCACAGGCGGGACTGGCCCGTCGTCTTTCCGCCACAAGGCCCTGAAAATGCATAATATAAGTTCGTTAATTTTCGTTGTTTATTTACGGCTGGGTTAAGGCAATGTAATATCAAGAATTCTTTCCGAATTGAAATAAATATTTAAATTAATGCTGTTTATTCCCCAGAATTTACAGACACTGCGTAGTTTAATAAACTGTATTCCTATTAAAAAACAGGAGTCAAAACTAATTACTGCCACATGTGAAAATTATGTTCTAAATTAATTAATTTAAGGTTCGAGTTATGGTAATGGGGAAGATAAAGTCAAGCCATTAAATGCAAATTAAAAAGTTACAAAAGAATAAATTAATTGCTTATTAATTAGGGGAGTTCCATTCCTCGCTGAAATGTATCTCAAATATTAAATCCGAATTCCTTAGGTACAAACATCTCCATATCGCCCATTAAATTTAAGTTTTGAGTGCATTGTTGAGATTGCCAATCGAACAGGAAACGATTGATTAGAACGTGTGGCCCGAATTCCAGAGAATCAAGTGCAGTCGAGCTCCGTTCCTCAGCCGATGTGCATATCGCTCGATTAGGTCTCCGGTTGACCCTGACTGCAATTACGACCATTAATAGATATGTGTCCATGGTCGATGCACTGTGTGCAGCGATCAGGGGAAATCGATTTTGAGTGGCAGCCGTTTCGGAAATACAATGGAAATCAATATACTCATAATATAATAAAACAAAACCCCAGCTGACCGATAACCGAGTGAGCAGTTCTTTGAATGGGTCTTATTGGGGATTTTTTCAAATGCGCGTCCCCACGTGGGGATGGGGCCTGTCTTTTATCAGGCTCTTCCTTGACGCGTCACAGAAATTATTAGTTTTCTGGCCGCCCCTTCTGCCCCCCGCCGAAAGCGATAATGCTACTTCTGACATGTACGAGTATATGTATGAACTATTCCGGTGGAGATATGACGCCTGCCCAATACATCAATGCTGTATTTGTGGGGCTTCTAATCACAGCCATAACTTGGGCCAAATTAAATGATTAGACCACGCGCTCATTGATGGGGCGCAAAAGCAAACTGGTTTTCTGTCTGTGTCTGTCTGTTTTACATACGAATGGTGGCTTTGAAAGGCCGCTAAAAAGCCGGTAGCTAGCGCGGGATGCATAATGAATACATAATAATAGTAGATCCCGCTGCGAGTGGGGAAAATAGCAATCAAACATAAAAGCTATTTTTAATTTGTAGTTCAAAAGTCTTTGATAGCGGTTTGATAGAGAAAGGTAAAGGAGGCCCGAAAAAATACTCCAAGAGCATCGAATGGCGGGGAAAGTGCGCGCAGGACCAAATCTCTACCCCTCCGACACATCGCGACCTTGACACAAATCGTAAACAAATCGCAATCAGGGGTAGACACTTGTAACAGATACACAAAAGGCCCGGGGCTATCCCCGATGTACAGATGATATGTACAGATTTTGGTGGGAAAAACTCACCGCCAGTTAGGACTATCTTGTAGACCCGCTTCTCCTTGGCGGAGGCGGTGGCCATCGGGTTCAGCATGAGGCTGGCCAGGGGCATGTCTGCTGGCTTGGATAAGGGTAACTTTCTGCTCTCAATCTCAATCTGCTTTTGCTGCTGTTGCTTTTGCTCCTTCTCCGACTCCTGTCCATTGATAATTGCCAGCACCGACTGCTGCCCGTTTCGGAGGGCGGCAGGTGGCACGAGCTGGTCGGCTGTTGTGGCCATCTTCGGGATACGAGTCCACGGGATTCGGGTGGGCAAGTGCTCGTTCGGAGCGGGGCGATAAAACTCTTCTACGTCGCAAATTGTGGCCCACTGCCACACGTGCCTTTTTAGGTTATGACTGCGAAATGGGAGCTGTGCAAATGGTCAGCGCAACTCCACCGGGGTGCCTGCGGGGATGTCCTGGGCTATGTGTGCTACTGCCTGGAATCGGTTAACACGCGCGCTCTGCAATTCAAGACGATCTCCGACTGGCGGTAATCATGCCCGGAGATTGCGCGGGAGTCTGTGCCTGTGCTCTGCCAAAAGCCGACGACGTTGTCCGCTGACTCTAGTGACTGACCAACGAATCGGTCATCTGGCGCAACTGTTCGAATCCGTACCGCATCCGACTGGGGTGATATCAAAGTTTATTGGTCTTGTGGTGGAACAGCATTCTGTTTACGAGTTGACACCGCATCCGAATATTACACAAGCTCACAACGATATGGAAAATGTGCGCCGACGGTGGGTCTTATACATTGCTTGAACGCAGTGTGACCGTTCTTGGCCACTAGAATTTGGCCTTGCTGCAGCCAGTCAGCTGTTCGCCGTAGGCAGCCAAACAGTCCCGTTATGGCCGGCGCTACTTAACAAATAAAAAGTCTTATATTTGATTTTTATAATAAACTTAAAAAAAAATTAATATTTTTGGTTACGTTTTAGTTTTTTATTATTTATTTATATTTTTTTAATTTGATAACTGATAAATTATTTAATTTAATGATAATTAATGAACAGCTAATGGGTTGGGGAACAAAGATTCTCTTTTTGAATTTATGATAAAATAATGTATACTCTTACATTACAATTCAGAATAATCCTTTTGTGACTTGTAAAAATTGCTTAAGGTTATTTATTTCATATGCCCTTCATTTGAAACCCTTGGTAATTGATAAATTTATTTTATAGAAGCTAACAATTTGCAGGGTCTTAAACTTACCGCCACTCTGTGTGATTTTAATCATTTTATAATTCAAAATATTTGGGCAGTTACAAATCATTTCAAGACTCCATATAGTCCTGAAGGGCTTAACTAACAATAAAATTGGTCCACAATTCATAGAAAATATTACTTAAGAGTATTTTTAATTAAATTTGTGAAGAAGTCATACTCCCACAGTTAACGTTTTAAAATTGATTCCTCCCAGCTGATATATCGATATGATAACTAATTCGATATCCGATAGAAGGTCCATCTCTAGCAGGAATGCAGCCGACTGTTCGTGTAGTCCAAAGTGAGACCAGAGCTTGTGCTAGTGCAGGAATTCGACGCATTAGGAGAAAAACATTCGGTTGGACCCAACGCAACCCACTTGGCAACACTGCTAGTTCAGATCTAAATTTAAAGCGTAGTTTGTCGTGTTCCCCATGCGCAGACACCAGCTGTAATATTTAATTAAGCGACTCGATTCAGTGCAACAACTAGTGAAATTACATTGCCTAGCAAAGGCAGATCGAAAAGCAAAACAAACACGACCCTGCGGGCATTGTGTGTAGATTTTCGCACACCACGTAACATGTGCACACCTACGAGTGCGTGCGTGTGAGTGTGTCAGTGAGCGCGAGCGAGAGCGAAAGCGAGTGCGAGGGAGCGACTGCGAGTGTCAAAATGACAGCAGCAACAAAAGCAATAGCAACAAACGCAAAGGAAACAATAACAACAGCAACAACAATTGTATAGCCAGCCAGCTGTGCGAGGTCGTGGCTTCCTCTCGAACAAAATCAAACAAATTTCGACTTTACTAAATTTCTCCGTTTTCTGCCAAAAGAAGGGAGACCAGCCAGACAGGATAACCGAACTCCGAGACCCGCAATCGATTCCCCAAATTGTTTGTTACCCCCATTGCCCCCCAGTTTCGAGTTCATCGAGCGTGTTATGAACATACTAAAACCAGCCAAGCTCAGGTGCATCGTCTTCAGCCAACTGCGTCACACTTGGACTTTCATACTGTTTGTGGCCGATCTGCTGCGGGCTATACTCCCGGCTCCACCACCACCACCCAGCAACCAGGTCCCATTGAACGGCCACAACAACAATAATAATAATATCTACGACCTGATCATGGACCAGGACATGCCAGAGGAGCAGCCACCACAGCTGGAGCAGGAGCAGCTGGAGCACCAGCAGGAGGAGGAGCAGCTACAGCAGCTCCAAATGCTACAGGAGCCACACGACGCTCTGGTGCCCATTGATCCCAGGGAGTTTGTGGCCAGATTCCAGGCCATTGCAGGCGGAGCAGCCGAACCGATGGATGCAGCCAGTGATTTGGATGAGGAGGAGGAAGAGGACGACGACGATGTGGATGTGGACTATGGCGACTCCGATTCGGAGTCGGAATTCGAGGAGATGTACTCCGATGAGTCGACCAGCTCCAGCGATGAGCTTGAGGAGCACAAGGAGATCTCAACGAGCGTGTTGAACGCCATGCTTTCCCCGGATCAGCCGCAGCAGTCCCCGGAGCAGTCGCAGTCGAATCTCCTGCCCCCCTATGCCTTCCAGCCGCTGCGCCTGGTCAAGTGCCAGTACAGGGAGAAGCATAGCCCGGGAGGATACCCGCAGGCACGCAGCGGCCATCGCATCATAGCCTCCAACTCGCACCTGTATTCGCTGGGCGGATACAATCCGAGGAGCGCCTTGATCGCCTCCCGACGCGGACGCTGCCTGCTGTTCCAGGAGCTGTGGAGCTTTAACTTGGCCACCTGCACCTGGAAGCTGGAGCTCAACGCGGACAACGCCAGCAACATGCCCGTGGAGCTGGCCTCCAATGCGTTGACAATTCACAATAACGTGCTGATTGTGAGTATCTCGTGGATAATATATATCCACCAATGGCGGGTGGTCGAGGGGGGGCGTTTTAAGCAGACGAAAATAGATGGGCGCGTTTGATTGTCTCTCTTTATGTGCATGTGGTTTGTGGATTGTGGATTGTGCTGGTGTTTGTAGGAAAGCGAAACCATCGATTGCAAGGAAAACTTGTTTTCTCACACAGTCAATCGCAAAAGTACTCGTTTCGAATAATTACACTTCGATCAGTGATTAACCAATTTTCTAACAACCATTATAACAATTGTTTGAAACTAGCTGCATTGCTGCTTTGAGTCATTAAATAGCTCTTAACGACAATTTCCGAATACAAATTTAGACAAAAATGGATAAACAAAAAATAAACAAAAACAATATTTTTGTCATTTCAGTGTTCTCTTGGTTTTTTGTGTTACCGTAAAAAGCAGCTAAGGAGGAAGTTTTAAACATATGTTGGGTTATATTTAGTTAGTAGAATGGTTAATCCAGTGGAAATAACTAAATAATTTGTTAATTTATCTCTAAAAAACGTGCAACGAATACTTTTGTGATTGCCTGTGTGTGAAAAGTACAATTAAATCGATGAAAAGAGCAGAGAAATCACCCAGCTGATCGGGCGGATCAGGAAACGGAGAGCAGAGAAGAGCGAGAGAGAGCGAGAGAACAGTTATTCTGGGCACTGAAAATCGCCAGGGCCAATGCCACGCCCTGCTCTCCGCCCTTTCCCCACAACGCCACCAAGACGCCTATCATTTTCCGCCGCCTCTGCGCTTTGTTTATGCATTCTAAACATTCGAAATGTCAAACCAAACAGCTGCCCATGGCCATTGCCTTGTGCCTTTCTTCCTCTCCTCTCCTCTCCTCACCTCTTCCTCTTCCTCCACCACTCCTCCCTCTCTTCTTTCTCCCCCGTCCGCCGCCTCCTCCCCCCTCTGGGGTGCTCCTCCTCTGCGCATGGCATGCAACCCTCTTTTTCCGTCGTTGTTTTGTTTTCCACATTGGTTACTACGCAGTTGTTTATGCTGCTGCATGCAACAACTTGTTTTCCAGCTTTCCCCACCTCCCTTCCTCTCCCCCGCCCTCTCTCGCTCTCCCTCTCTCTCTCTCTTTCTGTGTGGAAAATCCAAAACATTGTATTTATCCATCCACCCAGCTGAGTGCGCGCGCTTTTTCGGAGGCAAAGGCAAACTAACAAGCGAAAATTTCAACTGAAAAGTGAAAAATCCAGAGGCAAACCGGGAGCTGCTGGCATTTCATGCTGGTTGCAATGCCCTTCCCTCAATGCATTCCACAATTAGCTATAATTTGATGACGAATCATGGCCCGATACCAAGTCAGTTGCTGTATTGTATATATGGTACATGCACAGAAACACACTGGAGACACATGTTTCCGCTTATCTGGGCTGCTGCTCCTCCTCCCCTCCCCCTTTTCCTCCTCTTCCTGCTTTCTTCTTTCACCTCCCCCCCCCATCATGTAGGCGATGATAAGCTGCCGCTGCTCAAGTATCTGCTAATTGAATGCAATGTCAGGGGCGTGGATGCGACCCGCTTAACCCCCTATGCACCCGAAAATCTATTTATTCTATTGTAGGAACAAATCGAATAGTTTCATTAAAATGGAGGAAGACTGCTTGTCTGTATTAACTAACCTTTTTTAATATAAAGTATTTATTTTTGTTATGAATTTGCATATTTTGAAAGTAAAACCTTAACAAGAACATTGTTTATCAATTACCTCAGAAAAAGTTCAGCAAAATGGAGATTCGTATGATCTTTTCATATAATCTTCACTATTATTATGTCTCAATACCCTACCAAATATGTGCAAATGAGCCTATCTAAATATTGTTGAGGTTCCTCAAAGAATAATATATTTTATACTTGTTCATGTCTGCTAATTATTCAATATACAAATTGAATATTCTGTAATTTATTATACTGAAATGGAAGTATAAACAAGATCAAAGGTCAGGAATGTACAGAATTTTTATTCTATATCTCTATCTACATATGTATACATCTTTTAATTTATTGGAAAATTATTTATGGGCTTTGAAGATGTATTTATTTTAATCCATTCCATTATCCATTTATAAACTATTATTAGCCTGTACTAATTTATTTTCCCTTTCTCTTTGCAGTCCCATGGAGGCACTGGGTATCCCTTTGGAGAGTCCTGCTCAAACGACTGCTATATTTACTGCACGGGCAGCGCTGGCGCGACGCCCGGCGTGGAACGTTTGAAGGTAACCGGGGACTTGCCAACGGCTCAGTATGGACCGGGTATAGTAATCCACAAGCACTTCCTGTACACGATCGGTGGCACCACCGGTTTTGACTACACCTGCGATGTGTATCGCCTGGATCTGCGCACCCGGACGTGGGAGAACGTGTACATCAGTCGTCCGGAGATGCGCGATGATCCGGAAGGACGCTACCGCCACGAGGTAGTTTACGATGGCAAGCACATCTTCGTGCTGGGTGGTGGCACCTCGCACTCGGTGTACGATCTCCAGCGCATTCCGGCGTACAATCTGGAGGCGAACTGCTGGAACTACTTTGACACATATCCGGATCGCAGCACTTCCGAAATCGAGAGCTGCAATAGAGGGTATCCGAAGCCGCGCAAGTGCTTCTCCTGTGTGCAGCACCGGTCTTCCAACGGGGACATCGAGGCCTTCATCACTGGCGGTCTACAGGTGAGTTAAAAAATTGGATTCTTATGGCCAGGAAAGGTTGCAAAAATAGATAGACCAATTAAAGAACAATCACAATTTGAGATTAATTTAAAAATTAGCATGGCCATCTAGGGTTAAACAAAATACATAGAATACATTTAATCAGAGAACATTTTCTAATCAAATAACTCTATTCGCAGGGCGACTTTTCGACATATTTCGCGGACATCTGGAAGCTGAATCTGCGCACCAAGCAGTGGTTCCGCATCGTCACAGCCACCCTGCCACGGCCCCTGTACTTCCACTCGGCCGCCCACTCGGACAATGGATGCATGTACGTGTTCGGCGGCATCGAGTACAATGAGAAGGAGATGCGGCGTCGCAACGACCTGTACAAGATGTGGATGACGGTGCCCAAGCTGAGCGAGATGTGCTGGGACGCCATTACCTACTACAATGACAACTTGGACTTTTACGATCCGAAGGCGCTGCTCAAAGCGGGAATACCGAAGCGTTTTGTCCAGCGCTTGCCGCCGCAAAGGAGACCTGGGATGGACAAGAACGAGCCGGACCCGTCCATGATGATTTCCCTGTACTCCAATCCGAAGCGTGCCCGCTCCACCACGCACTAGGCTTGCTCCTCCCCCCAACCGGCAACCAAAAAAACAACAAGAAAAAAAAACATCAAAATAAAGTGAGTCCGCGGAGGAGAGCGATGACTCCTCGCCCCGAATCTGTTTCAGTTGCAGAACTTTACGTTAATATTGTTTAAAAGTTTTGTTTCACATTGAGCGCGCGCTGTGATCGAATACGAAGGACATTTATAGTTATACACATATGTATTTTGATATTTCGTAGACTCGAAAGGAGAGGCGGACATGTTTAGCATGTAAATAAGAGTGTAATTAAGTTTAGCTAGCGGAACAACAGCCGGAGACAGGCCAACGTATGTATTCTAAACTTCTGCTAACAGATCTGACAGCGCACCCCCACCCCCAACCAACCAATGCCTATATAATAAATAATAATAATAATGATATCCACCACATCCACATCCCCACCCATTCAGTATCTTTCTGCTCGACTTTCTCGAACTACTCTCGCTCTATATAACAATCGTTGATCCTTCCCGACAAAGAAGATACGCGATACGCAGCACCTCACTTCTCGAACCCTCGAAACCCTCGATCTTTCACGCAAACGAACCAATATTGAAGGCTACACCAAACGAATGTCATATAGAGGTATATGTATTTTTGTCAAGTGTACATAATGCTTAGCGGTAGTAATATTTAATTAACATAAGACTCCCATCATTATTGCGATATCATTGTACTGCCGGATTATATAAATATATTATACCCGAGACTAAATTTGGTTGAATCTAAGTTAATAAATAAATTTTTAATGCAACCATATTGTGCTTACTATTCCTAACCCGTCAAAGAGATAGATCATCTAAGGCGCAGTTGACCTACATAGCTGGTAGCTGGCCAAATCAAATCCCTTGCCATTCTGGAAGGGATGGGGGGTTGCTCTGAGTCATGCGCAATTTGCAGTATCAAATGCACCCTCTGCCAGCGATGAATTTCGGCTAACTGCGTCGTAGCATTCAATGCCAAAGTACAGGTATCCGGAATATTCGTTCCTGGTGGTGGTTGGAACTGTTGCTGACCCTGCGGAGCGAGCTGATGCATCACAAAAGGGCCCTCCGAGGGTGGGTTGCAGTGCAGTGTTGCTGCGCAATAGGCCCGTGACCTGGTTTTAACAATGACGTCATTGAAGTACGTCTTAAAATTATTGTCGGGGCGATTACGAGTCCTGAAAGGCAGGATATGTTTTTTGATATTGTGTTATTGGTTTTTAAAAAGAATAACTGATAAGATAAATCATTATGAGTCACCTAATGCAAAAATGGAACTACAATTTGGTTGAAGGCTACGAAAACTCCGATGTTCTTGCATTACATTTGATGTTTGTGTTACAATAAAAATAATTAAGCACCTACCAAACAAATAAAAATATTGTTTTTCTCGAATGCATTTTTATATAAATTGTTTTGTTTATTTAATGTTCTTTTAATTAAAATAAAGATTTAGAAGGCCATGATAGTGTCGAAATTTTTTTCATTAGGAATTATACGAGTATGCATTTCCTATCTGCATTTTGTTCTTTACTTTTCAAAGTTAAAAAATACAAAAAAATTGTACTTATTTGCCGAAACCCGGGATTGAACCGGGGACCTTTAGATCTTCAGTCTAACGCTCTCCCAACTGAGCTATTTCGGCAGTTATCCGTTAGATTAAATCGGTCTTGCTTGATCCCATGCTTTAAGTTCGTGATAAGGACTTTTAGATTTATTATCAAGCAACCTATTTTTAGCACCTATTTGGTCATATTCTTCACTCCGACTTAAAGAAATAATTTGAGATAATACTTTAAACAATATATAAATTCTATTAGGATTGAATAAATGTGCATAAAAGGAATTTGCTTTAAAAACAATGTTTTAAATAATAAAATAATACGGAGAACAATAAAAAATAAGCTTATTTCCTTGGTATATGTAAAAATTAAATTTTAAAGTGTTTTAGCAAGTACTCAGATCAATAAAAAAAATTTTTTTAATGAACTAGTTTTAATTAATTGCACAGCCCAAATTAATTGCGAACATGAAAAATATATTTCTCATTTTTTTTTTAATATTGTTAATATATATTGTATATTTATATTCCCCTTTAATATACTGATTTTAATTTTAGGTATATGTTAAATTCAAAATTAAAATAATAGTTGTTAAATTCGGGTAGATACAAAAAAAATAGTTAAAATGCTAAATTTTTTGTAATATATATTTACAGCCACAGTTTAAATGTTTAATCAATCGTTTTTTGAAACCATTTCCGGCCCGCCAAAAGATTCACAATAGACGAACGATAGGCAGCATTTATCGAATATGCCTTATCATAATCTTACTTTTTGTCACCACTAGACTCCCAAAAGTTGTTTTGTTATTTTTATATATTTTCTATACCAAAAACACCACAAAAATGCTAAAACCCAAAGCTTTGACCCAGGTTCTGAGCCAGGCCAATACCGGCGGAGTGGAGAATACACTGTAAGATAGTTGCCCATCCTGGATTAGTCACCCAATGAAATATCATTTCCCTTTAATCATCCCCACACCCAGGTTGCTCAGTCAGGAGGGTGCTCTTCTGGCCTATTCTGGATACGGGGACAAGGATGCCCGGATTACGGCTGCCATTGCCAGTAACATTTGGTCCGCCTACGAGAAGCATGGACGGAACGCCTTCCGGGAGGACCGTCTCACATTTGTGCTCATCGATTGCGAGAACGGTCATGTGGCCATCACACAGGTGGGGCTCCCTCTGGGAAGTTGCTACCGGATTCGTGTTATACTGATTAGTATTTTCCTTTTTGCAGGTTGCCAGTGTGCTGTTGTGCCTGTACGCCAAGCAGAATGTCGGATTGGGATTGCTCAAGCAGAAGGCGATGTCCCTGGCCGCTTATTTGGAGCGACCGCTGAAACAGATCTCGGCCTCGTAAAGATCAAGAATGCGGTGGTTAGGGAAAACCCAATCCAACGCGTAATGGCACGAACTGAATCATTTATAAGTGTATGCATTACTAATGAATTAAATATGTGTATAGTCCTTCGGAGAGGAATAAACCGAAGGATTTGGTTTCTATTTTACTAAATTACCAGAAATCGGCTGATTTGTTAATAAATTTGTAAACTTAATTAAATCATCCAAATCCAAATAAGTTTTCCATTCTTTACTCTAATACCTAAAATTTATATCTAATTCTTATAAAACATTTCGTTTAAATGGTTAAAGAAATTACAGAAATACTAATTTATCATTAATCCCACAATTGAAATGTTAAAATAAAATGTGATGAATTTAATATGTGAATAGCCTTTCGGATAGAGGGTCGGGTTTATTTCTCTGCAAGATTTGTTCAAATACACACCGAACAGTTTCAGTTAAAGTGGTTAAAAAGCAGTTTGGACTTATTTACTAAATGTCTGGGCTCCGTGCGAATGACTATTCGATGGCGTACAGCTTCAATGTGCGGTCCATGCTGGTGGAGGCGAGATATTGAGCATGCTTTCCAAATCGCACGCCCGTTGCCAGGGCCGTGTGGTCGTTGAATACCTTCAGATCCTGCCATTGCTTGCACAGGTAGACCCTGAAAGGAAATCGAAGTTAATCGTATCTTGGTTACCGGGTAAACAAGTTTTTCTAAAGGAATCTAAAGCTAATACAAAATGCGTAAATTTAAAAGAAAAGTATATCGGGAATATGAAAGTAAGGTTTTTATAAATTATATTGGAATGCAAGGCATCTATAATTTTGGAATCTCACAGATTTCGTGCGACCCAAGACCCACGTGGAACCGGAGCCACCTAAGCCCATTAACCTGTCCATTGAGGATTTCAATGCGGTAAAAAGTTAGGTATTTCAAAAAATTCAGATAGATAAAATCCTCTTCTGTAGCGCGGAGAAATCGCCAATCCTCGTGCTCCTTGTGTGGTGACCACCATCGATCCCGACTACATAAAGGATGCCAGCCTGCAGAGACTGGCCAGAAAGTTCCGCATGAAAACGTAAGGGGCAGACAAAAAGGTTTAAAACCATTAAAGAGTTCTTTTTCAGGGACATTCTCTTGTTGAGAGAAATCACAAGGAACCGTTTCATGTACTATGCCACCCAGGAGCTGTTCCTCGACAGAAAGCGGGAAAAGGAGCAGGAGGACAAGCTCTTCGAGAAGGCCGAAGAGTTCCACAAGTTTGCCGAGGATTCGCTCAAGAAAATGGAGGCGCAGGAGTTCAAGAAAATGCTAGAGGCCCAGGAAAAACTCAAGAAACTCAAGGAAAGTAAACTATCCGAGGAGCTGAACGAGGTGAAGCTGGAGCACCAGCGAGTCCTCATGGAGGTGCAGGAGGTATACGGTCGTTTCCAGTACTTACTCAAGCTGATCAGCTACTTCGACGACACCGTGGAGGAGGAGCAAACGGGGGAGGAAGGCGAAAGCGATCACCTGACCATGCCCAAAGAAATCGTGAGCATGGAGATCACCGAAAGAAATCCAGCTGGACTGAAGCAAGTGCGCCAGGTGCAAGAGTATATGGATAAGATAGTCCGGCCCTATCTGGCCAAGCGTAATCACCTGAACGCCGAGATCTGGATTCGGGGCTATGAAAGGAACCGCCTGAAGGTCTCCAACTACAACAGGCGTTTCTCCCATCTGGCGATCTTGAACCATATTGTGGGCATACTCCATGACAGAGCTCAAAAAACCTACGACCGCCAGGTGACGGCCAATGTGTTTCTCAAGGACCCGGAGTTCCTAAGGCGACGCGTGGCTGCCCTCCAGGAGCGATCCAAGGGCCTACTCGATAACTTCGAAAAGAGTTACTGCAAGGAGTGAGTTTTGATTGTCCACTTCCATTTCAATTTGTATACATTTTCACCTTTACCCCTTAGCAAACTGATCATCAAGCTGAACAGCATTGTTCCCGTAATCCTCAAGCACATTCAAAACAAAGTCCAGCCGGAGCAGAAGATCAAAGTGCCGGAACCACCGCCCAGCCAGTCTGCACAGAAGTCCTCCAAGCAGTGGCGCACTCTGGAGGATGTGCAAGCACCCTCACCCCCACCAAAATCCGCCTACGAGGATGAGCAAGACACTACATTGGCCAAAGTGGAGAAGATACAAGACCATGTTCTGGTAAGGGCAATGCAGGGTCTTTCTTTTGGCTGCTTTAAAGGGTATGTTTTTTGACTGTAGGAACTTCTGGCCAAACTGGACCGATTTGATCCCAACGAGCTTAGACGGGTGGAGCAGCAGGTTCGTCGTCGCATGGCCGCGGAAAAGGAAATGTCGCGCCGGGCGCTGGTCAAGCAGAATCGCCTGCACAATTGGATGGAGCACTTCAAGAAGCACCATCGCCTTCAGGTGGAACAGCGACGCAAGAACAAGGTCTAAGCTCCAAGAGAGCATTGAAAATCTAAACCCTCAATAAACTTAACTGAAAATCCAAACAACCTGAATCCTAGAATATAGATGAGTTCCCATCACTCACCTGACATCGGTGCCGGCAATGGCCAGGTAAGTGCCGCTCTGATCGAAGCACAGGTCCTTCACCTCGTAGCCATCGTCCAGCTGGATGGTCTTGAAGTTCTTCAGCTTCCGCAGATCCCAGAGCTTCACGCAAGCATCATCCGCAGCGGTGGCCAAATAGTAACCGTTTTCGGAGAAAGAGATGGCCGAAATGGGACCAGTGTGACCGGGGAAGTTGGCCACGTTGCTCTGCTCCTTCAGATCCCAGATCTTGACCTGCGAGTCCACGGTGCCAGTGCCGAAAATCAGACCGTCGGGATGGAACTGTGCCGTTGTCAGGCCCACCTCGGCCGTGTCGATGACCTTGGTGAGGAGGCGCCCGGTGCGGATGTCGGAGAAGGCCCAGTGCTTGTCGGACGAGGTGGACAGCAAATAGTCACCAGTGGGGTGCAGGGAGAGTCCCGTCACCGGGCCCTCGTGACAGCGCAGGAGCAGCTGCGTCTGGGAGGTGGGCACATGCCAGATGCGGATGTTCATGTCGGGCGAGCCGGTAATAACAGTGTCCTCGTTCGGGTGATAGATAACTTTGGTAATCTTCTTGGTGTGCCCCTTGAGGATGGCCACCACCTGCTCGGTGTCCTTATTGAACACAGTGGCGTTCTTGTCATTGCCGCCCGTCAGGATCTTGCTGTGATCAGCGCTATTGATGTCCAGGGCCAGGATGCCCGGCACCGAGGCCGAGTGCAGGCCGGGATGCGAGGCGACGGTGAGGAAGCTCTTCACCTGATCGGGCGTCACCAGATCCTCGGGCACGGTGCGACCGCGCTTCTTACGCTCCTGCGTCAGCACCGTGGCCTTGTCCTGCAGCTTCTGTATCACCTCGGCACTCATGCCCGCCTGCTCCATGGGATGGGCAGCCGTTCCGCCGGCCGTGGCCAGAGCCGGCTGTGGAATCATCGTGGGCACGCTCACAATGCCAGCCTGGGGCTTCAAAGTGGCCAGAGCCTCGCGAGCGGCAGCCACCTCCTTGTTGAGACGCGCAATCACCCTACAGGCGGCATCGTGCTGGTACAGCGCATGAGACAACTCCTGGCGCGTCGTCTGCAGCTGCTGGCGCTGTGTGAACGAGTGGATCATCAGCGCGTCCCACTCGTCCTGCATCGTCTTCAGGGTGGCCGGTATGCTGGTGGCGCTCGGAGGCTTTGGCTTCACCACCGCCGGCGTCTTGATCTCGATCAGCTCCTCCACCTTCAGCTCCTTGCCGCTGATGGGATCGCACCCATTCTCCACCAGGTACTTCTCGATCACCCGCCGCTCGAACACCGCTCCCGAATGCGGAGACACCACGGGCGTCTCGGGAACTTCGTTTGTCACTGGAACGAGAGGTTGGAACTTGAAAATGCCGGATACCAATGAAAATAGAAGCAACTACTCACGTGCGCAAACCAAAGCCATTGCTGTTTGTGTTTCTTGCTCCTTTCGCTTTAATTAGTTGCTAATGCAAATGTTTTACACGTTTTTCCCAAAACAAGCGCAAATTTGTCGGCAAAGCCGCTTCTTCTTATTCAAATGACGGTCACAATGCAACGCGGGCGTTTTAGCGTTTCAGCGTTGCCACCTCGCGATAGCTATCGGTTTAATGAGCTTATCGATTGTTTGTAATTGGTACAAGTATTTGAATTTAATTCAAATTAGGTAAAATTTTCTTCTCTGGGATGGAGCGAGTTGTAACCACTGCCCACTGACAATACATAAAAATTGTAACATAGTAGAATTAGGCAATTTTAATTATTTCAATGCCTCATATTAAGTAAAATTGGCGCGAGCTCCACAGTCGATAAGTTCGCTGGGCTGGCACTGCCGTCATCGTGAGATCTGGCCAGCCAAGCATACGTTTTCTCGTAATCATCCGGCAACACCTCCCATTGGGCTCTGTTATTTAATTTATAATTTTAGCTAAAAGCACGCGAATACTGCCATAGACAGCTGCCAGAAATGCTGAAAACCCTCGTGCGATGTCGACTGGGCCAGCAGTTGATGAAGGCAATTGCCATTCCAGTCAGACAGGCATCCGATGCCAGAAACCCATTTGCCGGTATGGAGGAGGATCCCCCACAGAAGTTCGTCAATCCCTTTGCACAGCCTGCGATGGCGATTCCTGAAGCCGGAGTTGCGGAGACCAAAGAGGAGCAGGAGAAGCGACTAAAGGTGCTGCAGTTGGAGGCGGACATTGCACACCAGGAGGGCCGGCGGGTCCCTGGGCTGGACTTCTTTCAGGACCACCACTGGCAGCACGTGCTGTCCCTGCCCACCAAGTCGGCGCGCATCAAGTACTACGCTTTCCTCTGGCAGATCGAGATGCGGAAGCAGTCGGAGCAGCGCAAGAAGGTTCTGCGGGCGGAGGAGACGGAGAAGCGGATAGCCGAGATGCGAAAGGAGCGCGAGGAGAACACGCACATCATCTACGGCCTGGGCCACACGTCCATGTTCCTGCGCATCTACGACACCACCATCAATCACTGGCAGAACAACCGCCTCACCCGAGCCATGCAATTCGCTCCCAAGATGGTGCTGGACTGCTCTTACGACGAGCACATGACCAACCGGGAGGCCTCCTATGCGGCAAAGCAACTGATGCTCTGCTTTGCAGAGAACCGACTCAATGACGAACCCTTCGACCTGCACTATTGCAACGCTCACCTGGAAGGCAGATGCATGGAGAGCCTCAAGCGCTACATCCCCACCATGCTCAATCCCGAGTTCCCGATGAACGTGCACACGCAATGCTTCACGGAGCTGTTTCCCAAGAAGAACCTGGTCTACCTGACGCCCCACTGTCGCGAGGATCTGGTCACATACAACCCGGACGATGTCTACATTGTGGGTGCCATGGTGGACACGGTTAATAACGAACCCCTCTCCCTGGCCAAGGCCAAGAGGATGGGTCTGCGAATGGCGCGGTTGCCCCTGGATCGCTATCTGCAGTGGGGATCCGGTTCGGGCAAGTCCCTCACCCTCAACCAGATGATCAACATCATGCTGGACCTGAAAAAAACGAATGACTGGGACACGGCCCTGAAGAATGTGCCCCGCAGGAAGGTCGTAGACGAGGGTGAGCTGTACCAGCGCAAGGAAAGGGATAGCTGGGCTCTGGGCACGCGGGCCAGGAAGCTCAACATGCGCATTGATCACCTGCTGGACTTCGAAGAGGATCGCAGACACGTCACGTCCTTTGGCAAGCCAAAGAAGGTGAGGCAACGCACGGAGGGCATGGAGTTCCAACTGGACACCTGGGCAACGGGGAAGCACAAGAAGAAGGATAGACAAAATTAAAGTTACCTGTTTTATTGATTCAATTGTGCATTTATTTTACTTCAGCAGTTCATGTTCTTCCTTTTCAGGGGGAATCTCAGTTATCTCCAGGGGAAGTGGTTCATATTCATCAGCAGTCTCATAGAATTCCGGCTCATCCGGCTCCTCCTCCGACTCAGCTTCCACCTTCTCATCTGCTTCACCGTCACCATCATCATGCACATTGGTTTTCTTGTACTTCAGCACCATGTTCTTGCCATTTATCGAGTTATAGTTGATCACCGCCTTCAGGCCAGCCTGCTTGAACAGTTCCTTCGCCTTGGTCTCGTACTCCTTCAGATTCTCCCTGCGCTCCACGGTCATCAGTTTGGTTTCCAGCACGAAGAGCGCCTGCGAGCGCAGAGCCTGGAAGAACTCCTTGCTGAGGAAAGTGAAGTAGTTGTAGGCCACAAAGGCCACATCGAACTTGTTGGTCCAGCGGGCGTCGCCCTGCTGCAGTTGCTCCATCTCCAGCGGCGATATGTAGTGTACTGTTACCCCGGGCACTTCGATCCAGGGACGATCGTAGCTGGCCATCCTCTCGCCATCCTGCTCCTGGTGATTGAGCAGGGGCGTCATCAGCAGTTGCACCGAACCATAGCGCCGGGAACGTGTGGGATCGTGTTCGTAGGCGGTCTGCGACTGCAGTTCGTGGAAGAGCTCCAGGAGATTTCTTTCGGTCACATCGGTGGCCCGATAGTCGTTATCCCCGTGCACCGAGTGATGCATTCGCTCCTCGTCGCTGCGCAAACCGAAGCCACAGAAGGGTCCGGTCTGGATGTCGCCCACATAACCGCGGTGGAGGAAGGTCCTCCCATTGCGGACCAGTCCGGCAGCGAGTGTTTTATTCGGCTTGCACTGCTCGTACTCCGGGTAAACAAAGGCCACTCCGGACTCCCGCCAGTAGAGATACTCCTGCGAGCAGATCTGCTTTCCACCGCGATCCTTGAGCGTCATGCTCAGATCCCAATCGAAGGCCCCTTTGCGATGGTCGTAGCGGGTGCCCAGGAGCGCTCTGGCCCGCTGCTCCCAGTATTTGGTTACTTCGTAGACATGCCAGGGCTTGGGCTGCCAGAAACTGAAGGCCATCTCCAGGCCATCGCGCTCCTTGTACTTCAAACCCTCGATGTTCACCATGGGCGCAAGGCTCTGCAATATCTCATCATCCGATATCATCTTGAGCAGGGTGCGTGCCTTGGCTGCCATGTAGTGATGGGAGCTGGGACGGATCACCGCATTCCCATAGAGATCCATGAACAGATGCACCTTGCTCACCAGGCTAAAGGACTCGGGATCTTCCAAAGCAATGCCCAGGAGCAACATGTTCCTCGCCGCAATCTCGGCACAACCATCCAGCACATATATATGGAGCTCCGGACGGATGCGATGGGTGTATCTCTTGGCCAGGGTGCGGATCACATGACGAGGGTCAGCTCCACCGCATATTAAGATATTTAAACTGCTGGGCGAAGTGGGAGGACCATCTCCGCCGGCACCCTCCTGTTGGGGTTGGGAATGTTCTCCTTCGCCCGGCAGCGGATCATCGTTAATCTTGAATGCCTTCAGATACTCCGCGTACAAATCCAAAGCCAAGCTGAGTCCCCACAACATCCTGATCCTATTTTGTTTTCAACTTCCCTGAGACTATTGGGATTTGTATTGGGTTCGGTTTAGTCTTGCCCTGCTTTGTTTTTTTCCTATTTTCATTCGTTTGAAGCAAGTTGCCAGGACTACTTGCTGTCGCCCAGGCAACGTCTTGCTCCTCATTTACTTGCATCCGTTGTGGGGATTAGGGAGCTGTGGCATCCACAACGGAAATTGCTTTTCGATATCAGTGGCCTGCAGCGGGGCCTGGACAAATGGCTCATCCTGGTGGGGGTGAGGGTGCTTAGAAGTTATCCCGATGAGGGGCGGGGGCGGGGGCGATGTGGAGGAGCGTGCTGGATAATGCATTATTCAGCGTTGGATGTTTGCTTTCAGCTGATTGGCCAGGCCAAGCGAGTGGCAGCAAATCTATCGGGGATTGCTCGGGGATTCATAATTGTGCTCCATTTTGAACGAAAAAAAAAATCAGGACAGGGCGGGGTGTCCTTCTGGGTAAATTTAAATGCAAATGTGGTAAATAAACTAATATTTAAATGTATTATTTTGTATTTGGAGTATATTCTTTAAATTGAAACAAAATAATATTTAACGAATTTTGGTTTTATTTCCCTAGATTTGTTTTTGTTAAAATATAAAGGATTGGGAATTCAGGTAAAATAAAGAATTCTAACAATCAAAAATGGGGTTTTTTATTATTAATATAATAACTAAAATTAGCTTTGGAAAATTTTAATATGATATATTACTCTTCAAAATTGATTGAACTAACTCCAACAAAAAACATATCCATTTTACATCTTTAATCCAATCTTTAATCCATCCATCCTCTGTGTTATATCTTCGCCTTTTTTTTTTTAAACAAACTCAACGAGAAGATATTTTATCCCGCAAGATATCAGATAATGTGTATAGTTTTTTAGCCGATTCTTTTTTACTGACGGCCCTTGGCCAAATTGTTGGTGGTCGAAAAATTGAAGGGCCCGCGGCAAGTGGCTCACTTAATCCGTAGACTTTGTAGTTTGTTTTTTATTCGTTTTTTGTTTGGTTCTGTGTGTCTTTTCCTCGTCTTGCTAACTTTCACTTGACAATGTCTGAAAGTTCCTAATACATGGCTAAGTCCCTGCCATAAAGTTGCCTGTCAGTTCGGTACGCTTTCGAATGCCTCTGTATTTACCTCGTTACACGTTGCGTATGTGTGATTTGATGAAGATAACCAGGACAGAGAAGAGCTGTGTGAGATGTGTTCAGTAGTGCCTAAGTGATGGCTTAATGGTTACACTGCTGAAAATTGTCCAATTTTTTAAAGGAAATTCTTAAGATTTTTAACTATGCTATTCCTGAAATATTATATGTGAAATATATATGAAATATTGAAATATTAAAAAAAATCATATGCTTAAATAATAACAAATAATAGAGTTGTAATTAATTATAATTATACTATATCGATTTCTTTCGAAACTCTTATAATAATACAATATCATTATTTAAAAAAAATTGTAGCTCATTTAACATTTTGAATAAAACAAACTTTAAAATAATAAAATAACAAAAAGGATTTCAAAGAGGATTACATGATTTTAGCGAAGAAGTACTACAATTTCCAATAAAAAAATCAATTTAATTAATCTGGAAACAAGTTGAGACGATCCTAATTTAATTGCTATTTTTATTTTGTTTGGCTTTTTTTTTAATTATGATTTATTATGAAGTTTTTAAGTTTTTTAAATAATTGTATATCTTGGAAAAAAAAACTTCTGAAAGTAATGAAATGATTCTAAGGCATTAATATTCAAATTCAAACATTTCAAAATTATTTCACAAGCAATTCCTGATTGCATATATACTAGTACGTTTTTTTTCTGTGCATCGGTTGTGGTTGGGTTGGAGGGAATGCACATTAGAAGCGTTCTGTGCTTTGTGCTCAGCTGCAATTATGCGGACCTCGAGCAGGAAAAATCCATTCAGTCGACCAAGACGGAGTATGCTGAGGAGGCATTTCAGCATCGTTGGCATTTTTCAGAATTTTTCGTTTATACTTTTTTTTTTTTTTTTTTTNCTAAGCCTTCGGCCGGAGGCAACCATTAAATTCCCAAAAAAAAAGAGGAGGAAAAACTCAAAGCCAAGTCTTCAGTCTGAGAGTGGAGGAGCATCCACTTGATTTGTCTGCGGTTCAGTGGCTTCGAGTTCGATTCATCAGGGCTCCTCCGGTTGGGCATGGCTTTTCATGTTCCTTCTTTGCCCTTTGGCCTTGGCATTTCCCAATTTCGGGGGCTGGCGAGAACAAAAGTAATTAGAGACCAGAAGCAGAAAAGGGTTGACCCCGGCTCTGGTGGGGTCTTTTTCCCCATTTTATTCCGTTTCCTGGCAGCTCATTAAACGGCTGCATCCGTAAACGAGTGAATAACAATCGATCAGGGAACGATGGGCCCTCGTCCTCGTCCACGTCCGTTTATTGTGGATCTGTGTCAGCGGTTGCGGACCTGGCCCACATGCTCACACGTTGCCCACGCTTATCAGGAGGAGCATTCATTGTCAATGCTTTCCGCAAACTTTTCTCATTAGACAGTGCAAACAAAATGGCTGTGTCTGCGGTTTGGACACACACCCACCCACCCACTCAATCCCGCCCCCTCAATATCTCCCATCACCGCCCATCGCCGCCCACTTTGCGGATGCCTGCTGATGTGGACGCTTTTGGCTTTTGTTTGACATTGGCTTGGCAAATGGTGTCATAATGGCCACAGAACTGCAAACAAACAATAGCAGACAGATGGGCCGAAAGGCGGCTGAAAATGAAAGGCATGCATAATGAAGCCAGGCAAAACTGAATTAATTGTTGCCAACTCGATGCATGTGGTTCCGGCCGAACTTTGACACGTCGCCCATTAATTCACATTTCTGTCAAATAATTAGTAAGAGTCTTAGCAGATTTTCTTCTTCCCAAAGAGTCGAGCTTAATGAAACTATTTATTCTAGATTTATTTTCGGTATTTAAAGAATATATGAAAATAGTTGAGATACTTATATTTTGCCAACCTATAAAGTACTACGTAAGCAGTTGATTAACTTATTAAAATAAATCACAATAAAATAATTATTTAAATTGAATTAATCATACATTAAATTACTTCAAAAAATAAATAAATAATTTGAAACACATATTAAATTATACAAATATTTAGCTAACTACAAAATATAAATTCTAATATTAGACATTCACAAATTCTTCTTTAAATTCAAAAAAAATTTGCTAAAATATATTTTCCTGAAAATATATTCATTTCTCCTTAAGAAAAACACATTTGGTGTGTGTTTTTTTTGCTGTTCTGCAGTAAAGTTGAGTTTAATTTCCTTTTAATAGACATAGACAGGGTGTACATTCATCCGATTATTCGGTAAGTAATCATATTGCTATCCGCTCCTGCTTCTCTTCTGCTTCAGCTTCTGCTCCTGCTCCAGCTCCTGTTTATGCTACTGCTTCCATATCCGTATCTCTGTGTCTTCATCTGTACCATACCATATCCGTATCCTTATCCGCTTCCAGATGCATAGTTCCTCGGGAGATGCTCGTGGCCCAGCTACAGTGGTGGGGGACTACACTACACTACATAGACATTAATTGCTTAGTTTAACGAAGTTTCACTTGAGGCATGCATAGAAATATCCGGTGTATAAATATCAATTTGTTTTTTTTTTGTGATTCGCATTGAGTTTGTTATTTGTTGTTGTTTTGTTTTGTTTTTCGTTCCAGGCAAGAACCTCTGATTGTCAGAAAGTTATTGAAGTAGATCCAAGGGAAGTGCTAGCCCGTGACCCGAAAAAAGTGCGTCTATAGTCTAATTCTACAACGAACATGGATGGGACTCAGATGGGAGAGCTTAATATATACATTTTCTTATTCGCTTATTTTAGTGTCGCATTTGTGCTACGTTCAGTGTGGATTGTGGTGTGTCATTATGTTTGTTATTTTGTTATTTTGTTATTTTTTAAGCATAGTTACGCTTTTAGCCCCTTAGAGAGTTTGTATTTGCATTTCTCATTTGAACAGATTCTAAGTTTTGCGCTATTTTGGTGTCGATGCCAAACAACATTTTTGGCTCGAGCTTAGTACACAAAACATTCTACAACAATAAAACGTCTAAATTGGCTCACTTAATCACTATAATTCCTACAAAGTCTGAGACGGTGGTTTATCAGATTTAACTATATACGGTTTGTTTTTTTGTGTTTTTTCGTATTGTTTTTTTTTCTTAGTTTTTTTTAGTTACTACACAAGCAGCCAAGCTCGATAGGGTTAATACGGAGATGGGGTTTATTGCTTGCCATTTTTGGTTAGAGAGACTCCACTTAAGTGCTACGTTGGTAGGGCAGCCGCTTCAGGGCTTATCCTTTGTGGTATCCTCCTCCTCCTGAAGCGAAATGATCTGCATAAATCGACACAAAAGGCGGAAGTTCGTTTAAAATGGGAGCAAATAATCTGGACTGGTCCATTATGAGAGTGTGTCTAGTGACATGCCTAACACCGAATTACCAAACTATACGAGGCAGGTCCAGCTCTAAGAGAAATGGCCAAATAAATGTTACATCAAGCTGGAGGCCGATGCCGGCCGTCCGTGTCCAAATAAGGATGCTTAAGCTCTAACTGGCTCTAGTTTTGGGTATGGGTTCTATGTGGGGTGGGGGGGATACAATACATAGTAGATGTGCCACTGGCACATCTCATGTGGTACTTACTTGCTCTCATCCAGCTGGCTGTGTGGCATTTGCGTTTTGTTGGCCCTTTTTCTTGTGGTGTTTTATTTCGGTTATAAATGTGGTATTAAACGAGTGGTCTATACTCTCTATATAAACTGTCTCTGCTCTGCTCTGCTCTGCTAAGTGTAGAATTTCAAAAGTAATTTCAGCATATTTGCACTTGAGGTATGCCTGTGTGTTCGAAAGGTAAGTGTGTTACTACGCCCTAAGTACTATATATTAAGTATACGTCTCGGGGTCCTAGCCTAAGGTCTCTTAGCCCCACTGAAAGAAATCGTCGAACTCGTCTAGAAACGAAAGCGAAACGCAGGTGATCAAAAAATATGTACTATCTCTTGATTCGCCCGATTGGGTTAGTCAATTTTGGAGTGCCTGTGTCTGTGGTGGATTCTTTTTTTTTTTGTTAGTGCTCTTGGAGGTACTTTTTGTGGAGGGTTTACTGTGCTCCAAGACAGAGGAGAGTTGTCATGCCAATCGAGTGGGTGGGGGGGTTGGGTAAACTATCTAAAATCTATATCTTATGCGGATTATTGGTTAATATTTATTCACGTTGCTGTTGCCGTTGTTGCAGTTGCAGTTGCAGTTGCATTTATGGGAGCAGTGAGCTGCGGGAACTGTTTTTCGAACTGTGGGCGGTGGCTGTTGGTAGTTGGTAGTTGGTAGTAGTGGTGGTTGGTGGGCGTGGTGTTGGTTTGTCGGATAATTGGAATGGAAAATGGGAACTTCATTTTCAGTTTGTTTGATTAGCAGCAGAATCGGGGCCAAACAGCCGAGGCAGCGTTTGGCAACTGGACAACAACTTCAAAACGGAACGAGTTTTCAAATATACAGGAGGAGGATATATACACATCGAGAGAGCGTAAAATTGTATTAAAATCGAGAAGAGGCGGAAGTGGAAAACATATATGTATGTACTTAGAGAACGAGAAGCAGGTAACACTTTACATTAAGGATTATAATACACGGGCCCAGAGCTTCCATCTGGCCTTGTCCGTTGGATGGTCGTAGATATATCCTTCAGTTGGGTTTAGTTTTTTATTTTTTAATATATTTGTTTGAGTAGAGAGCAAAACATGCCTGAAGAGGATGGGTGAACTTAGAGTAGGGCTTGGAGAACGAGCTGCTTACCTCGATTTAATTCATTTCACTTCAATTCAATTCAATTCAATGCAATGCAATCCAATTCCCCGACCCCGCATTCAGTCACCATTGGAACCGATCCGATCCGAACCGAACCGAACCGAATTGATTGCTTTTAATTCGCTCAATTCATTACCCTGGCTGGACTGGACTCCGCTGGACTCTCTTGTTTGCTCATCGAGTTAATCGCGTTGCAAATTTATTGATTGCAATTTTGCGATTGCCTTGGCAATTGCGAAATGAGCCCAACCGCCGCTCGGATGAGCACTTTATTTCCATGATGCCGCCATTTACCCCTGGACTGGAATCCATTTCAGTCGACAACACGCGGTGATGGCATGTCATGGCCATGGCTTGGGTCAGGAGTAAATGCAATTAACAATTAACAATTCAACAGGCATTCGCAGCCCAATAACTGCTGAAAAGAATGCTTCATTTTTTTCAAACAATTTTCGTTTGGAATGACTTAATTATAATGGGAAGATACACAAAATGGTTGAGTTGATCATTGAGAGAAAATTTGTCATTTTAGGTATTTTTGGAAATATTACAAAATATTAAATTTCCCATAAATAAATCCCAAATCTTGGGTTTTCATTTTAGTTATAGAAAAGGGATTTTTTTTGTATTCTTCGGAATTGGTGAACAAATTTTGTTCAAATTTTGAAGTAACTGAATTTAAAAAAATGGTGTTCTTTAATAAATGTATTTATAATAAAAAATGCATTTTATTGCATCATTAAAAATAGGTTTAGGGGAAGTCAGTTTTACTGAGAGAACAGAAACTCTCGGAAGACTTGTTTTTATTTCAAAATTGTATCTAAAATATAAAATTTTAAGTTTCAGTTTGTCCGGAATCATTTTGTAAACTAAACAAAAACATATTCTCTCATTTCAGGTTCAGTATAATTTCTTCGAAATTAATATGAATAATGGATTTTTTTTGTGGAAACCTAAAATGTATTTTAGAAACCCTCCCCCCAAGTTCAGTTGCTAAAATTTCTCGCAGTGTACTCACCTGGCTCAGCTTTCTGGGGACAATTTGACCAAAAGTAATTGGGTATAATCGAACGAGCAAGTAAAATAAAACGAAACAAACTTTTTGGAAATTTATTGAAATAAATACGCCGAAGTTGAAATCTACAAATGGCGAACAACTATGCAATGCCATAACTACGGACAGAAGGTGGTGCTGGATAACGAAAGTGGTGGTGGTGGTGGTGGTGGTGGTGGTGTTGTTGGAGTGGTGCGGAGTGTGAGCATCCAGAATGGTGGTGGTCGATGTGTGGCTGTCATCGGTTCGGGATTGGGTCGAAGTCGTGGTTGATGCAATTTTCTGTCATTGGGCCACGCAATCGTTGCAGTTGGTGGTACTATTCGAGTGGGGATTGGGTGGGGCATCGCGGAGGGGAAGGCGACTAGACTCGGACTCGGACTGGGGCTGGTGCTGTGACTTGCCCCGGAGGAGGCGCCATCGGCGCTGCCAAAAATTGCCAGGACCCTTCTTGGCCAGCAGCTGCTCACTGCCAGCCAACTCAATGTGGCCGAAGGACGCCCGACTGGTCTGGGGATGCAGGATTAGATCGGTGCGCAACTGCTGCACATTGCGCCCATCGTAGTTCTCCACCACAATGATGGGCGTGGGCCTCAGCCGGATACGCTCCGGCGGATTCAGGCGGATGTGCGGGTCCAGGGACTGGCAATTGCGCTGGCGCCGCCAAAGATGGGACTTGAAACTGGGCCAGTGGAGCAGTTGGCGCAGGGAGATCCGTTGGGGGGAGTCGGGGGTGGGCTGAACCGGCTGGACCAGTAAATCCCGGACCAGGTCGGGCGGGGAGTTATTGTGTTTGGTGGTGGTAAGTCTGGTATGGGGATCTTGGTCCTGTGGTGGTGGTGGTGTGCTCACATAGAACTTGGCGCGGGTGTTGCGCGGCACACGCAGACTGTTGGTCTTCCATGCATCGTGCAGGGATCGGATTCCGGGCAAGCGTGCAAGGAGGTGGATGTGGTCGTAGGAGGCGGACAACATACCTGCGCGCTCGTCCTGGTACTCGTCGTCGTCCGACGACTCGAGACGGTCCTCCACCAGTGAGGTTTGCCTCGAAAGACCCTTTATTTTTGTTTTGATTGTTCGGATTGCACGTTGCACGTGGCACATGGCAGGTGGCACATGGCAGGAGGCACATGGCACATGGCAGGAGGCACGTGGCAGGTGGCACGTTACAGGTAGCACGTTACAGGTTGCACGTGGCAGATTGGTTGGTGTGAAAGCAAACAGAGACGAAGCAAAATGAAACGAAAAGAAGGAGACGAAACCAAAAACGAAATGGTGAGCGCATCTACTACGAGTACCAACTTATTACGTCACTAGTGGCAACGAACACGAAAGCGAACTGCAGCTAAGGTCCTCCATCCACATCCTTAGGCTCCATCCTCTCGTGAGCGCAGAGCGACAGAGCGACAGAGCGACAGAGAGAGAGAGAGGGAGAGAGAGCGAGCGGAGGGATGGTGGCGGACCTCGAACTTACCGCATTGTGGCGTCGCCTGGGCGGGGATCTCTTGTTCCAGAGCGCCTCCAGCTGGTCAAAGTGCTGGGACTGGGCCAGGGCTGCCTGCTCCGGTCCCAGGTTCGCCTGCGAGGCACCCGTCTTCGTCTCGGCTATCTTGGAGATCTCCTCCATGCTGGCGGAGACGCTGAAGCGCCGCTTGAGCCGCTCATCCACCTGGGCCATCATCACGGACGAGGTCAAGTGGCCGTACTTCTTCTGCCAGGTGTACGTGTCCAGGGAGACCTCCTTCTTCAGCAGACGCTTCATCTGGCGCTTGGGGCCTTGCGGTCGCAGGTCTAAGGAAATTACAAAAAATTAATGGAAAAAGAAAGAAAAATGTTGATTTAGATACATAATTAATAGGAAAATGTAACTTTAATCTCTAGGAATCTTATAAGGATTCAAATCGGACCACTATATCAACATATATCCTGTTTAAATCGGAGCACCACTGCCTTATATTTGGGCACTAAAGAATGCCCAAGAAAGTTTGAATGAAAATGATTGGAAAATGTTATCCTCTGTATTTGAATCACTGGGAATCCTTTAAGGATTCAAATCGGACCAGCTTTGGGCACTAAAGAAAGCCTTCATAAAATGGTATTTTTTATTATTTAAAGTGTACTACCTTCTACATCCTTGGTGGGGCCGGAGTAGGTTGGCAGCTTCACATACTGCGCCGGGGTATTGTGGAGACAGATCACGGGCATATTGTAGCTGTCCACCAGCTGGACAAGGACTCGCGACACCTCCAGGCTGATGTCAAAGTGGGTGAAGGGCACATGCATCTGCAGAGAGGTCAGAGCCAGACCCCGCTTGGTTTCCCAGACAATTAGGGTTTTGTCATCGCTGCCAGAAACGGCCGTGGAACCTGGAAATAGCGGAGAAATATAATAAAATAATTTAATAATTTTTTTAAATTATTTAGTTATAAATTCTAATAAATCGCAATCCTCACTCACCATCGGCGGAGACCTTCACCCCAATAACCGGGCCCAGATGTCCCGCCAGCGTGTGCACCTCCTCCCCGGTGAGTAGGTCCCAGAGTATGAGATTCGTGTCCTTTGAGCCGGACAACACCTGGGTCTTGTTGGTCACCGAGACGGCCACACAGGTGACAGCATCGCTGTGCCCCACCAGCACCTGGCTGAGCTTGC
This sequence comes from Drosophila setifemur, assembly GCA_021224005.1. NCBI lineage: Eukaryota > Metazoa > Arthropoda > Insecta > Diptera > Drosophilidae > Drosophila > Drosophila setifemur. The sequence goes on from JAJJHY010005742.1 coordinate 9,685,993, forward strand.
CGCCCGTCGCCTGCCACACCTTGAGGGACATGTCCCGCGAACCGGTGATGATGTGGGCACTATCCGCACTGATCTCGAAGCAGGTGATCTCATCGGAGTGCGAGACGGAGTACTTCTCATCCTCCTGGGTGAGTGACCAGATCTTGAGGGTGTTGTCCCCGTTGGTGGAGGCGGCAAAGCGCATATTATTGGTCACCGCCAGACTCTTGTAGGGTCCCTGGATGGTCTGCAGTAGATTTCCCGAGTCTGCCATCCAAACCAGGAGCAGGGAATCGCGATCCGTAGAGATTACCCTCAGAGAGTCCATTAGGACCACCACCTTCACCACGGGAGCTGCATGTGCCTTGAACGTATTGCTGATCTCACCCAAGGCCAGGCTCCAAATAAGCACCAACCGATCCTCCGATCCAGTGGCCAGGAACTCTCCGTTCGGGGCAAACTTCAAACAGCTCACGCCCGCCGCATGTCCCTCCAGAGTGCACTGGAACTCCGGCGTATTGATCCGCATCAGGTGCACATGGCGTCCGGAGGCGATGGCCATCTGTTGGGAGTCCCGCGACAGATCGAAGCAAGTGATCGGTGGCAGGGTCGTCGAAGGAGAACGCTGCGCCTGCGCATGACGCTTCAGACTACGCTTCCGTCTCGGATTGCGGGAGTACGGATTCACGTAGAGCTCCTCGTTGCGGAAGGAATAAAAGGTGATCTTATTCCCACCCACAGTGACCAGAAAGTCATCGTTGTCCATGGCATACACCGCGGTCACCGGTCCGGGATTGGGTGGCATGGAGCGTACCAACTTGCCGGAGTGCATGTCGTAGATTAGGGCACGGGTATCGTCACAGCCCACCACACAACGCTGGCTGTCCTTGCCAATCGAAATGGTGCGGATCTGGGGGATATGTCACATTAAGGATTAGGTAAACTGATTTCCCCCCTCCAACTCACCTTCGACTTGTGTCCTTTAAGAGTGTGCAGCTCCTTTCCAGTAGCCAGGGTCCGAACATAGAGGGCATTATCCTCGCACAAGGCCAGCAGGAAGACCTAAAATATATAATTTAAAGACAGTTTTAATTTGGATAAAGGGAAATATATAAAATCAACAGAAAATTTTTTAAGTGTAGTGGAAAACCTCAATATTATTTTTAAAACAACATTAAAAATCAATCAACCTTGTAACTCTTAGTACTTAAAAATCTTACAAGAATATATGTTTAATCTCAAAAGACATCCTACAATAAATCTCTAAATTTAACCTTTAATAATTAATAGTATAACTTGCTGCTAAGTAATTAATTAATAGGTTTTCCCAAATTGATGAATAAATTGCCTGACATTACCGAGCGGATACCTGGGGGGCAGAACGAATCGAAAGTGAATAAATTGCATCTCGGCAGGACTCGGAGACAGAGGCTGCAACATTTCAATTTAAAATCAGCACACAGGACACTCCCCCAAGGACCCAAATAGGGGCGGTTCGAGTCGGCTCGAGGGCGTGGCCGGGTCACTGGCGTTCTACGAAGCCATCAGGATGCAGGCCAAAGTGTAAGAAAGTTGATTTCCTTTTGCCATTTGCCTTGGTTAAGACTCCTGCCCAAGGGTCTCCTACATATATAGAATCTATATAGAATGTACATATATATATATATATATATATATATATATATAGAATGTGTATACATGTGTTCGTCGCTGTGTGAAATTACATTTCAATTTCGGGGGGAGGGAAATTGGTTGCTGGTGGCTGCTGGAATTGTCACCCATCGGAAAATAAAGAGATGTCCTTGTTATCGCGAAACAATTTTTCCGCCTGCTTATAGGCAATTTTCCCTCAATTTTCGCCAAACACTTTTGTTTAATGTGTGAAATTGTATTTTCGGTTGCGGGCAAGGACATTTCGAGTCTGGGTTCTGAAGGAGCCCACCAAGACCAATGGTAATTGAATCGCTCTCTTGGTCTATCTTTTTGGCTCTGTCTCTGGCTTTTCAGTTTTTTTTTGGTTCCGGTAATGGGAGAAAGCAATTGCACTCAAAAGAATTTCCTACACATTTGGAAGAAGATTGGAAAATTACAAAAAATATTTTTTTTTTTCCCAGAATAAATACATTTTAAATTTAACATGTTTCTTCGGTAATGTTGTTTATTTTAGCATACATTTCCTGGGTAGAATAAATCACTTAAAAACACTTTTAGAAAGGACTTTGAGTTCTAGAAAATTGTTATTTGAGTTATTAAATCTTAATGAATTTTTTGTTAGAATAAGTTTTTAAATTATGTCGTTTTCTGGGTAGAAAAAATTACTCGCTATAATTTAAAAATACTTTAAAGTTGTACTTATAATTCCTGAAATTTGTTTTTTGAGTTCTTAAACCTTGAAGAATTTTTCTGTTTAAGTATGTCACACATTTTCGCGGGTGTAGTGAGTGCCGTGTGTTATTGGAGGCTATATCCTTGAGCCTTGAGCCCGGAGCCCGAAGCCCGGAGCACCTTTCGCTGCAGCCCCGGCACACCTTGAATTACAGTTGCTGTTTCCTGTTGTCTGTCTATTGTGGATTTGCTGAAGCGAGCCGGATGGATGGATGGATGGATGGATGGATGGAGGGAGCTTAAGGAGCGCGGACCAAGTGGAAGCACGCATCAATTGCCAGGCCCTGGGATCGGATGGGATGGAATGAGATGAGTTGGGGGGACCTCACACAGTTGCCATTGACAAAGGACGACAACAATGTCTGGGGGGGAGCTGCGGAGTATCTAGATATTATTTTGCGTGCCAAATTGCTGCTAAGTATGCAATACTTATTGATAGAGACTGGCACCAACCCACACACACACACACACATGGTAGCTCCTGGTTTTTTGTCAAGCTGATTGACAACAAAGGATTTGGCGCGTAATGCGTCCCCAAGCCAGAATCACTTATTAGAATTTCGCATATCCCCCATTTCGCAACGCACCCGAACCCGAAGTTGTCAAGTCACTCAGCTTTATCTGTCATATACTATATGTACATATATCTGGGGGAATCTGTTGTGTTTAGCTTTAAACTGTTCAGCCATTCGGGGATTTCAGTTTCTCTCAATTTCGCCCTTAAATTGCGCTTTTCGTTATTGGGTTTGGGTTTTTCTTGGCAGGCTTCACTCGAGTGGAATATGCTTAAAGCTTCGCATTTTCCCATCTTTTCTGTTATTTTTTGTTTATTTTTTTGTGAGTTCCTCCGTTTCGATTCTTTTATTACTTTTTGTGTGTGTGCCGTGCACAGGAATTTCTTTTAAAGCTTTCCAGCTGAGCTTGATGAGCAGGAATATATATCCCCTTAAGGACTCAACTTTTGTCTTTGCCAGAAGTTTGTTTTTCGTTTAAATTTCGAAAGCCACGCATGGAGAATGCACTTTATTTTTTAATCCTTTAGTTTTGTGGGGTAATCATTTTTGGTCGAGCACTCACCGAGTTCCAGGAAATGTCGATGCGGAGCACCGGACTCGTCATTTGCATCGTGTTCAGCAGGGTGAAGTTTTCCAGGTTCCACACGCAAATCGTTCGGTCGTGACTGCCCGAGATCAGGACATCGCAGGCACCTGCTACCAGGATACCGCTCACCGGTCCACGGTGCTGGGTGATGCGGTGCCTCTGTGGGGGAAATGGGTACCAAAAAATGGATAAAATAAATATGTTTTAAAGTTTTTCTTTAATATATAATAAGGAAGACCAAGGAAGTAAGTATCTTCCTGCTTTTTTTCCCATATACAAATAATTAAACTACAACTATCGATCCCCAATTGTTTTTAATGCCAATTCAACGATGGGGTTTTAAATATTAATCATTTCTTCCCCTCCTAATATTACGTAGATGACTTCGACTTGCGTGTCACTCGAAGTGCCGTCAATTTTGTTTTCAGTTACCAGTTTTTTTAGTTTCACCCCATTGTTTGTCTCCCCGTGAGCGACACAGCCACATTTTATATGCATTAAGTTAATTACCACCTAACATGCGAGGTTTGCTGCCAGCGACAGCGGAAAATGCCAAAAGTTTGATAAATTACCAGAACTTAAAAAAAAAACCGCGGCAACATGAAAGGAAATGCCAACATGACGCGGCGTATACGTAATATTGTAATTAATTCAATAAGCGTTCGTAATTGCAGGTGTATGAGAGCGCGGGAGAGAAAAGGAGGACGGGCAACTTCCGCCCATTAAATTCGAGTGTGTTGCACCAATTTTAAGAACCAAGATCTAGATTTAGGTTCCTGCTCCAGCTGCTGCTCCTGCTCCTGCTCCTGTGGCTCTGTGGAGTGTGGCCAATTTTTTAGGGGCGTGCAGCAGCCAAGTCAGCGGAATTGACTTTAAAATATGCCCAGGGCCAACCAAGTGGCAATAAATCTAATTTCTATATGTGTGTCAACAGGACCGCGACGAGGACGAGAACAAGGACACGGTGTTTTCCCCACATAACGCATACAATGGCGGACAAGATTGTAGCACCAAAAAACGCTATAAATATTCATTTGTTTCATTTTAATTGATGTTCATACAAAAGGAATTTTTATTTCAAATTACATCAGCTTAATAAAATCTTTTGATTATATTTTTCAGCCTCATTCATATTACAATGTTATTGTTATGCTTTTTTTAATTAACCGATCTCTTTCATACAACAATTATTTGTTATTGCATTTATTAAGCAAGTGAAATTGTGTATTAATAATGTTTGCCAATAAATTGCGTTTAATAATTAAAGGACGAGAGTATGTAAAATTGAAACTTTTTTATTAAAAAATAAACACATAATAAAATCAAAATAATGAACGGTTTTAAATATTATATTTTATTATTTAAAATCAAATAAATAGGTAATTGAAATCAAAAAAGGCATTCAATCTAAGTTGGTTGTTCTCCTCTTCTGTGCTATTATCTTGACCGCTGCTGTGCTATGTGATATATGCAAACATGGCGCATTGTGGGTAATCACAGTTTAATGTGTGCGTCTCTGAAATATCAACTTAGTGCGACTTATGAAGGGGCGGAAGCGGAAAAGTAGGACAGGGCACCGGGACCCTCGACAACCTCCTGCCACGCTTCATTTGCCGGGCCGCGACAAGAGGAAACACCGCGAGATGTGTTCCACAGCCCAACCCCAGCCCTTCTCCAATGGTAAAATCCATGTTCAACAAGCATGGCACACATGTCGGGCAGATGGCAACAAACCCAACCCAAACCCAAACCCAACCCAAGCCAAACCAAACACACTAAACCCCATCCATCTGTACCTAATCCAACCACCAGCTTCAATGACCTTGCCTTCTGTTCGGGGGGAGGGGGTTGAGGAGGGGGAGGAATATATATTTGGGTTATTTGAATTCACTTCGCTGCCAGAGGATGGCCCAGAGAAATTATGCAAATGCATTTGGTCTGTTTGATCTGGTTGATGCGGTGGGGCTTTGCAATTAGCTTCGCCAAATGCATATTTCATTCCCCCAAATGGAAAACGTTCCTCGCATTTCAATTAGCATTCCAATTAAAAACCAGGCAGAAATAATGCAACTCTCTCTCTGATCGGGGACTTGTTCGATTTCATTTGGCCTGTGCGACATCGTCCCTAATCGATTTCCATTTGAAGTCATTTAATATAAATGTTCGAAATTGAAAAAGATTTTCTCGTTATCCGTTTGGCTGGGTGAAAATTATTTTATCCCATTAATATTCTTCAGAACAAAACGGTGAAAGTAAAGAAACAATTTCTCCTCGCAGTTGAATTTAAATGCTGATGACGTTTTTGGGAAATTGAGTGTCCATTTTCTTTGCCAAGTTTAGATGTGGCATTTTATTTACTTCAAATGGCATCTTAAGAGGAATCTTTCTTCGTTCTCATTGGGATTATCTTTAAATTAATTATTATTGTGGATTTTGAAACTCAAGGCGTTGATTTCATGATTAATAAAATATATCTTGAAATTATAAATAAACATTTTCCCTGGGCTTATTTAAATGCAATTTTGTAGAACTAAAAACCAATAATCTGACATCAAACTTAGCTTATTATAAAGAAATTAAAGAATCTTTAAAGAAAACCTAATGTAAAAATCAAATATATAAAATTCTGGTAAATATATTTTAAAAAAATTTTCAAATGAAGTTAAAACTTCTGTTTTTATGAGAAATCTCTTAAGTCCCATTTAGTAATTTAATGAAAATTACCGCCATTCCATTAAATCCCAACCCATCCCATCCCATCCCATATCCATTTTCTGTCCCGCAATGAATCCCCTAAATGTTTTTTTGGGTTCGCTCACCAGTTTGCCGCTGGCCAGATCCGTGATGGCAATTGTTGCATCCTCGCTGCTGCTTATGATGAGTGTGTTATTGACGCCAGCTGCCACGCCCGTAATGGGAGCTGTGTGGGCGCTGCAAAGTGAAATGGAAATGGAAATGGCAACAAGGACGATGTTTAGATAAATTGCGCCTGCAGAGATTTACAAATTACGCTCAAGGCGAACTGTGGAGATATATATATATATATATATAAATATAAGGGAATGATGAAGACGACGCACAGTTTACGGTGCACAAATAAAAAATTGTGGAGGAATACTTAAGGATGATCAACTAGTCGTATACGTGATATTGTTACCAACTGAAAACTGACATGTTTAATAATTTTCAGTTGGCATAAAAAGGTTAATAATAAATAGTAAATAGTTAAATTTTATTTTAAAAAATAATTTAATGAATTTGTATTAATACAATAAAAAAACTGGGAAATAATAACACACCTGTTGAATTTGTAATAATAGTAAATTAATAACAAAAACAAAAACGTAACTTAATAAATCAAATGTTATTAATAATAAATATCAATCAAATATCAATATTAATACTTTTCTAAATCAGTGTAAAATTTGCACAAATTGTTAACTCAAAATTACAACATTTTCATTACCAAAATGTCTTAGTTTTTTTCCTCAGTGTACTACTCACTTAATGTGCGCCCGTCGCTCGCGGAGCGAGACGTGCCAAACGAGAACGCTGTTATCCTCGGAGCCGGTCAGCAGCAACTCCGGCTCCGGCTGCTGGGCCACCAGGAGGCACGTGACTGCCGCAGTGTGTCCTGCCGCAAATGGATGATGGGGGGGTGGAGGGGTGGACATTGGGTAGAGGCACGATTAGCCGGCTTAATGGCAGGACATTACACGCCTCCCACACTACTCACCCTTGAAGATGTGCTCCAGCGAGTTGCTCATGATGTGCCACTGCTGCACGTCGCCCGTATTGGTGGCCAGGATGAGATGCTGCTTCGATGGTGCCAGGCATACGGCTCGGATGGCTCCCGTTCCCGACACCGTCATCGTGCGGATCTGGGAGGGCAGCGGTGCCGGCAGCCATCCAGTAAGAGGAACCAGCAAGGGAACCGCATAGCCATCGCACCAGGCGGTGGCCGATCGGACCGTCATGCTCAGCAATGAGTTGTCGTCGTCGTCGTGCTCGCTGATGGGACGCAGCCAGGAGATCAGTTGGGAGCCCAGCTGCATGGGATCGCGGGTAAGGACATCGCTCGACTTGCGGATCGTGTAGTAGATCAGTTCGATGTCCCTGTCCAGGATGTAGCAGCGCACGTGCTCGATCAGGCAGCGCAAATAGCTGATCGATACCGTTTGCACCTGGATATCGGAAATGAGGATTTGGAAATTATTGAAGCATTTAACATTGGTTAAAATTTAAGCATCCTTAATTTTAATAAAAATAATAAAAAGCATCCTAATTCATGTTTTTCTATCAAGCTATCTGTTAGTTTACCATCGAATATCAAAACATAAAATACTACTATATAAATAAAATAAATAACAAATATAAGTAATCAAAAAATATAAGATCTTGGGCAAATTAAAACTATATTTATAAAAATATAAAGTATTATTTAAAGGGACCATCCGTGTTAACAAGAAAAAATGCAATTAGGTAATGACAAGTAAAATTGATACACAAACAAAATTTGTAATTTGTATAGAAACAATGTAAACACTCACTTAACTTAAAGTTATTTCATTAAATAAAATAATGCAATTATTGATAAAAATTTTATGGAATAAATTTGGGATTTTAATTTATTTTAATTCTTAAAATCCTCAAGTAACTATTTAACATAATTTCTGATATTTCCAAAGGCAACTTGAAAAGTCCTTATAAACACTACATAATTTCAAATTAGTCTTGATTATGACCAATCTTTCTGGCCATCTTGTATGGCCTTAAATGCCTTAATAATTCGCATTATTTACCTAACAAGAGGATTGCTCTCAATATAAGTGGCCCATACCCAAGAGCCCCCTTTGGGGGTAACATAAAGTAAATCTTGATTTTCCTCTGCCAAACTGCTCTTTCCCCAGTTGTATGCATTGGTAATTGATTAAAAGGCTGCTCTCACATCGCAAATGTATACTTGAATGTCCTTGAATTTTAGTGACAACAAAGAGCTGATTTAATTAAATTGAACGTCTGACTTGTTTGCTTCTTAAGGATAAATCAATAATTAGGATTCCCAGAAATACCCAATAAGTACTTTTAAAGACTCTTCACAATTTCCGACATTAAACCGGGTTTAAGGGCAGCTACACACATTTTATGAGTCAATACAGAAAATCGATTGAAATGAGTCGGAAATGTCGTTTTGGATTTGATTGAGCTGTTAATTAGAGGGAAAATGGTTTTTATTTCAGTCTTTCTATGTGCGGTTTAAATACATATTTGCCCGAGGAATGCAAATATTGGCAGTGCAAAATTCGTCAGCAAACTCATTTCGCAGCAGGGAAAGAAAAAAATTTAAACAATTTTATGCAATATGGCAGCAGGAACAACATAAAACAAAACCCGTTAATTCGATTGGCTGAAACTCACAGATACAAAACCCATGCACACATTCTCGCAGAGACACAAAAGTTTAATTGCATATTTTCCAGAGCCAAATAATGAGTTTGCTCGTCTGCATGAAGCGCGTAAAACAGAACAAAATTAAATTAAGTGAGGAGGGGTAGGAGGGGGATGAGGAAAATGACGGGGGGTGGTCCCGGAAAAACAGGATGGAAAAACCGGATGGAAAAGTGCACTGCATCGCTCGAAACAATTAGGCGAGCAAATCAAAAGAGCCGACAGCTGTCCGGACGACTCTGTTTGAATTTGGCTTTTTCCAAATGAAGCGGATCCACCAAATATCCGCTCTAATTTGATTATCACATTACACATTCATGAGCCCTGAGCATTGAGCTCGATTTCATTTGAATGTCTGCATTAGTCGTTCAGCCTTTGTCGGCCCAAATTAAACCCTCTCAAATGTTTGGTTTTTCATTTGCTGCAGGCCAAAAACTGCTGATTATTGAATATCACTGAACTTAGCTAGTTAATTCATATGGTCTGTTTAATTTTAGTCCTGTAAAACAGGGTTTTAGATTATAAAAATTTAAAAATATTTCTGTATAGTATATTGTAGAATATTAAATTAAATTTACTTTGTTCAAATGGACTTTTTAAAAATGTTTTTTCAAAACCAAACAAAAATTCTTTAAAATGTATGCTTTAAAGAATAAATTCCTTAAGACCAGGAAATGTAAACATTTATACTTGTTAGTTGTATTAAGGAAATGTGTATGAATCCAGTTAGTTCAACTATGATAGTAACATTTACTTATGAAAAAGTATATATATTCTGAGTAGTTTTTTTTATAAACAAAGCCACACCCTTATAATTTTAAGTAAACTTGTTCCACCATTTTTTGCAGTCAATTTTCAGTGAGATTCAATCATTAATTTTCAGTATGTATACATCAATAAGGAAATTTAAATAATCAAACAAAATATAATACAGAAAATTGAAATAAATAAGCTCAATTCAAATATACTCTTCCAAAATCAAAGAACAACATTATTAAAGATTAAAATATATGAGTCTAAATTCCCTAAAACCAGACAATATTAATTTCAGTATTTACATTTCTACTTGTAAACGCATTAAGAAATTTATATGAATTAAATCTAGATACTTGAACAATGATAGTAACCTTTACTTATAAAAAATAATATATATATATTCTAAGTAGTTAATTTATGAACGAGGACACCCTCTTATAAATTTAATTGAACTCGTTCAACTATTTTTTGCAGTGAATTTCCAGTGGCAATCAAACATATTGATTTCGAGTATGTAAAAATGAATCAATAATAAATAAAATTAAATAAAATAAAAGCATTTGACACTACAACTTAGTATCACTCAACTCGTTTGAATGCACAAATTAAGTTAACAGCCATTTAATCCTGCTAAATTATGGCCTGAGTGAGAAAAGGACGAAGGCTGGCAGTTTGATTGCCAAATTAACCGGCAATCAACTGCGCTGATTGTATTTCCACATGGGGAAAATACATCCTCCATCTGATTGGAAGGGGGAACCTAATGTTGTGGAATTAATTATAGCTTACCGCCGCCAACAGGAAGTCAAAGTTGCAGACGGCGATCTGCTTGAACCGGGTGGTGTCATCGGATCTCATCAGGTGGTGCCAGCTCTCCTCCACATGCCTCATGCTGTAGCTCACATCCGCCGCGATGGGATTGTAGAAGGTGGAGGTGTCATCGTTGTGGTGGGTGGAGGACGACTTTCGACCGGCGGATGTGGCTGACACGGCGGATAGGGAGTCCTTTTCCCGCTCCCTGTCCTTCATGCTGATCACCGACTTGGTCTCACTGCATTTCGATTCGTTCTCCAGCGTGCTCTCATCCTCGTCCTGCGGAAAGAACAGATTGGCCAACTCGCTGTGCAGGCTGCGCGTCCTTTGGGTGTCCATGTAGCGACGCTTGGCCACCGACGCACAGTAGTTGTGGCGCCACTGGATGAGCACCTTGCCGGACATTATCTTGTCGTGCAGCAGCTGCAAAGTATCTGTTGGATGCGAGGAAAATTTACTTATTTTTAATATGTTGTAGAATATTTTTAAAGAAATTTGTATTAAAGGGATTCTTAATGGAATATAATAAATATTTTAGATCTAAAGAACATATTTCTGATTCTGATTATTTAGTTGTTTTTTTTTAAATTTAAATTAATTTAAGTATTACATGAATTGATACATTTTTAACAGCTATTAGAAGAGCTAATAAATATAATTAAATTTTTAAGAAACTTTTAATTAATACTATAAATATAAATTACTGATTGAATTTCTTATTTAAAGGAAATGTTCATTATTTGTTTCATGTAGATTTTATGAATAATTAATTGTGAATCTTTAATTTTATGTAAATGTTGTTAATTAAGTATTTCTAATTGTGTTTCCTTACCAAAATCTACCCTAATCCAAAAATAACTAATTAAAAAATACACATATTTTACCCTTTTATCTTTTGTATACTAAATAATTCCCGCTTCCACTCACCCATCTCTCGGTGAATCTTCTTAAAGGTGGCGAAACTGAAGTGACCGGCCTTGGTCTCGATCAGCGACTCGGGGTCATCGGTGGGCATAAGCAGCTCCAGCAGCTCCGTCTCGGTGAGTCCGTACTCGGAGCAGGTGATGTAGGCGGCCAGACTGGCCACCGCATGGCGTCCGTAGTGTCTCTCCAGCTGGTCAAACTGCTGCTCCACGTAGAGAACAAAGCTCACCTCCCCGGAGACGCACTGCGGCGGGATCTTCAGCCGGGTGGCAAAGTCTCCCAAATTAATGTCGAACTGATACTCGTTGGACTTGAAGCGATCTCGCTGCATGGGCGTGAACTTCAGTTGCTCCACCGGTGTGGTGGAGCTGCAGATGATCTGCACGTTCCAGGGCAGCGAGGTGGGCAGCCAGGAGAGAGCGGTCACAATATCGCAGTCCAGCGGATTAAGCAGATGCAGATCGTCGATGAACAGGAAGAGCACATCGTTGCTCATATCCTCGATCCGCCGCAGGAGATTCTGGAACCAGTTGCTTATGTACAGCGGATCAAAGGAGGCATCCTTGGGCAGGTAGCCCTCCGGGATATTAAAGATGATCGAGATCTGTTGGCACACCACCCGCAGCAGCTCCAGATTATAGGCGGACCGCGGAGTGGCCTTGGCAAATCGAATCACCCGATGCACCCGCGTCGATCCCCCAAACCAGCTGCACACCTGCCCGTACAGGTCACTCATTATGGCACTCTTACCGCTCCCATCCGCTCCACACACGAAGTACGGAGCATGCCGACTCCCATTCTTGAAGTTGGCCATCAGATTCTGGCGCAATTGCTGCGGAACCCGCGACTCCACCAGAGCCGCTTTCTCCGTGTGCTCGCGCAGGATGCGCAGGTGCGTGGCGTGCTCATGAAAGATTTCCTGGAATCGGAGGATACAGATTACATTACAGATTAGTTGAGGGATTAGTCAAGGAGTTCTTTAAATTAGGGTAATAAAATATTATTCTTTGGGGCACATAAATTAAACAATTCTTATATTCATGGACAAGAGGGAAATCATTTAAAACTATTCAAATATTAGTTTAAGGGAGGGTTGCTATTTAAAATTCTGTCCAGTTTTACTATTTATTATCCTTAAGCTATTTAGTTAGTTTATGTTGTAAGCCATGTACTTAAAAAAGTTAACAGATAAATGCATCACCACCTAAATAAAATTTAATTTGACAAGAGAAAATGTTTGTGAAATGATTTATTACAATTTTTAAAAGTGAAATTAAGGCATCCTTGAGTATCATAATTATCAACCAATACCCAAATCAGTCTCTAATAAATAATATAAATTTAAATATACACATTCTGCACATTTGTTTTAATTTCTAAAGACTTTTTCTTCGAATTATGGAAATAAATTAAACCGGACACATGTAATTATGTGTGAGAAATGAATGTTTAATTCAATGTTCTATAGTCCATTGTCCAATTAAGGGACCTGATGTCAGCTGTAAATATCAATTAAAGCCTAATGTGCAATGTCAGTTCCGAAATAAAAATCAATATAAATTGCATTCAGTTCTTTGTTGTTGTTGTTGTTTTCACATATTAATTCAATTAGATGTTTTTAGCAATTAAATGTGAAATTAAGTGCTTAAAGCTTACATAGTTTTAATAACAGGTGACATTGGACAAGGCAAGTCAAGTTGTTAAACAAGGTCAACAGATTGCAATTATTTTTGATTCCAGGCCAAACACACACACACACACACACACACACACACAATCATGCATTTGAATTATTATTTGCATAGAAATGTATTTTTGAAGGTTTTTAACCAGTTGCCGCTTTTGGTTTGTCAGTAATTGGATTTGCCAGCCACCGGCAACCACATCTCCATTTAATATTGTGCCACCCCGGTGTCACTTCCATACATTTCATCCACAACCCATCCTCCTCCTGCCCTCCACCCGCCTCCATCCGCCCTCCACCTGCCTCCACCCGCCTCCACCTGCCTCCACCTGCCCTCCACCCGTCTCCATCTCCTCCTCCTCCATCCCTCATCCTCGGACCAGCTGCTGTGTGTGACCTCCAAGAGCACTTTGCCTGCTTACACCTCGGATATGTCAGCATATCTGCCAGGGAGTATAAATACGAGTATACACACTCTTAGCTGTATTCCAAAGTGTCACCCCCCCGCTTCCGTTCTCCTTCTCGGGGACCTCGAGGAACCGACCACGTCATCGTCATCCCCATCATCATTCCCAGTTGTCTGGGAAAAGCAAGTGAGTGGCATTCAGCGTGTTTGTCCCGTAACTTTGTTTACCTTTGGCCCACCTGCTGATTAGGAGGCAGGGAACGATGCACAAACAAACAAAGTTAAATCTAAATTGTAGGATGCCACAAATATCGTCTAACTAGGAACATCGGACATGGGGTTATTTTAATAAAGATATATATATTTGTAAGTTGCTTAGAATTAGTTTAAAGCATTTTTTAAGCCTTTGGGAAATGGTGCTAAATAATATTTGAACCTTAAAGGAGAGGAAAATGGAATCAAATAATTTGCTTATTTTAGATGGAAAGTATTTTATTTATTAACATATTTTTAGCAAAAAGTATTTCATTTTCAATAAGATTTGCATTGAAACTTTAAAAACTGTTCTTTTCTTCTTGTAATTTAATAATTCTTAGAAATTTCTATATTTTTAAGGGGATAGTATAGAAAATTCCATTGTAAAAGATATACTACAATTATACAATATACTTTTATTAATTGATAATTATATATATTTTATTACAGTAGTTCAATGAATCTAGATTTAATTTGAATATGAATTCCTAGTTCAAAGCATATATATAAAAAAAAAACATTTTAAAGATATCTATATGAATTATCCTTTAATATACTATTCCAACCTTGTTCTTTAGATTTTTTATTGTTTAAGTACATTTTCCGATATTTAGGAAATTCTTGAAGTGTGTTTTTCACCTTGTCTGGCGGTGGCAGGTTTGCCACTAATAAGTTGTCTCACTGTCCTTGCCAGGATCTCGGGCTCAGACTGACTCTTATTCCGATTGTGGTACTCAGTCTGCCAGGGCGGAGTCCTTATGTCGGTATGTCCTTATGTGTGTAAGCCGCTTTTGCTTTGTAAATCTCATTTGACGGCAACTGTGCAATGCATTTCTTCTTCTCCGGCGCTTGACTAGCGAATCAATATGGCCAGGAGCCGGGAGCAGGGAGCCAGTAGCAAGAAGCCACTTTAAAGCTCCTCCAGTCGCCGCTTAATTAGCTGGCATTTGACTTGCTTTAATTTGATTTCAGGCAAGTGCTAGAACTACCCATACAAGGGCTGCTCATACGACGCGTTGCACCTGCCGCAGTTGCTCGAGGGGTTGCGGGGGCTTGTGGCAGCACACTTTACATATTTCTTGGTTGCGGCAACGAATGCCACAACATTTTGTCAAAGCGAAAGAGAGAGGTGTGGGCAAAGTGGGCGGCCTGCTCGGAGATGGGCTGGATTTGCCTTGCCAACACTTTTATCCGCATCGGGTTGAGGAGGGATCCCAAGCCAAAGATTGGGGCGGGAATGGGTGATATAGTATGGGGTACAGTTGGTGGGGGGGTTGGTTGACCGGGCCTGAATGCAGTTTACGTTGCTGCATCGTTAAGTGCAAACAAGGGACGACCTGGGCGTGGCTACATTGTGCCCAAGTGGAAGTGTGTTAATATGTCAGAGGCGGCGAAGTGGAGGCTGAGCCGTGAAAGGAAAATGGCGGAGGTGAGGCTGCACTGGGAGAAATTACGGGGATCCCATTAACTACTATTTTTTGAATTGGGTAAAGAATTACTTTACTATACTCTAACTATATTCTAAAAAATAAGAATGAATCAGTGGAACACAGAAAATCGATTAGAAAATGTGTTTTATTTATGAGGATGTAAAAAAAATAATTTCTATTAATATATTTTTGGTTTAAAAATTTAATTTTAACAAACTTTAATTTTTGTTGAGAATAATGCGGATGATTTACTTTTATAATTTATCAAAAAACCCAAACCCCAAATATTAGTTTTTTTAGGAGATTTCGATTTACGATTTTCTTCTTTATTATTTATTTATATTTCTAGAGAACCTAAAATTCAGCTATGATTTGGATTTTATTTTAAAGATTGTGTTATTAACTTTAATAATTCAAAGATTGCCAAATTGGTATTATGAAAGTTCAAAATTTATATACGCATATATAAGTTATATTATTATTATTTAAACTTTCAACAGTTATTCCCAGTAAATTCTTTCCACTATGAAGAAAAAATCAATTCCATATTAAATATTAAAATAGCAATCACGTTTTTACACTTCCAACCCCCCCCCGGAAGCCATAGGTGTTCCCATTTGGTATTTGTAGGGGTTCAGGTATATATATTTAGATCATAAAATTGGCTCAGTGCTGCACTCGGGTACGTCCGCTAATGGCACCGACCAGTTCGCATTACGCCTCGTCCTTCGGCAGGGACCGAGATGAAGCTGAAGCCTTAAATGCTTTCAACAAAAGCCAACAG
>JAJJHY010005742.1:9702016-9725259 GCA_021224005.1 Drosophila setifemur
GCGAGTGAACTTATGCAATGCAGGGCAATGCTGAAAACCGCAACTGGAACGGAAGCCGATCCGAGTCGGTGCCGAGATGAGCGGTATCCTTGGGCTAAACGATTCCTTTTTAGCCATTTGGCCGTTTTTTCGGGGGGCAACTCAATTTCAAATTGGGTTTTATTGCCGGAAATCTCTTTCCAACTCAATTTCGATTTTGGACAACTGTCATATGCAAAGCATACTTTTTCGGGCATCCTTTCGCACACACACACACACACTGGCACCGAAGGACTATGCAGGATATGCACACGGACGGGATTATTTGAATATTTCCTGGGAATTGCAAATGCCAACCGAATTTCAACGTGTTTCAGGTAAGTTAGTAGAAATGCAAGCAGAGATAGAGGGAAACTAAATTCTTTTACTCTCTGGGAAATGGAAAATGGAAAATGTGTACACACAAACAATTAGTGCTTTTATTTGTAGCAATTTTCCTTGTAATCTTTCCATAAACATGGCTAAACTTTAAATTGTCTTATCTTGCCAACATTTTTGTTGAGTTATTTTCTTTAATATCTCAAGATTCCCTAAAATCGAATGTATCTAAATAGGTGCCCTGTATCTTATGATGATATGTATTTGCAGGAACCAATTTCTCCTTTGAAGCACTGTAATTTACCTGCCACATGCCGAATATTTAATTAACCCGACGCCATTACCCATGTACGCGAGTTCTTTGCGGAGCCTCAAACAATAGATGCCTCAGCACCTCCAACTCCCTTTCCCCCGGAAAACCCAGAATCATAAATGCCTCCTCTGCCTTCGCCTCCTTTGTCTGTAATTCTGGGAATTAATTTATGACTCTTTGCCCCTGGCCCTGGCCCTGGTGAGGAACCGAGCGCGGAATAACAATCAGAATTGCTGTTGATTAAATAAGCGGTCAGCGATTTGTTGGGGGAAGGGGGAGGGGGGCGATGGGGGAAAGTGCTGCGAAAAATACATTTAATTTAATTCGCGGCCCAAAGCGTTTTGTTGCTTGTCTGGGCTTTGGCCGTGGTAATGGCTTCACCTTCACCCCAAAGAAATAATCACTGCCTGGGCTCACCTGGACAGTCTTTTTCCTCCCCTTGATTACGTCGGGATCATTGGTTATGTGCGCCTCGATTAGCAGGCGGAGCTTGTCGGTGACTTTGTTCTTGAACTTGCTCAGATACGACTCGTGGTCCTCGTTGTCCGGATCGATGGCATCGCTGGCAGCACTCCCAGGCACACTGCCACCAACAAAATATTAAGCGTAATTTAAATGCAAATGTAATTAGGGGTCAACAATGTAAGTTTTTATCTAATTTATTGTATAATATTTAATAATAAAGATTAAATTTCATAGCAGTACTTACACTAGAGTTGTGTGATTATCCGTGGAAAGATTCATGGTGAGCTCATCCTTGATTTTCCTTAGCCTCTCGCTGGTTTCCACATCCTTCTTGCTGCACTGGGCGGCCCGCTCTCGGAAAACTGCCAGGATTTTCTCGCTAGAAAGGGCTAATTAAGGGTTTATTAATTTATATATATATTTTTTTTTAAAAATAATTAAACCCACCCATGGCCTGTTTCACTTCCCGTTCGATTTGCGTGCGTCGAAGCAGCTGAACGCGCTGCACCAAATCCTGCGAGAGTCCCGATGCACTTGCTCCTTGAACCAGAGCTGGCAAAACCATTTCGAATATCTTCAGCATTTTCTGTGATTCGTTGAGCCAGCAATCCGCAGAGATAGATCTAAAATGGTGGACAATTCAAAAATATCGTTTTATGCATTGGCATTGGCATTTCCATATTTACTCTGTCCCTCAAAACGCTTGGAAGCCTTTTTGCAAACCCAACCCCCTCCCTCCCACCCTACCTCCCTCCCTCCCCCCCCCCTCCTGGCCTCAAATATTTGCCCAAGTTCAGCTTCAATTGAGTTGCCAAACAATGGGAATGTGGCACATGGGTAATTTCAGTCAAACATCGAACAATGCGACGACGGAAATAGAACTTTGGCAAATATTGTGCAACTTTGTTCGGCCAAAAGACATCACAACTATTTTTCGGTTTTAGTTTGCATTTCGGATCAGTTGAGCAACAATATAAAGTGCTGAATTTTATTAGTTTTTCGTGATGCCATCAATTTTTCCGGCACTTATTTAATGGTCCATAAATGGGTCACGGTTGGGGAGAGAATTTTTAAAAGTTTCGCGGTAGCAATAATAATTTGTTTTCCCCCTTTTTTTCCGGTTATAAAATATCTTCTTTTCTTACCGATAATCCTGCTTGAGCTTCCGTTGGCTCTGGGAGCCATCTTTCTCGTACCATTTAACTAGCAGTGCCTCATGATCGGCTGTGATCTGTGGATTGGCCAGGATTGCGTCGAAGATGTCCTGATCCAATTGAGTGGGCAAGGGCAGACGACCAATGCCATCCCCAACGAGCACCATAAAAAATACGCTCTTCGTGTGGGCATGACAGATGTCAATCTCGTGCAGATAGTCGTGGATCATATAGGGATCCCGCTCCAGCTGATTCACCTCCAGGTCGCCAGTGCCAAAGTGCATGTCCACGAATTCGAGCTGAGGGAAAAGAGGGGGAGGTTAGCATGAAAAATTATATTCGTTATTCTTTTATTTATTAACCCTAAGTAGATAAAATTATTTTTTAATATTAAAAGAATACCTTGTATTTATTTTAATTTCGTTTTCAATGAAAAGAGCATACAAATGTGCACACGTATGTATATATGTATATAGGTCCTAGGCGATATTTATTTAAATATTTTTTACGGCTTGTATCAATAAAACTGTATTATTTGTTCCTTTTTTAGCAGTTATTTTTACTGGAAAAAAATGCCATTAAATCGGAACGATTGGGAAAAACTGGTCACTGAGCTTATCTCTGATGTTTTCATAGATATTAAATCCGATTTAAGTATTCAGAAAAAATCTGACCATTATATCCTAGTTGCTATACAAATGATTGAATGGTCTTCCTTTCTTGTAGTTGTTGCATTTTAATGATGAATATTAATTTTGTATATTTCCTTAATTATTATTGCTGTTGTTGATATACTTCTAAAATATTTCCAATTGATGTCAAAGTATTTTATGATTTTAACATTAATTAAAAACAAAGATAAAGTAAACAATTATTGGATGTTGTCTGATTTAAGAGACTCACCTCGATTTGGCGGTCATCGTAGAGGGACTGCAGCTCTGGTCCGACCAGCTCGAGGAGCATCCGGCGCTCCTGATTGAACTCCTGCTTCAGGCTGGCCACGTAGATCTTGATCAGCAGGGGCTTGGGCAGGCGGGTCTGGGCGGAGGTGACGCCCTTGAGTGCATTTAGCACGCTCTCATCGATGGGCGCGGCCATTTTCCGGATGTTAGTTTGTTTTTCCTGGCACTAGATGTTTGTTTTGCTCTGTGATTGAGTGGTTGGGTGTTGGTGTTGGTGTGGGTGTTGGTATGAGTGTCTGTGTGGGTGGCGAGTATCTGTGTGGGTGTGGGTGTGCGTGTGCTGGGTTAGCTTGTTTATTTAACTTGGCCAAAATCAAGCAGCATCGTTGTCGCTGTCGTCGCGGTTTTACCAGATTCAGTTTCAAGCAGCCCGCACTTTTGGCACATGTTCAACTTCAGCGGCGAATGTAGTTGTTGCTGTATCTGTATCTGTAACTGTATCTGTAACTGAATCTGTATCTATCTGTGTCCGCTCTCCTCTATCTCAGCCGGCGGACCCGCACGGGTCCTGTGCATAGCGAGCCGAAAGTTTATCCTTCTCGATTCAGCTGCGAATAAAAATTGAAAAGAGCCAAAATTGTATTTATGGTCTTCTGCGGTGGGTGGAAACTTTTTGCATAACCCCAAACGCAATAAAAAAAAACAAAAAACCAACCCACACGAGGCGAGAAAAGTTTCATCCCATGATCAAGCGGGGGATAAGTCCATATATATATGTACTATATACTATATACCGAGGGGGAAAGCGCATAAGTTGGACAAGTCAGCAAGTGTTAACATTTGACTGAGTTGCTGATTGAAACATTTGGGAAACATATTTGGGGCAGGGCTGAGAAGATGGGATAGCAACTGGGAAAGGGGTAGCATTATGTTCAACTTAAGTCGGAGAGGATGAACTTCAGGGTATCCAATTATAAAACTTTAACAAGGAACTCTGATGGGATATTATTTTTTCATTTAAGTTTAAAAGTTACAACCAAGACAACAAAAGGTTTCCCAATTTAAGTAATAAGCCAATTAATTAATATTGAAGTATATTCTTAATACAACTTATTTTTCATGTTTATAAATGTGTATTTGTTAATTTTTTTGAGTGAAAAATATCGACGACCCAAAGGATTTCGAAATATTTGATTGTGGTTTCGGTGGAATTTATAGTTACAATGTTGATATTGGCATTCATTTAAAATGTTGCCCAGCATTTCAAACAATGTAACTGACTTTAAGACAAACACGGATTTAAAAGAGGGCATTGGGGCATATCCTGGCACCAGAATCCCGCCCGTTGTCCTGCCACTAATAAAGACCCTTTCCCTGCACGCCACTGTCTGCCGGCCGCCAAACAAAATCGATTGCCATTAATTCCGCTTCAATGAGTTGGCTAAATTGCTCGTTAGAACAGGGCAGAGCAGGACGTGGTCCTGCGTCTCCTCTCAAGCCCATTCTCCCTGCCGCCACAGAATCCTCTGCCACACAAAAGGAGCGCTGTAAGGTGTGCGACATGAGTGTCAGTTTCAATCAACCTACGCACACCCACACGTCCTGTGCTCAATCTGGGCTATCTCTTAAATATTTGATTTCAAGCGAATTAAGCTTAATGAGCGCCTGGCCAGCACCACATTCAAGCCAAAACGTTATTGCCAATGATGTGAAAATTATACCAAGCCTGGCCAAGTGCAAGACCCACTTTAGCTGGTCACTGGAAATCAGTTAAGAGTAGTAACAGTCGATACCCATTTTAAATATTTACTAAAGGGTGATTTTAATACTCTAGTAATAAGAGATGAATTAAATTATTTGAATGCTATTAATTTTATTTACTTTATAAAGAAATGGGGAATAAAATAATAGACAACTCCTATTATTTAAATTAATAAACACTAGATTAATATTAACAGATGCGAAAATACTAAGAATCTAAAATAAAAATACTTTAGTACTTCTAATTATTGATTTTAAATCAAGCTTATAAATCAATATTACCTCAATAAATGTATTCATAATCCATTCAAAATACATAAAATATCTTAAAAGAAATCCAAAATCTTCATGTGCCGCCAAATTAATATATTATACCCTTACAATTCTTGGCTTCAAAGAAGAGTTTAGTGGAATTATAAACTATATTATTTGAAAGAATTTTCAATTAAATTTATTTCCCATTAACATTTTCCCGAAGCCTATCATCGGATTTAGAATCATTTCCATTGACCCAATCGATAGACCCCTAATATCCTCGAATAGTGGGTAATGTCGAGGCTTATCCCACTTCAACACTAGCTTAATAGCCTAATAGTACATGCATTCATGTTGGACAGACAATTTACCTTGTCTGGGAATGATCGTTATTGCCGATTAACCCCATTATTAGTCAATTTCCGATGTTTTGGGGCAGCGTTTCGTCAAAACTGTCAAATAACAAAATGTTCTTGGGGGGAGGGAGGAGTGGGAATAGGAGAAGTAGGGGCAGGATAGGATATCGGACTGGGTAAATGGGCGGGGATATTAATGGCCCTGGGCAAACACAATTTCTTCTTGTGTTGTTCGTGCCATTACTCTTCCATTGAGCTCTGCCTCGGCTCTTGAGGGTGTCAAATGGCTCCCATTTGGTTGGTTGGTTGGGATCCCTGGTATAGGGGGGGGGGGTCAACTCGGTTGCATTGAATAAGAAATGCCCCATCGTTGCCATCGATATGCTGTTAAATATTAAAGGAGCTCCAAAAGAGTCACATATCGAAGCTCTCAACGGTTGCCGCCTTTGAGTCTCTTTTGAGTTAAATGGAAAAAGTTGGATGACTCTCGCAGTACAAATGCAACTTGCATTCCTTTTGCATATTAGAAATAATCAATACCAACTGAATGGGGTACTGAATTGTTAATATAGCCAGAGGAGGGACTCACAGGCAATTTACCTTGAGTCCGGCATTTTTCCATTCGAAGATACAATCAATGAAGGGATAATAATTTAATTGGCCAACTCACAGTTTTTATTGGTATGGGGTTTTGGGTAAGATTAAAGATTATATATTTAACCCAAGAATCCCATACTCTTAATTCATTATTTTATGAAACTGATATACATTACCAATATGTGTAATTGCTGTCTCACATATATTTAATTTGATGGGTAATAAATATAACTTAATTCCAAATAGGTACGCACACTTTTTATGACCTAAATAATTCACAAAATACCTCTGACTCTGCTTTGGATATTTCAATATTTCGCTTTGCCAACTGATTAATGGTTGCAGGCTTGGGAAAGCCAAACAGGCCTAACCTCTGACCCCTCGGATGATTCGCACAATCGAATCCGAGTGCCGATTGGCCGGACTTCCTTGCCCAGCGTTCGCCAACTAAAAATGAAGAGAAAATATTGCCACTGACGCGCTGGACATAAATAAATAAATAAATGATAATAAGCCAACGGCCGCAACAGGCAGTGGCAGCAGCAGAACGGAACCTTGGACGGCCGCAAAAGGACGAAGGACGAAGGATAAAGGCCCCGGGCAAACATGGGACGGAAAACAGCAGTCACAACAACGGAGGCGAAATCGAGCACAGTCAGCAGTCAGGAGGAGCAAACAGGGAACCGTATGGGAGCATTAATAATAAATCCGATGCAGCAACTTGCGTGTATGTGGAGCATGTGTGTGCCAGTGTGTGTGCCATTGTGTGCGCCCGCTTAGCTGCTCATTTTTTTGGTATAAATATTTAAGCGCAAAACAAAGCAACAACATCGGGGCCCAACAAAATTCCAGCCAGACCAAAATTAGAACAGTCGCGTTTCATTTGCAAATGCCAGCCATCCTCCGTTAGCCGAACTTAGCCAGTTTTTTTTTCCCAGCCCAGCCCGTTATTACCTGCATTTGTATGCCAAGGCGAAACTCGGCCAAAAAGTATGCCACACACAACTTGCTGCTCTCCTCTTCTCTTCTCTCTTCATTTATTTCTTTTTTGTCTCGTGCAGCAGCGGAAATAGCGAGAAAGTGGGAGAGAGTTGGTGAAAGCAGGGAGCTCTGAGAGTGTGTGTGTGAGTTTCGGTTCCTTTTTTTTCGGCACAGCTGGGACTGGTGTGTCGCACAGTGGACAGGATCCCAGGGTTTTTAATCAAAGTCCATGGTCAACATGGCGGATGAGTGATTTTTAGGGAGTTCGGTTAATTTGTTGTATAAAATCAGCACATCACATTTTTTTTGTTATTTATTTGAGATGGTATTTTGATTTTTCATTCTCATAAAATTGTATTAATAGATTTTAATAAATCTAAAATTAATACAAGATTTTTAACTTAAATAATTTGGAAGCAAAAAAATGGGAACAAAACTCTTCAGAAACATATATAATATTTTATTTTCATACATTTTTTTAATGTTTTAACTACACTATTATTAATCTTAGATATAGATTATTTCCATTGCTCAATGCAATATAAAATTCCATTTTTTTTGTATAAATAGCTTTAAATAAAATTGTAAGATTCCTTTAAGTTTTTTAACTTAAAAAACCAGTACGCCAAATCTGGACATTTTACCATTTTAATTTACGGATTATGGCCCTGAATCACCCAATTGCCCAGCGTGCGAGGGAGTTGGGTAAGAAGGAATTTCTCATGACTCTCATTGAAATAAAAGTTTATGCCGCCATCAGGCCAGACGTGGTTTCGTCCTGTCCCCCCATTCCTACTCCGGCGAACGGCTCCTTTGATAAATACAAAATGAGCTGCCATTTGCCGAAAGTTTCCCCCCCATGTCATCCTCCACCATCCGCTGGCAATCGGAGCGGGACAATTGATTCGGTTGGGTTCTGTTTTTAGGACCTGCTCTGGTCCAGCGTGAAAATTGAGCAATTTCGGGTTCTAACTGTTGTCCCCTGCTCCTGCCCCCCAGAATGGCCACCAAATTGCCATCGTTCGATTGTGGACCGTTTCCTGTAATCAGCCACGTGCTCAGACGCATTAGGCACTGGGCAAGCAATTTGCATGGACACTAAGATAGAATCGGAACACTAAACAAAATTGTATTTAAGAAATTCATTAAAAAAATGTATATATTATTAATAACCAGCAACACATCCTTGACTTAAAGTCATGGACTGAAGATGCTACCAAGTCAAGGATGTGGGACCGCTTAAGTCTTCAGTCGATGAAGTCAATTCTATGGGATTCTTCGATGGCCCTTGACTCGGCGAACCCTTTTCAAATGAATCCCAGCCGCTCGACGAGGCAGAACCAATTGTGTGTCCCTGTGTCCCCGTGTTTTGTGCTCCTTTCGCCTGAGGCTTTTAATTTTCAGCCCGTGTCCTTTTACGATTCTGTGCTCTTCTGTGCTTACCTGAAGGTCATCGTCACATTGCCCACTTTCAAAAGCAGCTGCTTCTGCTGCTGCTGCTGCCAGCCCCCGCATTTTATTTATGCAGAGCAGGCACCATGGCCCAAAGAGTCGCAGAATGGCTAAGAGAAATGCAAAAACATTTCCAAGAGTGTCTTTCATTCGGGTCCCACTTGTCGTCCTTTCTGTGTCTGTGTCGTTGTCTTTGTCGTTGGCTTTGTCTTTGGATCCTCCTGCCTTTCAGCGGATCCCCCACTCTCTTTCAAAGGAATTGGCAACAGTGTTGGGGAACAAATGGATTCACAAATGTGGAAGCTAAAAATCATGGTCTTTGGTGGGAAAAGCACAATAAATTATGGAATTTTCTATTAAGAATATAGTATGACGATATATGTAGTATATGCATATGATAGTCTTTTAATAAACTCAAGTTTTTGGGTGGCGATATTTATATAAATAATAAGTAGCAGAATAAATTACACCAAACAAACAACTAATTAAATTAATTATGTGCACTTCTGTTATAACTAAGAGATGCAAAGGTAAATATAGTGTTTAAGAATTTACAATACTGAGAAATGCACAATAAAATATATAAGTCTCCATGAAGAATAGGAATTTTTTTAAAGATACATGTATTTATTGTAAATCTCCTAATATACTCAAGTGAAACGTTAAAAAAATAATGAGTTGGATAAATTATATCAAATATACAACTAATTAAATTATTTCATACTTTTAAATTGCACTCCTTTCTAAAGTTCTTAAAATTTAAACATACACTTAAAGATTTAAAAATTCTGCAAAAGCAACAACAAATATTGAATTCCCCATTAAGAATGATATTTATATTTATTTTTAAAAGATATAATTCTTATATGTTATTCTCATAATAAACTCAAGTTATTGGCTGGCAACATTTCCAAAAACTAATCAGCAGGATAAACTATATCAAATAAAAAACTAAATAACTTGTTGTACTCCTTTAAATTCCCTTTTGAAGTGCACTCCTGTTATTACCAAGAGATGAAAAGGTAAATATGAAGCTTAAAGATTTACAAATATTGCCTGATTTTGAACGGTAACCCCGTCGACTTTCAACCAGTGAGGAAAGCCAGATTTTCCCGGGAAATGGCTTCAACTCTCGACAGCACTGACTGACGGCAAAAGTAAATA
Source organism: Drosophila setifemur (assembly GCA_021224005.1). Lineage (NCBI taxonomy): Eukaryota > Metazoa > Arthropoda > Insecta > Diptera > Drosophilidae > Drosophila > Drosophila setifemur. The sequence continues at coordinate 9,711,774 of JAJJHY010005742.1, forward strand.
AGCTTGCACAGGCAGCTCACGCAATTCATGGCTGAATACATTCGGCGGGCAAAGGCAAATCTAGGGTAGCGACTTGGCCTAAAACAAGAAAAACTTATGGAAAACGCGGCATAAATCAGAAAACATGTAGACAGCTCCCCCAGCTTCTGATGCTACTCTTCCTCCAAAATCCTTGTTCTTTGTCTGTCTGGGAAGCACATACCCCTCCACACACTCACACACACACACACCCCTACACACTCACACATTCACACACACACCCATACACACATATAAAGTTGTGCGCATTTCCGGTCGCTTGGCAAATTCGATTTCATGGCATTGTCACGTAAAATGCCCCCCGAATTTCATGTCAATGAATTTTCTTTTTTATGTCTGACTGTGCACAGTGCCTGCGTGGTGTGTGCGGTTGTGCGCTAACTTATTGTAGTCTTAACATTTTCCTCAAATGGCTCTCTTTTCTCCCCCCTTCCGCAGCTACCCATTCAATTTCGGTAAACTTTGCCCGGCCAGAGTCAACAATTTTGATTCTATTTACACATTATTATGGCAAGAATTTCGCCCCCTGATTGGGAAGTGAAGGGGTTCTAGGGGGGTTGGGAGGGGGGAAGGGGGTGCCATCGGGAAAGTGCCATCCTTGCCATCCTTTTTTTGTATTTAATTATTTAAGGATTTACTTTTGTGCTGTTCAATCTTTTGTGTAGGGCCCGGGGAATTCACAAAATGCGAGTAATGGGAAAAATGTAGAGAGTGGCAGGTGTCAGGTGCCTCAGGTAATTTTAAGAGGGCTCTTGAATACTATTTAATACAATTTCATTAGTTCTAGATGTAACATCGTGTTTTCTTTAATAGAAGGTTTTATTCTGGTGGGAAAATTTTTATATTTGATAAGATATTGGAGTAGTTTGGTAGCACAAATGGTTGACAATTATGTTAAAGTCACTTTAATTACTTATATTCTTTGGAACAATGTTATTATTGTAGTTGAGGATAATCGTATATTAAACTTATCCTTAATATATCATAATATTAGACACTTTATCAAATCTGTATAGAAAATATAATGGTATATTGGAGTGGTTTGGTAAAACAAATTGTTGGCATTTATTTCAACTCCCTTTAATTAGTAATGTTTTTTAAAACAATTTTATTTTTGGAGTTGATGATCATTTTATTTGGAACCTTTTTTAATATATTATAATATTAATTTAAAAAATTTAAAGGGACAAATGCTTTTCATTTATTTCAACTTACTTAATTTTTAACTTCTAACTATATTTGGAACGTTCTTAAAATATATAAATAAAAAACTTTAATAAATCTGTATAGCAAATTCGAAATTAATAATTAGGTTCGTTTTCTCAGAGCTCGATGGTAACATTTTCTACTCAGCATTTACTTTTTTTAAAAACATATTCCTTTATATTTAAAGACCACTAATTTTGATTGCGTTAAATAAAACATCATAATTGCAGGGACGTGGTATGAGAATTCATGAGTCAGCTTATCTTTCCATTTAAAATGGGGAAATTCCGAGCTTGATTTGTGGGTGGATATATACAAGAATATATATATCTGTATTTTTTTTGTGCGATTTATCGGGGGAGGCTGAAGCTGCCATTTCGAATACACAGCCTAATTGTACAATGCGCAAATATGATAAGCAGCTTTCAAGTTAATGATGCGTGCTACGTGCATGCCATTGTGTGTACAATCTGCACCACCCACCCAACCAACTACCGAACCACCCAACCAACAACCCAACCACCCAACCACCCTGTCAATTCCCCAACGCTCACTCACCCACTTATCGGCACAAATCAGAAATCACAAATCATTTTCATGGGTGCCTCGTGTATGTGCCCCAATTAGGCCGCCACCGCCGCCACCAGCAGAAAGTAAATTCAAAATTATTGATTGCCCAAGTTTTGTTCCGAATTTCTGCGGCTCATATTCAGGGACCGACATACATTATTCCCGCAATCCCTTTTTTGGAGTTGGAGGCATTTCAATTGTGGCTTTTAAGTTTCCAAACTTATCTCGCCGCGACTTATCCACTCAGCCACTCTATAACCCACCCTTTAACCCACTTGGCCACTTGTGTGGTGCGGTGGATATTTAGCTATTGAGACAACATTTTTGCTTTGCGCTTTTCATTAGCCAAATTAAACTTTGGCTAAGACTTTGCCGGCGCCCTGGCAAATTAAATTTCCATTTTCATTTAAACTCTTAGTTTATTCAATGAATTGAAGAGGGTCGAAGAGTGTTTTTGTCTCCGTTACCATAAAATATAGAAAAAATAAGTTTCTCTAAAGGGAACTTGCTTTCCTGACTCTTTTCTCTACACTGGAAAAAATGTATTATTACCAAATTTAAAGAAATGGTAGTGTATTTACTTTGGAGGGGGTAGTATAACCCATTTTGGTACCTTGTTTATAAAATAAATTCATGAATAAATGAAGTATTTTGTATAACACTAAATTTCACAATGCACAAAAAAACTTTTTCGTAATATATAACATTTCAACTAAAACTATTTTCTATCATTTAAAGTTTAAGTAGTCGAAGTTTGTAAAACATGATTTTGTGATTTTTAATTTTAATTTTTAAATACATAAAATCGAAGTTTACCTATAAAGATATTTTCCTCTAAGAAAAGGATTTCTGCCTCTGATTATTGGGTGAAATCTAATTCCAAAAAGGCAAATCCAGGCCATTTATTAAATAAAGTACATTTAAATTGTGTATGTTTTGTTTTTTGCTGTTTCAATGTTTTGTTGGTTTTTTTCTTTTTTAGATGAAGACGATGTAGGGCACTGGTTGGGGATTTGCATGCACAGTGCAGGAGTTGACCTAAAAGTCGGGCAACAACAACTACTACTACTACTGCACGCCTCCCCTGCGGTCTTCGTCCTGGTCTCCGTCCTGCAGCAAATTGGTTTTACCGGAGGAGGACTAACCCAAGGCTTTCCCGGCTCGTTTGGCTTCGTTGCGTTCCATTTGGTTGCATGCGGCATTGTAGTTGCCCCTGCAGCTTGCACAGCCTGCAGTTTGCTGGCTGTGGCTGGTGCACGCCAAGTGCCAACATTCATTAAACGGCCATAAACAAGTGGCGCAGATTGCGTTGAAAACAGCAACCAGAAAGCGACAGCAGCCTGCACCGACCAACGCATTGGGTGCCACGTCCAGTGGCATGCAACAGTTTTTATTTACGAGCTGCTTAGCCGCACGCAAAGTGCAGATTATGTGGAAAAAATGGTCCAAGCTATAGAATTTTTACACCATTTTTAACTTGGCATAATTTGTTTAATTCGGTTTAAAAGTTACTCGCAAGTCAAGAAAAGTCAAATTGAGTAAAAGGAATTTGTTCTAACATGAAAATAATATTTAAATCAATTTTAAACCGATACTTTATATGTAAGAAAATTCAGTATTTGCTGAGTTTTGTATTGAGTTTCCTAATCCTTTTTTTGTTTTGTTAACTATTAATTGAGTTCAAGGCTTATCCTTTGCCCAAATACCCAAGCTAATCACAAAGTTATTTAAGGAATTTTCTTTATTCTTGTTGAAAACAATTTCGCATCTTTGAATGCTCTTTATTTTAAAACCAATATACACTCAACTCGTTAGTGCACATTTTGCGCATTCTCCATTTCAATAAAGCAGCTTATGTTGCACAATGGAACGACATTCAGGTGAAGTGAGCAAAACAGGGAATATAATTCAAAAGAGCGTGACTGAGCCAGATTGCTTCGACCAGAGCATTTACTCTGGCAATTGGTATCGGGTTTTCCGTTGAAATGAAATCAATGGGGTACGGGCGCCAACTGGGTCAGTGACTAATTCAGCGATGACAACTTTTCATACCTTTCCCGGCTTTTCCGCTTTTCCTCATTTCTCTTTGGAGCGACAGCGGATGCCTGGGAAATTGGTGCAAAGGAAATAAAACGGAAATGCTTGGTGGAATGCGACACTTTCTATAAATTCTCCTATTTTATTTTATAGAGATATTTTATTTTTGCAAAATATCATCACATTTTAATTGCATCATTTTTTATAATTGAATTCTTCGAATGTGTTTGAATTGAGTTAAAGTTTCATGCTAAATTTATTTTTTTAACTCATCGCCTTAGGTAACTTATGTGAATTTAATCTCCAATTGTTATTCTTATCTTGTGTATGCTTTTAAATGTATCTTTAGCTTTAGCTTTTGCTAGTTTGACATTTGACGTCTTTAAGTTGTGTTGTTAATGCATGTTTATAAGAAACAATGTTTAGGGATGAATAAGGCAACTTTTGTGAATGAAAAGTATAAATTCAATAAGATACCAGATATTTCCTTCAGAGTAGAGTATCCCCAGTTCGTTCTCAAATTCCTGTAGTTTGGTTTGTTTGAATTTGTGTATTCATTTCCAGCTGTGCCCAGCGAAGACTAGCCAAGGCGAGCGCATTTCATATTTAATTAAAATCGAGGCACCCACAGACACCAGCAAACAAACAACAACACATGTAAACATCACACAAACACACACACACACAGACACACACTACTACTACCAAATCGTATGCATAATACAAGAGCATTTAAATTAGGGCTAAGACAAAAGGGGGAGGAGTTACCGCAGCGACGTCGTCTGGAAAATGGTAATAACAAAGCGCTGTGCAAATATTTAAAATCTTTCGAATGCCGCATTAATGAGCTTTTATTTTGATGGCGATAAGAGCAGCACACACACACACGCACACACACAAACACTCGCACACACAGATACACATTTCCATAAGTTGGGAGCAAATTATGGCTAATTCGCAATTGCTTTATGCAAAACAGATGCGAACAGTTGATATATATATATATATTTTGGCAGAGCAAAATCAAAACTGAGTGGCATATCTGCCACGCCCATCGCCCCACCGCCCCACCGCCCATTGTCCGACTGACAGGCGTGGCAATTAAAGAGCGTGACGAAAACATTCCTCTGCCACGCCCACGAACTACTGTGGGCGGTAGCTACAGATCTCTGTGTATATAAGTGTGTGTGCGAGTGTTTACAACGCCAGCAACGTTGGCATTTGTTAATAATTCCATTTTTATTTCTATTTCTATCAACTTCCCTGCCCCAAAAGCAGCTGCCTTTCGCTGCGCTCCGCATATTTCTCATTGTTTTCACTGCCATAATTCATTTCGCACGGAAACCGGGGCCAACATAGAAAGGGCGTCGAAAAATGTGAGGAATGCGCAAAGAAATACCAAAAACACAAAGCGAGAAAAGAATGGTAGTAGTAGTAAGCCGAAGCTTGGAATACCCTTGCAGGACATTTGTCCTCAAAAGGCATCAAAAAATTAAAGTTATCGGTTTTTTTTTTAAATTTTTCTGAACGTGATCTTTTTATCTATTTAATCTGATCTTTCAAAATTGAGAAAACAATCGAATCTAGGGGAGATATAACATATATTTGTTCGATTTAAATGCATTTGTCTATATCCTATCAGTGCTTTTTAGGGATAAATTTTATACATACAGAACTTTATTTTAAAAAATAACAAATACATTTTTCATTGGTTCCTATATACATATGTACTCCTACTATATATGGCTGATATATATCCTTTAACAGAAAGAACAAACTGGTATAAGTTAAAGTCGCACAAATTTAAAACTATATAAAATACTGTCCGATATTTTGATGCTGATAAAGACATTATATATATTATTTTAAATTCTTTTGAAAATCGAATAAAACCCTCTTTCAGGGTACAAGAAAATATGCGAGAAAAAGGACATGAGAGAGCTTGGTAAGGATCGTGTGTGTGTGCGTTGTTGGCCATCCTTATTAAGTGGTTCGAGTGCTGATTTATTGCACTTTGCCATCACGCCAGTTATCCCGACACTTTTCCCCGTAAGCTGAAGGACAGGACACTCGCAGAATGTCCTTCGGCACACCCAGAGCCTCCCCCCCCTCCTCCCCTTTCCCGGTTTAAAGTTTTAAGCGCTCACTTTGCGTCGTCCAAAGTCGGTTTGGCAGATAAATGTTTTGCACGCGCATTACTCATACGCCAGGTTGGCTGGCTCCCTTTTTTCGTGCACCTTTCCCTCTGAAGAGGGTTGTTGGCGCGTCGACAAAACAAACCGCACTTTGCCTAATTGAACCAGGCACAACAAAAAAAAAAGTTGATGATTAATTTAGGGAGCAATTGGATGGAGATTAAATTCGGCGTTTCCCATGTTACATGTGTTAAAAAAATAATAAAAAAAAATCGTTTTTTTATGATTGTGTTCAAGTGGAATTTTGTACCTTTCAAAAAAGGGGGGAGAACAATCAATTGAATTTACTCTTTGGCGCGCGAGTGATATTTAATATTTATACAAAAAATATACATTCATACTTTGTTTTAATTAACTTAATCAAAATCAATGGAAAATGTAGATATAGGAAGAATCATAAACCGAAATACATTCAAACTTTTCACTAGTCACCTGATTACTTCTAATAATTTTTAGATGTTTTATAATTTACTTTTCTCGGAATATACAATATCTTTTCGCGAACTTTTATTTTGTACTAAATCGTTCTCGTTTTTGGACTACTTGGACTACATTTTCTAATTTCTGATTTCTGATTTCCCCCGAATGTTTACTTTAGCACTCAAAATATCGTTCGCTGCCCATTCACAGAACAAAGAACGAAACGGATGCCAATAAAAAAAAGGTGCCAAGTCTGGGCCAGAATTAATGTATTAACGGATCCGTGAATGGGCTCAATGGCGGCCAGTAAAATTGAATTATGAACCTTGCTGAAATGGCAAACCGATCGCCGCCGGAATTCTCTGTTGACCCAAATTGAATTTCAGGGTTTTGGGGGGGATTTTGGGATGGGGGATCAAGTGGCAGCGCCCGTAAACATTTTATAGTTTCAATAAATATAAAATTTGAGAGCCATTAAAATCGGTCCGAAACATGCAAAATTTTTTTGTTGCTGTTCTTTTTGTTCTCTCTCGAGTTTTATGGCTTTTCAACGATTCTGGATTCTGAATTTGTGTTTTTGTTTGAGCCGAAACGTGTACAATTTTCAGTAGCATTGAGAATCGCGCGTGCAAATATAAACAAGTTTTTATGTTTATATAGAGCTCAGAGACAACATCGGTGAATACAAAACGAGGTATACGCTATGAATAAAATAAAGCATTCGAAGACGTTGCTAATTCGCCTTTTCTCTCACCACTTGGCAAAGTTGGCAAAAGTTCTTGGGAAATATCTTTTCCCCAGAACATTTGCAACTCTTTGTAAAATCAGCATTTATTACTCTAGAAAACCTTGTTTTTTTTCAAAATCAGTTTGTTTTCCATTATCACATTTTAACTTCATCCGGAGAGAGACGTTTTGATGTCATTTTTGGTTTGGCTTTTATTTATTTAGCATGATTGTTCACAGGAAAAATTTGTGGATAAACAGAAATGAAAGGAAATCTTCTGAAGCGAACACAAAGTAATCTTCAATGAAAAGGTTTGATTTTCATTTGCCTTCTATATATATTTATATATATATTTGCAATGTACCCTAGGAAATTGTTACAGCCGATTTTAAATTCTGGTTTAAATAAAGATTCTGAACTAACTTTTATTTATTCAGCTTTTTGCTGGGGTTTTTTTTGCTTTTTATTAGTCTGGGCATTAATTTGCTATACAATTTTTTATTCCTATTGTAAACTTTTGGTTTGAAAAAGTTGCTTTTAAAAATCTAGTTCAATATAATTAATATACATATATATCTCATTCAGATGTTCCTGCTGTTGGCCTGCCACTATAGTTAAATGAACTGCCGATTAATTATTTGCCAATTTACCCTCATCAACTTCTTGGCCAGGCCTCTAATTAGAAGGCACCGAAGGCTCAGCAGGAGCCCAGGACCCCATTCAGTGGCAATCCTCTATTATATAGCAGAACGATATCCATGTGTGCTGATATCAATGTGATATCCATGACAAACCCACGACATTTCCCGGCATCATCGGACATTAAACTCTTTATGAAAATGGTAAATAATGAACTTGCCGAATCGTTAACAGGCAGAACAGGCATCGTTTGTATTATATATATATATATTCGTATATAGGGAAAATTCGGGGGTAATTTTTTAATAAGCATTCAACGCTTCTTGAAGCACATTTCCCGAGAATTTCACCTGCGCGGCCTGTGTGCGTGTGTCGTAAACATTTTTATTGGCCATTTTCAACATGAAGAGCAATGAAAGGATATGCCGAGCTGGATGGGAATATGCTTTATGATGGCAGAAAGACAGAAATGGAGCGGCAGCTGGGTATAAAAAAAAAAATGCGAAAATGAAACATTTTCATTTCCATTTCCATTGCCCTGCCCCCCTGCCCCTGCCCCTTTCCTGCTGCTTCGCACTTTCCTTTTTGTTGTTTGTCATGGCCCATTCAATTATCTTAATATTACGCATACGCCGCATGGGCTGCCAACAATTCCGCTTATGTCCGAACGGAGGGAGGCGAGTGGAGTGAATGGCCAAAGGGAAAACTAATTATGGTCGAATAGGTTGGGTGGGGCGGGGAGCAAGGGTTTCCAGCCAAGGCATTCGGGTGTTTCAGTATTTCAGTGTTTCAGAATTTCGGCCTGAATGCGTTTATTGATCTCGAGATTCTTACCTTCTGCCGGATTCCCAACGGAGTCCAGAATCCTTCATTCCCCTTTCGGTGTATTTCGGTTATTTATCTTCACTGATTGACTCACAATTCACAATTCACAATTTTCCATTCGTACTCGTACAATTTGTTTTCACTTTTCCATCTGCACTCGACTGGCTGTGGATTTAATAAACTGAATTTCATTTGCGGCAGGGGACAGAGGACACTCGAGTTTGTGTTTGGCTTTAGTTGGGCCATCTCTCATTTACATTTCATGCATATTTTAATTGCCAGCGGATACAGAAAGATGTAGAAACTCCCCGGATTGAATGGGAGCCTCCGGGCAGAAGGAAGCCCTCAAAACAATGGACAATGAGATGGACCTGGGGCTTCCAGCTCCTCCTGCTGTGGTCATTGCACTTGGCACGGACAAAAAAAACCCAACACCCAACCCCCAACCAAGGTTTCTACTTTTCTTTGTTTTCATTTAATTGAAAATTAGAGCAAAGTTCTGGGCCCCTGTCCGGAACACAGAATTTGCATTCACCCCACACTCCCACGGTCTCTCTTTTTGTTGATTAAACTTCAATTAGGCAAGTTTTTCCAATTAAAATTCTGGCCGCTGCAATTTTAAGGGTTTCTGTCTGCGCGTTGGCCAACTTTTTGGAGTGGCTGCCGTAATTGGTTTCCATTGCCTCCGAATGCCCCCGGGTGCATTGTTGTGTCCCCCATATCAATCTCAGTCAGTGTGCACCAGAGACATTGATAAATGCAAAGAGGAACCGAACCCATCGTTTGTCGCTCTGCCATTGAAGGAATTTATTTAATTAGAAGAATGTCGCACCTGTGGCAAGTACGGAGGGCTCCTCCACCCGGATGCTTCACAAATATAAACAACTACCTAATGCCCGTTTAAACACCAAACTCCAAGTGAGTAAGTGTGTATCTGTGTGGGGAAGGGGGGANNNGGGGAATCTGTGTGTGTGTTTGTGTGTATTTGGGGTATATCACTTATTTACACTTCACTCGGCTGCTGCTGCTGCTGCTTCTGTTTCTGATGATGGAACTGCTGCTCACTTGTTCGCGCCCGTTTTCAAAGTTTTCCCCTGGCTCTGGTCTGCTCCCGGCTGGTACCCAGGAATCGTTCGGAATCGTTTTCCACCGCTGCGAGCACCAAACGCTTTCAACTTCGACGAGGAACTGAGGAACTGAGCGCTGGACGAGCTCGGAAAAGCCGAAAGCTCTCGGCCCAGAAACGGTCTGGCAAATGGAACAGAACAGAGAGAGTCGGATGGTTGGATGGATGGATGGAGCACAAGCTCTCCGTCTGTTGCTGCTTTGTTTTCCTCTCTTCCTCTTTCGGGCCCCAAAAAACACTTGTGGCTCAAAAACGAAGCAGGCCTCCGTGTTGCCCGCTTTTGTGCGGGCAACAAACGGAAATGTTGCTGCGGCCATTAAAGATGTTGCCGCATCCAGAAAAATCGCTTGGATAGCTGAATTCCGCCAACGGCCCGGCAATTAATATCGCTGGCCAGAGAGCGTAAACACTTTCTTTTTTGGCCTTTGGCCATCTGTTTTTGGCCAAGCGGGCGGCTGATAAGATAAACAACCACCCAGCACCCACAATTCGTGTTGCAACCACAACAACTACAGCGGCAGCAGTAGCGACAGCAGCAACCAATAGTGGCAACACACAGAACAAACACAAACAACTATAAATGGGCTTTGTGCCAGTTTCAGCCCGATTCGGATTCGATTCAGATTCGGTTTCGGTTTCGGATTCGAGGGTTACCCGGGCAGCCAGCCTCCATTGAGGAGCCGAAGGATGCGTCGAGCTTTTGGAGCCAGCGGCAATTGTTCCACTTTCACTCCGTTTCATCCGGCACGCTCTTCCATATATACTTTCTTTCATTATGAATCTCTCCGACGGTTGCCTGTTGAGGTAGCTAACAATTGGAGCTGGCTAAAAGTATGAGTTTTATTAGAGAACTTACTTTGGTAATGCAAATGCACAAAGGCTTCTTCAAGTTTCTAGCCAATATTAAATTTCAATTATCCCTTTTAATCTGTCAAAATCAGCAACTAAGAGCAATATAGATATGACAAATAAGTTTTTGTAATTTTTAGTTTTAATACAAATAAATTTTTTTATTCTTCCATCAATTATTCAAAAATTAAACAATAAAATTAAGTTATCGGGATAATTTGTTATTATATGATTTTATTTGGTCAGGAAAATGAATAGACATTGTAATCTAAGAATTTCATTAAATTAAATTATGCTTGTATCCTATTTTGAATAGGATACAAGTTAAATAAATATAATCAAATATATTCATAATATATATTTTATTTGGTTTTGCAGTTGCTCTTAAAATGAATTATTAATAAAAATACATTACATGCCACATTAATCTCCTGATGAGTTGTTAGCTCCCATTATATTCTTATATCCCATTTTCAATAGGTTGTACGATTTTCTTTTATAAATAGCTTAAAAAGGTATTCATAATAGTTGCTATTAAAATTTAATATAAATACAAAACAAAAAGTAATAAAATTCTAAGCTCTTTGTTGCCACATTAAACTCCTGATGAGCTGCAAACTTCCAACGAGAATTCCTCTGCTGATTACTGAACTAGTTAGCCGGTTTTATGTGACCTGATTAGTGGATCAGTTACATCCATCCCTGCTCCTAGGCCTCTCAGATTTATGTCCATCCAAGGGATACAGTTCATTTAACGCTGCCCCAGACCAACTTCAACAGTAATTAAATAGTTAAAGTAACGAATGGCTGTTTTTCGGAAGTTTACATAGACATTTACATAAAAGTCTTAATTATCGGAGCTCAAAATTGGATGCTGGGGAGGCGAAAGGCCAACGAACTTTTGCGTTTTTGGAGGAGCATAGATGGAGTAGGGAGCTGGGTTCAGGTGTCGGGAGTACAGCGCGTCTGCAGCAAATTAAACACGATTAGTCAGCCAACGGGTTGTCTGTGCTCCATGTCCCCGGGGGCATAACCATCCAAGTCGCCCAAGGGGGGCAGATGGCAGAACCACCGAACGGGCTCCTCTCGACCCTGGGCAAAATCAATTTCTATAGTTAATAAGCCGCCCGCCCGCTGTGTCCACATGCTGGTGGCTGCTCCTTTCCCGCTGCAAGTGGGGCGTTGTCCAAGGGCCTGGTTCCGCCATTGTTTGTAATTAAATGAATGTGTTCGGTGCCAGGGATCCTGCGGCGTTTTGTGTCACCTCTTTCCCCCGTTTTCCCTTTTCCCTTTTGCCCCAAATGCATTAGCTAGCTGAAGTTGCATAAATTAATTGATTTATCAAGTGCAGAGGTTGGCCGGCAGGGCTGAGTCTTAATTAGCATAGACTGCGGTGCTCTATTCCTCTGTTGCCACACGGTGCGTATACGCAATTAATACGTATTTGTCTCGTTAATTACTGCCCACATGTACCCCTTAGCCCACACCCATTCCCCACCTGACACATTAGATAATGGGCCTCACGTGGCCGGCTCCTTTCAAGGATTTATGAGAAAAGGGTCCAGTTGTGGGACTGGGCCAAAGAAACCACCGTGACCACCGCCGCCACCTGGTTAACGACCCATAAATCTAAACATTTTCGCTCCGGCCCATAAATTGGCCCCTTTTCAACGCAATAAAAATAAAATGTCCAGATAATGCATTTCTAAAAAGGAAAAACATTTTCTCGCCATGTTTGGAAATTGTGTTGTGTTGTTAAGCTTTAATTTTTTGGGAGCGGAAATCGAAACATTTATTTTAGTTGGCCAAAAGTGCAAACTGGTTAGCTGACTGCCATCTGCCACTGCCACTTGCCACTGCCAGTTGCCACTGCCAAACTTCCAACAAAATTCTAATTCTGCGGTTGCCAATTGAAATGCTTTCCGCATTGAATTGTTTTCAAAGTGCTAATGGGATTAAACAGATCCAAAGTGCGGATGGCGATGATGATGATGATGATGAGGATGATGAGCCCTGTGCCTTTGAGCCCAGTTAAAGCGATTCCAGAACGAGAATCATATCTAAGTGAATTTGATGCGATTATTTAAATGAGTGGAATAATGCTCAATAATTTATTGAAATACATCTGCTGGTAATTCCTAATCCAAGTGAGGATTTAAGGCGTTAAATACATTTTCAAACATATTTAAACGTATTTAAGCCACTTTGTTTGGTTTGGTTTAAATGAGGCGAATTCTCTTCTACGAACTTTTTGCTTTAAGCTGCTAAATTCAGTTAATAAAGTATATTCTCTCCTTCCTATGTTATTCATAACTAGATTATATGTACATATTTACAGTACACTATTTCTGTATGGATTTGTTTAAGAGTGTTGTTATAGATGTTAAATTGTTGAACAGCAATCAGGGCTCAAAAAAAAAAGCCCCCATTGTTGTGCAAATCGATTGACTTCAAATAGGGCTTACCATGGGAAAAGTGCTGTCAAAACTCACAAACACACACTGTTGACCGCAACAGTTGCTTGGTTCTTGTTTGTTGTGGGTGTTTTTTTTGTTTTTTTTGGTTGTGCATGTTTTAGCCATAAAACAGTGATACAGCATCTCGCATATCCTTTTGCTGTCAGCTGCCCCCCGATGATGCATCGAATGGGGAAAAGGCTTAGGCGCGGGTGGCTGACTAAAAATACCACCTGTTTTTGGCTTACAGTGCTAATCCATCAATGGCAACAAGGCAGAAAGTGCCAACAGAAGCTCTCCGAGTGCTTTTGGCCAAAAGCAAACACGAACACGCAAAAAACAAACCCAATAAAATTCCCAATGCCCTTGTTTAGACAAGGGGGCCGAGTGGGGGGGG
>JAJJHY010005742.1:9725288-9745883 GCA_021224005.1 Drosophila setifemur
CACCGACCGGATCCATTAAAATACATATTCGAAAAGCCCTAAAAATCCATTCATTCAGGTGGGTCGTAAAAGCGCGAATGGCCGCAAAGCACCACCCACCCAACCACCCAGCCACCCAACCACCCACTTTCCACCCATGGCCAAGGGAAATGACTCTCCATCATTCATCCACTGGGGATGTAGATTTTTCCGTATCCTGCAATATCCCACAATCGAAGTTTTTTTTACACACTTGCAGAGGGTATTCTAAAAAATATGTATATATTCTTGTGCACCATCATCTGGGTAGTCTATAAAGATATATGCATTTGGATTACTATATCCTGTAGTTAAAGTAGATTAGTTCTTGGATTTTGAATGTAATCTTCTTAAACTTGTTGTTTTCGAATATATTTACCACAAATCTATTATGTATCTAATTATTCGGACTTTATTTTCATATTGCGTTCTTAATTTCTTAGGAGTTTTTACACACTTGAAGAGGGTATTATAATAATATTCAAACGTAGTATATATAAATGTATTCTTGAGCACCATTATCTGATTACTCCATATAGATAAATCTTGTATTTTTAATACAAAGTCCAATTATAAAATCTATTAGGGTTCTAATTATTCGGATTGCATTATCATATCATGTACCCATAACATTGCTTTCTTCATTTCTTAGGAGTTATTTTTAATATTTTTTTAAATAAATTTTAATATAAAATCCAATAATCTTATTATGTCCGAATATATTTCAACAAATCTATTAGGTGCCTAACTATTCGGTTTACATTATCATATTGTTCACATTTCAAGGGCATTAATGCCACTGTTTGTCAAAGTTAAGATAACTTTTCCGACTTTTCTTTTATTTAATGCCATTTCCCACGCATTTCGTTCGTTCGTTCGTTTTTATTTATGCTCGTATTTTTCCAGTTCAATAAAGTTCAATAAATTGACAGGAGCAAAGCGAGGCGACTTGCAAGTGGATTTCGGATCAAAGAAATTAAAGACCTAATCCCCGCTAGCCATTCATGTCGCCCCGGTATCTGAGAGATGCAAACAACAACGAGCAGAACTCTGAACAGATGCTGGCAACTAGATTTGAGATACTAAAAACCAGAATCTGCCAGTGTCAGCGGGGCCTAAGGTCAAGAGCATTGATGGAGTTTCCCGGAGGGTGGGAGGGGCCGGAAAATTGGGAATGGGACAGGGACTGGGACTGGGACTGGGACTGGCAACATATGCCAAGGTCATCGATGCTGACATGTAATCGTTTTTATGTCCGTCCATTGCATTGCATCGAATTCATTGGCCATAAAATCAAATCTCCGTGGGTTTTATGCAAATGCAAATAAATGTTTATGATCATAAATAATTCATTGGTTTAATGCTAGAATGGTTGCCAATAATTAGTATATATTTATAACTGCGATTTTATATTCGAACTAATTTTAATTTAATGCCATATGTGGAAATTCGCAAATAATTATTATAAACTACCCGGCATAATTAGTTGGAGAAATGTGTTTGCCTGATGTAAATTACAAATTCAAATGAGTAGGTATTAACTAGTTAGTATAAGTTCATGATACAGAATTTATTTTATTAAACATTCTGAGAGCAAATATTCATATTGTATGGGTTACAAATTATCTTTAAGTCGAGGGTCTTATGTAAATTGCAAATATAAATAAGTATGTATTAAATAATTACCATTGGTTCATGTCACAGAATTTATTTAATCATATATTCTGAGAGAAACTATTCATATTTTGGGGATTATAAATAATCTTTAAGGTAAGGGCCTGATATAAATTACAATTTTAAATTAGTAACTAATAAAGAATTACTATAAGTTCATGATACAGAATTTCTTTCATCACATCTTCTGAGTGGAACTATTCATATTTTGCAGATGGATTTAAGTATAAATTGTCTTTAAGTCGAGGCCTTTAAAGTGAATTTCAAGAATGCGATTTCATTGGCCCAACTCAACCGAATCGTCACTTAATTTCCAAGGATCTCAATGATTCGCTCCATCTCCTCTTTCCGTTCTGCTCCAAATTACGTGGGTCCAGATTCTCATTGATTGTCCATCTGTTTTTTTTTCCAACTTTTATTCGGGGGCTGCCCTTCATTTGACTCGACGGCTGCTTAGATTCATATCTACATCAAAATAATGGGATGTCACTTTTAATTTGAGCCTCGATTTATACTAGTCCTGGGCCTATCCCAACCCACACCCATTCCTGCTCCTTGAAATTCCAAATGCCGCCCAAGTGGATTTCCGATAAAAAGAAATAAAATGAGTGGAGCAGTGGCTATGGAACATCTTCATTTTTATTGTGCTTATCTGTGCTTGTCTGCTGTATCTCATGGATACCAATGCTGTCGCTCTCATGGATACTCCCACTCGTTCAAGGAGGAACAAGGACCCCGTCTTTGGTTTGGTTTTTAGAGGGGCGCAACGAACAATTAGTCGAGCAGTTGCCGCAATTTAATTGTTATAAATGCCAAGGCTGAATGCGAATTAAGTAATATTTATGATGGCTGTGAAAGGGATATCAGCGGACAGGGATGGATCATTAATAACACTGGATTTTGCACTCCGCTGTGTCCCGTGTGGGTGTAACCGTATCCGAATCCGTCTCCAAATCCGTTTCCGCATCCTTTGCATGTGTGTGTGTGTGCTTCGCGACTATCCTATTACCATTAATCTCGTGCACAGTTTGGCGCTTTAAGAGCGACGAGGCATCTGCCTGGTGGAGTTCTCGCTGTGATTTCAATTAAGCACCCCGAACTCATCCGGGAGGAGGAGGGTGCACGAAACCCAGTTATGAAGATAAATGTCACTCGTCAAGTGGCAATCAATTAGTTAATGCTTTCAGGGCTCTCAAAAAGCCTCACGGGAACGACATAGTTTCCTCCATCGCCTACGCCTTCGCCTTGAGTCTGCTCCCTGGAAAAGTTGCCCGCCTGAAACTGGGACTAAGTTCGTGTTTGTCACAGAAATTATTCAATTACGAAATTAAATTTAATGCCTTGTACTCGCTGCTAGGGGACTGGAGGGGCCGGCGCAGGAGCAGCAGGACCATCAGGACTCTGCTTTTGATCCCACTAAAAGCTTTAATAACTGTAAATTGCTTTCACAAATTTCACTTCGAACAGCTGCCGGGGGGTTGGGGAGGGGTTGAAGGTTAGGTTAGGGAGCTAGGGGGTTGGTTATTGGGTATCGGGTGGGGGTTGGGAGATACCGAGGAGCTGCCGAGGAGCTTGCCCGCATACCTGGGCAAACATTTTTGCCCCCATTTTCGGTGTCACCGTCGCCCGTGACCAAATATTTAAGGACATTCGACGTGAGCCGCACTCTGAGTTCGGAGTTCGGGTTGGGAGTTCGAGAGCTGGGGAGCTCGGGAGAGAAAATTATCGACGTTTTTGTGTCCTTTTGCTCCGCTGCATTCGAAATTAATGTCTCTATCCAACCAATCCGCCTGGTTTTCCATCTGTCTTCTTCATCTCCACTTGACGCAAGGCATCAGAAATCCAATTATATTCACTTTGTGTACCATAAAGCTCCTCCGGAATCCACAAAAGGTGCCTCCGGCCTCCTGAGCCATTAACTAATACCGAAATCCGCTTAAAAATTAAATTTTTTTCACCTTCACGTTCCCAAATAGAAGGGCTGCCCGCGGGAATGGTGAATCCTCTTAGTTAGTCAACTGTTCGGTGCATGAATTAAATTTGGAAGCCTTAAAAATACTTAAGATTAATATATTATCTTAGGGGGAGCTTAAAATGGAGTTTTTACCTTAAGTTTAATCAAATTAGTTTTTTTTTTAAATTCAATAATTTTGTTTCGATAATGGGTAATTCTTAGGGGAAGCCTGAAGCGGAATATTTACCTTTATTTTACTTGAATTAGTTTCCTTTTAAAATTAAATAATTTTATATCGTTAATGGGTAATTCGACACATAATGCAATTAATAATATTTTGATGGAATATTTAATTTTCTCAAATCAATCATTTGAAGCTTGTAAAGAATTCTGTCAGATAATGAAATTAATTAAGTAATCTTATCTGATGAAGACCAAAAGAAGCCATGAGTTTCAAGCCTCAATAAATTATTAAAACCTACCCTCAACATTACGTTTTTCGATGACAATTACATAGATAAAATTAATTACAACGAGATGTCAACTCAGATATATAACAATTGATTAGAATTGCGTTTTGTTTACTTACTTGATATATAAATATAATTATTGTTGGTCTGCGAATTTTCTACTTGTTAATTTCTTTCGGAGTAATTAATTACTTTTCAATATTATTTGGCATATTTTTAGGCAGCCATGGAAAATTAAATTTTATGAACTTTTTAATTAATGATTTTAAAATGTAAAGCAATTAAAAAATACTATATTTTAGGTATAAGAAAATATACTTAAAATAATGAAAATATGAATGATTTTCCAAATTGCTGAAGCCACTTTATTTTTTGTTTCACAGTTAAGAAAGCTCCCTGAAAGCTTTGATCAAGCAAACGATATCAATATAAGAGAGAACAATAGGGAGAACATATGTTTACCAACGAGCGAGCTTTGCAAAAGCTGTGATAATGCTAACCATGAAAAATCATGTTGATTCTCTTTCTCTCTGGCTTTTTAGTTTCTTTCTCTCGCTCAGCCAAGCCGGTTGCGTTTTTGTAGAGTAAGTAGGGAAAAAATACAATTTAGTGTTGGATTTTAGTTTGTCTGTCTGTCACACAAGTTTCTAATTAACTTATGTATTTTAGCTGCCTAAACAATGTCGTCCAAACCCGTCCTCTACTACGCTCCCCGCAGTCCACCCTGTCGTGCTGTTTTGTTGACTGCCGCCGCCCTGGACCTGGAATTGGATTTACGGTGAGTTTCGTCGAGTGGTCGAGGTGGCCCTCTTCCAGTTCCCCTCATAAACCGGTCTCCCCCCGCGCATCCATCCACTGGCTTAACCCTCCAGTGGGCCGATGGGCATGACAGCCCAAAGCAAAATTACGTGGTCATTTAACTTAATTATTGATGAAAAGTCTCTAATTTTAAATAGTAAATGTATCACATAAATTCGGTCAGTATAAAATTTCTGTTTATTATGTCTACATAATGAAAAACTTTGATTAAAATGTCATAATGTTTTTATTAAATTGAGTTTTTAACTATTAAAAATTGAAACAATTATAAATTTAAATGGATATTTAAAAATAACTTAGTATACACTGCTAAAATATATTTTCTGCTTCCTTACTACTTTGCAAAACTAACCATTAACCCCAGCAAATTCCTTTAAATAATATCTTCAAATACAAAACTGAAATTATCCTTTCCCCATCCTTTAGTTTGGTCAACGTGAAGGCGGGTGAGCACCTGTCGGCGGAGTTCCTGAAACTGAATCCGCAGCACACAATCCCGGTGCTGGATGACAATGGGACCGTGGTGAGCGACTCTCACATCATCTGCAGCTACCTGGCGGATAAGTACGGTTCGGGAGCCAAGGAGTCCTTGTATCCCAAGGACCCGGCACAGCGACGTTTGGTGGATGCCCGTCTGTACTACGATTGCGGACATCTGTTCCCGCGAATCCGCTTCGTTGTGGAGCCAGTGATATATTTCGGTGTCGGAGAGGTGCCCGAAGATCGCGTGACCTACCTCCAGAAGGCCTACGATGGCCTAGAGCACTGCCTGGCCAATGGACCCTTCCTGACCGGCGATCAACTGACCATTGCCGATCTTTGCTGCATTGCCTCGGTATCCACGGCGGAGGCCTTTGCCCCCATCGAGACCGACAAGTTCCCCAAGCTGGTGGAGTGGGTCAAGCGGCTGCAGGCACTGCCCTACTACCAGAAGAACAACCAGGAGGGACTGGACATGCTGGTGGGTCTGGTCAAGGGGCTGCTCGCCGAGCGTCAGCAGAAGTAATTGGAAAAACGCAATAGAAATCCTTAAAAATGTGAATATTTGAAAGATATTTAAAAGATACTTACAAAATGTACATCTATAAAAAGACAATGTTGTAAAATATAATAATTTTATACATGAAATAGTTTCTTTTTCTTTTATTAAGCATTATTTTAAGGATTTTTAAAGTTCGCTTCTTTATATGTTTGATTTATACTTGAAAATTCAAAAGATTTGAATGAGTTTTATAGTTTTTATCTAATATCTTCAATCGGTCTCGTTTATCTCCTTGTTCAAAAGCTGTTTAAATTCCAAGATAATTATCTTAAATTAAATCATAAGCATACATAAATAATCACATCTCTGACAAACATAATGCAATATGGGATTCATAGTCATATTAAGGCTATAAAAATCACTCTTTAATTACAACTTTCATGGATTCCCCTTGATTTTTTTTACATATTTTATTACGAAAATCTTTTATTTTGGAAAGATTTTTACGAGTGCGACCATTCCGAATAATCAATCAATATGGGGCGTAATAAAAACATGAGTTTCATTAGACAGCAGCAGGAAGACGATGAATCAAGAGCCGAACAGCAAACAATAATAATAGGAGATGCGATGCGATATGGGGGAGGGGGATGGGGAGGAGTGGCCCAGGATTCAGGAGGCAGGACTCCAGACTCGGGACAGGAGACAAGGACAGCGAAAGCGACAGTTATGTGCAGCTGCTCTAAAAGTAATGGCAAAACTTTTTTTTATGGTGGAAAAGGAAAGAAAAGCCGGCAGCAGTATAACCAGTAACCAGTAACCTGAACTTGCTCATGGACTCGGTGTGTGTGAAATACAAGCCAGAAAGTTCCTCCCTTTTGGCCATTGTTGTTGTTGTCCCTGGTTTCTGCTTCCTAGTTGTTGTTTGGCTGCTGTTCATGTTATTGATTACAAGCTGTAAGTGATCGCATTTATAGTTGTTAAAGCTTCTTTGGCTTGTTGCGGACTCCGAACTCCGAACTCCTGCCTCCTTCCTGACTTTGGCCACTCAAACGGGGAATTGCTGGCCATGGTTTATATATTCCTTAGACGTGGGCGGACTTAACTTCTGACAGGTGCCGGTTATAAACTTTACGGCAAAGTGCCTCGGAAATGATATCAAAATAAATAGTACATACGAGTATATGTAGTTGAAAGTGTTTTTATTTGGCAGTTGATATTTGATAAAATCTCTCACAAAAATAAACGGGGTTAACCTTATGGATGCATATATAGTATATTTTAGTTTTCGTAAATGCAAAGTGACACTTTACATTGCACTTAAGCACCGGGAGTGGGGGGTCGATCCGGAATCCAGAAATACCAACAAACAGGAGCCATCAGCCGCAGGTCGGCACTCAGTTTCGATTAAAGTGCAAACACTGCGCGACAAAAGTTTCGTAACTGAATTTTCGGTAACATTGTGATTTTTTTTCGCACATTTTTTCCAAATGGCATTAACTGTGCGGTGGGGCTTGGTAAAAGGTAAGGGAAAAGTTCGGGCCCTTTTTTTGCTCTTGGCCAGTGTGTGTGTTGGGGATTAAAATTTAATGCCGTAAAAGGGAAAATGGGAGAAAAGTGGGAAAACGGGCGGCCTAAGCTGGGGAGAGGGGTAGGTAAAGTAATGTAAAGGAAAGCCAGGAAGCGGGACCAACTGTAGCTACTCATGATTAATGATGCCTTTTGGCCGCTCGCAGGACCTTCGCCCATTTCCGGTTCGTTTAAAGTTGAAATGCCGCCTCTGCCAGGCCATCTGTTTGTTGAGTTGGTTCTGGGGTTCGGGTACGGGTTCGGGTACGGGTACGGGTGTGGATACAATGGGTCGGTCCATTGTTTGCTCTGCGGTTGCGGTTTGTTTAACAATGAAATTAACTTCTTAGTCAGCCAACGGTCCAAGGTCCAACGAAGGCCAGTTGAATTCAATATTTCCATGGAACCAGGATAATTAAACTAATTGGAATACACATTTATTGTGTGCAAATCTCCATTCTGCCAATGCCCCCAAATAACAAGGCCAATCAGCGTTAACGATTTGGAAGTTCGATATATAATTATGACATTCGGGCATTGGTTTCCAATCACGGGCAATCTAGGAGTGGGAGTGGGGATGGGAGTGGGCGACCACTCGCCTTGGACATGATTCTGCTCTTGACCAGACAAAGGGACGGCCTCTCATGGGGAATTCATGTCACCACTCAATGGACGGACATCAGGCGTTGAGAGGGGTGCACTGGAAGAAATATTATGTAACTTTATACTCAACTGAAATTTGAGAAAATCTATAAATATAAAAGAAAAGTAAATAATTAGGGAAAGGTCAATTTCAGCAGAGACAAAAAAACGGAGAGTTAAATGTGAGGAATTAAGAGATAAAGAAATCTGAAATAGTAAAATTCCTTTAAGGATTTTTTCCTGTGCAGCGGTATACATGGCCCCAGACTTCGGTGTTCCGCATCCGTGTCCATTGTCCCGGCTTTCATTTGCAATTCGATGTGAAGGCCGACACTTGCTTTCGACAATCGACAAGGACATGCCCGATAAAATCACACAATACATAACGATGCTCCTGATGTCAATTGGGGCCATTTAAGCAAAGGAGGAGGGGAGGGAACCGAGAGCCTCGGGAGCCACTGCTGGAGCTCCTGGGTGTGGTTCGACCTAATCACCGGCAATAAGCCTAAATCTGTTTTCAAAAACTAACCTGACCTGACCTGGACTCCGGGTAGAGTCCTGTGGACCTGCGTCTGATGGATACGCCTAGAATAATGAAAGTCGATTATCCTGCCCAACTGTCCAACTGTCCGACTGCCTCTCCAAGTGTCCAGATGCCAGACAGTAGTCCAGGCTATATCCAACTGCCTGCCTGGCTGCCTTCAGATAAACGGCCTCACAAAACTTCTGCCCATTGTGCTGAGGATTGCAATTCGAATGAGGTCAGTGTGAAAGCATCCTCCAGCCAGTATCCTGCAACCAGCATCCTTCATCCAGCATCCCTGCATCCCTGCATCCTTCATCCCTGCAACCTGGCGCGATTCGATGCATGTTGATTAAGTGCTTGCAATTTGAATGCCGCCTGCTGACAGCACCAACATTTGCATTTGCATAATTGGATATGTATGAACGGAGCAACTTGATCTGTAAATGCAGATGCAGATGCACTGCTTCGAACGACGACTGAACGGGGTGAAGTTTCCCATTGCCGTCGACATGTCATTGCGCTTTCATTTAATCAATATCGGGCGGGGAATCAGGGAGGAATATGGCATATATATATGCGGAAGTGCAATGGGTGTCGGAGGCATAAGTTCGAGGAATAATTATGAAATCGACTCACTGTTGCGGGAATTTTGAAAATATTTTAGAACAGATTGATCCAAAGAAAAGTCAACGTGTTTTATTTTGTGTTTGAAAATTAAGAACTTGGTGGAATGAAGGGATATATTTGATATCTAAATGTTGATGATTATTTTATTTTTTTTGTTTAAGTTTACCTAAACATTATTTATGTCGTCGTTAGCCTGGTATTAACTACCTGATTTCTTTTAATAAATATATAATTTAATTGACTAGAATTTTGGAGGCCATCATTAATTCTATTTATTTAATATTATTTGAGAACATATTGACTCCATATGAAGTATATGTATTTGTTGTGATTGAAAGTTAAGAACTTGGAGCAATTAATTGAATTATTTGATGTCTACATTTTGATGATTATTCGTGGATTTAAAAAGTTTATATAAATATTATTTGTATCATAGCATTGTTATTAATTTAATGTTTTATTCCAAAAAATGTTAATGAATACTTGGTTAGAGTTTGGTTAGAGACCATCAAGCTTTTGGCTTGACTCCATAATTTTTGTATTTAAAACCTCATTTTATAAATGTTTAAAAATTATATTTCATATTTTATCTATCAATGCGAATTAAAGAATTCCAGGTAGCCCTATCCCAATGGAGTCATTGCCCCCTGTAAGCAAGGTCGTTTCATTCTGAATGTTAAGTAATTTATTGGGGAAAATGTGTTAAAAGTGAACTTTCACAGGACACAGGACACAGGCTGTTGCAAGTGTAATTAGCTCTGAATAATGGAGCTCGGTGAGATGTCTCAGTTTCAGGGCCGAAGTGTCCTTTTTTTCTTAAACACTGCAATTATCCCAGGCGACGTTTGAACTCTGCTCCAGAATTGAATGTCCTTCCCCTCCAAAAAAAAAGAGAAGAAAGAAATGAATAAGAGAACCCCCGAATTCCGGAATAGCAGCAATTATAGACAATAAATTTGTTGACACTAAGTGCTCGACAAACTTTTCCAATTAGGGGGCAACAACAAACGAATTATTGCCAGTAGGTGGGAGTAGGGAGGAGGGATTCCTGGGGGGCTGGTTGGCCTGGTATGGCTGACTTGCAAATGAATTCATTCAGCCATATGACTCCAGCCTTGTCCGGGCCTGATTNNNCCCCCCCCCCCCCCCCCGCCACGGAAAAAAGGCAGCCAAAGCCCCCTGCTTTCACGCCGTTTTCACGCATCCGCCTCATTGCGCTCCGCCTGGCACTTCGGTTGCTTTTATTTAAGGATTCAAAGATTGGTGTTGCTGTAGCCATTCCCACAGCCACTGCCACTGCCACATTGCCATCTCGCCATATCTCACCACCTCGCCACTTCGCCGCCTTCTGGCCGCCTGGCAATCTCCTTAAACCAATTAACTTTCATTTGCCACCACAACACGACCACAAAATTTAGCCTGCCAGCTTCATTTACGATTTGATTCGTGCGTTTATAATGTTTACCCAGGTTCCCCATCGTCCCGGTCCTGGTCCTGGTCCTGGTCCAGGGTGTGCGAGTGTGACCCGATTTACCTGGAATAAATCAGCAATAGCCATGCATAGCCTGGCATTGCAATGGCAGGTTGCCTCATGAATTCAGCATGCGAATTTGGAATTGTCATACACCCAGAGAAAAACAAGTGCTAATTAATTTAAAATACCATTTTTAAATACCTAAAATATATAAATATTATATTAAATGTTTAATCAATGTTATTTACATAGGTAGAGATATATTAGTGCCCATTTCATTATTTTCAGCAACCGATTTTATTCATAAATTAAAGTGAATTGCTGTTTTCAGGCTACCAAATATATTTAAAATAATTATTTTATAGCTTCCAATTTTTTTTTTCAGCAACAGATTTTACTTAAAAATTGCAATAAATAAACTATTCTTGTAATAGATATTCAAGTGAATGGCTATTTCCAGTGTCCTGCCACTGCTGATTTCTGGCAATGAGTTTTGCGTTTGTGCAACACCAGGAGAGGCAGCTGGCAGATGCCAGTTGGCAGTATCCAGCTGCATCCTCCGGCCTGCATCTCATATGTTTGGCAACCCTTTGCCTTCTTTTCACATCCCTTCCCCTACCATCCCTTTCCTTCTCATCCCTTCCCCTCATCCTCGAACCCACACAAAAGCTTTTGTAATTGCCTGAGTCATGGCCCACATGACGTATACGTGTTTTGCATACGTGATTTACCCCCATATTTTCATTCCTTTGCCAGTTTTCCCTATCACTCGGTGTCTGTGTCTCTCTTTTTGGGATTTTGGGGGCAGCTTTTGTAATTGGTTTTGAGTTTCCCGGCACACGGATTCAACCTGTGCCAGGGGTGGTGGCCAAAATAATAACAGGAGGGGCCATAAACGCCCGCCGCTTTAATTATGAGCATTATGGCCATTCCGAAAGGCCACACAAAAAAAAAAAACAAAAAACAACTATGCTTAACTTTTGGGGCCAAGGACTGACGACTGACGTCACTTCTTAATAACTTGGCAACAAAGCATTTTGACGCCCTCCAAAGAATGGAAATAAAGCGGGATTTAATTATCTTTTTTCGACTTTATTTAAAAAGTTTTGCGACTGACGAATTTCGTTGAAATTCGAGTTTAGTAAATTCTCACGTCGCCTAATGCAGAGTTCTCCCTCGGAATACTCACGATTCCAACCATTTTTAAGGGGCACCACACGGATGGGGAAGTGTCAGGAAATAGGACCGGAAAGGAATTCGCATTTAAGTTTGTCTAATCCTCGTTAGCATTAATTTAGTCAGTTCGGGCGTGCTGAAGGCAGTCCGGAGGATTCAGCATTTACAAGGGATATATATATACTATACATGATATATATATATATATATATATGTGGATATGCATGAGGCTGATTCGCATTACCAAGGTCCATTGTTGTTATCCTTGACAGGTGTGTGTGTGCGTCCTGGGCGTGCGTGTAAAGTTATTAAAAGCATTCAAAATGTTTGCTTTGGATTCGGATTGGATTCCCCATCCTCCAGCCATCCTCCATTGATAGCGTACGTGCCGTGTAATTTGCATAACTACCTGCCACATCCGCATCCTGCCGGGATATGAATAGGGATTCGACCTGAGTTCCTCCCCCTATCCAACCCATCGATAGCCCATCCCAACAAATGCGTCCACAAAATAACATAACCGTTGCAAATTAGCACACAATGGCAGGTGACAACAGGACAGGACAGGAGGCAATTCAGTGCGATGAGCATTGTTATGGCAGGACGTTAAGGGTCCTGTCGCTTATTAGAATCAGATAATCGCTTGGACGACAGCCGGTCCGGTCCGGCTGAATCAGCTTTCATCCCCGGGCATTCGGTTAAGCATTCACTTGTCCGATGGATTCACAAATTTCGGAATTAGTTACACATGGAAAATGGGTATTCTCCTCCGACTCGTTCTTCTATTCTAAGTAAACAATGGGATTGCAGAAGAGGTCGGTGTTTATGGACAGGGGATTATATCTATAATAGCTTGGTTTTGAATTATACCCATATATGCCAATTATTCTCCTCACAAACTAAGTTCCTAAGCTCATTTGCCAGTTAGTAAACTTCAATTATTTTTATTTTGATTTAAACCATTTCCAACAAATTTGCTAATTGGCTTAATGTGCACATAACTTAATGTGATGCCTTTAAATAAATTGTTGCAACCATTTTGTATCACAATAAACATAAAATGTAGTGAGTTGCAACTGCAAAAAAAAGGAGAGAGTCCAATAAAATCGCATGTTTATGGCAGGTCAACTTTTCCCCTGGCAGACTGACATTAAGAGATGCTTTTATTTTGTTCCACCTGCAGCGCAAAAGCATTTACCTGAACACACAAGACAATGTTGGTCCTCGGGTCATAGGTATCACCTGCACCACCTGTTGCCCGGTCACGATCCCAATCCCAATCCCAGTCCAAAGCCCAAAAACTGAATGAAAAGCAGGTGCACTTGTCAGGGCCATGGGTCACGGGGGTCACCGGGGGGATAGGTGGATAGATTGTTCCGGATGGAATGGAGTGGAATGAATATGCTTTTCGGTAGGTAAATGCTTCTCCAGCTGCCCTGCTCTGCGGAATATGAGGAATTGAGTTTGCGGTCTTCCAGTCAAAAGCACTTTCAAATGCTTTTTATATGCGATTCGAACCCACTTGGCCTCACTTTTGGATGGGGATGGAATGGAATGGAAATTCATTAATACACTCCGCTTGGCTTGGCCAACAGAACTAATTTCAACCGGGCTCCCAAGTGCAAATGCCTTTCGTGTGGCTTTTGTGGTTCCTTTTGTCGATTGCCTTTTCCGGATGTGGACCCCCAAAAAACAAAGTTAAATCGAGAAATGCCATCCAAAACCATCTCATACCGCAACACAACAGAAATGGCTTGTTTTCACTGCATAAAGAGCACATTGGTAATTTGTTGCTGAGTATTTGAAGTCTTTTTCGGTGGCTCCTCAGATTTTGGTATCCCTCGAACTCTACTCTATACTATGGGCAAAAAAAAGGAACTTGCATAATTTATGCGAAATCGACGACGTGGCTGAAAAAACAACTCGCACCATGTGCGCAGGGGAAAGGAGCACTTTATTTACCAGTCGCTGGCACGTAAAATGCTTTATCCCCGATTCATTGTCACCGAAAAGATGCTTTATCGCTGCCAGACAACATATTCCAGTCCTGCTAAAAATATTAAAGCTTCAATCTCATACCTGGCTGGATGCACTTAGAGATATATATATATATACTTTAAAGTAGAATATCTTTTTGAATTAGGGGTTGGAATTTATTAAGGTTTTGTTTATTATATTTATTATATATTTAATGATTCCGATTAATTTTGGGATTTTTCTAGTTGTTTTTATTTTCCATTCTATACAATCATTTATTTTTTAAATAAATTGTTGTATTATATATACATACTAGTTATTGATTCTAAGTATATATTAGAGAGACTCAATTTATATATTAAATTGTAATAAGTTTCCAATAATATATATATTTATTTCCTTAAAGTTTTCATCTGTTTTTCCCAGTGCAGTTGAATGGAAGGTGTCAGGACATAGCTGCGGGGCAGAGGCAGCAGAGCGGCTCCCATATTACAGCCCGCATTTATCTTCTGGGCAGGGGAAAAGTTTGTCTTTAGTCATTCAAGCCAGCCAGCTACACGGTCGCTTTTTCGGGGGATTATGGATAATCACCTTGGCAAGGAGATGATGACGAAGAGGACGAGCAGGAGCACTCACAGGACAAGAGAACGCCAAGTAAAAGAAGAAGACGCATTTGTTTTTATCGCACTTTCTACTTTGTTTGCGTTTGCGTGTGCTTTTCATTGAGATTTTTCTTTTTTTTTTTGTTGTATTCTCGATGTTTATTTTTGCATAATTTTCTAAGCGTCGTGCCTCAGTTTTAGTACATTTTCATTTACCGTCTGCCGTGCAAATTTGTTTACCTTCGTGCGTGCGCAAGTTTTTCCGGATTATGCAAAAGTTGAATTTTTCATTGCATACGCTTAGGCGTATCATCCGCACGCTGCGTGTCAATGCGAAACAACAACTACAGGAAAAAGAAGGAAAAGCATCGGACGGACATTTCATTTGGCGGAAAATTCAATGAGAGCCTGGCATCTATATTAAATTGTATTATTTTCCCGGGGGTGTAGAGAGAGAGAGAGTCTCATTTTCGTCCTGCCCACGGGCCGCCAAAAGATGTTTACTTTACTGTATTTTCTGTAAACTTGCCGCCGGCGACGGTATGTTGTTGTTGTTGTTGTTGTTATTGTATCTGGGGCCTGTTCTTGTCAGCGTGCCAGGCAAATGAGTTTACGAGCGGGAAAAAAAGAAAAGCGGCAAACGAAAGGAAAGGAAAAACTAACTTTGTGCACATCTTACTTAGTTACAGGACGGGCCCGTCCTTGTTTTCTTCTTGTTCCCTCGTGTCCGACCCTCGCTTTCCTTTCCCCTTTTAAGGACTCTTCAGAAAAGGATACTCTCAACGTCTAAAATATATATCTAAGCATTTTCAGAACTCAAACTACCCCCGGTAATTAAAAAAGAAGTTTAGGGTTGCTTGAATTGTTGTCTTTTGAAATAAGAATAAAAAGCTGGATTTATAGATAATTATTTGGGTAGAATCTACTTGATAAATTAAATATTTATATTGGATAATTTTTATAAGTAAATTAATTGTTGCTTATTGTTAAGATATGAATAAAGAGTAGTTACCCATTCGGTGAATGGACATATAGCAGCCTTCCTTGTTCATCCTATCCTTAATGTGTTCGTGTTCGTGTTGGCTGGGCTCGGGAAAGCAAATTTCAAACATAATGAGGGTCAAACAATATTTGTGATTTGGTTTTTCGGGGCAACAAGATGGGCTTTGTTGTTCGCGCTGCTGCCATTGTTTTTTTCCTGTTTTTTTTTTTTTTGTTTTCTTACCACACAACAACATTACAAGTTCGTGTACAAGGCGAACATATTTAACCTTTTCGGAGTCAGCGCCAAGTCTTTAACATTTTTGTCAGGTTTTGTCGTATTTTTTTCTTTGGATAAACGTGAGCTTCGAACAGGGATCATGTACATAAATATTATTTTAAATGTTTTCTCTGGTTTTTAGTTGATAAAGAGTTTAAAAGAAATACCTTCAAGAATGGATTTCATATTCGAATGATGCTTTTATTTTATAAAAAAAAAATAAATAAAAATATTTGATATTTAATAACTTTCCCTAATATATTTTACTCTAAATTACTGTTTTGAAATATATTTCCCATATTTAAACAAACCGCTTTTGTAATCGATTTTCTGTAATACCGATTTTGTTGACTTAATTATCGATGACTAGCAGAGACACCCTCCCACAATCGAACCGTTAATAAAAATCCCCGAAAAAGTACTTTTCACGAAGCTTTCGGCTTGCGTACCAGCTAAAGGCTTGTGTCCCAGCTAAAAGCTGATTGTTCCACTCTCTCTCGCGCAGCTTTTATCTCTCTCTCTGGCAGGATCTCCCTTTCTCAACCACCACCGAGGACATTCCGGCAGCTTTCAACCCCCAAAATGGGACGACTGGCCACGTGCTCCTGTGCTTTTGGCCTCCTTTCACGGGCGGCAATCAATGAAAGTGAAGCTTTGCCCAATTTAAGCCCGCTGCCCGAAAATTTCCATACACTCTTCCACCGCCGAGTCCTGCGTCAGCGCGATTCGGTTGTCGTTGTGGTGGTTGGGTATGGGTTTGGGTTGGTGGTTGTTGCTACTAGTTCGGATTCGAAGGTGGTGGCGGTGGTGCGGCGGGTTATTCACCTCGCGGGCCAAATCCACCACGCCAATCGAGAGCTTCGCTCGGCGCCAAGAGATTTCAGATCCAGTTTACAACGGAAAGCACAAATCCACGGTCGTGAAAATCGAGCAAAGCTCCGTGCCAGAATCGCGAATAAATTCGTCGAACGAAATTGATTTCGAGCGCGTGTTGGTGCATTTCGCAGAACGCAAATTAATTGCGAAAAATTAAAGCAAGGAATCCACAGAGTAGGAATCCCTGAGTTGCCCCGATTTGCCAGGATTTTCCGAAACCACGCGCCTGTGCCGAAGTGTGTGTGCGTGCTTGTGTGTGTGTGTGTGTGAAAAATCCGCCCTTAACAGCAGCCTGGAATTCCGCATCCCGAAGCTAAGCCAAGTCAAACTTTGGTACGAAACAAACAGCCAGCCAGGCGAAAATTTCAGCTTGACGTGTCCTACCCTACACACACTAACACACACACACACAGATACAAAAAGGACTGCCTTTCCCTGTCCCTCTCTCTCTCTCTCTCTCTATAATCTCTATCTCTCTCTCTATCTATATAAGACCTCGAGGTTGGGGATGCACGTGGAATTCCGCGCACTAAAACTGAAATAAAACAAAAGCGACTGGTTTTATGTAAATTGTAATTGTTGCGTGCCCTTAGCGGCAACGCAAAATCTGCATTTCTGTGCATTCTATTGGAATTCGCAACCAAATTGGCGAACATCGCAAAAACAATCAACTTTGCACGTTGACATCGAGTCGAGGAAAACACTGACAATTCGAATCAGATGTTGGCAAGAGTCCACATCCACAGTGATTAATCTACTACGTAAACAAGCCTTTTTTTAATTGCTTTTGGCCAAGCGATGGTACAATATTTATCTTAGAAAAAGCATTTTCCGAGGAAATCTGTGAACCAGCACCATTTCTCTTTTGCCACGACCCTCAGATCCTGTGGCAATGGAAAAATGCATTGGGGCTGGCAATGGCATTGGCTAAGGGGATGTTTTCCACCGACCACCCACCACCCTCCACCTCATTTCCCAGCCCCAAAATCCTCAACAGGCCAACAGTTGATGCTGTGCCAAAAAAAACAACAGAAAAGGGAAAGAGAAGCACAAGAAAATGAACTTTGGCCTGTCTGATTGCAATCCGTTACCCCCCGCCACCTTTCTCTCTCTCTCTGTTTCTCTGTTTCTCTCGGTCTCTCGGTTTCTCTGTAGGGTAAGAGCGAAAGTTATATATGTTCGGTGGTATATATAGTCTATATAAGGCACTGGCATTTTTGGTACTCTCCTCGGTCCTCGGTCCGACAAGTGCATGTGTCCGCCCGAGTTTGGCTAAATGGACATCGTTGGTTGAAAAATTAATGCTGTCTTTTGGGTTGAAAACGAAATACAGATTATTTATTGATTGGTTGTAAGGCAAAAAAGGAATATTAAATAAGGGAAATTCGTGACCACTTTAGAGGGATATTAATTGAGCTTCAAGGTGTATAAATAATAAACAGAAATATTTATAATTGCTAAAATAAAGAAGTATCTTTTGTGTGAATAAAACTTTTCTAAAATTTCTTGCCTAACTAAATATTTGTTTATAAATGTTCAGCTCTCTTTTTTTTGGGTATATTATTTATAAACTTTATTAATTTACAATTTAATAAAGGATTAAATTTTTTTAAACGCACTCTGAGGAAGTTCTGGGAGATATTTCAAAGACTCATTTTGAATGCTCACCAAAAAATTGTCAATCATACTTTAAAATTTCGCTGCAAAAGCAGTTTGCACTATTTATTATATTAGTCATGCTCTTTCCTTTTTTTTATTTCCCACTAATGTTAAAACGAATTCGCCTTAAATCAAGCTGGAAACTTTCCATAGTCTCTCCGGGCAGGCATCAGCTGCGTTTATTTACATAATGCTGTTGTGAAAACAAACCTTCCTTCCGTTGCCTCCGCCTCCAGATCGCAATCGAACACCGACCAGAGCAACCGGAGGGGTATTGTCAGCTTTAAGTGATTTCAAAGTGATTTCCAGGAAGTTGAAGTCCCCTAACAATGACTGGGTATCAAGGTCACCCGGAAGAGGAAGGGGACGGGGAACGGGGAACGGGTTTTAGGTGGGAGGTGTCCTCGCCGATTTTCGGCGCAATTCTCGCCTTGGCGCCAAGCGATGGCCAAATCAATTACTTTGGATTTACAATGGCCAAGAGCAAAGGGCAAAAACTGCAGATTGGCAGTCGGGAAAACAACTTGCGCAATAATTCTTTCCCCCCCTTCCCATCCCCCGCCCATTTTTGTGGCTCTTAAAACTACACGGGTTTTCCGAAAATAGCCACAAATATGGCATTTATAGTTGGCATTCACAAAATTCAAGAGCGCATTTCGCGTTGGGATTTTCGCATTGAATTTATTATTGCGTGGCGTAAACAAAAGACCAATAAAATGTGCAAAATCGATTGCATAAACAGAATGTATTTCATGTAGAATCAAATTGCATGATTTATGCAGAATAGGAACAGACAGCTGGAACGGATTTCGCCACCTTCCCCCCCATTGAAAACTCGCTGCTTATCGATTTAGCCTGCAACACGCCATGTCATCAGATGGCAGCCTGCTCCTCCCCCCCTGCTCCACCCTCTTGTGTTTTTCGAGCGCACTTTAACTGGGGAATACTCGCCGTATATAGAAGTATGTGCTTTAAATTCAATTCCCTTAACCCCCCGGAACGGAAAGGGATGAACTTGTTTTTGAACATCATATTTGCTACGACGCAATTCCCTTTTGTCCTTTTTTTTGGCGGTGTTTTTTTTGTTGTGTTGTTTCTGCTAAGGATAACAAGCTTTTCTACCTGAGTGTGTGTTTGTGTGTGTGCGCTTTGTTTTTTTGCCAGCCCAGTATATTTCCATTCATTTAAATTCAGCCCGGAAATGTTCGCATTTCTGGGATTCATTTGCGTTATATAAGAACGGAAAGAAGTGCGTGGAAATCTCCCAATTACATCCTGTCAGAGCCAATCAGCCGTCATCAATCTTGTCCGCATGTGTAGCCAGCCCCCACATCATTGAGTAATTTCCTACGGCAATGATTTAAGCATTGTGTTTCAGTCCACTTTGTATGGTCGAAGTGGGCTAAACCGTTCCAATGACAGGGCCACGGTCATGTCCTGCTCTGAGCTTTATTTAGAAACGCCGGTGCTGGTGGGTTGGGTTAGGTTGGTGGTTGGGTTGGTGGGTTGGGTTGGGGTTGGGTTGGGTTGAGTGGTTTATTTGAGTAAACTGCGACGCAGAAGGCAACAACAGCCACAAATGCAAGTGGCTGGCTATCGCAGGACTTTAATATTTTCACACACCGGTTTACGTAACAGCAATTGGATTGTGCAATCAGCGAGGACTTGCCCCGGGATTCGAGTTGGGATTGTTGGTTGGCAAGCTGACATTATGCATTATGTCAGTCCTGTGATTATTGCTCCCTCTTGTAGAGATACATGCATTCTGATTCAGATTCGGATGGGTGGGCGGGGGTTGTTGTTGAATCAAAGGTTGTTCGATACCAGCAGCGCAATTGGAAAATGAGGCAGCCATCAAAAGACGTCATAGCGCATTACGTATACGCAATATTCAAGAAGAATAGAATGAGAATTTACAGCGAGTGTGTGTGTGTGTTTGTGTGTGTTTATGGGATTCCTAGGTGTGCGTTTTCCCCAGCTGTCCCTCGTCCAAGTGTCCATCAATGAAGCGGCAGGACGCCAAAAGCTGCGCAGAGCTTTCTCTCTCTCTCTTCCGCTCTCTCCTGCTCTCTTTCTCTCTCTGTGGTGGGTTTCTGCTTCTTGCCACACAGCTGCTGCCCCAAACAACACACCCACGCTATTGCCCTCTCTCTCTCTCTCTCTCTGGTCGCTCTTTTGGGGTGTCCTCTAGCCTTAATTTACTACGTCAGCAACAGAGGCAGAGACGAGCCTCCAAGTAAATAGGAAACCCAAGCACCTAACCATCACCACCCCCCCAGAGGCACCACC
>JAJJHY010005742.1:9745900-9838208 GCA_021224005.1 Drosophila setifemur
GCTCACTTTTTTTTTTGTTTTTTTTCGGTTTGCTCTTTCCATTTGCAACGACCTTCTGCGGCAGTGAACAAAATTGTTTGGCCCTCTGCTACACCAAGCAACAAGGTTGGGGAAGGCACGTTTCGATGGGGGGAGGGGATGATGGGTTCAATCCTTAGAAATTAGTGTCGCTCGTAATTAACCTTTGACCCCAGCATACATACCCGTGGAAAATTCCCAATGAATTATGCATCAGGCTAATAAACATGCATGCGAGATGCGAATTTCCCTTATGGTCGAACCAAATTAGCATAGTAATCAAATTACCAAAGTTGACAGAAAAGTTTTCCATTAACCATCAAAGAGAGAGAGGGAGGGATATGGAGAAAGAAAGAGAGGGATAGAGATCCCCTAATGGCAAACAATTAGGATACAAATTGAGTTACCAGCCACTAGAAAACGGCTTCAAGGACACGCTCCACCACACAAATGGGCAAATAAACTATAACCCACACAAAGACAGCTCCCTCTCGAGGAGTATCGACCAAACAGCGGTTCGTCTTTAATCGGTTGCTCCACTTTCCGTTTTGCAGAAGGTAACAACGGACAGGACACTCCACCTGGGCATTCCGCACGTTGATGGCTGCCACCAAAATCATCGATGCACCGCGCAACGGCCATGAAATGGCGCCACTGAACACTCGGGCCCGGGGCGATGGCACCCACGGAGTGACCATCGTCCTAACCGCTCCCCAGCGCAACTCCGTTCAGTCGGTGGACATACCCGGCGCCGAACCGGAGCGTGCCGCCTGGAGCGGCAAGATGCAGTTCTTCCTCAGCATCATCGGCTACTCGGTGGGCCTGGGCAACATCTGGCGTTTTCCCTACCTCTGTCAACAGAACGGCGGCGGTGAGTAACCTCCACGCAATTAATCAGAAATGGTTTATTATTTCAAGTTAAATGTATATTATATAACTCTGGGGAAAAATCGGTTTTCATTGGTATTTCTATATAAGCAATTTAGATGCGGACATTTGATCAGGTGGATATATCAATTTTATTTTATTTGATCGGTTATTGAGACTAAATTGCAATGTTTTCTTTTGTTACAATTTAAACAGATCGAAAAAAGCAAATAAATATTATAATTATATATTAATATTGAAATTAAATTAATCTTAAATAAAATGATGTTATTATATTATTTAAATTTTGGCATATGGAAACAAGACTCTGAAAATTCTTAAAAATAATTTTGTGACATAATCAAAACCTAAAAATTAAAATAAAATTCTTTTCTAATAATTTATCATACCTTTGGTAATCGAATTGAATATAGAAGACATTATATAAAATGAAATTTATACATAAAATATTGCTTAAAAATCACATAATTTATATAACCCAATTACTGATAAGTACCTACACATCGCACCGATTTAATAACCAATTTGACTGCAGTTCTTCCCGCTGTGTACTATGCATGGAATTTTACGTTAAGCCTCGGATTACCGGGCCAAAAGTGCAAACTGTTGCAGAATGCTACCAATCAATGTGTGTGCGTCTGCAGGCGTCACCTGAGCGATAACACCGAATTGGAAGGGGTCGTCCACCAGCCACCCTACACCCCTCCACCCCTCCATTGTCCTCCAATTGTGTCATATCCAATATCAGTTGGCCAACGAACTGCAGCTAATCAAGTGCACGGCACTGACAATAACATTATGAGATTTAATGTGAACTAATTGCCCGGCTTTCAGCGGCGGAAGGGTCCAATTGATGGCCTTGGGCGGGGTGGGAGTGGAGTGGTGGGAGGTGGGCGGTGGGTGGTGTTTGGTGGTGAGGAGGGGTTGGGTATGGGGGCACCACACCTCGTGCCGAGCACGCACATTTCTAATGTAAATTCAGACCCGCCCGGCTTTAATTCAATTACAATTACAATTCACAGAATGAACAGACATCGAAGCGCAAATGCTCTCTAGTTACAGATACTTAGATACTTTGGATACCAGATATTTCCGTACCCAACCAGAAATGCAAATTTCCTGCCCCATGCAAATTGATTTTGGTTCATGTCACTCATGGGGATTTCAACAGAGAGAAAAATTATATCGATTTGGAAAATAAAAATTGTTAGCTTCAGATTCTCAAATAATAATATTTAATATTAAATAAAGTATAAAATAAGATAATTTCTTTTAATTTAAAACTAAAACTAACCCTCTGATCCCCTTTGCAGGCGCCTTTCTGATACCCTTCATGATTATGCTGATACTGGAGGGCATTCCGCTGTTCCTCATCGAGCTGGGCATTGGCCAGAGAATGCGACTGGGTGCTCTGGGAGTGTGGAACACCATCCATCCCTGGCTGGGAGGCATTGGCATCTCCTCCTGCATTGTGACGCTATTTGTGGCCCTCTACTACAATGTGATCATCACGTGGGTTTTCTTTTACCTCTTCAACAGTTTTCGGGTGAGTTAAGGGGAAACTTCTCAGCCAGGAAGCTATATTATATATGGGCTTCCCCTTTTAGTATCCATTGCCCTGGTCCGAGTGTCCCCTAAATGGAACGGAGGTGCTGGAGGAGTGCGCCAAATCGTCGGAAACAACGTACTTCTGGTATCGCACCACCTTGGATGCGGCTCCTTCGATGGACGAGCCCGGCGGCCTTAAATGGTGGATTGTCCTCTGCCTGATGCTGTCCTGGACCATTGTCTTCTTCATTGTGATGAAGGGCATTCAGAGTTCCGGCAAGGTGGTTTATTTCACCTCCCTCTTCCCCTACATCGTGCTGACCATCTTCTTCATCCGCGGCATCACGTTGCGAGGAGCAGGAGCAGGCCTAATGCACATGTACACGCCGAAGGTGGAAAAGCTGCTGGAGCCCACAGTTTGGCTGGATGCAGCCACCCAGGTCTTTTACTCCTTTGGCCTGGCCTTCGGATCTCTGATTGCCTTCGGGAGCTACAACACTCCGAAGAACAACTGCGTGAGGGATGTGCTCCTGGTGTCCGTTTGCAATGCCGTCACGGCCATCTATGCGAGTGTGGTCATCTTCGCCATTCTGGGATTCAAGGCCACGGTCAATGTGGACCGGTGTATAGCCAGGTAGGTAGGGAGTAGTTTGCGTACTACTACGCATCAGTGAATCGAAGAGGTGGGTCATCCATTTGCTGACCAGTTGTAACCGGCTCAGGGCGCAACCCATCAATGATAGTTCGCATCAATGAATCAATGGGGCGCCAGCTGGGTGGGTGTACCATATCCCCGCTTGTCCATTCCATTGATATTCCAATCGATATATGGAATCGCGGTCGTGTCTGTCAATTTGCATCAATTAACGTTTCCACGTTGAGTTATGCACAATTGCTCTTGAACCATCGGGTTTCAACCGATTGCAGCCGGAATTGATGGGTTTTATTTGATATTAACCAGATATTAACCCATCATATCATTCCTACCCCCAGCAATTCAGAGATCCTGGTGAAGAACCATTTCCTGGAGAAGAATTTCACAACGTCGGACTATGACATTGTTATTAAGACATTCAACACCACGGAGATGACCCAGTTGAAGCTGAGCGAATGCAGTTTGGCCCACGAACTGGACAATGTGAGTACTGTTGGGATGTCAGGGGGATATAATTGTCAGGGTGACTCACTTAAATCTCTGGTCCACAGGCCGCCGAGGGCACGGGCCTAGCTTTCATTGTGTTCACCCAGGCCATTGTGGAGCTGCCGGGAGCTCCCTTCTGGGCCGTGCTCTTCTTCACCATGCTGCTCTCCCTGGGACTGGGCTCACAGATCGGCATCCTCGAGGGCATGCTGTGCACCCTCTTCGACATTGACATTATCAAGCGGGTTAAGAAACAGCATGTCACTGGCGTGGTATGTCTCTTCTGCTTCATTGTCGGTTTCATCTTCTGCACAGGTGCCGGCGAGTACTGGCTCAAGATGTTCGATTCCTTTGCCGGCACTATCGGGTTGGTGGTGGTGGCCCTGATGGAGATGATAGCAGTGATCTTCATCTACGGACACGAGCGGTGAGATCTCCTTACTCTTGTTTAAAGTTTGTAATCTCTAATGGTTTTTCCTATAGTTTCACTGAGGACATTTACCAGATGACCGGCTACAGACCCGGTCTTTACTGGCAACTGACTTGGAGATACATTGGACCTGTGATTATGGTGTGCATTCTGGCATCGTCCGTGGTCTTTATGGTCATCAGAAATCCCACTTACGGAGCTTGGAATGCCGATTTGGTAAGTCCGGGAGATTGGATATTAATTTGAATAGCTCTTCCAAGCAATTCCAATCCCAATCCACCTGGTGAACACTTTAACTAATAAAATTCATCATCCACAGGGTATGGTGGAGCAGAAGAACTACCCCAGCTGGGTGATGGGCGTCGCCTTGGCCATGATCCTGGCCGGTGTTCTGCCCATGCCCATTGTGTTCCTCATGCGCAGCTTCCAGTGCTTGAAGGTGGACCTGGACATACACCAGGGATCGATACGCCGCAACGAAACAACCGCCTCCACCAAGGAGATGATCGACAACGATGATGATGTAAGTGCCCATAGCCAAATCGGATTTGGAAACCTTACTCGAATTAGACTCGATTTGAGCTTTCTTTGTACCATTTTGTTGTGTTGTTAGGCTAAGATTATGTCCAGCTCTCTTTGGTCTATTCGTGTGACTAATTGTATCTTTCTCTCACCTAACGAAACATTCCTCACTCTTGCGCTTGTTTTTCCTATCTGACAATGCTTACATCCAAAATACCGAATTACATAACCAAAACTCACGCTCATTGTCGTTCAGAATATGAGTCCGGATATGCCACCGCAGAATTCACTAGCGGCGACACGCTTCACAATTGGAGACTTTGATGTAAGTTGTGCCTCGTCCTGGATAGAAGTCCTCCCGCTCCCCCCAAAAAAACCCGAAAACCCCATTAATCCCCCCACATTCCCCCTCACTGGCACATCTCTGAATACACCGAAGCTAATCACACAATTCTCTGCTCTTCTTTCCTCTGCTCCCGTGTCCACTATCATTGGTCAATGTTTAGAATTAGAACTAACCAAAACGAACCGCAAATCGTGGAGACGTAACGTACTTCTTAAGTGCAGCGCCCAGTTTTTAACAATCCCCAGTCATCAGAAATCAGAAAACCGAAAAACAGCAACCCGAGATAACTCTTACAGTAGTTGATTACATAAAACACCAGAAATCCAACACCGAACACCGAACACTGGACATTGGACACGCGGAAAACCAAAAACCCAAAAACCGAAAAACCTTTAAACTAAGGACAGTGCCACAACTCAAGTAGAAACCAACTGCTCATGCCTTAGATACCAAGCAATTACTTGTACTCAATACCACTAAGAACTAATCAACGCACAGCAAATTTCTCGTAGCTAGCAAACTTACGAAAAGGCAACTCAATTCGAAACCAGAAACTGCAACTGAAACTGAAACTAACACTAGAAAAAACAGCCATAGAAACTATATAAAACGAACGTTAAGTTTAGGGAAAGCGGCTAGCAAAGCGCTGGTGTAGGGCAATGAGTGTACATAAAAGAAGGCGTCGCGAAATTGGCAGCTAATTAAGGCTAAATTGCAGGTAAAGTAACATTCCATAGATGTGTGAAAAAAAACAAAAAACAAAAACCGAATTCTATCATTTTCATTTCGTTTGTTGGTTTGTTTGATTGTTCATTGTTTCGATGTTTTTTCGTACGTTTTAAATCTAACTTTCGAATCTAACTTTTATCCAATGGGCAGACCCTGTAATTAACGGATACGAATGTATCTGTATATAATGTATCTGTACTTACTTTACCTAAGTTTACCTGTAGAGTATATTTTTACATGAGTTTGACAAAAATTATGCCGCTAAGGCGCCATCTGCTGGCTGCTTTTAGAGACAGAGAGCTTCGCTTGAGCTTGTGTAGAAAATATCAAGTATACGCAGCGTGGTGTCGGCTCATATGATTTATGTATCATAATTTTGTTAGATGCTCTTGATTTCCTAGAGGACTCGGTCCGACAATTTATTGGCTTGGAAATCGCTCTTCATCCCGTCTTCCCCGATTCCCCCTTTTTTCCAATTTAGGACGACGACGACGAGGACGACGAGAACGACTTCAGTGGACCGGCGCTGGGCGGGCATGTCAAGACGCAGAGCGATTTCTCCGACGACGAGGAGGAGGACAAGCCGATGACCATGCGGATGATGATGATGCGTCCCACAACCACCACCAAGACATCGAACGTGCTAAATGTGCCAACAAGCAGAAAGCCGAACTACAAGAAGGATGCGTACGATGTGTAGATAAGCCGCAAAACCCACTCTCACTGATGCAGATACAGATACAGATACAGGTAGAGGTCCAGGTCCAGATACAGATACAGGTCCAGGTGCGAACCGAAACGGAATGGCAAGTAAAATATTAACCTAACTGAAGTGAGTAGAGAGAAGAGAAAAGGCGAGGAGGAAGCGTGCCGAGCTGAGCGCAAACATTTATAAATATTTACTATAAGTATTTTAACATAATTTAAAGCTAATCTAAGAACCTACCAGAATAAACCGGAGAGCTAATTGAATTCGTGTTCGAGTAACTAAAGTAGTTAAATCAAACTTTTAACACAAAAAACTGAACGAAGCCCAGGCTAAACTAAAACTAAATTAAACACACTAAGTACGAGTACAATGAGCCGCAGACGAAGAGAGAGGAGAAAGTAAACGAAAGTAAGGAAATTGTTTAACCAAAAAACGGGTTGCTAAAGGTTTAAATTCGATTATGTAGCATTTAGTTGGAATGCTTTAAGCTTTACAATTAGACACTCGAGCACACAAACTGAAGTATCCATCTTGTATCCCCAGGAACCCCATTCCCGCCCACCTCCTCCTCCTGCTCCTGCTCCCTGCTTTTCCGCATTCCGGCCCCCCAAAAACCCGGAAAATAATAATGATACTTGAATGGCAAACGCTTTTTAGTCGACTTAGCCAGCGCATTTCCAAAGAGTTAAACTCAACATTTAGTTTTAGTAGCGACCTGCCGTTATTATTTTTCGACTTCAAGTGCATGCCCGAACTATATATATATATATGTATATTTAGTCTAGACGGAGTTACACACTTTAATATTAATTCAAACAAACAAAGTTAAGAACGTTGCGACACAATATTAACACTTCGAGTTCT
Organism: Drosophila setifemur; assembly: GCA_021224005.1. Lineage (NCBI taxonomy): Eukaryota > Metazoa > Arthropoda > Insecta > Diptera > Drosophilidae > Drosophila > Drosophila setifemur. Next base: position 9,753,096 of record JAJJHY010005742.1, read on the forward strand.
AGTTGAGTTGAACAAATACCTACTACTTACTATATGGATTAGAAAAAAAGATACATGGAATGTGTGATATTCTAAATAATATCCTCAAAGTTTAGGCGTTAAGACCCACTTCATCCCGAAAAAACCCTTGAAATTAATCTCTCAACCACTCCGTTTCTCCCCCCGACCCCGACTTATCCCCATTATCCAGGCCACTCAATCCAAGTATTTTCCTACACTGACAGAACTAAGCAAATGAAAACAAAAAAAGAATATGAAACTGCTGTGAATAGTTTTAGTGGTTGTAAAGTTCTATCGAAAAAGGAAGGGAATACCATAAAGCGTCTAATATTTAACTAGTTCTTAAGCAGCACCCAATTCAATCACTTGAGTTCACTCCGCGAGAATCCTATCAACATATAGATACAGTCCATGCCATTCCCCATATATATTTCCGATTCGGTTTCCGCTAAACGGTTTTCGTGCATCCCCACACCAGAGCTCTCCCTACCCAAAGTATCTTAAAGTATCCTAAAGTATCTCTTGTTTTTGTGGCAAGGCAAAGGCAAAGGCTCAGGCACAGGCAAACGAAACTGAACCCACAACACAAAACTGAAACAACTGAAAACTGAATCAAAACACATGGAATTTCGAAGTACTCAAAGTCAATGCAAAGGGAAGACGGCAGAATGTCGAAGACAATAAGACAATTATAGAAATATACTTATGATATGGCCCGTCGAGCTGGGAAAGATTTGTAGTCCCCCCCCGACGTGGCAGTTTTCCCCATATCTAAAGCAGGAATTTTCCTATTTTAACCTTTATTTTTTGTGGGAGATATGTATCCGTTTTGTACACCACCACCACCAATCAGGGGCGGCTTTCTAGAGGGATCTCAGCCCTGAACGAGATCCGATTAGCTAGCAAGCAGATTTGTACATTTACATTTACAGACTGTAAGGTAAGAGCACCCAGAAATTAGTTACAACCGATCCCCGCTCCTCGATCCCTGATCCATCCACCCAAGTCGAATCCTCGCAATCGCAGAAAAGCAAAACCGAAACCAAAACCAAAACCGAAACCAAATACATAGTACCAAGCCTAAGTGTATAGTTTACTTGTTTACGCCACTATATATACGAGCATAAATCTATATCTACAGTACGTATTAATCTATATACCTACTATAATTATTGTATATCAATTATTGTCGTAGTGCAAATGCGCAATGGACTCGTGTAAATTTGAATGTATTAAAAACAACAACAACAAAAAAACACTGCAAAGAGATGAATACCTATATGGAACATTATTATACCGTACGCAAGAAATTATTATTAATAAAGATATTTCAAGATTAGTGCGTTAAGTTGAAAGAGAGCAAAAAGAAGTTCGTCCTGTGTTTTATTTATTTGGCTTTCAGTGGATGTGTATTTCAGGTGGAGGTATCACTGTACTCCTGGCACGTTTTACTTTCGGCAGACGCATCTGTTGACGAAGATCTGTATTTATGGGATTTTGATAGACGGCAATGTTTCGTTTTTTTTTTTTTGGTTTGCTGGCCCCTTGTCCAAGCACCTTGGACCGGGAGCTAACGATTCCCGATTAGCTTATCGGCCGGGGGAAAGTTTCATTCCGTTCGGCCAGCAATTTCTTTTATTTTTATTATTTTTCTATATTTTATTCTCTTGTGGTAGCATATAAAGTATCTTTTGCCGGGAAGTGCTCACTCCCATTGACCTTGGATATCGGCGGGTATTTCAGTTGGCCGTTTTTACGGCAAACAAGCATCGTAAATGACATTGGTCTATAAATATGCTAACACAGGTAAAAAGATATTACTTGATTGGAAGCCACTGTCGGTCTGGTGCTAAAGATAAGCTCAAAATGCAGGGGGGACAGACACATCAATGAGGACCAGGGATACCCAAAAACATACACTGAAGTACACTGAGAAAATATTATAAAAATGAGTGTAATATACAAGTAATATCAGTTTTGGTAGTTAAAATTAAGGAGTTTATACGGTACCGAAAACCAATTTAATATTGAAAATAACTGAAGTACAATATAATAAATAATTTATTTAAAGTAAAGTAAACAATTTTGTTTTAAATAATAAAAAATAAAATAAATGTAGAACAAAACAAACTGATTACCTAAATATCAGTATATATTCAATTAATTTGTTCTATATGTTTAGAGAGCTAAATGATTTTAATGTTTCTGTTAATGATGAAAAATAGCATACAAAATAATAATTAGTAATATATTTGTATAACTTTGGACTAAAATTATCATTATTAAATTATATACATCGAAATGCGATTTTTTAAAAACTTCTACCCAATAAAAATCTTAAATTATTCGCTCATTTACTATATATTTCGATAAGTGTAAATACAAATCTGCGATGGCGTAACCGCAGTCTGTGTGATAACAGAGCAGACATTGCAAAAGACGACCGAAGACCTGCCAGACAGGTAAGTGCTCCTCTAGGGGGCGTGGCCAGTGGCGAGAGGCCCGTCTTTTCTGGTACATTCCTTGCCGCACCACGAGTATGCAGTGGGCGGCACGTAGCGAGTGGTGGCATGGATTGGAGTGGAGTGGAGGGGAGTGGAGTGAAGTATATGGAAATGCATTGGAGCAGGGGTCGGGTCTTATCTTAGTCGGGTCTTATCTTATCAGAGCGAGAGTCAAATATGCGGCCATATGCTTCAGCGATGAGAATCGAATCGGATCGGAACGGATCGGCAGGGATCGGCGCAAAGACACAAAACAAAACAAAACAAAAACACAAAAAAAGCAAAAGTGCTCGCTCATGTACAATATGTTACTTGAACGCAGCGACTGCCGCAGACAGTCAGTTTGGCTCGTTGTGCCAGAGCAGCAACAAGTGCTCCGCTGTATCCGTATCTGTATCTGCAGCTATATCTCAATCCGCAACCGAAACCGAAGCTGAAGCTGAAGCGCAACAAGTGCTCTGGAGAGTTTCAACGCCCTTGCGAGGAGTGCATTTGGCTCCGGCTAAATAAATTCAAATTAAGTCGGCAATTTCATCGAATTAACAGTGGACCGGGCGCACCGAAACGGAACGCAATAAATTGATTAAGGCGGAGATAGAATTGCATCCGCGCCAAGAGCATTAGCGGGTGAAAAGTGAAAGCAATCGCACAGTGACAGAATGCTCCTCCAAGGCGCTCAGCTGCTGCGAGGCGGGTGAGTCTAATAGATCTAATGGCCAGCCTCAAGGGGGGGCTTATAAATCCTATTCAGAGTAGAACTCTGGATACCCTGTATTTAATTGGGGGTATGTCAATCAAATGCTAATCACCTTTAACTCAAATGGTCATTATTTAAAAATTCACTTTTCGAATGCCATCTATCTAATCACAGGCAGCTCATAAAAACAAAATAAGTGTTATCAACTGGGATAGGGTATTTCTAGCTAGCAAAATTGTTTATATTTGATAACACAAATTATTTAATTGGCAACATTCACTAATTATAATCAGAACATTTCGTAGATTAACGTAGATGAACTTATTCGAGAGCACAATAAATAATATTTCCAATCCAGATTGGGTTAAAAAACTGAATATTATTATAAGGGTATATCAAAATAATAGCATACCCGAAACCACAATCATTTAGTGGGTATTCAAATGGAAATTAAATGGCATTCTGCGGTCCACTTGGATTGCCAGCCTTAAGCTTGAGAGTGCGACATTGAAATGGGTTTTCATTAACTAACGATTAAATAACCTACCCCAACAAAAGGGTTGTAAGTTGTGATTCATTTCTATATCGCCCGGCGGGAAAATTCCACTCCCTCCAAGACCCGAAGCTTTCCTTATTTGTAAACAAACACTATATAATCATCCCATGGTCGGAAATAACACGAACCACTCACTATCAATGTTAATGTCATCTGTGGCAACAAGATCATTGCACTCGCTGCTCTCTGCTTCAAAATAAGAAATCTTAATCTCGCGGCTCTTTGCTCATATGACTCTCTCTTAAAAAAAGTTTTAATTTAGTTGCTTAAATTAATGATGCTTGTTGTTTAAAATTTTGGGAGAGTAAATAATACTTGAATAGTTATAATTTACAATTTTAGTTTGACTCTTAGCTATGTTGTTTAAATAATTGCGGAATCAGCTGTTTAAATACAATATGATTTAATAAAATCTTGTACGATTGTTTTTTGGTACTTGATTATTATTTATTTGTTTAAATCGTCTTGTTGACCCCCTAAAATTACTTTTGCTTTTGCATTTCCCGCATTTTCTCAACTCATTTCCCTGTTTCCCCCATCCGATGTTCGCCTCGTTGATTTCCGTTGCCTACTTTCAGGCAGCAGGTGAGTGACCAAAGCCATACAAATATTTTCTCGCACCGCCTGTGCCTATGCAACACTTATCTCCGCGTCTTTTGTTCAATGAAAAGCTCTCCCTCTCCCATTGCCCGGATTCTCTTTTGTTCGCTTTTTATCAGCGGTTCGCGACCCACGCTTTTTATTATTTTTGTAGTTTTGTTTTGGCTCGTTTTCTTTGTGCTCCGCGTGTGCGTGTGCATGTGTGCGTGTGCATGTGTGTGCGTGCGATCGCTGGCAAGTTGTTCGACTGGCTCTGCCTCTCTTTTTTAATAAAGCAAAATAAAAACAAGAAAGGAAGGCTAGCTTCGGTACCCGAAGCTTAGAATACCCTTGCAGACCAGTTGCTTTTAAACTGTTCGATCGTTTGTATGGCAGCTATTGGATAAAGTAATCCGATTTTTGAGCTTTTAATTTTCTTAAACGGCTTTAATGTCTATGGAAACTGTATTTCTCAAGAATGAATTGATTGTCTTGAAAAACTCCAGAGTTATGTTCAATGACCCATTTTCTCCCATCGTTCCTATGGCAGCTATAGGATATAGTAGTCCGATTTTAATGAAACTTACAGGATATGTTGAAATTGCTATTAAATAGAGTTTTCCAAGAAATAAATAAATTATCTTTAAAAATGGCGAATTTATGACCCCTTTTCCCAATCGTTCCTATGGCAGCTATGTCATGTAGTGTTCCGACTCCGGCCGTTCCGACTTATATACTACCTGCAACAGATTGAAGGGTCGATGCAAAGTTTCAGCCCGATAGCTCAAAAACTGAGAGACTAGTTTACATAGCAACAGACAGACGGACAGACAGACGGACAGACAGACGGACAGACAGACGGACAGACAGACGGACAGACAGACAGACGGACATGGCTAGATCGACTCGGCTGGTGATACTGATCAAGAATATATATACTTTATAGGGTCGGAAATGTCTCCTTCAATGCGTTGCAAACTTCTGGTCAAAATTATAATACCCTCTGCAAGGGTATAACAAAGCGCTGCATGTATGGGTTTCTTTTTTTCAGGCCGCGTAGCAACAAGCGCCCCGAAATCTTTGAATGCTGTTTTTTTGTTTGTTTTTTTTTTTAGCTTTGGCTTCTGTTTTGTTGGGGTGGCGTGTTTTGAAGGCTTCTATTGGAGATCAGTGGGAGAGGAGGGGAGGTGCAGGAAAGGGGGGAGGATGTGGATATTCCAGTCCAAGTAAGAAAACAAATGCATCCACCTACTCACCCATTGCAATTGTTCTTCACATCCGTCAGATACACACGCTTCGAACTGCCATTGATGATAACCTTTAGACACACCGACGGCACTGACAATGCCAACGACATCGTCTCAGCATTAACAACAACAATATTATTGTTGACGCCGAGTCTGAATCTATTTTTCAGGCCGAGCCCCCCGTGCGAGCTAAAAACAAAACAACAGCCAGCGAAAATTCACCATAACAAATCGAAATCAAAACAATTTCTTAAATGTAATTATTTTGTATATTTCGGTAGCTTATCGTTTTTTGGTGAGGGGAAGGCACGCGCCTTTTGCAAGGTGATCAGGGGGTATTAACGTGGCCAGCATAGGAATAACCAGAGCTCGGAGGTTGCTATCTTCTAATGGTTTGTTTACCGCATGTTCCCAGAATTCCCAGAAACTTCTGGCTGTGGGTTGATAAGATTCCGCCGAGCTCGATATGATGACGCCTGGTTTTTGTAATGAACCCGGATCTGAATCATCAAATTGATTCAATTCCCTTCACAGACTCTACTCCATGTAATTCATACAGAGCAGAGCAGACCCTCATCATCCAGTCGACCATTACCTTATACATTACTATATATATGTATATATGACTCGCGGAACACTCTAATCAACATATATAGGAGCGTGGGCAGTCTGGGATCGCTTATCAGTAGTTAAACAAAAAATACGAAATTAGTTTATTCTATTCGTTGGTGGACTTTGATATGCGGTAATGAGGTTTCTACAGCAGCGTTAAATGGGCACCAGACGGGGTCCAATAATTTCCAGTTCCGACCGGGTTTTCTCAGCCAACTTCTGCGTAGTTCAATGAGGAAACTAATTTGTCAAAACAAAGGTGGTTTTCTAAGAACCATGAGTAATGCATGAACAATATTCATTGGTATATTTAGCATTTATTATAAATATAATTTCTTTCCGTAATTTATAGAAATCCTATAAAAATTCCAATGGAAAACTTTTCGATGATAATATAGTTTTCATTCTTATCAGATCCCACGTCATTTTTACTTAGACGCAAACAATTGAGGAAACGTCATTTGTTTTTAAAATTGAGTAATACTTGCAGTATTTTCGAGATGCATTTCCATGTTCAATCTCTTATTTAAAGAACCCATAAATCCCTCGATGATGGACAGAGTCCTCCAGCTGATAAGCCTCCGATTGTGGCTGCCCTTCGCCTTCTTTTCTGATACCCAATTCGAATCTAAGGCGAAGGGCCAAGGCTAATGAACCCTCTGATGGAACCAGTTTCGTTGATTTCATCATTCCGCAAGTACAGTTCTCGATTTTGGATGTGGAAAATCTTTAGAGTCAGCTGACACCCCCATGACTGTTGTCAAGTGTTTTTCTCGGGTGGACATTTCGATTCACTACCCATACTATTTATAACGATATATGTATGTTCGCTTTCCATATATAAAATCACCCATACATATACTCGTAAAAGAAAAACACGCGCTTTCGGAAAATTCTACGTATTTTACGCGTCTTTTTGCAATAAAGATACAAATAAATTCGTAAACAGCCAAAGAATGCGATGATAAAGTCATCGAAGTTTGGGATACACTTTTAAAAGAATGGGTCCTTGAATTTGCATTTATTTAAATTGATTGTTTTAAAGAAGTTTCAAGGAATTACAATATTAATAAATTTTTCATGCTAACCAAAGTGACGGCTCTAAATTTGGTTATTATATTATGTATCTTTGATAAATTTTTTGGGTATTCCCCATAGATATATTATTTATTTGCAATGGTAAAAATCAATCTACTCTTTGGCAGGGTATATTTTGTAGCAAAAAAAAAAACAGTTCGAGGCAGGAAAACGGTCAACATCCGTGGCGTCATGGGGAGCCCGTTCGTGGGGCAAGAGGGCTGGGAGGGGGGGCAATAGTTGCCATTTTCAAAAGGCCAGGAAAATTCTCGCACCAATTCCGATGCGAACTGCTCTGTCTCTCTGTTATCTCCCAAAATAGAAACGAATTCAATTGAGGCGCGTGGCCCTAATCAACCAAAATAAAAACACCAAAAAAAACCAAAAACATGGGACAATCCGAGTGCTGCTCAAATAATTAGCTGGGCTGGTGTCAACATCGAGAGAGTGGCGGACAGGCTGCTCGATGCGGACTGAAGCGGTTTGAATACCAATACTATGGCCTTATCAATGCCACCATAAATGGTGTTCGACTATTTGACTGGCATTCCAAGGAGCTCATAACTCCCTCCTCGTTCTGGGAGATAAAAGCCAGACGAAAGCCACAAAAAACCCAAAACAAAAGCCGCCCCGATCCGGTTAATATTTAATTTTCACTCAATTTACAACCTAATTGGACAAGCTCTTCTAATCGTGTCTCAGAATTGGCAACGCTGAGGGAGGAGGAGGAGGCATTGGGAGATGTCCCCGGGTTTATCATTCAAATCGCACGCCCCTAACATGCAGACGGACGACGGAGCTTATGCAAATATAAACCAGGCCAGACTGCTCCGACACACTTGTGGTGCGGAGAAAACTGCGCAGTTCCGAAATTATCAAAACATACATTATTAATTTTTGGGGCTAGTTCTGCGCTTCACCGCGAGTGGCCCCCAGACGACGACGATGTCTAGTGACGTCACAAATGGGGCAACCCTGAGGCGCGTGTAAACGATAAGTTTGGTGGCTCTGTGGGGGATTTGGAATCGCCGGACTTTGGACCCTGTAAGCAGTAGCATTCTGACCCACAGAGATACAAGGGTCAGAGCAGGGGGGAGGAAGAGTATCTCTCAGATACTACCTGCTGCTGCTGCAGCTTCTCTCTCTCTTATCTCTATTCGAAGCAAAACCAAAACAAAGAGATCTGAGAAAAAATGATGAAAGATTGCATCATAAATTGGCGGAGCTGCTTCTAATGAAAGTGACGTGGACTGGCACGAATATGTGGCCGAAGGTTGGCTCCAATCCAATTGAATCCCCAACCCCCAACAGATCTTTGCAATTCGCGCGCGGAGCAAGTTTCTCGAGTTGGAGTGGAGCTGTCGAAAACCAGACCGACCAGACGAACAGCTGATCAGCCAGTTTGGTTGTATCTTTTCTGTTTGTCTTTCTGTATTTTATACTTATTTTTTTTTGGTTGTATCTTTCTTGGCCTTTTCCAGCCGCGGTGCGTGCCGGCTTAGAATTTGAAATTCACGTTACGAGACCCGAGGCGGGGGTACAGTTGTGCTTGGCTGGTGTAGTCGGAGTAGCTCCGAGAAGAGTATCCGAAAGGGTCGTTATCTTTAGGTGGGTCATTAGGTAGAACACCTTTTTCTACTTTTACCTGGCAACAGGATAATAATATTTATTTGGAAACGATTTTTATTTGCTCTTGTCTTAGAGATATATATTTCTTCAAGATAGTCATAAAATATTAATAGGGAAAATATTTAATCTACAAAAAATATATATTTATTTTAACTATATAATTTGCTTGCACCTACCCCAGATATATATATATATATATTTGTTTTAGATTAATTAAATTTTAAAAATATATATATGTATTTCAACGATTTGCTTTAGCTGGCACCCATCCCAGAGATTTATACATATCTTTAAGATAGCCATGAAATGTTCGTAGACAAAAACATTACAATTTTTATGTTACTGCATTTTTTTAAGAATACAAATTACAAAATTTTTGTAATATGCAACCAGCACCTAGTTAAACGGTTGGAGTTTAAAAAACATTTACTAAAATTTAAACAAAAATTTAAAAATAAATTATTTATCTTTCAGATTGGTGTCCGCACCTCGAAGATACAACTTCCGTGTGGTCTGCCGTTCCCTCTCGGTCCAGTATGGAGATGCCAAGATCCTCACCCCGGCTGTCAAACAGTTTGTGGACAAGTGCGCCAATCTCTGCCAGCCGGAAAGGGTTCACATCTGCGATGGCACTGTGGGCGAGAGCAAGTTGCTCCAGGGCCTGATGCTGAAACAGGGAACCATTATTCCGCTTCCCAAGTACGAGAACTGCTGGCTGGCCAGAACCAATCCGGCGGATGTGGCCCGGGTGGAGTCCAAGACCTTTATCTGCACCGAACAAAAGGATGGAGCGGTGCCGGTGACTGAAAAGGCCACTCCTGGAGCCTTGGGTAACTGGATTTCCGAGAAAGATCTGCAGGCGGCCATTGGAGAAAGATTCCCGGGGTGCATGAAGGGTCGCACCATGTACGTCATTCCCTTCAGCATGGGACCGGTGGGTTCTCCGCTCTCGAAGATCGGCATCGAGATCACCGACTCGCCGTATGTGGTGGAGTCCATGAAGATCATGACGAGGGCCGGCAAACCAGTCCTGGATTTCCTCCGCTCCGGCGATGGCCAGTTCGTGAAGTGCCTGCACTCGGTGGGCAGTCCCTCCTCCGGTATCCAGGCCCAGCCATCCTGGCCCTGCGATCCCGAACGAACCATTGTCCTGCACAAGCCCGCCGACAACGAAATCGTATCCTACGGCTCCGGGTATGGTGGAAACTCGCTGCTGGGCAAGAAGTGCTTTGCCTTGAGGATTGGTAGCACCATTGCCAAGCGGGAGGGTTGGCTCGCGGAGCACATGCTCATCCTGGGCATCACCAATCCGCGGGGTAAGAAGATCTACGTGTCTGCCGCCTTCCCCTCCGCCTGTGGTAAAACCAATCTGGCCATGATGACACCCACCCTGCCCGGCTACAAGGTGGAGTGTGTGGGCGATGACATCGCCTGGATGAAGTTCGATTCGCAGGGTGTCCTGCGGGCCATTAACCCGGAGAACGGCTTCTTTGGAGTGGCACCTGGCACCTCGAGATCCACCAATCCCATTGCCATGGACACGATCTTCCGTAACTCGGTATTCACAAATGTGGCATCCACTTCGGATGGAGGAGTCTACTGGGAGGGCATGGAGGAGTCCCACATAAAAGATGTAACCGTGACCGACTGGCTGGGCAAGCTCTGGTCGAAGGAGTCGGGCAAACCCGCTGCCCATCCCAACTCCCGCTTCTGCACGCCCGCCTCTCAGTGCCCGATCATCGATCCCGCCTGGGAGGATAGCCAAGGAGTGCCCATTTCTGCCATTCTCTTCGGAGGACGTCGCCCGACCGGAGTTCCACTGGTGTACGAGGCGCGGGACTGGAAGCATGGCGTCTTCATTGGAGCAGCGATGAGGAGTGAGGCCACCGCCGCAGCGGAGCACAAGGGCAAGATGATCATGCACGATCCCTTCGCGATGCGACCCTTCTTCGGGTACAACTTCGGCAACTACCTGGACCACTGGCTGAGCATGGAGAAGCGGGGCAAGGTGCCCAAGATCTTCCATGTCAACTGGTTCCGCAAGAGCGACGAGGGCAAGTTCCTGTGGCCAGGATTCGGGGAGAACTCGCGTGTACTGGACTGGATCTTTAGGCGGGTGGAGGGGGAGGAGTGCTTCGTGGATTCACCCATTGGACGCCTGCCCAGCCAGGATGCACTGAATTTAAGCGGTCTGGACAAAATCGATCTCCAGCAGCTCTTCTCTCTGCCCAAGCAATTCTGGCAGCAGGAGGCGGGCGAGATTCAACGCTACTTCGAGGAGCAGGTGGGCGGCCATTTGCCCAGCCCGGTGACCGAGCAGCTGGAGGAGCTGAAGGCGCGCGTGGCCAACATGTGATGTGTGTGTTCCATAGGTTACCCCCTAATCTTAGACCTAATTGCGTAAAATAAAACGAAAACGAGCGAGATTTTTATAGCTAAATTGGAATTGGTTTCGGTATGGGAATGGGAATGGCAATGGCACTGGGAATAGAATTGGGGGATTGGGGCGTGGCCTGGACTTGCCTTATCAAGAGGCCCCTCGGGGCGGAGGCCCGTCCGCAATTGGCGTAAACAAGCGTATAAATCCATAATGCCGTTTAACCTGAATTATCAGCAGATCGGACCGATGGAAAACAAGCAAATAAAATGCCAAAAGAAGCCAAAAATTTTTTATGGTTTCGGTTTGGGTTTGGGTTTGGGAGGAGGGTTGCCAAGGCCTGATTGCAAATCTGAACCCATGTGTGGTGTGATGTACCCTCCTCCTCTTCCTATGGTCTAGATTAGATCCCCGAGACCAAGGAAACTCAAATCAAACCAATATTTTCCAGTATTTTCCAATCCAATTTAGGTGGGTGCGGACTTTCCTCGGAAAATTTCCTGGTTGCCCCCGTACAGATCCGGGTGTGGTTTTATTTATAGAAATCAAACCCAGAGGCTCGTCTGCTGATAACCCACTCCGCTGTTCCACATCGATCGCAAAACAGTTTCTATGGCATATATTGATTATGCATATTTCCAGAAGCTCGGATCGCGTCTATTGACGTAAATCCCAAATAAGCTAAGCTCATCGAAATGCGCCTGAAGGTTGGGTGGGTGAGGTTGGCCGGGGAGAACAGGACAGGGAACAGAGAACAGTGATCGGAAACCTCAAGCCGAGTCCAAGTCTGGGACCGGCGACGATGACGATTATCAGGCCCAACTAGAAAAACAAGTCCATAGTTTATAAATAAACCAAAAGCCAAAAAACCAAGCGACGCGTGTAGACGAATTCGATTAAAAAATCGCAACTGTGAAGTGAGGGGGAATGGGGATGTAGTCAAGGATGAGGGTCACTTTCCAGGTTTCCCCAAGGCCAGTGGCCACTAGTCGTCCCTTCTGGGTCTAGGCTAAGTGAGTGGCCAACGGAACCTGATTTTAACGGTCGCCAAAAAGGTGGAATTTGCACTGCAACAATCTGCGTCGGCTTGAGAATTCCAATTTGTCCATGTTTGACCCTAAATCGTACTTATATATATATAGAAAAACATATTTTTTTATCATTTAGAGTACTATGTACTCTACGTATTTGTATCGCAACTCTCTCTTTATTTATCAGGCAATTATAGAACTTTGCTCTGATTTTTTATTCAATTTTATCAGCACTTTATTTTTCGATAACAATGCAATATCGCAATTTATATTATTCATAGATATTGACAACAAATAAGTCACCATTTTTGATATGGATAAATATAATTTTGATAAAGCTAAAAACCATTTCCGATCGATGTTCTTTTTATCTTTCCTTTTTGTTTTTATAAAAAATTTAACAAGAAAATCATTCATAAATTCTTTGTAGCTTTATTCATTATAAACATACATTTTTGAAATGTTAAAATTTTATTTATAGTACAGTAGAAATGAGTAAACTATTTAATAAACTAAACTATATTATATATTTAATATATAATAAAGCAAAAAACTATTTCCGACTAAATTACTGGCATTTTTAATAAGACTTTTTCTCTTCTTTTTGCTTTTATAAAAATCATTCATAAATTCTTTGTTGTTCAAGACATTATAAAAATAAAATTTCAAAATGTTAAAAAGTTAAATTTTAGCACACAAGAAATATAAACTATTTATATGTGCAACCCATTCGGGGACACATTTTTGCACCGTGTGGCAAGTGGAAACTACCGCTGCCTATTAGGACCTCAAGCCAACTGGATACGTTGGGGCAAAGTCAAACCAGCAACAGCACCTTCATTTCTCCTTCCCCCAGAGAGAACAAAAACAATGAGTGGCCACATGACAACCATTGGAATTGGGGGGCTATTCTTGGTCACATGAACGCTGGCCTCCAAGGCGGCCATGGCCAATTGAGGAGGCACGAAGTGCCATCTGGTACAGGAAAGAGGGGCGCGGATTTAGCATACAAATTTTTCCGTCACCGATTCTGCAAATAAGCGAAAGTTTTTCCGATTTGGCAGAGTGCCCAGATTTGTGGCACTGGGAGAGCCATGTGATCAGCAGGCGTAGGAGGACGCGTGTGGCGAGGCCTACAAACAAAAAGCAAACCAAGACCCCAAACCATGTTGCACAGACCCAGTGGAGCAACAGCAGACACATCGAGAATATACTCAGCTGCAATGCAAGGCAAAAAATAAAACGGCTGTTGCTTCAGCTGTCCATGAACCGGTTTCTATTTTTGCCCCAACCCCAACCCAAACCCCAAACCGAAATCATAAACAAAATAATTAAATTAACAACGGGAAAGTGGCGAAAATATTGTTACCATTGGCTATCAGAATAACAACAAACAATGGGCCTCGGTCCCCACTCTTATCAATGCGATTGAAACGCACTAGAAACTGCCACTTGAAAACAAAACGGAGCACTCTGTTGCCAAGTGGATGGATGCCAAGATGCCCCGCTATGGTACCCCCAAACTGAGTGAAAAACCAAAACAATCGCCGAGCCTCCGCCGATGGCCAATCGGAACAACCGAAGATTGGGTGTCCCGCTCGCAGTCGGAATATATGGTGATATAGAGATCGGGGCAACCGAATCGCAGCCGATCGTCCAACTTGTTCTAGTCATATCGATGCCGAGGCGTCCCGCGGATGGGTATAAAAGGCGGCCAGCCAGAGGCAGCTGGCATCAGTTACTCGTGGTCAGAGTAGATGGAAAGATCAAGTGAAAGATCAAAGCCAACTTTCAGTGGTCTGAAAACCAAGCTGATATTCGACAAGAAACTCTGGAAGAACATATGAGCTCCAACTCACACATCCAACAACAACAACAACAATAATAATTGTGATAATTAACTCTTGTGATAAACAAATTTAAAAGTGCCAAAAACTCTTTCACGTTCAATTAAGAACCATAATCCAGAAAACCAAAACCAAATCAAAAACTAAAACTAAAACTAAAACCATTCAAAATGCCGGAGCTCATTGAACAAAGTAAAATTATGTAAGTATCTGAAAAGAACACACAAAAGATACATTGAAATTATTTTCGAGGATGCTCATTTAAGTGCAATTAATATTTAATGCAGCCATCATAGTTTGGGGCGACCCACTTAACCCACTCCACTTCATCCTCCCCCCTGAATCTCTGAAGAGTTAATTATATTCCTATTTTCCCATCTACAGTTCCGGCAACGCCTGCGGCCTGCCCCAGTTGCACAAGCTGCGCCAGGACAACTGCGGCCTGTATAGCCACATCCGTGGCATACCCATCTCCTTTGGCGATGTGAACTCCCTTACAGCCGGAGTGCGCAGCTTCGTGGAGGAGGGAGTGGCCCTTTGCCAGCCCGACCAGGTGCATATCTGCGATGGCAGCGAGCAGGAGAACAAGTTGCTCATCAAGAGCCTCTTGGAGGTGGGCACCATTGTGGCATTGCCCAAGTATGAGAACTGCTGGTTGGCCCGCACCAATCCGTCGGATGTGGCCCGAGTGGAGTCGAGGACCTTCATCTGCACCGAGCGCAAGGAGGAGACTATTCCGACCCCTCTGGAGGGTGTAAAGGGAACTCTGGGCAACTGGATCTCATCGGAGGATATGGATGCGGCTGTGCAGCAGAGATTCCCGGGATGCATGAAGGGTCGCACCATGTATGTGGTGCCTTTTAGCATGGGTCCCGTTGGCTCGCCGCTGTCGAAGATCGGCATAGAGCTCACCGACTCCGCCTATGTGGTGGCCTCCATGAGGATCATGACCCGCATGGGTGCTGCCGTCCTGCGCCAGCTGGCCAAGAAGGAGGAGTTCGTCCGTGCCCTGCACTCTGTGGGTGCCCCAGCCAATGGGCAGGTGGAGATGACCTCCTGGCCCTGCGATCCCGAACGCACCATCATCCTGCACAAGCCCGCCGAGAATCTGATTGTATCCTACGGCTCTGGGTATGGCGGAAACTCGCTGCTGGGCAAGAAGTGCTTCGCTCTGAGGATCGGCAGCACCATTGCCAAACGGGAGGGCTGGCTGGCCGAGCACATGCTCATCCTGGGCATCACCGATCCCAAGGGAGAGAAGAAATACATCACTGCAGCCTTTCCCTCCGCCTGTGGCAAGACGAATCTGGCCATGCTCAATCCCTCGCTGGCCGACTACAAGGTGGAGTGTGTGGGCGATGACATCGCTTGGATGAAGTTCGACTCGCAGGGTGTCCTGAGGGCCATTAACCCGGAGAATGGATTCTTTGGAGTGGCCCCTGGCACCTCGATGGAGACCAATCCCATTGCCATGAACACCGTGTTCAAGAACACCATCTTCACCAATGTGGCATCCACCTCCGATGGCGGTGTCTTCTGGGAGGGTATGGAGAGCAGCCTGTCCCCGAATGTCCAGATCACCGACTGGCTGGGCAAGCCCTGGACCAAGGAATCGGGCAAACCGGCTGCCCATCCCAACTCCCGTTTCTGCACCCCGGCTGCCCAGTGCCCGATCATTGACGGTGCCTGGGAGGATCCGGCGGGAGTGCCCATCTCGGCGATGCTCTTCGGAGGACGCCGTCCGGCTGGAGTGCCCCTGATCTACGAGGCAAGGGACTGGACCCACGGCGTCTTCATTGGAGCAGCGATGAGGAGTGAGGCTACCGCTGCAGCGGAGCACAAGGGCAAGATGATCATGCACGATCCCTTCGCGATGCGTCCCTTCTTCGGGTACAACTTCGGCGACTATGTGGCCCACTGGCTGAGCATGGAGAAGCGCGGTCAGGTGCCCAAGATCTTCCATGTCAACTGGTTCCGCAAGAGCAACGAGGGCAAGTTCATGTGGCCCGGATACGGCGAGAACTCCCGTGTGCTCGAGTGGATCCTGCACAGGATCAACGGAGAGAACTGCTTCGTCGACTCGGCCATTGGACGCATTCCCGCCGAGGGAGCCCTCAATCTGGCCGCCATGAAGGAGCAGATCGATGTGGAGCAGCTGTTCTCGCTGCCCAAGGACTTCTGGTCGCAGGAGGTGAAGGATATCCGCACCTACTTCGAGTCGCAGGTGGGCACCGATCTGCCCCCCGCCATCTACCAGCAATTGGATGAGCTCTCCACCCGCGTGGCCAATCTCTAAGGAGTCGGTCCACCCGCAACATCTTTACCCGCCCTGCACACGTGCTCACCAGCTGTTCCCCTAATCCCTACTATCCCACACACACTGTCTAATCCGGACCTAACCTGTCCCCTATCCCTTCCTTAGTCGTTTCTCTAGAACTTAAGCCAAGACTTCCAGACTATTTATTATGTAAGCAGCTGTAAGATTAGTCCGTAAGATGAGATCCTCCAACAAACAGAACAAACAAACAAAATAAGAAAAAACATAAAAAATAAAACAAAATGATTTTATAACCAACAAAATATTGAAGTGTTTATTTATTTAAAGGGTGTTCAGTTATTTTAAGTATTTTTCCATCATCAAGAGTTAAAAATGCTCGTTCAAAATGTATTTAAAGTTAAGGATAAAATTTGAATTGCTTTGAATAAACTTCAGCCACCAGCTTAAATTTAAAATCAATATTCAGCACTCAAAACTTTTTTTATGTCAGCTACATTTCTAAAATTTTGCAATTTTATGTATTAAATAAGCTATTAAATTGCATATTAAATAGAGAGTTTGATTCTTAATCTACGATTAAAGGAAACTAGATAAAGAAAATTATCACAAATCAGCCCTTCCAAGTTCTTAATTCTTTATTTCTAATTATTTCTTCCAATGGTAATAAATGAATTAATTTAATTGCTTGATTAATCAATGCTAAATTAGGCAGTGCAAAGCATTATTGCAAATGTTGTTAAACAAAAACCTATATCATATTTTATTATTATTATGAACTAAACATTTTTAACAGTAACAAAATAAATGCAAAGCTTAAATAGCTATAGTTCAGATCACTTAACTATAACAGATAGCACAAATAAATTTTAAATAATTCTAAGAAATTATCTCTTCAATTTACTTACTTACTTACTTGAATTTTAATATATTCTTTAATTTACTATATCTTTTTAATATATATAACTTGAATATATGTACAAATACCTATTCCATGCATCTGATTAAAGTACACATTCAAATTCAAGTAATTAATTATTTATTACCAAACATAAATGCATTCAAATTCGAACTGCAATTGCACTTTCCATTTATCTTCGAGAACCAATCCTCAAGATGCACCCCCCTCACCTTAGATATCTCCTATTAACTTCTCCTATATAAATTTATATGTTATAACCCGACGTAAATCATAAAATCCCAAGTATATTAGCGAATCCTTCCTTCATTCGCATCCTCTTTCAACATGCAACGGTTATGTTGCATACGAGTTGCGAAAGCTTTCACTGGCTCCGCTTTCCAGCCAAGGAAAAGCCACGGGAAAGCCATGCGTATGTGTGTGTGTGTGTGCGAGAAAAGCTGCATGGAGCGGAGCTTTCCTTTGGGCGGCCGGGAAAAGCAGGAGTCCCGCGAAGGGGAACCACAGTTCAGCTCGAGCAGCCGCCGCCGCAGCTTCGTCCGGGCGGACAGTTCGACGGAAGCGGAAACGGAAGTGCAGAGCGAAACGGAGCAACTGTTGCTCATCGTTGTGTTCGTGTTCGTGTGCGACCAGGCCTTGATGGTATTGGTGTTCGAGTTGGTGTTGGTGTTGGTGCTGGTTTCGTTTACGCGGTGTTTGTTTTAGTGGCTGTTGTTGTTGTTGTTGTTGTTGGTGCTGTTGGACAATTAGCAAAGTTGCTATAACAGACCGAATTATCCGACAAATTTGATGAAAATGGCAAACATTAAACTCTAATGCGGCACGCGGAGTAAAAGTGAGTTTGTCTTCATAATTCTGTGCGAGTGTGGGTGTGTGTGTGAGTGTGGGTGAGTGTAGGAGTGTGCGTGTGTTCGTGTCGGTGTGGCACTTTGTAAGCTGCGATTTGACATGTTGATTTATGCGCTGCTCTTGCTCGGCCCCACAACGACAATTGCCACCCCAAACGTGGCTCCCTTCCTGTCCCTTCCCTTTCACTGAGGGGATTACTCGTGTCCTTTTCACTTCTATCAACACCACCACCCCTCCCCCCGGGTGCTGGGGACTTTGGAGCACTTGTTGCGCTCACAGGACATTCACTTAATTGCTAATCCTCGCGCCCAGACGCGTCTAATTACACGTAAGTTTGCGCCGTTTCTATTTCCGTTCCTGTCTCCATTCTCCGCATTTAAAGTGCAAATTGCTGGAGGAAAGTCTAGGGAGAGGTGGAGGAGTAGGTGAGAGTTGAAAAATGCTGGCCGGAGGTCACTTAATATGCCATCAACATGAGATTTGCACAAATGGCCAGGCCTCAGGAATTATGTGTTGCAATAAAATCGATGGGCGCAGGACGAGGAGGTGGAGGTGGAAGTTGAGGAGTTGCCTCAAGTGGCGGCTAATGACCAACTGGCGACGTGACTTTGGCCGGATTTGTAATTTGCCATTTGAACTGACCAGGCCGGGTCGGGTCGGACCAGGATAGGACCCTCTACTCACACACTCTCCTCTCTGTGATCTTAAGTGTTTTATGGACTTTTCTTGTTTGCGCTCTCGCACTATGTGTTGTGTTATATCCACTCGAGTTTATTTTAACAGCAGAGACACATAGGGTTGGGAAAAGCGGGGGGAGGGGTGGAGGTAAGGGAAAGTGCCCTGTTGGTTCGGAAAATATTTATGGGGGTCATGTTAAGTATGCGTTTAAGCGGGAGCGGGCTTGTAATTAAGCAAACTTTGCCATCCAAAAGGGTTGTCCGAGTTGGGAACTCCTTCGTGTCGAAGGCCTGCCAACTAAATGGAGGAGTCATTACTCTGGGCCCGCTGAATGATGATGATGAAGGCGGCTCCGAACCCCCATTAGAAATTGAAAAAAGAGGAAAGTTAAAGGTAGCGGGAACGGGAACGGGAAAACCTGAAAGCGGAAAGCAAATCACGTAAAAGGTGCTTAGTCCTGGCTTTTTCTTGGTTATGCAAATGCAGCCAGATGTCGGTCATATTATCCACATATCCATGCATAACCCATTCGCTTTAAAGTTAAGGTGCCCCGGACAGCTCATCCATAATTCAATCGCACACAAATCTGTAGCAATTATTATCTTATACAAGCTTACATTTTATTCACCTCCTGCGTAACCGGAGGAGGGACTCCGGCTAATACAATAAGCTGGCTCAATCCTCCCCAGGCCCCAACTCGTTGCCCTTTATGCATACTCAATGCCATACTCAATAAGAAAAAAAAAAACGAAACAGAAAAGAGAGACAAATCCGATGCGGACCGAAGCAACTTCCGTGCATTTGAGTGTGTCCAAAACGAAAGAAGCCACAGTGTGTGGGCGGACAGATATTCATTCCTATTGATTTGTTGTCTGCAGATTTTCGCAAAGCCAGCGGAGGGGATGGGATCGGATGGGGGGAGGCCCACCTGGACTCCGGGCCAGTTCCATCAACATTCTGTTATCATATTCCCCGATCCGTCGCCCCATTCCCCATATTCGATTCGTTGCGGTGGCAACACACCATTATATTACGTGAAAATGCAAAATACGGCGAAAAACCAGGAAAAAAAAGAAAGAAAAACCCGCAGGGAGAAGCGAAAAGGTAGCTGGAAAACAACAAGTTGCCAAACACTTGAATCAATCACTCGAATAATTGATGCCTTGTAAGTGGTATTTAGCCAGAGTTGTCCAAGGATTTGAGGGCTTAAAGTGAAAACTTTTCAACGTTGGGACTTTTGACGTTCATTACCATTCCATGGAGTCTCTGTTTTTGTTTTTGTTTCTGATTCAGTTTCTGTTTCTGCTCCTCAAACTTTTGCCTTGAGCACTCCTTGTGCTGCAAATTCAGATTCTCAAAACTTTTTGTCTTTTCGAAACTACTATTTAGAGTAAAGTTTCCCATAAATGACATTCGTCAGTTAATGGATTGTGCTTTTAACATTTTTGGTTAAGGGAAGTTTTTTGGTAAATAAATAAATGTTTACTTGAAGGAGTGATAATAGGGTTAGAATGGCATTTAATTGGTAATTGATAAATATTATGCATTCTCAAGAATTGAATTAATTGGGTATAATTTTATAATTGGAATAATTTTATTACAGGAATCTTAAATTAATAAAGATGTTTGAGTATTTGGAAATATCTGTTTAACATTTAATCTTTCTAGAATAATTTGTAATATTAAATTGAGCATTTTAAATTATTGGTTTCGAACATTACATTATTTATAAAATAAGTGCTAAGAAATTTGTATACTTCAAAGGTGAAATATAAAAGATATTTTAGTATTTGAAAAGATTTTTTTTAACATTTAACCTTTATAGAATAATATGTAATATTAAATTTAGAAATGTAGCATTTTAAGTTAAGTGCAGAAAAGGTTTTTAAATCTTCAATTATTTACCCACAAAAAGAAGATATCCATAATTAACCTCTGAGATATTTCGTTGATTATTTGTGGTTCTCTAAAGTCCTTCATTCCGAACATCTTGTTTCTCTTTTTTTTTTTGGGAATTACATAGTGAACGCTTTGCTATATTAACCACCAAAGAGCGTAACCAACAGGTAGGAAAATGGGTGAGCTCCGGCCATTATTCCGCACTATTTGCTCGACCGTATGGACACGTACTCACGCACGGGTTCAGATGTACGTGTGTGGGTGTGGGTGGGGTTGAGGCAGGGGGAGGGGGTCGGGGATGTGGGGCTTCCGTCTATTTGTGCACACGATAGATAATAATGGCCCGCAGGTCAGACGTGTCCAAGGCAGAAGCAGCGATATCCGCACTAGCTGCAGAACCATCAGCGGCACCCGTGAGATACAGGAATTACTCGGGTACTTGCAACAATCGCCACTGGGGGAGTGCAGCATCGTAAAACTAAAGTGCATGCCCCCAACCCATCTGCCACGGGCCACGAGCATCGGTATCCGTAACCGTATCCGTATCTGCTGCATGGAAAATCACTTGACAGCTCAATTGGACTCCGGACCGGCTAGGAAATGGCCAACACTTGCCTTTGCCTTCCCGTCTTCCCGGCCAATAATCGAGTATCCAGTTCGAGGGCGCCCAAATGTAGGCAACGAGGATGAGGATGAGGACGAGGACGCAGACGAGGAACAAACGCAACTTTAACTCGAAGCTGGCAAATCCCATTAAGGAACTTTGTTGCCCCCACGAAGTTTCCCGCAAGCGGATTCTTGGAGCAAACTTTAGCATAAGTTGTCCGTGGGTGTGTGTTTTCTTCTTTTTTTTTTGTTGTTGTTGTTGGGTTCTTCCTATTTTTGTTTTTATTTCTGTTCCTTGTTGGGCGAAGGCGTTGACAGACTGCGGATGGGCGGGGCGATAATAGGGACAGCCACTTAGGCCACCGTCTAGCGGGGATGGGAACTGAGGATGGTAGACTCGGACGCACATTTAACAATAATAATTGCCTGGCCAAATAGAGCACTTCCCCGAGACCGGCACCGGCTATCTGCTCCCTGACTCTGGCCAAAAACCCGGGAAATGACTTGCGGCCATCGCCATCGGAGCATTTTGCGGAGGAGTTGCTGGCGAGTCCGGTTGCCTGCTTTTCATTATTTTGATTAAATACAGATAAAGCCATAAATTATGTTTACTTTGTGCCCATTTAGGCAAGGTCCCGAACGGTCAGGAGCGCTATATACTGTACATATATATATACATATATATATGGTTATCGTTATGTTTCGTTTTGTTGGGATGAGTAATGGGCCATGATATTTACACATGAGTTGGCCATCAGCAAGTCGTGGGTATCGCATCTTCCCATCTCATCATCTTGATTTATATATGACCAGCGGAAAATGATTCGTATTTAATATTTGTTACTAGGAGTAGAGTATATCATACTTAGAATAGTTTAAAAAATAAATTGAAACTTAAATAAATTTAATGTTAAATAGCTGATTTATTAAAATTAAATGTAAAATCTTTAAGGAAATTAATTGTATATAAAATATTTAATGTGTTTCCATAGAACTCCAGTAATGGCTCACCAACAGCACAGCTGGGACGAGGGAGCTGTGGGAGGAGGGAGCTATGGTCATGCCCAATCCTCGCACCACAAAATCCAAGCACGTGCCTCCAGCAATCCGCTTCCCTGCAAAGGAGCCACTCCCAAGCAGCCCAGGTGAGAGAGACCCAAATCCTTTTATTAACTAGCATAAACTTTTTTTATATTTACCTTGTTAATATATATTTTTATTAATATTTAATTTAAATATTTAACTTTAGACCCTATCATGGAGCCCCCTCTGCACTTTACAATTATGGTGGATTCGAGACCCCGAAGAGTCCCAAGATTACGACAACCTTTGCCAATGATAGCTACGATGAGGGGAGCAGCTCCACGCCCAGCTCCTACTATCAGACACCACCATCCGGGTCCATTGATGACTCCGCTTCCCTGCTTAGTGGACGGACGACGGCCCGCAGTCCCAAGAGTCCGTGTCAATTCGTGTTCGATGCAGTGAGTCCCAGTCATGGGAGGAAGTTCGAGTATTATGAGCCCATATCCCCGGATGATGGACCGTTGTATTATGATCCGCCCAGTTCGCCACGCCGGCAGGGTTCCAAGAAGTTAACAAGAGCGAAGACCCCGCTGGAGCCGCTGCCCCAGCTGACCACCACCGGGGTGGATGAGAGTGTGGCCATTGCCATGGCGATGGGAGGAGGCTATCCCCAAGCTGGGCAGGGCAAGCGTCAAAGGGATGAATGGGAATTACCGGTGATCAGCAAGATTGAGGCAAGAAATCTGAGTGCAGTGGCAGGAGGAGCAGGTGGAGGTGGAGGATCTTCAACTGGAAACTATTACGGCTTGAAGAGGGACTCCTGCGTCACCGACTGCACCCAGCTGTCCATGGAGTCGGGGGAGACGGGCACCCAGCATACCCACAGTACCATGGTGACCCACACTACAACTAGTTTCAGCCTGACCGAACCGGAAATGGAGCAGGAACGGATGCAGGATGGTCCACAAACCTCACATCGCCAGCGCCGGCATGCCATCAACATCACCTCCAATCCCGGCTATCAAGTGCTCCATAGTTCCCACTCCACCCTGGATCGCACCTGCTCGGACAGTGTGGTTTCGTTGAGGTATCGCAAGTCCACCAGTGATCTGACCCAGGACCCGGATCACGAGTTGAGCGGTTGCAAGCCCAAACCGAAACGGGATAACCATGTGGAGCATAAGCCACGGCGCCGGGGCAGCTCCAAGGGTGGGTTGGCCTACCTGGCCAGCAGGCGCAGCTCCAGGGAGTCGATGAAGAGCGCCTGCTCCAATGCCTCGATAGTGTCCAACGATGATGTGGGTCCCCTGGCCTTCCAGAGCTCAAACCGGGGACGGCAGCGCAGGACCTCGAACTTTCTGGAGTTGCCAGGTGAGGGGGCAATCCTAATTCCCCTGGATTCATCACCCAATCCCTATTTTTGAACCCCTTTAGTTCCCGACCATGTGCGACCCCGAGTGTGCTCCCTCCCGGAGAGGCCCTACAATCCGAGGGCCAGTGATGACCTGTACCGCCTGCGGCACTTCTCCATTAGCAAGGGGAATGTGGTGAACTGCGGGGATTCAATCATCTCCCGTCGCTCCAGGAGCAACACCAGCGTGAACTCCACCAACAGCCGGGCCAGCGAGCGATCCCCCTTCGAGGGCAGCTGCTGCGGAGCGGGCTATGCCAATGTGGACTCCCTGCCCGCTTCGCCGGATGACTCGGATAACCTGGAGCCACCGCCACCGGCCCGCTACCGCGTGGTGATGCTGGGCGATGCCGGGGTGGGGAAGACGGCGCTGGTCAACCAGTTCATGACCTCGGAGTACATGCACACCTACGACGCTAGCCTGGGTAAGTTGTCATTAATCCTACCGGTCCGTGTTCCAAAGACATCCTCCGCGGAACGCAGTGAGTAGCCGTGTGCCCCCAAGCTGGAACCTATGTGTGTGCCCCGAACCCTAGTTTCCCAGCTGCCACTGGCGTCTTTAGAGTTTAATTCTGATCTGAGTTTTAGACGACGAGTTCGGGGAGAAGACGGTGAGCGTGCTCCTGGACGATGAGGAGTCCGAGATGGTCTTCATCGATCATCCCAGCGTTGAGATGAGTGTGGAGAACTCCCTATCCACCTACGAACCCCATGGCTGTGTCGTTGTCTTCTCGGTGGTGGACAGAGGCTCCTTTCGCATTGCCGAGGAAATCATCAATTATCTGTGGCAGGAGAACTACACCAAGGACAAGGCCGTCATCCTTGTGGGCAACAAGGCGGATCTGGCCCGGGCCCGGCTTATCACGACGCAGGGTAAGTCCGTTGCCTTAATTATGATGGCTTGATTTCATTCCTGGACTACTCCCTCCCTCCCTTCCCCCTTCTCCTGCGGATCTCCAGAGGGCAAAGCCCTGGCCGCCTCACGCGATGCCAAATTTATTGAGACGTCCAGCGGCATACAGCACAACGTCGATGAGCTTCTCGTCGGCATATTGAAGCAGGTGAGTTGGTTGGTTGCTCCGCCTGGGGGAGCAGTAGGTTGGGTTGGGGGTTTCTGGTTGGGGGTTTCGGCCATTGGGGTAAGGTTCCGAGCACACGCAAACCACCGATGCATGGCCAATTTGTGCAGGAAATGGATATGACCAGGTAGCTTCGAGTCTGGTTTGGCAGGTTTTCTATATAAGGAATAAGGAAAAATATTATTTAAAATTTAAAACTTAGACAAAAAACTTTGAACTTTTATTGTTAATAACTATTTTCTATTAATTTTCTTTTGTATCTTCTTATATATTCAATATATACATTTTAATAATAAACTAAAATAAATGCTAGCTACCTAGAAAATATAAAATTTAATTTAATCTCTAAGCATTAAATTCTTAAATTAACTCTATACAAATATTTAATATTTAAGCTACTTTCTTTACCCACAAAAATTTCCATCTCTGAGCATAAAAGAAAATATTTTCACTTTAAGAATATTACAAAAATTTCAGTAATTAAGGTTGAGTAAAATGAAATTCAAGCTACTTTTGAGATACTTTTTCCGTGCCCAAGCCAAAGGCAGCACTGGTTGCCAGGGTCCGCTTTAAGGATTGGATGGATGGGTTGGTTTCGGGTTGGGTTGGGCCTGCTTCCGGATCGACTCACTAATTAATGAAAACGGTGCGAACGGAAACCCGGTCAGCTAACCAGATTACCAGCCTGACCTCCTCCTCTCCGTCTCTCCATTTCTCAATCTCTCATTCTCACTTTCTCCTACTCCTACTCCCCCGGACCCTACCCCACCACAGATGCGGCTGAAGGAGAAGCGGGAGAAGAAGGCCACCGCCTCAAAGATGAAGACCTCCCGCACCCACATCTCGCTGCACCTGGCCAAGGAGCTGCTGCAGAAGATCTGCCTGAGCGACATCTCCAAGTCGAAGAGCTGCGAGAATCTGCACGTGCTATAGAGAGATGTTGCCAAGGACACGGACACGGATTGGGAGTGGGGTATCCTCCTCCGCCTCCTCCGAATGTGTGGGCAGAATTATGCCACAATGCTGTGTATTTTGTGTACAAAGGAGAATTTTATCAAAAGCGGCTGCCAGGCGAAATATTCCAAATGCCATTCAGATTAGCCCGGGAATGGGGAGGAGTCGGGACGGGACGGTACGGGAGATGTCGTCGTCTTGGGTTGGGCTCCGTTTATTAAAAATATGTACTGCTGAGCTGTGCTGCCCTTCCTTTTGTGTGTACTTTTCCGGCAAGTCATCGGCCGTGGTCAGGCCTCCGGAATATGCGATAATCCACTTGTTTATGGCGGATGTTTTGGATCCCCTTATCGGGCCCAGACGCACCTCCATTAGGGTGTCGAAGGCCGGCGACTGATAAGCCGGGAATCCGATTTTTTGTCCCGATCCCAAACCCGATTTAGATTCCAAGATCTTCTGAACCGGCGACGCGTGTGCAGCCTGCTTCCAGCTTCCTCCCCTGAAAGGGGGCGGGGTTTGGTTATTATAATTAAAAATAAATTATAGATGTATATTGCATATATGTGTTCCAATGCGAAATAACTTCAATTCCAATAATGTGCTGTCAATTGAACTAAGAAACGCTTAAGGAGCAGCTGCAGCCCCCCAGAGAGACAGAAGGAACTTTATAGATGTTGATTTATGTATACATATGGTGGAAGTAAGATGAGCATAATATACACGTGACCTATATCTGATAAGTGTGTGAGCTAACCATAAGCTCGATTATTGTCTAGGCTAAGCTGCAGATGCAGATACAAAAAAACAGATACAGATACACACATTTACCGCTTCGCAAAACAAAAAAAAGAAACTCTTCCAATTGACGAATATATCTCATATCGGAATGACTGTTGAATGTTGACTGTTGTTAATCTAAGCCAAGAACAAATGTCGTTTAATCAAACTAATTATAAACTAAACGTCTAACTAAATGTATATTTACTTGTGCCGATATATATATACACACATATATACCTACGTAGTTATACATATTTAAAGAGAAAGCTAAAGATAGATACATACACTATATACTAGTATGATATATATATTTACGCCTGTACTTGTATGGAACTTCTAACACTTCTGAACTCATACGCTTATATTTGAAAAATACCTTTACAAAAACAAAAACAAACGAAACTAAAAACGAAAACGAAACGAAATGAAACCAAACAAACTCTAACTATTTTCATACGCAAACTTACACATTAGAGGGGAAATGCGAGAGTTCCGAATGAAATTGAAGGCTTGTCGGCTTTCCAGGAGCCGTCAGCTGTAAGGATGTGCGGCCAGCATGTGCACTCATGTTTGCTCTACCCCATTTTCCATGCCCCCAAGCCTATGCCCAGCTGCCCCATGCCCCATTCCCCATGCCCCATTCCCCCCACTTTTCTACACACTTTTCTACTTTTCCTGACTACTATACCTCCCCTCTCCATCCCCTGACGAGTGCACTTTATCATTTTTAACATTTAGCAAACAAAACAGAAAGTTGCTGCGGCGAAACTTTTAATTCGAAGCAAACGCAAAATGGCTGAGGAATTCCGCAAAAATATATGCAAAATTCGCACTTCGCACACATTTTCCACCAGATATATCGCGCATACGCCGCGTGTGACAAGGTCGAGGCTTTAATTTGATTTGCTAATCAAATCTCATGCGAATCCAATCGCGGTCAACTTGATTTGGGAAATCGAATCAGAGCAAGCTATATCAATGCCCACCGAATTTATTGTGTAAAACGTAGTTGAAACTCGAAAGGCATACAAAAAAAAGAAATGCGATTTTAATGCAGAATTTAACAGAAAATAAATGGCTTACAGCGTACCTGCAAGACATATAACCAACAAAAACCAATTAAATAAATAATTAAAGATCGATGTATATTTATACAGATTTTTTGCAAAGCTGAAAAAAAATCAAAAAAAAAAAACAACTGAAGGGAAAGCAAAACCTCAGAACCAAAAACGAAAATCAATCTTGTGCTGCATAGTATAATCCACACTCAGATACAGATACACAGATACACAGACAATTGTACACTTTGGCAGCCTTTGTGCCGTCGTCACCGAGATGAGGCTGCAGAAAAAGCAAATTAATTAGAGTACACGGAGATAAAATCCGATTTCTTGTGTTTTTTCGGTGTGTTTAAATTCTATCCCCTTCTTCTATTCCATCCACTCCCCAAATTTATTCGAGATCTCAGCCCGATAAATAAAGGACAAGGACGCTATGTAACTGGGTAGCAAACTTGTGTTTTCCTTTTGGGATACTGGATTTTGGATAACTGGGGGTCAGGGGTCATGGGTCCGGGGTCAGGGTCACCCAAGTTCGCTGCCAACTCATGCGACTGTGCCTCAGCTGTTGCGCACTTGCGGTTCATTAAGGCGTGGAGAATGTGTTAAGTGCCTGTTGTCAATCGCACCCGAAAACTTGGACGGATTTCACGCCTCCCCCCTCCGGATGAATCTGGCAAACTTCCACGGAACTTCCAGCTCCTGCAGCTGAGCGATTTAAGCCGCAGGCTCTGGCTCTGGCTCTGGCTTCCATCGATCAGGCGTCGTTCGTCCCGTAATTAACTTACGGCGGAGACTGTAAAGTTGACAATCCGGCTCTGATTGATGGCCGGAGTGGTGTGGCGTGGCATGGCAACCCCTGGCAATCGGGGGATATATATCTGTTGGCAACGCAGAGGCTCATAATTTTAATGAGCTTATTTTATTATATTTACAGCCACCGCCCCCTTGGTTTCTTTTGGCAGAGATTTCATTCGCATTACCTTCGCTGGATGGAGGGGATGAGGGACTTGGCCCGGCTCAGTGGCCAAATCAAACTAATTCCAAGTTCAATAAACAAGCGCAAATGAATATCCCACCCCGGGGGCCTTTCCTTAATCAGAGCCGCCACCCTCCTCGAAGGCGGTGTAAATTCTTATAAAAACACAGCCAACGAAGGAGTCATTGAGGGAGCCAAGGCCAAGAACCTCGACCCCCAACCCCCCCACCCCCACACCCGGATCCCGGCCATTTCGTAATCATAATCGAGTCGCTGGAGAGTCGACAAAAATCGATTAAAAGCTTAAGCGTTATCCTGCCGGTGCTGGGATATGGCGACCAGCTTAATGCAATGCACACAATTAAAGTGAGGTCGCTGCGGATTATAATTATATAAGTATAAGTACATTAAGTTAATTAGTAGGGGGATTTATTAAACGCACCTGGACTTACATGGAGATTCTGCAATCTCCAATTCCATATCGATTATATGGCATATGGGATAACAGCATCCTGTCTTTGCTTTGCCCTTAGCCTAAAGGATTACTCCGGCCGTGCCTTGAGAGCCAGCCGGAAAAGGGATCATAAAAGGATGCCAGAGCACACACACACACACACACAGTTTTTTTTAGGGCCGAAAGCTGTTGTCCATCTGTGTGCTCTGTGTGTCTAGTCGCTGAACCCCCACACAAAAAAAAAACATAAAATAATAATAAAAAAGGAGCAGAAAATCGGGGCCACTCAGACGCACAAACAAACAAACTGCCAGGTATTCTCACATCGCATCGCATCGCATCGCAGATGAAGAAATATTCGCGCCGCCAGCCAACACTCTCGGGGGATTCATAACCAAATAAGCCGAATTTTTAAAGCATACTTTCCTGCCCTCATCCCTTCCATTCCAGGCTCCCAGGATCACCTACCGGCGCCAGGAGGACGCGACGACGAAACTGAAATTTACAAAATGAAACTTTAAGCAATGTGCAAAATGAAATTTAAATAACGATTTATTGCCTTTGAAGTATGATTGTTTGCATGGAGCGACGAGAGTTTTGGCAAACAGCAAGGAAGGAACGGATAGGCAGACTTTCGAATGCCCTTTAAATCGAAGAAGGGGTTATGAGGAGATTAAATATTTGCTACCCACAGAAACCATATATTTTTAATCGTAAAAAAAATGTGCAAGTTTGGTTAGCTCATGAATGTTTGAACAAAATTAAAATGTCCACTAGCCATAAATATATATAAAATTAAATATATTATATGCCAATTAACTACACTTAAATAGTACTAAAAACTCAATAAGTATAATTCTGATACCAAGGAATTAAATATTAAACCGAATTAAAATGTCCACTAGCCATAAATATTTGTAAAAACCAATATATTATATTCTAAAAATCTACCTTGAATAGTATTAAATTAAAAACTTTATAAGTATAATTCTGATAGGAATTATATATTAAATGTTATTATTTTACTAATACAAATTATTAAATGCTATATTCATGTATTTACAAAAAATATACTAAAGCTATTTTTGGAATATGAATAACTAAATTGATAATTACTAAAAACCAATATAAAATCAGTTTATTCACATATAATGAATGTATTTCTGAAAATCCTTAAATTTTCTATTTCTTTATATATTTTATTGATATAATATAAACTAAATTTAAATTACTTTTCCCTAGCTTGAAGTTTCCAATTGTGAAAGTGGTGAAAGTAGTTTCCGGACTACCTCTAATAGCATAGCTTGATTTGATTGCGATAACATCTGGAAACTAATCCGCAAGATTCAAATGCAAAACCGTAAGCGGCTGAGTAAATAAACAGAAATCCTTGCCAAGAGTAAAGAGTAGCCGAAAAAGTAACCTGCGAGTGGCAGAAGCGCGACCAAAGGATCCATCCTTTCACGTCCATCGAGTGCCCAGGCCCATAAGCGTAATGAAGAGCCGGGCAGCTGGAATGGCTTGGGTTGGGACTGGGACTGGGGCTGGGACTGGGAGGAGGCCCACCTAATGCACCTATTCCACCTGTCCGCCCGTGTGTGTGCCGGGTTATCAGACCCGGAAGAAGACAAGGGCGGCTCCTGCTCCTTTGGCTCCTGC
This sequence comes from Drosophila setifemur, assembly GCA_021224005.1. Lineage (NCBI taxonomy): Eukaryota > Metazoa > Arthropoda > Insecta > Diptera > Drosophilidae > Drosophila > Drosophila setifemur. The sequence goes on from JAJJHY010005742.1 coordinate 9,783,878, forward strand.
TTCTCTCTGATGTTTTTCCTCCGCTGTCGCTGTCAATTCATCGCATTGGCATGAAATTGCTTTTTGCGATGGCTGAGAGGCAACAGCAACAAGTTGCTATATAGCTACTATATATACATATGAGTGTGTGCGTGTGTTGGTATATTTCAATATAGGGTGAGAGGGCTTACAAAGGAAATGAGAAAAGGTTCGCTGGCTTCCCGAGTTGTTGGCTGTTTGTTTGTCTGCCTGCCTGTCTGCCCGCCCGCCCGCCTGATGTTTGTGGGTCTGGATATATTCTTGCAAATTTACGGAGGAAACAGGAAGTTGTCGGGGGACGGGCGGGCATTGTTTATCCTTCAGGAGCAGGCGGGAGGCCGCAAAAAGTCACCCAAAACGAACCGAAAATTTACCCCAACAAATTTTGGAGGAGAAGGAGGAGTTGGGAGTGACACTCGCGGCATGTAAATTACAAGCGGAATTTCGATTGTAGCCCACGACCTTCGGTCGGCCCACCCCCCTCAAAAAAAGGGGGGCTGATGGGCGAGGAGGCGGAATTAAATGCGAAATGTGAAAGGACCACGACAAAATAATCTCTCAAATGTAAGAAAATTGTTAGGCGGGCTGCGGGGAGCCTTTCTTGCTGCTCCTGCCTTTCCCATTGCTCCTCCTGCTGCTCCTGCTCCTGCTAAATGCCAAAATGGCAATTTGCTAAAGTTTTCCCCAGAAGCAGCAGACAGAAGCGAAGGCATTGGCCAGAGGCTCCGGAGGCAACGGATGGGGTGCCGGATCGGTGCGGCGGGTGCCCAGGGTCAAGGGGATGGCCCAGGAATGGGGTTGGGAGGGGGCACATAAAAGTCAAAGCTTGTCTGTTACACTCCCTATCTGCTCGTGCACTCGACAAAATGTAATTCAAGTGTTTTCAGACGGGGTCAACCTCTCCAACTAAATTCGAGACAATGAAATACGATTAAATGGAAATTTAGGTAATTAACAAGATGAGTACTAAATTACAGGGATGCCATGTAAATTGTTATTTAATATTTAAAAATCTGTAAACCTTTTTTTCGATATTCGAATATTCGAAACATTTCTTTGGTTCTAGAAACTAAGAAACATTTATGCAAGTTATTTTTGTGCACCATATTTTAAGGGGTAACACGGTGAAATACGATTAAATATAAATTAGTTAATTAACAGGATGAGTACTTAATTTCAGGGCTGCCTTATAAATTGTTATTCAGTTTGTAGTTCATTTCAAAAATCTGTAAAAATGTTTGCTGACTTTTTGAGTTAATATGCAAATCTCTTTATAGTTTTCGAATAGTTTCTTTGGTACTAGAAACTTAAAAACACATGCAAGTTATTTTTGTGCACTATACTTTAAGGGGCATTTTAATCCTAAAATTCGCCTCTTTTCCGAGTGTATCCTAACCCATGGTCGTTGTAGTTGCTCAAGCTCAACTGCTCAGCATCCTGGCTGGCACTTGTTGAGCGTTTTGCAAACGAACACCAACGAGAACGTGTCAAAGAAATTGAAATTCAGTGTGTGTTTGTATTCGAGTGTGCGTGTTGTGTTGGTTTTGGCTTCAGGGGAGCAGGTGAACAGGTGAGCCTGAGAACAGGTGAGCTGCTGAGCAGGTGAGCTGGTGAGCTGGTGAGCTCTTTACCTTTGCCTTTGCCTGCGATGCCACTTCGGGAAAAGGGAAAAAACTCGACCTTTACGCCTGTGGGGCCCAGCCGGGTTAGAAGGGGCAGAAATGTGGCAGCAGGAGGAAGAGGAGCAGCATCAGCAGCTACATAATGCAGTCAGCGCACGATTGGTAAAATGCTCGGGGAGCTAGAGCAAAACGAAGGACACCTGACGCTCCCTGGCCTTGGATGGCCAAGGGTAACCGAGGGAACCGGGAACGGGGAACCGATTTGAACGACTCCATTTGTCCGGTGGGCGGGCGGCCTAGACCTCTGACCTTGTTCCCAGTGAAATGGGCTGTGAACCCGGTTGGTCCTTGTCTTTCGTTCGTTCGTCTGCTTCTTTTGTCCACTGCCAGTGCCACTGCCATAAAATGCATGCAACAGTATTGCAACCGTCACGGACAAGGACTCCCATCATGTCCTGCGGGCAATTTAACCGCAAAGTCCACCACTAGTTTTGGGGACTTTGGATTATTGCTTACTTTGGTCTAGAGCCAGACCAAACACGGTAATAAGTTAAAACTGTTTGCCAGGACCGGGACCAGGCCCAGAACCAGGACCAGGACTAAGGCCAGACCCGGGATCGGAAAAATTAACAGCCGCTCATTTGGCCCATAAATTATGCAAATGCAAATGCTCACGTGGATGTGGTTGTGGATTTTTATGCCACAATATTACGCATTTCGCATCGGTGTGACCCAGTGGACGCACAATGTTGACACTGGCGTTGTGTGTGGGATGTGTTGTGGGCCAGGCGTTTGCATTTAATTTTCCGGCAGATTACGCCAGTTGGCAGTTGGTCGACGGACTGATTTTCCTCATTGTTCAATGAGGGCTCCTCAGGGGAATTGGTCACCGTTTGCATAATCTCCGACTGCGACTGCGACTGCAAAATGCGACTGCACGGCTCTTTCTCTGGAATTTATTCCGAAATGAACAACAGCAACAGCAAAAAAAAAAAAAAGAAAAGGATTATGCGATGGAATTTTAAGGGCTGGAACTGACAGCCAAATTATAATTTGCATTACGGCGCAATTTGCAGACATTGTCTGATACAATTTTTTTGGCCGGCGCCAAGCAATTTATAAGGCACAAATTACAAAATACAATGGAGTTACCATGAACATTATCTGACATCATAATCAGAGGGGATTGAGAAATGGCAACAAGAATAAGCAATTAGTTTACAAATTCAGGATTTTAAAACTTACTCATAAATAAATTAAAGCAAATTGGAATACAAAAAACTGTCTCGTAAAATGAACGTAAGTATTCCTTTCTTTCTTTGTCAAGTTTCTCCTATTCTTTTGTTTATTGTCCAAGCTCTATTTAAAGAAATTTGCTGTCATTTTTTCTTGTTATTTTGCTCTTTGTTATTCCCTGGATGTGCCATTTAATTAAATTTGGAATATTAACAAAAGAATGCAGCTTCTTAGAATTGTCTAATTGCAAAAAATACTTTCCTAATTTCTATAGCATACTTTTGAGCTCAAACTTTAATTATTTTTAGTTGCATTCTTTTGAGCTGAAATTCGGTGGAAATATAACAAACCCAACCAAGGACAACAACCATAAATAAAAACTGTTATATACGTATCTAGAGAAAAGCTTCTTGAAAGATTTTAAGGTTTTTGGAGGGGTAACAAGTTAAGTGTGCTAAAATAGCAGAGATGAAAACCCATGCGTTTAGAACTTAATTTTGAAAAGGAACTAAACTCAAATCGAGGCTTAGAACAATATTTCAAATTATTATCCGTGTTGATTTCGGATAATATTTCATTTCGGAGATTTCTTGTTTATTTATACTCCAACCCCTCGATTCTGAAATTTAAAAATCAATAAAACGCCGTTGTTCTCTAAAAGTGATTATAATTTTTTATTAAATGACTCTGCGGTTATGCAACTCTAAATCTCTACATATAAAACAGTCGACTAATAAAACAGTATCTAATATTAGCATTGCATACGAAGTGTGTGTGTGTGTGTGTCAAATCTATATACAGAAGATATTACAAAGGAATTTTGTGTTTATGGCAAAGGATCCTGTTCTCTTTTGGACATCCACCAGAGACATTAATCCGGCTATTTGTTGAAGTTCTCGATCTGCTGGAGCACCCAACTCCTGGAGGCCGACTGGCAGACGACAACACCAGCTCTGCGTTGCTGGATAAGGAGATCCTTCGATGGTTTCGGGGCGATTTGCGGGGCATGATTGCTAGGGCGTGGTCCCAGGGGCGGAGGTGGAGGCGGGCTGCTGGGACGACGCAGGCTGACCTCATAGTCCCCAGATCGCTTCTCGTTATCATCGCTATAAATGGCCGAATCCCGGAAATCGTTCTCCAGGCTATCCTCCACCTGCTGCTCGTACTCGAAGGCACCACCGGAGGAGGATGGAGTTTCCACTCCGGAACGCTTTCGCTGCTGCTCGCACATGCTGTCGCTGGAGGAGGAGGTCAGCGAGAAGACCGAGTCCCGCTCCGAGTGATTGAGCACTCCCAGGCCAAAGAGCGTCTTGGGATCGGCATAGTCCACATGGGCCATCCTCTCGCCCACCGCTTCGCTGCCCTGCCTATGCAGCACGCTCTGCCGGCACATCTCGCTGACATCCGAGACCCGTCGCTCCGGCGGCCGATTGGAGCGTCCAAAGGCCATGCTCAGGTTGTCAATCGACTTGCGGGCTCTCGGCAACAGGGAGCTCTCCGATCCGGAAACGGAGCTCTTTGGCATCTCCATCGACATGTTGATCACCGTGCTCTGGCTATCCCGTTTCAGAGTGGAACCGGAGCCAGTGGAGGATGTGGAGGTGGAGGAGGAGCTGCAGCTATCCCTTTGCACTACCTCCTCGCCGACGCGCTGCAGCACGCCATCCGGGGAGTAGACCAAGGTCACATAGTCCGACTCCGGTCGTGGAGCACTGGTCGTGGTCTTGGAGCGTTTCTTGAGCATCTGGGCGGACTTGGCTCGTCCCAGGATGGGCGAGAACTTGTAGGGGACGTGGACATTGCGCAGCAGGGTCTCGTAGATGGGCTCTTCGGATACTGAGTCCACCACGGATTCCTCCTTGCACTTGGCCTGCTCATCGTGTTCCAGCGGTGGGGGAGATCTCGACGGAGGACGCGGCGGTGGCAGACGATTCAAGTCCTGGACAGGACTCACTGGACTCTCCCGCCGCTTCTGCTGCTTGTTGTAAATCCTCTCGAACTCTTTGTTATTTTTGAGCAAATCCAAAACGATTTGGGCATCTCTCTTGGACTTTTCAGCGGGGGAAAGCTGTTCAGTCTCCTGGTCTCGATCTTCGAATGAATCCTGCGCGGACTTATCTAGAAACTCGTGGGCCTCCTCGGCCATTTCAATCACCTGATCCGGACGCAGCTCCTCCGTGGATTCGGTTATTTTCAGTATGGTGGCACTGCTGCTATCAAACTCGCTGAGATCCATGTAGAAGCGGGAGCTGCTCTTGGTGCTGCTGCGCTGCTTCTTGATGGTGGCGATCCGCTTGGGCATCGTCTTGTGGTTGTATTGCTTCACCTCGAAGAAGCCCTTGCCCTTGGCCTTGCGCTCGCTGAGATCGGGCTTGCTGCCCCGCAAGGAGGCGGCACTGTCCTCGTCCTGCTCCCGCTCCCTCTCCGCCTCCTCGTCCAGGCTGAAGCCCCCAATCCTGGGCACCGACTTGCTGCGCTCCTTGAGGGCCTTGTAGCTGAAGACCGGGGACTGTGACTTGGCACTGCGACTCCGCTGATCCCGCAGGATGCAGGTACACGGCTGAGACGGCTGCTCCGGCTGCTCCGGTTGATCTGGTTGCTCCTCCTGCCGCTTGGCCTCCGAACCGCATTTGCAGGGACTCTTCACCGGTGTCTTGACCACCTCCTCCTTGATGCCAGCATCCCTCTTGCGATACCTCATGGCAGCAGCTAGCTTCTGCAGAGCCGTATCATCCAGACTATTGTTCCTGGCCAGCGGCTTCGAGGGCTTGACGGCCGGAACCGCCTCCTCCTCCGGTTCCAGGGACTCGTTGAAGCTATCGAAGGAGCTGGAGTTGGTCACCGTCTTCCGCTTGAACTTGGAGTTGCGCTGACGGATCTCACTCCTCCTACAGGCATTCCTGCGCTCCAGATAGGTGGGGGTGGAGTTGCTGCCCGAGTGGAGGCTCCACTTCCAGGTGCTGCGATCAGGTGTGCGATCTGGTTGTAAAGATAGCTCGTTAGTAGGGTTCAAGTCAGGGAGTAGGAGAAGGATGATAAGCGGATGAGTGAGCCGGGCGAAAACAAACACCAGTGAGGATGCATTCTAAGTTACCAGTCAGCAGCGGATCATGCAGTCTTGGAGTTAGCCAGTTAGTTAGTGGTGTTGGGTTGGGTTGGTTGGTGTTGTGTTGAGTTCACTGTACGAGTACGGGTATGTGGGTTACGATGCATGCAACATAGACCCCCAAACGGTGTTAAGGCCAATTAAAGCTAGCAATCCAAATGCGCAGGTCTCGCAATACTTACTAGGCTCTCCGGCAACCAGAGTTACATTTTTTTTACGGATACTACGATTACGATTAGGAGTTTTTAGCAATTAGATGTACGGGGTTTTGCACTGGTCTATAGCCCACACTTATTATTATTATTCTGTCAGATCGGATTTCGTTTTATTATTATTATATATATTTTGTTTTTTTTTAGAGTGGTTTCAGTCTCTGGGTGTGGGGTTTAGCCTTAGAAGAACGCCTTAAACACTAGTCAAAGTTTTTTCGTTTCTTTGTTTTGGGGTGTTTAGTTTTAGAATGCATCACTGGTAGTACTACAACGGTAAACATATAGTATTTCGTAGAGTGGAGTTAGATCAAATCGACAGCTTTTCGACATGTAGATTATATTAGATATAAGTAGGACACCACTAAGCATGGAAGGGGTAAATGGCCCAAACACCCAACGATCTCCAATATACATATACCGGAGCCCGAGGTCCGCAATTAAAATGCGCCTCCAACGAAACGGATCGGAGGGGGACCAAGTAATAAATCAACCGCCACCGAGGCGTCGACAGATCTGGCACGATTTTGGCGAAAGGCTAGCGACTCGGTCCCGGCTCCAGCTCCACTCGGTTATGTCACCTGGTCGCAGCTGGAGCGTGCGAATCATAAGTGCACGGCGAGAAAGAGTGGGAGCTGCATCACTACCGTCACAAGTCCTCCAAGTTGAGACTAGGAAGACAGCTACTCTGTACCTCATACAGAGAGAACATAGGAATGGGTTCCGGATTTCAAAATATTTCTTTAGGTATTCCTTATTATTAGTAAATTAATTCAATTATTTATTACAATTTCTGCATCTAAATGTAATTTACATAGTTTAAAAATTTTACAATTAAAATTATTTGATTGGTAAATAATAATTAACTCTGAAGTGACTTCTCTTCAAATTATACTTTAAAATGCAAAAATAAAATACAAAATAATGTACAAGTACGAGGGACATACATAAAATCATAATTAACATGCTTTAGTTTTGTTTCTATATTTACAAAATATATATAACAATCAGTGAATTCTCTAAATAATTTATATATATCAACAAGTAAGAACGTTACAGTCGAGTTTCCCGACTGTTACAGACCCTGTACAAATTTGGTTATAATAAATTTATAAATTTATATATATATATACACGTATATATTCACACCGAGTCCGGTCTGGGATTCGAACCCAAGATCTCAGCGTATTAAGTCGAACGTCGTAACCATTCGACAAACCCAAACTTTTTGAACCGCCAGCTAATACAGTATAAATATATTGAAGACGCACATTCATACATATGTATATGAAGCTAGAGGCAGCGCAGTTGCAGCGGCACTTCCGAGAAAAATCAACCACCGAACGCAAGCGATTTACCGTTTGTTGGCGCAAATAAACAGATTTTTTGTGTTTAGCGCCTGTAAACTTTAGGTATTTATTGTGCGCTTTCTAATTAACCAATCTTGATGAAATTTTCAGGATCGGTAGAAATCTATGCTCCAATTGCATGTGTATTTTTAAAAAAATTTTAGCTTGAAAATTGTGCAGTGCAGGGCAGTGCAAAAATTCAAATACAAATTGCGGGGGCGGTGGGCGTGGTACCGACTTAAAAAAATAAACTCTAATTTACTCAGTATTAGAAGAATCTACACTGGTAATGCGGTTCTTCTAGCTCTTACAGTTGCTGAGATCCGTGTGTTCATCCGGACGGACAGACGGACAGACGGACAGACGGACAGACGGACAGACGGACAGACGGACATGGCTATATCGACTCAGCTCGTCATGCTGATCAAGAATATATATACTTTGTGGGGTCTGCCACGCCTCCTTCTGCCTGTTACATACATTTGCACAAACTTAATATACCCTTTACCCTTTGGGTACAGGGTCTAAAAATAGCTATAAAATATATTTCCATTAATCAAACATTAATACTTCTCAAATGATTTAATGATAAACAATTTACAAATATGAAAATAATATGTCACAAATATTTATTTTAGTTAATATACCTAATTATTCAGTTACTAACAATTCTTAATAAACATCTTTTAGTTAATTGAAAAGGGGGATTTAAATTTTATTTTAAAGGACTTTTTTTTTCTCTCTGTGTGGCTTTCCTTCTGCCAGTTTAGTAGACAGGCATTACCCAACTATAACAAGTACCCGCATGTGCATAACTCTGGGCACTTCATCATCTCGTGCAGTCCCAATCCCAATCCCAATCCCAGTCCCAAACCCAATCCAGATCGTTAAGTGTTTGGGCCACATGACAGAGCCAGGAAGAAAAAACACAAAAAACAACAACAGCCCTAGAGCCAGAGCTAGCCAAGTTAGCCAAGTTAGCAAGGCTAGAGGCTAGCCGGGCTCCACTAGACCAGAGCATGAGCACTCACCTTCCTCGTTGCCCAGCTGATAGACCAGCTCCTTGGCGCGCATGGGAATGTCTAGCTTCTCCAGCATGACACCTTTGATGTGCTGCGTCCAGACGCGCTTCTGGTCACGATTCCTGGCCGTCAGCTTGATTTGGTGGCGCGGCTCGTCGAACGGGATGACATAGAAGCTGGTCGGCTCCCCCGGCAAGTGTTCGCTCAGCATCAGATTGCTTTGCTATTATGGTAGAGATGCAGATGCAGAGATCGGGGATTAGATATTGAGGATTGCAGAGATTGATCGTAGTGAAGAACTCACCGCAATGTAGGTCTTGAACTGCAGGCGGCCATCCTCCTTCTGTTTGGTAATGATCAGCATGGTGGCGAAGAGAAGCACCAGACGCGGCTTGTTGTGCTGCTCCATGAGGAGTCCCTCCTGCCGGAGTTCACCCAGAACCGTCAGCTCTGGAAGGTGGAGAGAGAAATGATTACTAAAGTCCACTAAATAGAAATATATGAGGTACAAAATTTATTTCCATTTATTGTGGAGACCAAATTAAAACACAACTAAAAAAGCCACAACTTAGGCCCTCTAAAAAATATGTAAATAATCTAGTAATCAATAAAAATAAACACTAAAAGAGGAGCCAATAATAGCTATACATAATTTTTAAAATATTCAAAAAACCTTGGCATCAAATTAACCCACAATTTTAATTCTGTTTTTATTTCCCTATAACAATAAACATGACAATAATAAATAATTTGTTTATTATATGTACAAGTAGTATTTAGTATTCACTCCACCCACAAGCCACAATTCCCACATTCTGGAGTGGTTGAACTCACCTGGTCCCAGCCAGCCGTCCAGAATGCCGGACAGCTCCTTGACGCGACTCTGCTGCTCCTGCTTGCGCTTCACCTGGTCGATGTTGTGGGCCACCTGGCGCATGATCGCATATGCCTCGGCCACCTCCTTCACATCGCAGTGCTTGCGGAGGCTCTATCAAAACAGAAAGGGCAACCCGTCAGTGTGTCAGCTCACTCAAGCCTCAATCCCAAACCCAATCCCAAACCCATTCCCAGACTCGGACCCACTTCCACACCCACAACCAAACTTACGTCCAGCAGCAGATGGTACTTGAGGATGCGCTGCACCGGCTTGAGCAGATACGAGCCGAGGGGCAGGCGGTGTTGGAGGTGCTTCTGCGTGGAGGCCAGCAGCGAGTACGTGTGCGTGGCCTGGAGCAGCTTGGTCAGCAGAGAGATGGCTTCCGGGTAGCTTGTGCTGCGGGAAACAAAGCAAAACAAAACGAAATAAAATGAAAACCGACTCGGGATTTATGACATGTGCTTAAGGTCTTCATCATGCTAAATTTGAATTTCAAATTCGCCGGAGCTGCAGATGGAGTTGGTGGAGGAGTTGCAGCTGGAGTTGGAGGACTCTCAATAACCAACTAAAAATATGCCGCGTGTCATTGGGGGCGACAAATCAAGTTGCGGCCATCGGAGCCGCCGTCTCCAAATTGGCATCGCGACCAGGTAAATGTCGGCGTTTAAATGGAACATGGAATGGCGTGCCTGGACTGCCAAGACGCCATCGTGTCATGCTGCCAGCTAACTGCCTATCGAGATTGTTTTCCGGGACGTCGTTACCGTTCTTGGCCCAATCCCCGAAGCTCTTTTGAGCTATATCAAAGATGGAGCGAACACGCCAAAGATCGCTGGGAGAGCAGAGGAGATTCCCCCGCCCCCCGGCCCCCAGAAGCCCCAACCAGGTCAGAAGGTTTCGGGGCCCTAATTGCGGGGGAGTGTTAACAGTTAAGCGGACAACAATGTTGCAGAAGTGGTCAGTTAATAATGACCATCGGAAAAACTATTAAATGTTAGGGATCGATAAAACAATTCACCCATCCTCCTCATTAATATCAATGATGTTCTTTCGGATAAATATTAGTTGGAAAATTGATTTATATTAAACTATAAGCTCTTAAAGAAAATCTTTTCCATTTAAAATCTAGACAAGTTGTAGATGGAATGGAAAAGTAAAGAAAACTTTACAATTTATTATACAAATTTTTAAGCTGTTAGGAAAATAACTATAAACTAGAAAATTGTATATTCCTAGGATCATTTAAAATTCTGAATTATATAACTTTTAAAACGGACATTTATTTATGACTGTCAATGAATAATAAAATTAGTTCCAATTGCATTAATTTTAGTTTTTTAGTTTTTTTTTTACCGAAAAAAAAGAAGAGCATTACAACGATGGAATAATACTTAAGAACTTTTATTTAATTTTTTCTGATACGGAAACAAGATTAATAATAATAAATTGTGAAAGACCCTACAAAGATATTTAAAGTTTTGAAATTTCGGTAATTTAAGGTTTTATAAATTCGAATTTTACTTTTCCGAATAAAAAGAGAAGCATTATAGTGATGAAAAATTCTTTAAGAATTTTAATTTTACTTTTTCCGATACGCAAATATAAACAATAATTATAAATTATGAAAGACTTAAGAATGATGTTAAAAGCTGTTTAATTTCGTTAATTTAAGGCTTTATAAATTTAACTTTTAAATTTTTAATTGAACTTTTCCGAACAAAAAGAAGAGCATTATAATGATGTTATTATATTTCAGAAGTTTAACTTTACTTTCTTTTCTTTACTCATTATAACTTATGAAGGACTATAAATAGATGTTTGTTTCGGGACCCATTTAAATACGCTCATATAATTCCAAATTAATACCCAGTAATACCCATAATAGCGTAAAAGTCTAAGACCTGAGTGTATTTAAAGATAATACCCTCAAAATTCTTATCTGGGTGCGAAAACCGATAAGATACGAATTAGAGATACAACAAAAAAAAGAGATGGGAGTTCCCTGAATACAAAGACTGGGTGAATCACTCTTTCTATGCACTTACCAGTAGGTTGTGTACACATCAAATCCATCCCACAGGTCAATGAAGCACCTGGCGATCCTGCCCGGATCCATACCCGAGTTGACCAGCCGCTGCAGCAGGATTGAGTTGAATTCGTAAATCTCTTCAATGTTGGCGAAGAGTATTTGCAATTCGTCCACGCGGAGGCAGGCGCGCTCCTTCCAATCCAGCAGGTACCTGGGAATAGGGATATTTAGCAAACCTGGGATAATAATATCTAAGTATGACCACACTTACCCCTTGATGACCACCCCCAGATCCTCGACGAAGCTGCGCTCCGAGTCGACGATCTCCAGGCAGGCCCGCTCCAGGACACTCATGGCGGGCGGATGGTGCGGATGATGATGCGGATGGTCACCCAGATCGTTCTCACTCTCCGCCAGACTCTCCACGCTGGCCAGATACGAGGTGGCCGTCAGTTTGCCATTCAGCAGCTGATCCGATCCCGAACTGGAGCTGGAGGAGGTGGAGCAAATGGAGGAGGAGGACAGCGGACGATTGTTCAGCCGGGCCAGTTCACTCAGTCGAGCAGCGAACTTCGGCTTGATGTCCGTCAGCCTGTCCAGACTCTCCGCCGACAGCTTGTTGGCCTCCTCCAGTTCCGCCAGCTGCTCGGCCGTGGGCAGCTTCAGCGGCACAGCACCACCCAAAGTGCTGGCCTTGGCACTCAAACTCTTGGTCCGGGCATATGTCAGCAGGGGCGAACTGGAGATCGTGGCGGCACAGGCGGCGGAGGAGCTCCTCACCAGTGGCTTGGTAACCAGGGGCTTATTGATCGCCTGAATTAGTTCGGAGCCTGGTCCGTCCAAGGCTCCCAGATCTGCCAGGGTCAACCTTTCGATATGCTGTGCCACCAGATCAAAGTTAATGGCATCCACCGTCTCAATGGGACTCAATGGCTCGCTGCACACAAACTCCTTGGGCTTCACCGGAGTGGGAGGATTGCTCGGAGTGGATGGTGTTCCCGGTGTAGCCGGCTTGGCCTGCTGCAACTGGACACTGGTGGTTGCCAGCTGCTCCATCTCAAGCAGCTTGATGCTCTGCTGGGTGTCGTACCTCGGCAAGGTTAGCTTCCTCGTCTGAAACGGACGCCCATCGAAGTGGAAGGGGGTTCCCGGTCCGGATTTATTCGTCGGCGTCCGATCCTCGTCAAAAGAGTTGGTCTTCTCCGAGGCCTGGAAGTTCAGCGAGTGCAGGTACTCGTTGCTGGAGTCGAAGGTGGACACCAGTTCGCTGCCCGACTGCGTGGACAGCTTGCCCGTGATCTTGGACAGCGGGATGTGGGAGAGCTTGAGTTTGGGCGTGGAACTCCCCCCCGGAGAGGATCCACTGCTAGTGTTGGTCTTTATGTAACGTCCCTGGATGGGACTCCTTTGGGACTGCTGCTGCTGCTGCTGCAGTGCCTCAATGGACACCGCCTCGATCGGCTGCACCTCCGAGTGTGTGATTATGCGATGGACATTCGGGGACAAGATGCGAATGTTGCTGCCCCGTCGACTGCCGCTCGAGGCAAGGCTACTACTGCTGCCGTGTATCTGCTGGACGGGCTCCTGTCGCCTCTGCACCACCAGCCTGCTCAGCTGCGCCCCATCCGGCTCGTCCCGCAACCCGGCAACCACCACCGGCAGCGGAGCAAGTGGCCCAGTACTCTGGCCAGCTAGCGTGTAGCTCTGGTCATCGCTGGTGGTGTTGACACTGCTGGAACCGCTGCACGAAGAGCTACTGCTGCTGCTGCTGTTGCTCCTCTTGGGCGTGGAGTCGCCGCTGCTGGATGCCTTAGTAGATTCGTGGGTGCAAGTGGCGGCGGGAGCTGTGGACAAGCTGTTTGTCAAGGTGTCATAGATGCCCAGCAGCGAGGGTGCCAGCTCCGTGGTGCTGCCTGGAAATTTACAAAGAAAAAAGATACATATTTTAGATCATTTAAATTTAAGGAAAACTATTAATAATAAATGTAGAAAAAAACACTCTAAAAATATATCTCATTCTCAGAAATCTTTAAGATCTTGTACCCCTGTTGAGAAGTGGCAAAAGATACTTTTGTATCTTAACCCTAACACCTTTTCAGTGATCCCTAAGACATTCCCCAACGATGACTAATTTCGGGTGATCATTTTGATCGGTCATGTTGGAGCCGCCAATCGATAGCCTTCTCCTCCCCCAACCGATGCCCATTCGAGGTGCTGCATTGTTGATGGGGACGCAGCACACATGCTCGTAATCCGGGCAATATTTGCCATAATTTTGTTGCATAAAATGATTTATGCCGGGGCAGGCAACGGCCAAGAGACGCTGATGTATTGAGTTGTTTAGCCGCAGGATGCATGGGGCATGTGCATGGCCAGCCAACGAGCCGCACACTCTCGTAGAACGTGGCCATCAGTCAGGGGAGTGTGTTCTGTGTTCTGGCCGGGCTTTGGAGTTGGAGTTGGGTCTGAGTCTGAGTCTGAGTCTGGGGATGGGGATGGGGTTACTTGGCCTGGTCTGCTGCATAAATAAGTAGGTTGCTGCTGTTCGCCTGCCTGGCGGCCTGACATGTGAATTGATATGCCAACGCAACATGGCCAAACCGCAAGCATAGCGTTGCAGAGCAACCCAGCAACCAGCAACATGCTGCAGGCCACTAGCAATACCAAAGTCCAACCAGCAACCAGCAACAAGCAACGAGCAACTTGCAACAGCGACCTGAGTCAACGGCAATTGGCATGAACATTCCTCGGCCCGCTCATCATTTCTCACAAACGGTTCAATTAATCAAAAGCGCTCACAACTGCGGATTTAATAACATTATCGAACCACTCTTACCATATACACACGGCAACTTGATCTATAAATTATAGATCGCGTCAGTCAATAGTCAATAGTGCATGCTGGCAGCCTTAATGATTGCTCTTTGCCACATGCCACACACGAAAAAATAAGATCACTTTGTGGCGGTTTATATTTTGGGATTAAAGCTTACAAATATTAAATAATTATATTTTGAATCCTTGAATCCTGGTTAACAATTCAAAGCAACATCTGTAATTCCCAAGGAAAACTTCTCTAAGATATGTAGTATTTTTTAAATTAAAATTAAGAAAACTCCTTTAAAAATAAAGATGATCTTATAGAACTATTATCTTACAAATCAATTTACAACACAACATCAAAACCCTCTTCAAAATCAGTTTCAAATAAATCTTAAAGGGTAAACCCTTAAATAACTCTTAAACCCTGACCCTAAAATAGAAATAGTCTTTAAAAAATAGTAAAGAACTTATCTAAATAACTTAAATAAAACCCTTTTAATGGCATTTCTTGCAGTGCCCTTATTTTCTGTGTATTATAAGGAAGACAAAGCCCAGCAAATTGCAGTTGAAACGATGATCGTAAATTCTATAAATAAAATAAAATACCACGCATGGCGAGGAAACCATTTGCAGCTTTTGCATGTGGAACTGTGCGAATGCCCAGCTCGGACTGGGCAACTTCATTAAGGCCACGGCTTGTGTGATTATCTCTTAGCACTTTTGGCTAACAACCTAACAGCCCATACATCTCACTTCCCCGGCGGAGAGAGAGACTGGAGGCTGGCCAAATCAGGCAATTAACTTTTGAAGACAAAACTGCGGCCCACGTTGCGGTGGCTACCGGAGCTACCGGAGCTGGTTTTTAAGCTATTTAGATTTTTTAGATTCTAGCATTAGCATAGCTAGCAGATGCATCCCAGTCCCAGTCCCATACCCATACCCAATCCCAATCCCAGCCAAACGAACAGAAGCCGACGGGGCACTTTTCCTCTAATTGCAAATGGTGTCAATGTGACTTGGGCTTGGGTTTAGTTTTTTTCCTCAGTTTTCCGGCCGGGATGCTGGATGCCATGGCAACATGTTGGGCAACATTTTGTGGAGCCACGAACAACAATTAGTTTGCATGAGTTGTGCCACGCCCACTGTCAGACCGCCGCTGAGCTGGCTGTCTTTATTTTTTTAGCGATTTTAGCGGTTTTTTTTTTTGTTGGTTTTCGGCAGACTGACGACAAGTCGTAAACATGATTTGTACATTTAATTTTCCATCATTCTGTCTGATTATTTTGCGTGGGCAGCGACCGAACGCAGACAGAGCAGATACTCGTACATCCAGCAGCCAATAGATGCAAACTGCCAGATACTTTGCCATCCTGCAGGCTGCTGACCCAGTTAGACGGAACAGCGTTTTGCTTAATTGCCAAACCGTGGGACGTGGCGACAGGTTCCCCAATGGGTTTATGCACTTAAAGAAGAATTGTATATTAAATACCTGATCAAATGGGAAAACTGGGTTTACCCAAAAGTTTTATGAAAACCATTTAAAACAACTTAAAAGTACTTAAAAATTCCATCTTTTAAATTAAAGAAAAAATACATAAAATATTCCTGAAGATCTCTCCGTATTTTCTTTCTCTGCACGAGATGCTGTTAAGTGTAATCGCTGCCACTTGCCAGAGAGCATTTAATTAAAAGCCAACAGCTGGGGCCATTTCCAACTATTTATGGCATAGTTCCAGCCGAGACTTGGACAAATCTTGACCAGGCTAATCTGGCCGTCGATCTCCGCAACTGAAGCGGGCCACAAATTCCGACTGTTCCGAAACACAATGCAAACTCAGCTCTCTTGGACATTTTGCAATTTGCAACTGGAGTAGCCCCCACCGACGGGTCCAAAGACAGGGGGGAACAGCAAAAAAACAAAAAGGGTGTCAGGGCCAGAAATCGAGAAGGAGACGGTCAGAGAGGTTGAAGCCTCCGTCTGGTTTCATTTTCACAAATCCAAATCCCTTTAATGCCCCGGCGACAAAGTGTCTTCTTGTGGCAACCGACTCGTAATTCTGTCCAGCCGCTTCAGGAGTCCGCTCCGCTACGCACCTGGACCGGCTCCAGCTCCAGCTCCAGCTCCATCTCCAGCTCCATCTCCAGCTTCCAAAGCTGGCAATTTATGGCTGGCCTGACACAATTTCATAAGGCCCCAAAGGCTACATCCGAAGATTACGCGATTGGGCCTAAAAATAGCCGCACAGATAGCAGATACCAAAAACCCGACCAAAGGTCAACCGGCCCCAGAGATGCAGCTGCTCCTGGCCCGAATGCCCGAATGCGTTGACTGATTTACAAGCCAAGTGCAAGTCGCTCAATTGCGACATTGAATTATGCGATCCGAGGCGAAGCGATCCGAGAGATGCGTTTCGATCCGGCAAGGGAAAGTGCTGTCGTCGGTGGCAATCCGAGTTGCAGTTGGACGCGGAATCGAAATCGAAAACGACGACTGCACATTGGGTCAGCTCTGTTAAATATTTTGCATTTGAAGAATTTAACATATTAAATTGTAAAAAAAATAATTAGCGGAATTGTACTCAATTCGAAATAAATAAATTAAATAAGAAAGGGTTTTTATGTAGAAAAACACGTTGCCTTTAAACATAATAAATAAGGTATTGATTTTAATATATAGTAAATACTATACAAATATTAAAGATAATTTGTGCACCCTGATTATTTAATTTAATTAAGTGTTAAATACTAAAATAAAGAGCCCATTTTTTTAAAAACAAATTAAAAAACCAAATTCAGAATAAATCTAGAACGTAAAAATCAATTTAGTTCAATAAAACATTTTCTGAAAATTCCTACTAAAATAATTTACTATTTTTGAGACAAACTTTTCTTTTATAAAATTAATATTCAACTTTAGAGAGTCTGAAAAGTGAATATTTTGTAGAAAACCTTTGGTAAAATGTTTGGTTAAAAATGTTGTACCTTTGGATGTGCAAGTCAAATATTATAATATATAAGTTTAGAAAATACCTATAAACCTAAAGATCAATTTAATTCAATGAAGCATTTTCTTAAAATTTTAGTTGGAAACTTTCAGTTGGATAGTTTTAGAAAATGCTTTATTAAATTGAATTGATATTTACGTTCTAGGGTATGTTCTGTATTTCTACTACACAATTTTTGAGAACTTAAAGGGTCTGGAGAGGGAATATTTTTAAGAAAACCTTTGGTAATTATTTTTTTGAAAGAAAATCATTTTCAAATCGATTTAATTTCTATATCTAACCAAACCCAGTGTGCTTGCTTTAAAGTGTTGCACCTTTGGATATGCGGATGACATTTTACTTATGCACGGCGTGGCCAGCTGTTGAGAGCATTAAATTAATGCGCTTAGTCGCCATCATCGATGTGGATGTCGATGTCGAGGTGGATGTCCCAGTCGTCGGTCGGTTGTCTGGCAATTGATATTTTAATCGGCATTTCATTTTGTCTGGCCCGACTTGAGTTGGCGCCACGGTTAGTCCGATGCGGTTTAGGGAGCTCCAATAGAGCCTATGGATCCAATGGTAGGTGGCAGATCGCAGCTGGCTTTATCAGTCCGCCACATACGTGTCTCGGCATATGGGCACGCATTTCGCAACTACCAATTAAAATGTTATTCAATGCGTCGGTGAATGCGGCTTTTAAACACATTTCCCCCTGATAAGACCGACGACCGACGACCGACGACCTGCAACACGGCCACTTTATTGACGCTTAAACCAAACGATATGGCCATAAACAGAAGCCAAAACCAAATCGAAACCAAAACAAAACTGAAACTTAAACAAAAACGCACAGAAACTGCCGAACGGAAGTGAAATCCGCACGAAATGTTCGTGTTGTGGGGGAAATGGCAAATGGAAAGGGAATTAGCTGCTTTTGTTTTGCAAATATTTACAACAAATGTTTCTCTTCCAATCTCAAAATAGAAGGGAAATTTAAATACCTTAAAATTCCTTAACAAATCAATAAAAAGCATTTTCCCATTTCAAAATTCAAAGAAATATGAAAAGCATAAATCATCAACTTAGGGAATCTCCTCTCTAATAGAACCTGGCTGAAACGGCTTTGCTAGGCCATTAAAATAAAGCCCACCCTACTTCAAGCTTCAAGCCAATTGCATATTAAATGCACGCCAAGACCCATTGATAATGTTCTGGGTAGGATTAACGATCGTTTCCGCTTTCCAAAGAGCCTCCACAAATAGGCTGGAAATTCTTTTGAAATTGAGCGAATCTCGCACAGACGCAACGCATAAGCATAAAAATTCCACCAAGATCTCCACCAGATCTCGCTCCCTCACAGAGGGCATCTGATTTGGGTTTTATTTTTAGCTCACCTCCGCGGTTATCCATGGAGATCCATGGAGCCACTTAAACGATGCCAACGAGCTGCGAGCTGCGATGGCAAATAACACGGCAACTCTTGCTTTTAGTGCCGAATCCTCATCTTGGTTGCCCCCCCCCAACCCACTTCGCTGCTCCGCTCCTCCGTGTATTTCCAGCGAAAAGTGAAATCCTTTTAAAGCGGCAGCAAACAACAAATCTAGGAAAATGTCGCCGCCAAAAAGTTATAAATCTTGTTCATATTTGCACGTGAAGCAAAAGCCAGACTCGGAGACTGACTCTGAGACTGGGAAGCCATAAAT
The DNA here is from genome assembly GCA_021224005.1 of Drosophila setifemur. NCBI lineage: Eukaryota > Metazoa > Arthropoda > Insecta > Diptera > Drosophilidae > Drosophila > Drosophila setifemur. The sequence continues at coordinate 9,802,859 of JAJJHY010005742.1, forward strand.
GTCACACTGTCCAGCAACAACCTGGCAGGCTAGCAACCTGGCATATTAGTTTTCCTCGCAGCGGATGGCAAAACGTGCTAAATTCCATGGGGCAGACATCCATTAAACAGCCAGGCCAGGCCAGCGGCACAATCCCCAGCAACATGGCATGCCACACAACTGAGAAGTGCTAAAATCTCATAAAACATTGCCTGACTGCTGATTCTAAATTAACTTTGGCTTCCCCTTGCCACAGTGGTTCCTGCAACATCCACCACAAATTGAGGATAAGATTCTTAACCCAGAATTCTTGAAGTTTACGAAGACTATTAAAATATTTCTTTTTACTATAATATTTATTTATATAGTGTTCCACACTTGACCTCAATCTTTGTTTAAGAGCAACAAACATCTGGAGATATATTTTAAGCCTCATATTTATTGAACTCTCAAATAAACTGCTTCCGCTTCATAATTAAAATCATTGATTTTTATTAAATAACCATGTTCAAAGGAAATAATAAATAAAGCATTAAAAAGATGTGTATTATTAACATAAACTCATTATAGCAATGCTTTATATATACCTATAAAAGTCTCTTAATAAACTTCAAACTATAACCAATCAGAAAATACACAATAAAAATGAACTTAATGATTTCTAAAATATATTTAAATGCATATTTGATTATTATTTTTTGTTATTAAAAAACTTCAAATTATAACCAACCAGAAAGTATAAATGGACTTAATAATTTCTAAAATATTTTTAACTTTGTGAAAACATTTATTTTATGGATCCACTGCACTTCACTTCAAATTGATATCAATCAGAAAATAAACACTCTCAATGATCTTAATTAATTTTAAAAATATTTTAAAATTTGTGAAAACATATATTTGATGGCTCCACTGTACCGCCATCTCTCCCCCGCTTTTTTAATCCTGGCAGGCGACACTTCAGCTGAGGATTGGAGTGAAGTGGAGTGGAGCAACCCGAGCTGTTGCACTTTGCACTTCTGAGATACAGACGTGTATTGTTGAGGAACTTCCCTTTGGCAGGCAACAGACACAAAAAACAACAAACCCAACTGAAAGAGCAACTCGTGCATTTCGAATGGCCTTCCTTCCCTGACTTTGACATGACGAACTGCGTGACTCTGGCATTTTGGAGCTGCAGGCGCGAATCGGATCGCCTTCTCAGGATCCGTAAACCATAAACACATAAAATGCATAAAAGTGTGAACAAATTTCGTTTTTGCCCACTAAATATAGATGCTTGAGCAGAGGCCATTCACCTCGAGTGCCGAATATGGATTTGTATCTTGTATCTGCAAGACCAGTTCAAGGGCTGGGTGAAATTTTCCCCAACCCAGACACGATTGAGATATCACCGCAAAAACAGAGACAGAGGTGGGGGGAGTTGGCTTTGTTGCATAAGCCACAGCCTTTCGTATTTAATTAGCAGCCGAGTTGGCTACGGAATATGGAAAGTGGCCAGCTAATACAACGACCTCTCTCGGCCAGGGCCAAGAAACACTAATCTCCGCAGACAGGCCACCGCACGGTGGTTTCCAAAGGCGCTTTTGTGCGGTTTTCGCTTTCGAAATCAATTTTCCATTTTCAATTTTGCTCTCATATCACAGACGCATCAGCATCGGAAAGGTGGCCAGGAAATGTCAGTCAGGGCTAGGGCTTAGGCTTTTTCTACCACTTCTCGATCGCTTGCGCCGGCTGATTGATTAATGTGGAGCACACGGTATTGCATAAGGTTGGGATTGCTGAGGCAGTCCCCGAAAAACAAAAAAAATAGAGATCTCCCATCTACGTGGGAGACAAGAGACACACTGCTAACCCAGTCGAGCCATCAGTCAGTCAGTCAATCACTCAACCAGTCGGAGTTGGAGTTGGAGTTGGTGGTGGAGCTGGAGTTGGTGATGGAGATGGAGCTAGAGCTGGAGCTGGAGTGGGTGTCACCGGGGAGTAAAGAGACCCCGTCTGTCTGGTTTGAAGGCCACGTCTGTAGACGGTACTCTGGCTACTCTGGGGTGTGGAACCACTCGAAGTGTTGACTCTAGATTGGAGTCCAGTTGGAATGGGCTTCTTGGTAATGGCTTACCGCCGCTAATGAGCTCCATAAACAAGCTGCCCGGCATATCGCTTGGATAAATTTGCATTCGAGCTCTGTTAACATTGTTAACAAGTTCAGGTGGCCCGCTCTTTATGACAAGTCAATCGCAATCAGCTTAAGTACAGATCTCAGACCGGGTTCATTGGAGGTTGGGAGTAGGAGTTGGAGTAGGAGTAGGAGTACTCCCCTACCTAAGAGTTGATCTCATCCAGCCTCAGTTACATCACTCAAGAGGGCTTTTGAGAGTGATCTCTGATCGAGAGAGAGAGGCCAATCCCCAATGGATGCCCAATAGATGCCCCTATTTAGCAAGGCCGCATCTGTGGAATGCGGTGCCTTCCCACATTTGGCTTCAACCAGATTGGCGTAGCTGAACCGCCAAAGCCACTTTGCCGCCCAAGGCACTGGACCACATGCCGCAGCTCCAGATCCAATGTCAATGCTTTTGAAAGGCATCAATTAGTGGTCAATGCTCTCCAAGTGGCTCACAGATTTTCCAGCGAAACTATGCTGCAGGCGTGGGGTAGTGGACTGGACTGGAGACTGGAGAACGCGTTTGCGTCCATCGACTGTCCATCCAGTTCGGGCCGAGATCAGACCACCGGCGTGGAGTACCACCGTAATTGGCAAGTGGAAAACTCGCAACGTGGCCATAAAAAGCGGGTCAGGTAAAACAATCAAATTATGGCCACTTCTTTAATTGTGAAACTCCAGCAGCATCTGCTGCTCGGGTTTGGTTTGTTGGCCTCATAAAATTTCACTGCCAGGCTGCTAGCTCCAGCTCCAGCTCCAGCTCTAGGTCCAGAATCTTCCATCCTGTTTGGTAATTTAGAAGCCCGAAGGCCGGGAAACATATGTTAATGAACCGCCTCGCCTGGGCCAGACGACGCGATGGCGTGATGAAAGACAGGAAAAGGCGACCAACAATTTAGCGCTTTAATTTGATGGCCACGAGGAAGGAGTCCGCCCGGTCCTGGTGCAAATTCTATCAACAGCTCCGGAGTCGGTAGTTGGGAGTTGGGAGTCGCTGGTCGGGAGTGGGAATGGCTTTCCACCTTAGATGGCCACACTAGATGCGGTTGCGTATTGCGCTGTGCTGGGCAAGCAATTTATTTTAATTACTGCCCCGGCTGGCCGGGCTAAATGCTCGGATGGCTATCCGAAAAAGCGCTAAAACCCTAACAAGAGAAATCAATTTTCGCGCAGTCCCTGTTGCCACATGTTGCACAGCATTGCTCCTTGCTCGGGTCTTGCAACGGAGCGTTGCTAAGGGAGCATTGAACTTGGTTTTGACTGCGCCTGGACCTGGACCTGAACCTGGGTCTGGACTTGGGTCTGGACCTGGGAGTGGGCCCTCGGGGGTCTTAATTTGAATTGACTTCCGTCAACAAAGAGCCCCAAGAGCCCGGGGCAGGCCGTTCGGCTCAAGATTCTAATTGCAACATGGTACAAAGTAAGTGCGGACACTTGCAATTAATAAGAATTGCTGCTGCTGTAGCAGGAACGGAGCCACAGCTCATGGAGCCCATAGAAGTGACTGCTCTTGGCCCCCCGTCTTTGTCCTTAGTTGGCATCTACACTGAAGAATATTTTACATCTTTTAGATACACATGGAAAGTACCCCATCAGAGAAAAATCTGTATTCATCACCAATTAAGATACTAGTATTAAATCATCTTTTAAAAAATAATAAAGTAATTAAATTAATTATTATTTTTTATGGAAGAGATATGTTTTATATGTTTAAAAATAAATCTTTAATGGAATTTAAAAAAATTATTCTTATAATTTAGTAAGGAGCATTTTTGCTATAAATCGGTAATAGCCGTCTTTTGTTTTTAATTTAAGCTATGATTTCTAAATACAGTAATAGATAAAGAAATATAGTGAAATAATATTTTTTTTTAAATAAACAAATCTGAACTTGTAAATAAATATAAATAAATAAATACTGAATACATTTTATTTTAATCTTTAATCATTTCTAATGAAACCAAATTATTCAAATAAATATTTAAAGTTCCAAGTTCCGACTTGGAGTTATTTTCTCTCCGTGCATTGAAAAGTACGAGTTGAGGTTGTGGATCCTCCTGGTTGGGTCTTGGTCTTGGGTCCGTCCGCTCATATAGCCGAAGGGCTCCTCGGGCCAAGTCGGTCTAAGGAATGCGGCGTAACGCCAGCAACATTTCACGCATAATTATAGACGCCGAGCGCTAGGAATTTTTCATAAGGCTGAGGGGCAAGTGGTGGGTGCAGGGGGGCAGGGGGTAGGGGCCTGAGAGGGGGGCATTTCCTATTGCCATCATCTAATGCCCGGCTGGGGAAGAGCTCTCCACGTTTATTTATGTGTGGGCCGTTGTTTTGTAATTTAATAAGCAATGCAAAAAGGGGCGCGACAAGAAAGTGCAACCCAATCCAGTCATCCAGTCGCCGGGTTCTAAGCGAAATTCTGCCCAACCAGTTGGAAGATAAATTGTGCCTGGCCCGGCCTGGCCTGGCCTGGCTTGCAGTCTCACCGTCTCCGTGGTTAATAGCCATGGCAAAAGCCGCCCACGCATCCTGGCCAAGAAAGAGACGGGCACACGCCGATGACGCCTCTGACGACGATCGGCGCCAAACTGCAGAATGCAAACTGGAAAACTGCAAACTGCAAACTTGAAAACTGCAAAACTGCCAACTGAGAGCCAGCTGAAACTGCTGACTCAGATGGAATGCAGCAATGTTTCATATGCGATTAATAATTGGTTGCACATGCGCAGCGACCTGCAGCATTCTGCTGGAGCCTGCCCGCAGCATGATGCTGCAACACGATGGCTAAAAATAACTCCGGACCTTTGACACCGAGGCACCGGTCCTCGCAGATTGTGACTAATTAGTGGCTCCAACGAGACGGAGGTGGTTCCCACTGGCCCCGAATCGGGGCCATCCTCTCAATGGGGGATCCGCTGCGAGAGCCTGACATTGCCACATATTCCAGTAAATTAAAACACGCGACACATTCATCAAGCTCAATTGAAGGGGCACACGGACAGAAAACAAGGCATCATTATGCATTTGATATAAATAAATAAAAATTAGTATTAAACACTTAAATAATAATAATAAAATAGTTATCCAGACTCAAGAAACGTAAATATTATAAATATTTAAATTCTCCCTTTTTGGAAATCAGAAAAAGTATTTAAAATATTCAACATTACATTGGAAAGTTGTATTTTAAATAAAATTCCTATTTCCCATAATGTCTAAAATTTAATAATTATAATCAAATAAATATTATTTTTATTTTCAAAAACTACCAAATATATTTCTTGGTGCACTTTAGTTCCCTGCTCTATTTAATATCCCATAGAAACTTCTCTAAGCGCTCAATACTTATATTAAATGACAAAGAAAAAGATACAACTTCATCTTTTTGTAGGTCAAGTTTAGTGTCAGAGCCTTGGCCATAGTTACCCCATCATATATATATTTTTTTTTGGCATTCCCCGTTTTCTTATCCCTTGTCTGGGTCTTTAATTAAATGCCTGGCCATAATATTAATTTATGGTAATTTAATACTTTATTGTCAGCAGAGAGAGAGAGCTGCACAAATAGAAGATTTATTCCGGCTGCAGAGTTCTCGAGAGGATGAAACAAATTGCTGGCAATTTCAAAGACTTCATTATCGGGGAGGAGGAGGAGGAGGAGGAGGTGGAGGACCAGCCCCAATCTGGGAAAGATCTTTTCAATAATTTGCGCCAATTAGAAGCATATTCAGAAGTGAGTCGGGATCCCTCTATTCCCATTATTATGCCGATGTCTGTGTGTTGTTTGCCTTGTGCAATGCCAGAGCACCCAGAATCCACTTCGGATTCTCGATACTCGAACTCGGGCAGATGGACTGGCGATCTCGAGTGGTGCAGCTATAAATAGTTCCGTGGGCGCAACACCCCCCGATCTTAGTTGGGGCAACATGATGTTGAAATTTTGATTGCGACATTCCTTCGGCCATTCCTCGAATGGAGGCTATGGACGGGGTTTCTAGAAGTTTGTGCATTTGATTTACGGCTAATGCCCATGTTGACATGCCGCAGAGCTTTTTGGCTCTCCTCATGTGGCGTGTGCTGACCTGGAAAATCGGAAAATCGGTAAACCCGAGAGAGGAACCTAGACCACCCCTCCTCCATTTGGTTTCTAATTAAATTCTTTTCGTGTGTCTGCGACACGCCATCATTATCCGATATTCCGATTTGGGACTTGGCCGGGGTTATGCTAATTCAATCGTGCTGGGATGCAACTCCACGCCGCCGTTGACTCCGATTATTTCGGCCAACTTAATGGCAAGGCCACACCGAAAAAAAAAATTTGAGCCTGCGAATATTTTACAATTTTATAAGATAATCTCAGCATTTCTATATTTTGTATTATGTTTTGTTTTGATTACAACACTTTAATCTTAGCTCAAATAAGTTTAATTGAAAAAAAGAATATTGAATATATATACTATAATATAAATTAAAGGGATTTATAATTTTTGAATATTATTTTATAAGACATCAAATTTATTTCCTTAATTAAACTATCAATAATAAATATATCAAATTTGTAAAGGTGTAAAATCGATCAACACATTTTTTTCGCTGAGTACATTTAACTTAGCATTTTTTTTGGTGTGGCTTCAACATGTTGCACCTGCAGCTATCGGATCGTGATCGTTAGTGGGCGTGGCTGGCAAATGTGAGCAATAACAACAACTAATGACTAAATTTCACATGCCCAAAACAAGCGTTTTTTTAGGAAGCAAATGTTAATTAAATTTAATCACGTTTCACCGCGACAAAAGCAATGCAGTTGAAGTGCAACACAGTGGTGCCGCATTGGTGCAGCCATCGGCGACAACATTTGCCAGTTCAAAGGTTAAGTGAGTGCGCCAAAAGTGGCCGCATTTGGCTACAGGCGACACACCCCAAAAACGAAAACCCCCCAAAAAAAAAATTGGAAAAGCTTCGGAAAAGCGGTGAAAAAAAAACAACGAAAAACCCAGCCAACGGGCGTATCAACAACGCATCAGCAACATTAGTTGCTAGTTGGTATTGCTATTGCTATTGCAATTGCTGTTGCTGGTTGCAGGTTGCAGGTTGCATTTCGTCGCTTGTGGCATAAACGCCAATTATGTGCAACATATGCATGTCGGTGGAGAGCAAAGCGTGGTATGTTTGCCAATTTTTCATTTCCTGCAATGCAATGGCCAAAACAAAAATCCGAACCTGCCGCCAAAATCGCTGCAGCAGTTGCAAGCTGCTGTTGCTGCTGCTGCAGTTGCTGCTGCAAGATGCGAGTGCGGCGATAAGGCGCCAAATGTGCAACAGCCATGAACCAGGTAGCCACGCGGATAAAAAACAAAATGCAGCCTTGGCACCGGGCGCAGCCTTGCCTTTTTCACATTAGAATGACGGCAGCAACATCGCAACATTGCAGCAGCAACATGGCCAAAGTAGCACACTCAGACAAAATATTTCCATAAATCTATAAAACCAAAATCAAAGGAATATTTCGGAAATATCTTCCGGTCCTTAGAAATATAATTCTAAAAGTTAAAACTGATTACCAATCATATATTTTGGATGAATTGGTAACTGAAGACAACTACTTTCTGAATTGAATGCTTTTGTATTCTATTTAATACTAGTATATAAAATAGCATTTGCAAATTTTTTGATATTGTTTTCTTAATATATATTTAATAGATATTTATATATATATATTTTTTTAGAGTGCTGCAACCCCAGCAATTGTCATTTTTCACGAAGGAGTCCGCGAGTGCGGCATGCAAATTGCCGTAAATTGAATTTGTCTGATTACGTTTGCGCCGCGGTCCGGTAATCGATTGTCTTGGGAGTGGACCGGCGACCGGCGAGCGCCGCTCGACTCCTCCTAGCTTCAATATTTGCCTTTTCACAAGGACTCCATCTGAGCTGGCTGGCAAAAAATGAAAAATTGTGGCAGCCAGGCCACGCTGCAGATAAATGATTGCACTCGAATTGCATTTCGATGATTGCGAAATTGGCGAGGAGTTGTTGCAGACGCAAAGCAAAGCAACGCACCGCAAATTATGTGCTGCATGTGGCAAAACGCAGATGCCAGGGCCTAATGGAGATTATAGAGTGTGAGGCTAAAAACAGAATGAATCGGAGCCACAGAGAAAATATCATTGAAATAGGTTCAATACTGACAGCGAAATTGCTCTAAAGAATTTTGTTTGTACATTAAAAATAAAAGTTTGTAAGGAGTTACACAAAAGTTAAGGGAATTTAATTATACGTAAATAAAATATTAAGTAAATTAATTAAAATATGAAATAATCATTTATAAAAATTTGAGTATTTCACATATTTAAAATGATATGTTTCTATTTAAATTTTAATTTTGTATAAATATTATTTGACTCAAACAAATTATGCCAAGATAGAAAGGTTCATTTAAATTGTGTCTTAAATGGAAATAGTCAAGAGTATACTTCCCAATTAAAATTAATATTACAAATTTTAATTTATCATTATTGAAAGTTTAATTTTAATTTCGAATACATTAAAAGATACTCTTTCCCTTTGTCCAGAAATAACGCAGAACATTTTCTTTGATCTAATCCCCCTGGCAGTCACAAATAGATTCTCGCTCCCTGAGATTCCACCGATTGGTGTGTGGTTCAGGTTGCCAAAACATATCCAGCGGATGTTTATCGAGCCACTGTCACAACAAACAGAGTCTCGATTACCCCGCAATCACTTTGCTTTTCGTTCACACGGGTGATGCATGTTTATCAGGGTGAGTCATGCTCAGGCCCAGGTCCATAAATTCCTCCACTTACCCAGGGGGGACAAGGAGAATGAAGGACCGGGAGTAGGAAGCTGTCAAAATGCAAAAGTCTGGAGCCCGGTTCAGCGATCTGCGATTTGCGATCCGCCGATCCGCCAATCCGCCATCCGCGATCCGCGATCCAAACAAAGCCCAGCTGTTCCTCCACCGCTGCTGTTGTTCTGATTCTCAGGCCGCAAACTCAGCGATCAGCAATGTCAAACAGGAAACATGTGTTGGCCACGCCCTCTACTCCCCCGCCCCCCGAATGTAAATGAAAACCTTTTCGAATGGTTTTTTTTTTGTTTTTGGGGAGCGGGGCCCCATCGATGGCGCTTTTCCTTTCACGAAATGCGTTCGCCAGCGAACGAGCCATTAACATAAAAATAAATTTCGCTTTTGCCGGCCATATCGGAGCTACCAAATCGCCAAGCGAAATGAAGTTGTAAGCATGGATTCGCGTTTTTCGCGTTACGTGGCAGGCAAATGAAAAGCAGAGGGAGAAATACAAAAAAGCAGTGCAGAAGAAAAAGATCGAAACGCAATAAATTTCCCAAACGCGCGCAACAATTAGAAACCAAGCAACGGGCAACGGCAACAGCAACAACTATTGCAATTGCAACGGGCAACAGCAACATGGAGGAGGCCTGCGCATGCGCGTCGATAATTTCTTGTTATCGACGCGCCATGATCACGTAAATTATGTCCAAAACTGAAAATAAAATCACTCGCCATGGCCAGGCCAGGCCAGGCAACCAGCCGACACAAAATATCCGAAACAACTTCGACAACAAGGCAGTCAGCCAATAACCGAAAATGCCATGCGACGGTAAATTTCCTATTGGAATTCGTATTCGTATCCAAGAGATATGCATTTTGGGCATTCAAGCCTCTCTGCCTATGTTTTTCATGGAGATTTTGTTGCTGCCTTTAGCGCTTGATTAATTTTCGGTGCGTTTGGCAACAGCGAAAAACTTTTAAAGCGTCATTTTCTGCTTTTTCCCCAGTATGTGTGTCTGATTAAGTAAAATCAATTTTCGTCGCTCGGCGATTTCTAATTAATTGCCATTGGCCTATGGGGGATATTTGGTGTCTTTCGTTGGATTGGAATTCCGTATCAAAAATCACTCAGATAAGTAAATTCATATTCGCTTATAAGGCTTTTAATATATTTTAGCCACGATTGCAGCTGCTATTTTTAGATTGCAGTTATATGAGCCTTGTCACTCGGTTAACAGTGATTCATGGATTTTTTTTTTTTTTGTACCTGGCCAACGCCCGCCTAATTAAGATAAATACACAGATGCAATCTGGGGCGCATAGAGATGCTGTTGGAGTTGCAGTTGCTGCTGTTGCTGCTGCTGCTGTTCGAAATGTTGCTGCTGTCATGTCATTGTCGCTGGAGAACGTGTGGAAATGCTGGAACAGTTCAGTTAACACGGTTCCCAACCAAAACAAGCCGAACAAACCGTACAGGCCAACGGTTGTACTCCTTTCTAGCCGGCAGGTACGACAACAACAAATTGCAGACGACACCGGCCAGAAGGAGCAGGAGGAGAACGAGATGGAGACAGAGAAGGAGCCAACGCCTCCTCCTGGGCATAAACAACACAAGCGCCACCTACGTGGTGCTTGCTCCATGGGTGTATGTATGTATGGGTGTCTACAGATTCGTATCGCCCTTGCCCCTGGACATTTTTGCTACCTCCACTTCTTGGCCAGAAACTCCTTTCCTGCTGCTTAATGCCTGACACTGCCTACGGGGCTGCCGGGTTTTCTGAATGCAATCCAATGTTGCTGGTGCGGCTGATGTGTTGCTGTTGGTGTTGCTGTTGTTGCTGCCGCAACGGAAGTCAGTAAACTTTCAGGGTTATTATTATGCCTGGCTTGTGGGCCTGAAACACAAGCGGGTTCCCACTTCAGCTGTCAATCGCCGGCGCTCGTCCGAGCCACAGAATTTCAATTGCCAAAATAAAGCTGTTTCCACGGATGTTATCCACAGCTGTTTGGCAGCAACACAAAGAAGCCCACTCCCAGATTCCCGGCTGGCAACAATGTTTTATATCAAAAACAATAAAAATATACTTTATGGATACACAGAAATATTTTAATATTTAATGCCCCGTATTTATTTCTGTTTTTTTTAACAGATGTTGCAGATGTGGGAACAAAATCTGAATTATTTTTTTGATGAATCTTCCAGTTATAGCTTCCATCATAAATAGCGCAACTTAAATTACTCAGGTAAACAAATATAAAAACATTCGAAAAGCAAATGAAAAACAGATATCAGATACCGAAAATATAAGTTTTTTCTCTCTACATGCTGCGTTTTCCGGTATTTCCCCCAGAATTTCCGTTCGGATGGGCTTTCCCTGCGGAAAAGGGCCGGGCCAGGAAATTTGGTCACGCTTTGGCCCACATTGCAGGTACGAATGGGAGAACCTCTTATCAAGCTGGGCCATCGTTTTCGCTGTCATCAACGGGGAGGGTTCACTGTAATTTAACTGCTTTTCGTGCGAGCATTGAACTTCTTTTGTTTTGTATTTCTACATTCTAAATCTACTGACCATTATCTGTTCGTCGCTTTTGCGTCTCAATCCGGTCACTTTTTGGCTTCCCCTGATAAGCGAACTGCAAATAATTCACACCCCGTCCGACCCACATGACAGTTACAGATACAGATACAGATAGTGACCCAAAATCGGTCGCAAGCCTGATTAATTAACTGCCATGGATATGGCTAAACAATGACTATAACGGCATCTGCGGGCAAATGGCTCAATCTGGCGCTGGGGTAATCGAACACCCATCATGCGGTTTCCCTCGATAGTATCTTCTAAGCTATAGTGTGCGTACTTGGGCCCAATATCCCATTACTATGTGGACACCATTCCTTTCCCCCCTTATCGCATCCACCAGTCATTGACTTTTGTTTATTAATTTAAAGCGGGGTTCAGTCGCTATATTTTCGGTGTTATGTTAATCCGTTTTATCTGCCGCCTTTGCTTGTTCGCTTCGATTTCGGTAGAACAGATTTATATCTCTATCTTCGCGGGGGTTCGGCTTGTAGTTATGTGTGTATCTTTCGGATGCGGGTGGACCAACATATTCGGGGGCGGTGGCCAGTGACACATATCTAGTTGGTTGGCAAAGTGCATTGCACCCGCTGGAATCCCCGCAACATTGTTGCCAAGTGTCCACTCACCTGCCGTTTATCCAGGGCTCACTGTACCCTCTTGGCCGCTTCTGGTAATCCAATAAAGACCAATAAAGACGGGAAATAGTTCAAGTGGAAGTCTGATTACCAGGCCCAGCAGCCATTTCAACTGATAACAAGTCCGCTGCCGCTCTGCGTTTTATGACATGCAATTATTGCCCGAGATACAGATACAATATACGAGTATACACAATGCACGCTGCCGGAGGCCAATAAATGCATATTTAAGTTTCTTCACTCAAGTGGAAAATTTTTCATTTATTTATGATTTAAACTTAGCATTTTTTTGTGGGATTCGGATTCGGATTCGGCTTTTCAAGCGCTTACTTCACTTTTTGTTATCGGCAATTGGAAATGCATTGACCTCGTTTCGGGGCAACAAAGTTGCCAAACACTGTAAACATTTTCGTGTGTGTGTGTTTTTTTTTTTTTTTGCCGTGCCAGCGGGGGAGGGTGTGTTCCTTGGAAGGGGCAGTGACAGGGGCGGAGGCAGGGGCGCGGTACCAAACAACTAGTGCACAACGGAAGCGGTATAGGCATATATGCCACTCGGCAGCAATTTAAATGCCTCGCTGCACACAGCTCTTTTTTTTGTTGTTGTTTGTTTAAACAAAACAAAAACACAAGCACAGGCGGTCAGCTGCACGAATTATCAACCTTTTCGGTTTTTGTTTCGATGTGCACCGGTCAACGTGAGACTGGAAACTGAAAACTGAAAACAAAACCCAACCGAGACCCAAATCAAAAAGTAACAGTCGCTGGGGAGAGAGACAGAGAGACAGAGAGAATCGGAGAATCGGGGAAAGAGAGAGAGTAAGAGAGAGAGAGTGGGCAGGGAGAGAGCGGCTTGGAGTGCCCATGCGCGTGGGCGCGGCATCATTTGGCCGTCGGTGTCGTGGTCGGTCTTAGGGGGTGACTACTGCAGCTGTGCCGATGCACTTGTGCGCGTATCTCGCAGATGCGCGTATCTGCCGGATGCATTGTATGGGCTCATTATCTCGTATCTCAAGGGTTGAACCTCAAACTGGGGTAATAGTCGCATTCAGTCGCACAATTGGAGTTGGAGTTGGAGTCGAGGATTTTGATTTACGCGTATTGACTGCAGTAGGGCCTCTCCTCCTCCCCTCCTCCCTCCCCCATTGGCCCTTCTCTCTTCTCAGAAGCGGTGAAAGTGTTTCCCCTTTCTCCGCTCCGACACTCCCGCAACACATGTGAACCACTCAGCCCAGCAACAGATTTCGTCACACAGGGAAAAAGCTAAAACTTGTCAATTCATTCAATTTGTTTGGGATTTTCTTTACACATTTTCATCATATGTATTTCATTTAAATCATATAAATCAATGAAAGACATTAAAAAATTATGTAAATATAGAAAGTAAAAAACATTGATATTTTTAAAGACTTAATCTATTTATGATTTTGATATTTTTTAAAACAAAGAGAAATATAACAATTAAAATCAAAGATAGCTCTATACCATTGATAGATATTATTGAAAAATTTGTAGAAACAATAAAGATATATTAACCTATTGATTTATTGCAAGCAGCAGCTAATACAGTAAAATATATATATTTAATAATTATAAAATATCAAAGTTGTATTTTCTTTAAACATTTTCATCATACGTGTTTCATTTAATTTATATAAATCAATGAAGGACATTTAAAAGTTAATGAACTTTTATGATTTACAATTTGTAATGTATAGAAAATACAACTTTTATGTTTTATAAGACAAGAGAAATATATCAATTAAAATCAAAATAAGCTCTGTGCCATTGATAGAGATTATTGGTAAATTTGTTAAAGCATAAAAAGATATATTTTCCTATTTATTTATTTTACAACAATTTTCAGTTGCAGCTAATACAATTAAATACGTATAACAATACATATTAATGACATACTTCATTTACATAAATCGATCATTAAAATCGTGTTAAGAAATTCCGCATTATCAAACTAAAATCGGGATATTTATTATTTCTCAGTGCATCTGCCCGATCCGAGTTTATTCAACTCGCGAAGGGAGAGAGCGAAATTCAGGGGGTGGGATTTCCCATTTCCATTTTGTGGGGATGCTGGGCCGGCAAAAACTGTTGCGTGCCTTTCATCTGGGCCTGGAAAATTGGCGCACTCGTGCACTGGGACAACAAATATGTATTTATGGGCGTAGCTCTGGGGAGGGGATTGAGGGGGTGGTTGGCCCCTTGAAGGTGTGCCGGCGCATTGAGTGCAGCTTTTCTGAAGGGGTGACTTTCCACACACACTCGTGCCCACAATGGAAATGGGAATCCTCCTCTGACACGCAATCTTCGGGGGTGACTCTGACATGGCAATCTGTTTAATTGAGGTGTTTAGCACGGTGAATAATTAAAAAGAGAAAACCAAACACAGGTCACAATAATAAATTAGACACGCGTCTGAGTGGAGTTGAAATGGAGAGTGGTTTTTGGGGATGGGAAGCATCTAAGAACAACAGATTATTATCCTTTAAAGATGTCAGAAAATCAAACTCAAAGAAAAATACAATTTTCCCTTGAAAGATCAGAAAACTCCCGAAGTGCCTCTCGAATTCTCCATCATTGGCTCGAATTTCACGCTGTCACCACTAGCTTCGTAGCGTTCTATTACCATTTGGGCGCAACAAATGTGTCTGGAGCACATTTCGTGACCAGGCACATGTCATTAGCCAAACCAGCCCAAACAAATGATGACTGCACTACGCACTTAAAGTCCACGGGCTGGGAAACTGTGCCACCGTGGAAAACTCAGCAGTAGACTATAAAGTAAAAGTAATAAAGCCTTATTATGCCGGCCCAGCAGCAGGCTGGTGTGCAAATGAAACCGCGGCCAAAAAGTCACCTACACTGGCAGAAAAACTTTTAATTAAATCATATCTTTCTAGTACGAAAATATAGAATGGTATTTTGAATAATGTATGGGAGATATTTGTGGTATTGCAATGTTATTAGAAATTAATAGGTTGAGATAATATTATTGACAGTTTCTAGGAAAAGCTTAAAATTGCACGCCAAAATATATAAAATAATCACAGTGTAATAATTTAAATTTAAACTCAAAGTTTCGCTAAATAAAATAATTATAAATTTGCTGTTTTAGAGAACATAATTTGTCTAGAGGGTAAATGAAATCTAAGAAAATCGTATTATTTTTGTATCTCATTTTCTCTAAGTATCTAAAGCGGCTAACGCCTTGCCCAGCAGACCTGGATCTGGTAGCTATATGGTAAAGTGGCCACGCAGATCGCAGATGCAAGACGCTTGCGTAAGAGTGGACAGTGGGCTCGAAAAGTAATGCGACAGGCGTTAAATGCGCCGGCAATCGATTTGATTTGCGGTCGCGATGCGAATTTAATTGAAATGAAAAATAGTCGCCCATTCCGTTGCCAGTGGGCGTGGCCGGCCATGGGCGTTAGTGGAGGTTGAGGACAGTCTAAAAGCAAGAAAAAAAAAAGGAAAAATAAAAAAAGATAAAAGAAAAGACAGAGGAAAAGCCAGCTGTAAGGAAGTCAGTCGGTCGGCTGGTCGGCAAATGTAAATGCAAATGCTGGGCTTCCCACGCAAAATTATGAAAAATTATGAACACTGGAGTTTGCAGTCGGGAGTTTGGAGTTTGGAGTCTTGAGTTTGGAGTTGGAAAGCCGGAGAGCTGCTGGACAAAACTCCATTTCACGCTGCCTAATGAAACAAATTATAAGTGGCCACTGTCGTCGGGCATTTTTGCGGAAACACATGTGAGTTTTGTCATTTTCATATTTTTTCCCCTTTTAGTTTTAGTTTTAACATTTTATTTTTGTTTAATTTAATCGCGTTGCGTCTGCTCATTGTGGCCCCTGGGCCCTGATGTTGTATAATGTAACCCAAGCCCAGAGGCAAACCGAAGCCGAATCCAAAGCCGAAGCCAGAGTTTGGGAATGGAAATGCGATACTTTCTTCGGCTGCGGCTGCGGCTTTGCGTCTTCGGATGTTTTGAATTTCTGCTTATTACCGAATATTTGTGTCGCAAAAACAAAAGATGGAAATTGTTATGGTATGTTCGCAGGTTGGTAATTCAACTCCACTCTCTCTCGATCATAATGAATTTAATGATATAAATGTCTGGCGCATGCGTCACATTAAAACAAAGAATATGCTTTTGAATATGATTGCGCAAGGAGAACCCATCTCAGAAATAATCCCACAGAGGATTTAATTGTATCTGCAACCGAAGTGATTCAATTCTGAAGGGGTTGAGTCAAGTGGCTGCAGATGAGCAATAATAATTAATATCAATATGAAATGGAAATGAAAATGATTCAAAAAATTCCGAATATGACAGATTTTCACCCTAAGACGGCAGCTTTCCACACCATTTGTATCTGCTGGGGGTATCTCTTAAGTGGATTATCTCCCAGACTGTCGCTGTCCCACGGCTTTTACTTTTGACTCACTTTAATGGGCTGGTTTCCTCCGATGCTTCCTCAGCTTCTTCTTCTTTGTCCCGAGGTGCTGGTAACCCTTTTAACGTTTTTTTAACATTCCATTTCATTTCACTGCCTTTTGTGGACCTAAGCTACTTTCCTCGTGCGGTTCTCAGCCGTGTATCTGGGCTTTGTTAGGGTCTTATTTTCGCTTTTTAATAAGCCACACAAGTGACTGGGGGGAGCACCACTTGACCGTGATTTGTTCTTTGGCCCTTGATGTGTCATTAATGAGTGTCTGGTCTGTCTGTCTGTCTGACTTAAAACGCGCAGAGGGAACTAATTCGGAATTTAACAACAACAACAAAAAAAACGGAATAAGTGGATTTTAATGCACTCTTTTAGATTGTTTTACATTCAAAATAAAGAGTATATCAAAGCAATTTACATTAAAAGCAATCAATAAAAACAATATCAATATCAACTCAGTTTATTATGCAAACATTTTTTTAAACAAACTGACAAAAATCTTTAATAAAATTATAGCAAATTAAAATACAAACTTTGATTATTTGGATAATTTTGAAATTGAAAAATCTTCCATACTAAACACATTATTAAATTTAATTTCACAGGTAGAAAAACTATTCCCAAATTGTAATTTTTTAAAATGTACTCCAATTTCAAAACGAAAGCGGAATGGCGATTTATCCAATTGAGAATTACCAATAAAAAATATATCAATTTTTTTAAATTTCCTGATTAAATATTTCTAACTAATTTTGTGAGTATTGCAATTCGTAGTAACCAAATAATTGATAACAAATAATATTAAATTGATGACCAATTCGGGGCATACTTTTCTCCGAGTGGTTAGCTACGTTTGCTCCCGCATCCGACAGCTTCGACATTAATCACTGTCAACGGCCGAGTGGCCACCTCATCGTCCTGAAAGCCAGGCTCCTCCCCCGGGATCACTGGCTGCTCGTCTGCATGTGATTTCATTAATTTCGCATTCCGATGCACAACGGCGGAAAAACAGAATTCCACGCAATATACACATACTATATATATATATGTTATATATGTATATTACATGGCTCCACGAGGAAGTGCAAAGTGTTGAACATGTGCACTTGCATTTTGTTCATTTTATTCATTTCGCATTTACTATATATATATATATATGCAGCTCAGCCTGGCCCGACTCCATTCGCCATTTATTTATGGCTCTGTGCGCTTTGATCAATCAATTCAGCTCGAGGGGCCTCCTCTGTGGATCTGTGGCTCTGTGGCATGAAATATTTTAATTGAATGATCAGAATCGGCGGCCCAGGGGCTCGTTGCGATCGAATTAGCTGCGGATGGATATGCCATTCCAAGTGGAAGTGCACTGTGCCACTCGAGCTTAATTGCATCGGGCAAATATATACGAGTAAATGTATATCAAATATGAAAATCAATCGACGCCACCGAGGCGCCAGTTTCAATTTCGATTCCCTCGATCGACAGATCAACAGATCCACCGACCGCCTGACCCAAAAATGCCGCCAAGTCGAACCAAATTGGGCATACCAAACGACACACACTACAGATCCCAATCCCAAATCCGAATCCGAATCCGAATCTGAAACCTCACGGTGACAACAGCACCGAGCGGGAGTCTGGCCGCAAAAGGCAAATATAAAATATTTGCTTATTATTTATATTTGAGATTTATGTATGCCCCGAGAGGCAAAACACACGCATCTGCCTGCCAAAGCGACTTCTCGGGACTTAAAGTCCAAAACACAGCTGCGACTCCAAAAACCAGCTAGAGGTGGAAATATGGTACATATATAGTAATTGGCGATATTTCACAAAGTTCCTGAGTTTTATGGGGCACAATCACGAGACTGCACCATAATTGCATATTTTTATGGCCAAGGCTATTCATCAATAAATCAATAAATATTTAATGGACTTTAATGACTTTTAAGCATTCTCACAAATCCATAAAATCTAACAGAATTTTTAATTATATTTCAGGGTAAGAATAAAAATATAAGTACAAGCAGCTGAACAATATATTATGAGTCGAATTGCAATGATGTCGAGGAAATAAGAATATTATGAAATTATTATAATATATTACTCAAAGCCTAGAGTTATAAGAAATTAAAAATTATTATTCAAAATTGTATATGTAATTAAGAGAACATTTTAAACAGATTTTAAAGACAAATAAAAATGCATAAAATCGATTCAAACAATAAAGGTAAAAGAAGTTAATAAATTTCTGTAATGCAATTTTTAGAAGTCATGAATAAAATAGATTTAAAAAAAAAAATAAATACAAAAATAAAATTGAATATATTTTTAAGGAAATAGTAGATGTCTTAAGTTCCTATATCAAACTATGATAACCAAAAAAGAATTTATATACACTTTAAAGAAAAATTATAAACAATTGTTTTGGTAAAATAATTCATAGAAATTTAACTAAATTTCAAATGACCACAAAGATAATTATAAATCTTAAGAAGCTCTTGTAAATACTAGTATATAAGCTATCCCATCCCATTAAAAGATTCATCAATGATATAAATACAATTCTCCAGCCTGATCACGGTGCCATCTCCAGCTGGGTGAGCATGTCACCATCACCTTGTCGCCTCTGCCTGGCTAAGTCGGTCGCACATGTCGCCGTTGCCATTTTAGGATTTGTGGCCAAAAAGCGCGGAACACAAAAATCAAAAAAAAAAAAACAAAAAAAAACATACAGAAAAATCGGAATACAAAAAAAAAGAATAGTGGAAATAAAAATAATACAAATGTGTATGGAGAGTATATGCAACATGGCTGCTTATTTTTGGACAGTCGGTAGAAAGTGCCGCCGGCGGCGTCGGCAACTGAGTCCATGGCTATGGCTATGGCTGTGGCAACAACAAATCACAGTGCCGCTCAGTTGCAGCTCATTATTTTAACGGTTTGTTGGTGGTGTTTGCGGCTTTCGGTTTTCCTTTTGCATATCACCATTAGCGCTGACAAGGCAGAACCACAAAAGAAGTCCCCAGTTTTCGAGGCAAGTTAAAAGCGAGCGCCAGCTGTCGCCAATTTCCGCATTCAGAGCAGCTTCCTCGGCCTGTTCCTTTTCCTTTCCCTTTTCCCCATTCCCTTTATTGTTCCCCAAGACTATTCCAGAGCATTCTCTGACCCCGGCATCGCTTTCATTCAGCAAACCAAAACCAAATGGCGGCCAGCGAAAATCGCAACATGTTGCGAAAGTGAACTGCGACCAACGCAAAAGGCATATTTTGCATGTTGCCAAGGCTTTTAATTGACAAACAAATTACAGGCTGCCTGGTCGCTGTTTTGTCTCTGTCGTTTGTTGTGGCCGTTTGTCTCTGGCCAAGAGCCAGCGTTATGGCCAAAAACCCAGCCCCTCAAAACGGATGACGTGTGGAACCAGCGCCGAATGACTAATTGCCCGGCGTAATGGTCAAGTCGACCGGGTCCAGGTCCAGGTCCAGGTCCGGGCCAATAAAGCTCTGCACGGTGGTCAGAGGCAATCAATAGCCAACAATAATTACACGCACTGTGGGAAAATATTTGTTAAATAAATACGGAATAAAAAAAGGAGGAAAACAGAAACCGAAACAGAATCTACTCAAATTTTCAGAACCAAATCAATAAAAAATATTGTAAAATTTTTCCTTAACTGTTTTTATATTTTGTCTTAAATAATGAAGTACCCCTAGATTTGTATATATATGAGAGCGTTTTATAAATATTACAATTGGATTTTTCTCATTAACATATATTATTTATTTAATCTCATCTACAAAATGTACATAGATCAAAAACATATAAAATAAATAGTTTATATTTATTTGTTAATTCTTGTATGTATTTTTAATTATCTTTCATCAACAAAATATAAAACTAAATATCTGCAAGCTTCTATACTTGTGTATCTTCTGAGTACCGAGTATCTTGTAAATATTCTTCCTCGAATAAATATCTGCAATTTTCTAGTACAAAGTATCTTGTAAATATAAATTCCCTAACATTTAGGAGAGTTTCCCCAACGACTTTGATTTTTTCCCACTGTGCACCATGGCCGCTGCAGTTCGTCAAGCCATTCACACACGATTTAGCGTCGTCGCCGCGGGACATGGAAGGGGTTCGGGGTGGGGGGCAGTAAATCAGGAGCGGAGCGGGGACATTGCGGCGGGGGGACAGTCATGTGATGAATTTGCCGCCAAGGCGCCGCCGCCGCCGCCGCCGCCACCGGAGCCTGGGTGGTCACATGGGGTTGGGCTGGATTTTGCAACTCCTGCGGCTTAAATGTTCCCCTGCAACAAAGTCCGTTGCCATTCCACATTCGATTCCACGGTCGCCCCGCCGAACGACTAAATTATTCATTGCTGGATTTATGCTGCCCCCAGCCGAAATCACTTTCGCTCATGCTCGGACTCGGACTCAGTCTCAGACTCAGACTCAAGCTTAAGCCCCAGCTCCAGCTCCAGCTCCCAGCTAACAACTCCCAACTCCCAGCTTAAGATCTTAGCTTGTCTGAGCGACACGCCCACCTCCGAGACACTCCACACCCGCCCCTCCAGCTGTTTGTTTTGGGTTCAGAGCTCAGGCATACATTTGCCACAATTAATGCACATGACGCCGCTTAAACTTTGACTTGACAAATGGAGTCGCCTCCCCCTCAGGAATGTGTCCACTCTGACAAGCTGAAGGTCCTCAGACATGCACTCTAAATATTTTCGATCGTAGTTAATTTAGAAAACTGTTGAATAAAGTTGTGGGATCCAAATACATAATTCCCTACGAATTTTTAATATATTTTCCTAGAATCAAAAATGTTTACTTAATTTGTATTTAATGGATTTCTCACTTGTAAAGATAATTTAAATAATTGATATACAAAATAATATAATTGTTGTTAATTATAGTATATGAAAGTTTTTGTAATTAAACAACAAAATAAAGGTTTTTGATTTGGATAAAAAATTTATGAAATTTCAAATAAAACTTTACACTTATTTATATCTTTTCAAAATTATAATACGAGTATTCCTACTTTCTTTTAAAATATTATTAATAATATTTTCTTTACTTTTTTTTAGCCAGGTATGTATTAACATTATTTATTGCAGTTTGTAATTGCTTTACATGATTTCCTTGCCTTAGTTTCTGGACATTGCTTTTAGAGAGTAAACCCTTGAATATGCCCTTGAATTCCAAATAAATTTTCTGCCAGTGTGACTAACTCATTACGCGGATCCTTGGGACCTGCCATCATCAACCAGCCCGGGCACATTTGTTAGCCGGCGTAGTCTGGTAAATGACGCCTCTGTTGCCATTGTTGTCTGAAGAATGGAAGTGAGATTCCAGAGGGCTTGCTTAGAGAGGAGAGTAGGGGAGGGGAGGGGAGAGGAAGGGTGGCCGGGATGAGGGGAACGCCCACCTGGGCTGCCGTTTAATGGCGCAGGCAAATGGGGGCTAGGCCCAGCTCCAGCTCCAGCTTTAGCTACAGCTCAGAGCTGTCATCGTCTGGCAACTGCATCTGCATCTCGACCAGGCACAGGCTCTGGGGTTTTTATCTGGGCCTGGCCAGAAGCACGCGCCAGGCTGCATTGTCTGACTGACAAGGTGAGTTGGAGAGGATTGCCGATGGGAGGAGGAGGGGCTGGGGCAGGGGCAGAAGCTTTTATTGTTATTGAATAGCTGGCAACAGCACCGAGAGCTGCAACTTAACCGATCGCGAAAAGGTCGAGGACGTGCAGTTGGCAACAGGGATCCAGTCGAGGCCTCGATTTTCAGTTCATAACCACCTTTTGCCTTACTTTCGCCAGCCAATTTATTGGTGGTAAATTATAGTTAAGCAGCAATTTAAATATGGTTGAATAATCTTATCTTCCCTAGTTAATATGGAATTTTATTAAAATGCAAAATGAGAATTTTTTTATTTTTTTCCATATGTATATAAGGAATTTCCTTAGAATTTTCAAACCATGATTCAGATTAAAATAATTAGTTTCATAAGATATTTAGAACATCAAATATTTTATAACATAAATAAAAGAATTCTCTCAATTGTTGTTAAATTAAATTTTGGAAATGTTTCCCATTTAAAATAAAAATCACTTGTTTAATTTATAGACAGATGCATAAAGACTATATTCAACAAATTGTTGTTATATTAATTTATAAATTTAACAAATTTGTTGGCCAAAAAAAATTGTGTAAGTTCAGTTGTTAGCCCCTTTGTTATGGCCCACAAAATTATGAGATATTATGAATTCGGATCGTTTTCGTTGACCAGACACATTTGGTGCTATCGCTGATCGGACTCGGAAAACTCCTTCCAGCTAAATGGAAAATGGAAAATATAATAAAAACCACAGCGAATCGCGACGAAACTTAAACCCATCATAATCAGGCGCTGTCCATTTGCCACAGTCACCCACAGATGGAGACGACTTCCTCATTGCCGCAAAACGCAGCAAACACAAAAGCTGGGAGCAAATCATCGAGGATCGGGAATCGAGGATCGGGCATCGAGCGTTGCATAAGAAGGGGGTTTGGATGGTTAAACAGAGTTTAGCATTAATTTGTATGCAGGCAAAGTATTTCCCGATCCGAATTCAGCCCAGATCGAGTTATGAATGAAAAACGAAGCGAAACCGAAAATAGAAAATTGCAAGAAAACTGCAAGAAAAGCATTGCAAGCGGAGCAAATGAAAGAGCGGCCTCTTTGAGGGCAGGAAAAATGTTCGGGGATCGGGAAGGAGGGGGGTTGGGGCACTGGGAATCGGATTGGATTGGATACTGTGGGTGATCGCTGTCTGAGGCATTGCAATTGTCTGCGGCTAAAATGAAAGGCATGAGTGTGCCTGGCAAATGATAGACAGCCGGCTGACTAACTGACTGCCTGACTGACTCCGACTTCGACTTCAACTCCATCTGCAATATGCAACTGGCAACTTGCAACTGGCAACTGGCAACATGCAACGGAAGCGCAAAAATAGCAACAAATACTTTTAGCTCGCCATAATTTGTTGAACTTTCGTCGGCGGCGTTTGACTTATAGCCTACTGATTATTCGCAGGCAAATTGCCGCGGAGTGTGTGGGTGGCTGGTTGGCTTGGATGGGTGCTGGGCACATAAACAAATTGCAATTTAGTCTGCCTTACTACACTGGCTGCCCCTTGCCTTAGGCTGTACGCCACATGCCCGGTGCCCCATGCCCCATGCCAGGCAAGCGCCAGCTGCGGCAAAGAGAAAGTGAATGTTTGCTGACGTTTGACAGGTTCATTTGACACAGCCAAACGATGGCAGTGCCCCGCAGATGTGCCCCAAAAGAAATCTTCATTTTGACAGACCCTCAACTCACCTGAAAGTGTGGAAAATGTTCCACATATTCACTACTCCAAAAGTCACACAAAGAAGTTCTTTGCTCCAAAAAATAGAAAGGCAAAAGTCATTAAATGGGTACTTGAAAAATTTAAGTTTTTCCGGAATACGAGTATTTAACTGGGCCTTCAAAGTGAATATATTGGCCTATATATTTTAGTTGCATTTTTACATTTTTAAGGAGGTTCTTGCAATCTTTTAGAATAGCAAGTCATTAAATGTTTTTCCGGAATATTCAACTGGCTTTTCTTTCATATTTTACATGGATTTTTTTATATTTTTATGGAGGATCTTGCAACCTCTTAAAAATATATTCACTAAAAACATTCAAGTCATTAAATGGGTACTTCAAAATTATTAGCTTTTCCGGAATATTTAACTAGCTTTTCTAAATGTATATATTGGCCTACTTGCATTAATCAAGTTCATGAAGTTGAAGTTAATGAAAACATTCCATGAGAAAATTTTCTACATGCATACATTAATAAATATTAAAATATATGTAGGTAAATTATAAACAAATACTAAAACAAATTATATTTCCTGGATAAATGGCTTGTTTTGAAATCACAAGGAAATTGTTATCACTAGGGCATTTCCTATATCAATTGGGTAAGAGTAAACTAAAAAGCAATTAACTACTTCACAGATCTTTGAGATACAAATACAAATATGACAAAAAAAAACATTACTATCTGTGCCTTGGCCCAATAGCAACTCACACTTTTATGATGCTTTTAGTGGTTTAATTGCAAGCGAAAATCAGGTCAGTCGGTAGGCTCATAGATAAATCATGCCACTTGCTGCATGTTGGCTGTTGCCTGCTGGCTGCCTGCCACTCGAATTTGCAACATCAATTGCTAAATGGCCAACGCCCGTTGCACCGGCTGATTTCCGCCTTGGGCCAGGCCGGGGACAGCATTTTAACCCAATTAGAGAACAGGTCCAGCACCTCCGCACACGCCAATTTCAATTTCGCAGCCGACAAAACAGAATATGCCATATATATGGTATATATATGGAGCATCTGGGAGATCTTATCAGCACCAGCATATGATCTTGTCAAATGTGCGAGGGCGCTTGGGAAAGTCAGCCGAGATGCCAGCATATATAGTATATTCGTATATTCGTATATAAAGTATAAACTTAAGCCATAGGGAAAAGCGTATTTAATTAACCCGATCTCTCTGTGGGCAGGGCCATAAATTATCGAGCTGTGGAAAAGTGGAAAGCGCGCTTCGATAATGGTGACACATATCAATAAAGTTATCCCACATGCAGATCGGATCGGATCGGATCGGTTTGGATTAGGCTATTGAGTTGGAAGGGAGGAGGGAGGGAGGCGACTCTCCCCGCTCTCTTCTCCCCGGGAGGCGCCACTTGCCGGTGCCAAGTGGGTCAGTGGTGCTTTGTGGTGATTTGTGGGCTGCTTACCTGCAAAGAAAGGAAAACAGAGCAGCGAGTGAGAAAAAGCAATTAACCGGCAGCCTCCATAAAAGAAGCTTACAGATCCAAGCCTGGCTTAGCTCTGATGGAGATGAATTCGCCAAAATTGAACAACTAACCAACATAGACGATAATGCACCGAGAAGTATTATTAATACTTTCGAAAGAACAAACTAGAAACTAATAAAAAATATATTAAAATGTTTATGTTTCCCTTCTTAATAAATACTAAAGTAAGGCATGTTCTTCCAGAATATATTTTAGTTTTGTGTAAAAAAAGATTATGTACTTATACTTGACTGAACCCGAAACGAATTTCATTAATAAAAATTAATTTAGTTTATTTAAATCACGACTTTTATTTTTTATAAATTTTTAAAGTGATTCATGTTTTTTGGAATTTTCATATAAGATTTAATTTGATCCATTCTTATACCCTAAACTTTGATCAGAATTCCACAAAGAGGCACCTTTAAATTATAATTAAATTTTATTACAAAACTAAAGTAATATAAAAGACTCTACATTTTTCCCAGTGCAAAGAACCCCAGAAGTGGAGATGAAAATGGCGCATAAAGAAAGCCCCGCATTAGACACAGATAATGCTGGCTCAGCCGGAAGAAATCGCTCAGAACTACAGCAGCGATCTTGGATCTGTGAAAGCTAATTCATTTGCTGGATCTGGTTGGGAATAACAAAACCAATCCAATCCAATCCAATCAACAAAGCCAGCATGAGATATCCTGGGCATATTTAATCAGAAAGCGAAGCAATTAAAATTCAAAACTCACAACGTTTTACGACCAATTAAAGTAACACAAAATTAAAATTGTATGATTCGAGCGGAGAAATTAGCATAATATCTCAGACTGAACAGTCAGAAGAGAAAAATGCAAGGCATGAAAATATATATATGAGTAGATATAATTTTTATGTGCCTGCATCTGTTGAATTTAATTGCTTCATTTGCGCCTAAGGTTCGTGTCGAAGAAATTCATGTCTTTATGTCTTTTGCCACACTTTTCGGATTTTCGGCTGGATAACAAATAATTGTTTGTCTTCTGCACTCATAAATTATGCATTTCAATGCAAATGCCGCGGCCAACTAATTGGTTTACATAAGCCAAGAAACATTTTATGGCCATAAAAATCGCAACGGGAGAGGAGTGAAGAGTGAAAAGAGTTAAAAAACGGAACAATAACAATAATGGCGTAATGACAACTGCACGACATTGACAAATAAATGGAAAGTGTGTGCACTTGGAATAACCAAAAAATATTCGAGAGTTTTTATCTCGAGAGAAAGAAGCCGCATTACGCATACGCCACCGATTGCGCAAGTGAGAAGTGTTAAAATAAAAAAAAAAGAGTCGGCCAAGTGTTTACTCTACCCTAAAACCCTATCCTAATTAGGGCCGCACCTCGTTCCGCAATTAGAGGCGCTAATTAGCTGGGGGCGGGTCACTCACCCAGTCCACTTCACATCACTCCTATACACTACACTACACTCCAAGAAAAACACACGTCTCCGATCTCTGATAAGCGGTTCCCCCCGTGGCCATATATGTTTTTAATGCTCTCCATGTGCTCCGCTTGCTAATGGCGTACGAATAAATTCGATTTGATTTTGTGGCTTGTTGGCCATTTGATTTGTGTCAACATGATCGGCCAAAAGGCGCCGACAGACTGCTGCTCCACTGCTGAATTATGTCTTTTCACCCGGTCCGACTTATTTTGTGCCAGTTTGGCAGTTTGAGTTTCTTTCCCATGTTCGGCAAATGCAAATCAATTTATGAGCATTACGTGCGCTTTTCGCTGAGTATTTAACGATCGCTCATTATGGAATACTACCTCGGAATTTAAGGAATTTCAGTTTCTGTTTCAAGTGGACAATATGTCCATATGTCGTCCCAGCTGGGTGTCCAAACTTAACCACATAAATAACTCCCCGAACTAATGAATTCAAATGGCTCTTGTAAATCAAAAATTTCCAGAGCTTCGAAAGTGTGATTCTGTAGATAAGACATTACAAGACCTTTTTTTCAGACCTGGCCCAGCAACAACAAAGTAACCAAATGGGTTAGGCCAGGGCCAGATTTATATGCTGGCCATAAAAAAAAAATGGTAAGAGGAAAAATGTGTACAAGATGCCTTAGCCTTAGCTGCCCATTAAACCGAAATCCGAGCTTTTGTCGAGGCACCTGACTTAAGAGGCGTAACCGTAGTCTTTTCTTGTGTTTTTTTTTTTGGGTTTCTGGGGAGGTCATAAAACCTGGCAGTGCCACCAAATAAGAGTGTGCAGCGAGCCGAGAAGAGATAAACCTCCGAAGCGAGTGGGTGTAGCTCACTCAGTTCCAAGTTGCCGGCTCCAAACTCTGCCAGCTTCAAGCTCCAAGATACAACGACGTGCCAAAGCCGATCTTGCAGTTGCAATATCGAAGTATCCAAAAGAGCGGATCGCTGGTGCCTAGCCGGAGGGGCGGAGCAGTTGGCCTAAGCCACGCATGCGCGCCTTGTTTAGTGGCCTACGTGTTATCACGACCTAGTCTTTCACTTTTTCCACATATTTCTCGCATGTCCGCACAATTTGTAGCCCATGCATATTGCACATTATATATATATAGTATAGTATAACCCGTCCCCCGTCGGGTAATCGGTCAATAATCGCAACGAACTAAATGTACGAAATCCATCTATCTTGCCTGCGAACTTGAGAAGCGGCTCGAATTACAGCAATCGGCGGTGTAACCTTAGACTTGGCCGGGCATCATTAAAATCATACGCCACGTTGGCCATTGCCAGTCAGTCACTCAGTCAATCAGCCGAAATAATGTTGTTAAATACAAATTCATTAAAATTACAAAGCAACAGCCACATACAAATGACTCTCAGTCCCAAAATCGAAGGTGAAGGTTAAGGTTGCACACTCACAAAAATCTGTTGGTTGTTGTTGCCGGTTAAATGTTTTTTCTGTATTCAAATATTTACTCTTAAAGGTACCAAAAAAATATATATTGTATAATTTGTTACTATGGATAAATTATTAGTATAATAAAAAGACAGATATATCTTTATTTTAGTCAAAACTAATTTGTTTGATTATTTTGTATCCACAATTATTTTGCTTAAAATAAATAACTAATTCTCAATACAAATACACACAAATGATCGTTTTGAAATTGCCAAATAAAATTGATTTGAGTTCACCGTCTTTTCCTAATTAAAAATTTATTTTTCTTAGTGTAGTTTTACTCAATTGAAACCACAATTCCAATTAAAAAATTACACGATTTGAATGATCGTTTTTAAATTGCAAATGCAAAATTTATTTGGGTTCCTCAAAATAAAAAAAAATTTCTAATTTATTTTCTCAGTGTAATTGTACTCAATGGAACCACAATTCCAATTAGAAAAGTGTAGGGTATCTAACTCGAATGGTCACGCTGCTCGCGATTTTTTAATTATCCCGCCGGGCGGGGCGTTAATTTCCCGGGCAAATACGCGTATTGGGAAATTGGTGCACAGGTCATGGCCCTTTCGGAGGCGATGTGATGATGTGCGTTGGAATTAATTAGAGCGGCGGTACGTAAGGCAAACCCATAAATACCAGTGCTACGAGGGCCAGTGTTGACCCAGCCCCCTGAACAAGCGGCTCTTTGTAATTTTTGACATGATATGCCGCACAGATTGTGTAGGAA
This sequence comes from Drosophila setifemur, assembly GCA_021224005.1. Lineage (NCBI taxonomy): Eukaryota > Metazoa > Arthropoda > Insecta > Diptera > Drosophilidae > Drosophila > Drosophila setifemur. The sequence goes on from JAJJHY010005742.1 coordinate 9,832,010, forward strand.
ATTAATAAGAGGAGAGAACGAGCCGAGCGTAGACGATCATCATGATGATCATCGGGATGGTCAGGATGATCATTATGGCAGGCTGCAGAACAAGTTGCCCGATCTGCTGACTAAAGACCCCAAGCACCGGACTCCGGACTCCACAACTCCATCCCCAGACAACTCGAGAGGCAGACAACGAGTTTTTCCGATTTTCATGGAGCAGGCGCAATCAGTGCTCATGATCTGTACATTAGCGTCGTGTGTTGATCACGCAGATTGCCCAAACACACACATCAGCCATACTGTTGAGTGATATGCCCGTGCTTGGCTAAGGAGGAAAATGGTAGATGGTAGATGGTAAATCGAAAATGGGAAATGGGAAAACTGTCCAGCCAGCCAGCCAGTCGATTTGGCAGACGCCTCTATGCAAATTCGGCAAACTCACAGCCGAGGATCACTTTATAGAGTCATCGCCGTTATGCAAACTCCGCTTTCTGTTAGTTTTAATTCAAAAATTATGCAAATACACTTATTCCGCCAATTTAGCAGGTGGGCGGGAGTGCAAGGGGCGTGGCCTGAGTGCAAAAGTGGTCGAAAAACTGGTAACTTGGTCGGTTAGTTGAATGCAAGTGATCATCGCTGGTCATGAATCAAATTTTAATTGGAAAATAAATTCGACTAGAAGAGATCTTAAAATGGAATTTATACGATATGGGAAATTAATCAAGATGTAAATTCTATAGAAATATAATAAAACATTAATGAAATTTACCATTTGTTGAAGAATAAATGTTGTTGTTTATTCTCGCTGACATTTGTAAATATTTATGTTAAAAGAATTAAAGTATCTCAAAGCTGGCATTACACTACAATTATCTCTCATAATCTCTGTAATTTGAATGGAATGTAATTTCCCACTGCCCAAAGATCGGTTACCAAAATCAACATAATTCTTTCGTTGGTTATTAAACCGCTTTTAAACGTCTTATGTAAGCAGCTTTTGTATTTGGCTCGAACAAAGTTCGGATTCTCGCTTCTCATTGTTTGCTTTTCACGGCTGCTCACGTTTTTCTCTCGCTCATTTTTCGCTGAACTTTTGTGCCAAACAAAGCAGAAAAATACTAAAAGCCAAAAACAACAAAAGCAACAAAAAATAAAAAATAACAAACCTGTTGAGCAGCATATTTTCAGCGCTTTTTCAGTTCACAGAATTTTGCATTCGTTCGGCTTTGAGAGCAAAATAAACATAATTCTAACGCAATTTGTTTTGGTTTTTGGACTGGAGCTGGAGCTGGCTTGTTGCTCTTTGTTGCCAAACAGCTGTGTTTGCCCATGTTTGGCTAAAGGCAAACAATTATTTTTTGCGCACAAGAATATTCAAACAATGTCCAGACATTTGCTTTGTTTGCTGTGTAAACAGCAGCTTGCGATATACACTTGCCAAGAAAGACTGCATTCTTGGATGGAATTTTTCTAGTGACGTTCTATATTGATTTTTTAATTTGTATTGTTTTACATATGCATTTCTCGAAACACACCCCGACTCATGGATTTCGAAGCAGAGTCTCAATGTAAAGCGTCGCCGACTCTCGAAGGTTGTCCTTCATTACAAATGCTTGGGCTTAAAAATGTGTGAATACAGAAAATGTAAAGCGGTTTCAATGCCATAGATCAATGTCATCTTTAATTGGTCGCAGAAAATAATTAAATGTGTAATAATGTATGGAGTATATTAAATAGTTGCTTTGCATTGTCAGACTTCATCAGCCCCTAAGGCCTGTCGTTTCCATTGTATGGAAATTATACAAATTGATCGCACTTTGGTGTAACAAAAGGCAATGCGGAAATTCATTTAACTGCATTATGCTTAAGGAAAATTCCTTTTCCACCTCATAACATTTACCTGCCTATTTTGGAATTTTATTCATTAAGAATTTAACACATTGTTAAATGCCTGGAATGAGCAATTAAGGAAATAACCAAAATATACTTTACTATTTTAACGCGCAGTTTATGGCCAGCCATAAAAAGAAAAAAAAACTTATGGATTGAGTCACCGAGAGCGGTTGTAAAGTTCTTCGATAGGAAAAGTATTTAGCAATTCACTAATGACCGTAAACGGATCGCCAGCTGACCTTGACGAAACGCTTTAGGCCACCCCCTGCTGTTGGCCCAGAGAGTTTTAGCTCCCGCTGCTTTTATTTTGGCATTTGCAATGACCCAATTCCGTATGCCGAATCCCCCCATGACATGGGGGATATATATTGTAATTAATCAACGGAATAGAGCTTCAGTTTCACTCGCCCAAAGAAATGTGGAATCATGACCCGAAGATCAAATGAATGCATGAACAAATACCGGGCATTGTATTCCTACACAGAGAGAGAAAGTGTTTGGTGCGGAAAAGCTTTGGGATATTTCGTTTTAAATGTAAACAATTTGGCCTCTCGAATGAAAATATGAATAATAATACAAAGTAAGCATTTCTCTTAATAATATTTTCATTACTAGAAATTACTTAGAAATTAAACATTGTTGTTATGAGCTTTCCAAATGCAATATTATATATATATTTTATTTAAACACTAAATACTTAATAAGACACATGTTTCTCTGCGTTTCCGATTAATAACAGTTTAGCATTAATGTAAATCGTGGCTGGAAATGAACCATTATGTCAGTGTGCAGTCAACGAAAGCGAAAGTGTGTCAGCGAGAGTGAGGGAGAGGGGGAGGGGGGCGGGGGGAGAGCAACCGATGGAGACACCGATGCAGATACAGATACAAAGCGATCGAAGCGTGAAAGATTCTCTCCCCACTCGGAGCATGCGTGCCTGTTCAGTGAAATGAAATGGAAAGAAGGGGCAGAGAGAAAGGGGAGAGAGAAAAGGGGAGGGAGAGAGTGCAGTGACAAGACTTTCACTAGAAACGAAATCCACAGCCGACAAAAGTCTGATAACATACTCGTAACTGTTCACAGCTCTCAGTCTTCATTTCCGATTCAAAAGTGACTCACGATCTCCGGTATCGTGCTTTTTTCTATTTTTATATATATTTGTTCGTGTATATACCGATATGAGTTACGTTCTGAACTTAAGGGTACTCGAGTTCTAAGCGGCTTAAGTGCATGTCAGTTGGAGATATATATAAGACCGCCCCCTTGTCCCTACTCTGGTGGGCGTAAATTGGCAAAGAAAATGGCATTCGGTGCAAGGAAGTTGTAAATCTGCTGCCAAAATAGAATTGCGAGCGGGATGGATGCCAAGCCAAGGCAAAGCGTTCATTAAAGCCAAAGTCCCACTATGGCTCAAACAAAAAAAAACGAAAAAAATAGGAAAAACACATGACAGGCAATCAGAACGGAATACTCTTTCAGAAAATCAATTAACATTTGGCTAAGTTTGCAAAATCAGCAGAAGAGAACTTTCAATAACTTGCATAAAATTCAGTACTATATAAATTAATAAATAAATTTGTAAGTGAGTGGAACAAAAATGGGAGTCATACAAAAATCAAGTCAAAGATCATCTTAGGAATATACTCTCTGAAAGATATACATTTCTTAGGTACCAGAAAACGCCTTTAAAAAAGATAGTTTTCATCAAGTTTACTATTTTATGGTTATGACAATCGTCAATTAAATAATTGCAACATTAAATGTTAAACGTATATTCATTAGTGGCCATTGAAAAAGGGGGAAAAAAACACACACACACCCTACTACTGTTAAGCTATAAAAACATAAGGTTTATTTTATGGTTCTTCTCGATCGGTTTTAGATTTCCCTACAACCCATATCGGTTAGAGTATATGACTAGACACTCCATTGAGGAAAACCTTTCGGGACGTGCGTGCACAATACTCGGGTTTTACGACCTTCTGCAACGCCCACAACGACAGCCCCAGCGCAGTGCACTGAGAGAAATGCAATTAGAGAACAGTCAGATGAAGTGGTGCTGAGAGGCTTCCACAGTCGTCAGCAGACGTCGACTGCCGGCCCACACACAGATCACTTCAGGTCTGGTCTGGTCTGGTTCTCGGATATGACTTCAACTTCAACTTCCACTCCAAAAGCCAACTGGAGTCGGGCTAAGTCTTTGTGGCAAGAGCAGGGGTTAAGGCAATTACAGGGGCCAGTCTTGCAGCCAAAGAGCAGTGTTGCCAATTTGGCTATTTTATGGTCAAATAAAATAATTGTTAACATGCCAAACACAGGAAAGTGGAATTAAGTTTGGTTTTTAACCGGCACAGGTTTTGTTTTTTATGCTTTTATTTTTACTATCATTAATTTCGTTGATCATTTTTTTTAAAACATTCTTTGACAACTCCAGATGGATGAGGTAATTACCATCCACTTGGCCAATGAACTCGCCTGATGACGAAACCAAACTCTTGTCCATGGTTAATTCGTTGAACCTCGTCAATTGGCTTAATTGAGACCTTCTGCCCTTAGGTGGCGGAAGTGGAGCAGTGCAAAACTGACCTCTTAGCATTCGGTTCGGGAATTTCAATTGGGAGTCGCACTGCCTACCCAACATGGTCACATTCCTCCCATGGCCTTGTCGGCTCTATCGGAGCTTGGCCATGTAATCTTATCAACTCCTTAGCCGCCGCGCTATCGATATCTGTTAGTTAGTATTTATTGAATAAACAAAAGATGAAAGCCAGTCAGTCAGCCAAATAAATGTCAACCAGGCGGAGGTGAGGACACGCAGGGAGGAGGGCCAGAACCGCAGAGCCCCAAAAGGTTTCTCCAGATCACAATCAATAACAATATCGAATGAACCCCCAGACCCAGACTCCCGTGGTGTTTTTGCGGTTGCCAGTGGAAGCCCCTCCTCTTGTTTGGTTATGAAAGGTAATTCAAAGACTTGACCTGAACCCCGAGCCCCGAGCAACCACCTCACCCCTCATTCACGCACTTGTGTCCACAGTCCCTTCTCCGCTTATTTTGTTTGTTTGTCTGCCCGATGAGGAAATTGAAGAGGCAAACAAACGAGGAGCGAGGAGAGGGCAAGCTGGTGACATTTGATAGTCCACGCGGTCAACTGCTGGCGATATCTTTTGGTGGGTTCTATTTATAGGTCGATGCAATCGGTAATGCCCTGGACATGAAACCCCAGATGGAGTCACGTTTGCTAGCGGTGGTTAGCCGTCTAAATGTCAGCCACTTGCACAACTTATTATCTTTCGACTTATGCGATTTGTATCCACAAGTTAAGCCGGAGAGAGATCAGGCAAACAAACCCCTTTATTGCCTCGTTACCACACTATAATCTGACATGATTCATTTCCACTACACATAGTTCTACTCGGACAATTGGAATAACAAAGGCCCGATGAACTTCCTCATTCTGTAATCAATCATAAAACGCGCTTGGCCAACCGTTTTTTGTACCAGCCACAATATTTGCCAAATAACCATATGTGGTTAATAATAAAGAATACCAAGCCAGTGTTTGTACATTCGTAATAAATAACTTAATAATTGGTTAAGCATTTCTTTATGATTTTAGACTAGAAAAAAAGAAAAAGAATTTTAGTTTTAACTATGTTTGAGATTTCTGTAACGAATCTTAATAAAGATATGAGAGGAATAAATTTAAGATTACTTAAGAGTGACTACATATACATTTATTTTATTTATTTAGAAGAAACATTTTTCATGAAGATACCAAAAACTATAAATATTTACTCAATGTTTTCAAATGAATTGTACAAAATATAAATTTATATAAATACAAGAAGATACAATTACTTCTAAGTATCTACTCAATGTTTAAGAATGAATTGTAAAGAAAATATATATTTATATATGGTAAGTACAAAAGATAATTTTACACCTTTTTTGATACATCTATCTTTGACTAAAAAAAACATGGGCAACTCGATACCAAGATATAATAAAGATATAAGAGCGATAATTTGATGTTTGTTTAAGAATGATGTCACCAGAATAATACTTTAAACTCGCAAAACTCTTGAATATATTCTTGTAGATGCTATAGTATAAATACAGACTGGAGCAGTTTTTGTATTTAATATTATTCCGATTTCTTGGGTCAACATACAGAGCTCGACTGTAAGTCAGCCCGAGGGCTTTGTTATCTAATAGCCACTGTTAGTTGGCCAGTTATCAAGAGAAGTCAACACAGAAAACGCAAACGACGCGCTTCGGTCAAACAAAACTTGTGACTAATGAACTAATTGAATGAAAG
>JAJJHY010005742.1:9838248-9937213 GCA_021224005.1 Drosophila setifemur
CAAATGAATCTTGGGGCCCAGGCCCAGGCCCAGTAGGTTGGTTGCTGGGCGATTGTGGCAAATTGGCGTTACAATTAAAGTGGGTCAGCAAACGGTGCGGAGCCACCCGAAGCATAAATTGCAAATCTCCGCAACCGAGACAGACCTTTTTTCTTGGCCACACTTGTATATGGTAATGTGGGTCAAAAGCCCGAAATTATGTATTATCATTAAATTTCATTACAACCGACATTTCGACCGCTTAAATAATGCCGGAGAAAAATGCAGACAGTGCTCCGTGCAAAAGCGGAATGCCAAAAAACAAAAGCCAACCCGTTACACCGCAATTCACGCACCACTCAGTGGGTTGGTGGTTTATTTATTTATTTCGCACATTTTTCTCCTGTTTTTTTTTTGTTTCTTCGATTTTTATACAGTTATGGAAACGGAACGGAACGAAACGAAACGAAGCCATCGAATGCAATTCGAGTGCCCCGGCCGTTGGCCAGGCCAACAATCCCAAAGAAAGCCAACTGATGGTCTGTTCTTGCACGCATGTCCATATTGGGGTTCTTGGAGAATGCGTAGAGTCCCTGCACAGCAAGAAAACACAAGGAAACAATCAAGCTGAAAAACTAACTAGATTTTCCTTTTTAAAAATATGCATCTCATTCTTAACTAAGCAAAACCAATCCTACCTCATCACTATTCACATTTGCAGATTCATATTTTATAACAACTCATATTTTTTTTGCAGTGCATTAAAGTCATGTCTTCTTGGGTAGATGGAGTTCAGTGATCCCGCCCGCTTACCAAAAAAGTCCTCCCATCGCTCCGAGGTGTCCGAATCGGATTCTATGTCCATCTTGGTCTTCTTGCTGCTTCACTTGATTTACGAGTGTGTCTTGCTTGCGTTGGCTCCTGGCTCTGTGGCTCCTGGATTTGTCTAAATTTAGACAACTGGCACTGGGGAAGAGGTCGCTTTTATCGCGCCTGTTGTGGCTGCTGCATTAGATATAGATATTGTATGTGGGAACGCTGTCGCCTGGCCTCGCCGAATGACTTCACCCGGCCGGAGCGGAAAGGCAAAGCTCAATCAATGACCAGGCGATAAGATAAACTCGCGATTTAACTTTAAACACTGGCGCACCGCACCGAACAGTGCGATTTTATTTTTCTGCGCCCCGTTTGAGGTTGTTTTTTGTATTTTGCTGGTATTTGACTTTATTCACTACTAGTCGGCGATATCTTATCGGGGGCTGCGGAGCTCCAAGGCAGAGCCAATATCCAGGTGCGGAGGCATTGCAGCCAACAGCTGTTGGACTGCGCTGTGCGAATGTATCGCAGAGTTGCTCTCGGCCCAGCTCAGTTCTGGGAACTTTCGGATGACTAAACCGGCTCGCGAACTTGTATCTCGGCGATTGTTGTTGCCGCTGCTGATCCGTTTATTTATTTCGTATTTTTTTTTTTTTCGTTTGTTTGTGCTTAGAACGGGCAAATTTGTTTTGTGGGGATTCTCCTACGCGAGTGCCACACACGCGGAAAAAGCGCCTCAGGTTGGGCCGTTGCACGTTGATCGTTGATGGTTGATCGTTGATTGAATTAAATTGATGGCTCTTCCCGCTCTCCACTTGTTGCGGAACGAAACGTAACGAAACGAAAACAAAAACCGAAGAGCTCAAAACTCACAAACTGCAGATACAAGTATCTAGATGGGCGGCGGGCGGTGCGCTTCGCTGATTTTCCAGTTTCTCCGTGCAAATCACCTTCGCACCGTTACTTCTAATTGCGCCAAATAAAACACTCTCGGCTCACCGACACTTCTGTATATTTTCCATATCTATATATATGAATATCTCGAGATATTTTTCCTTTTTACGGGGCCCGGGGGATAGAAACACACACACGCACGCACACACTATATCTCTCTCTCGCTCTCTCGCTGGGGAGCCGATCGCTCCAAACTTGCTGCGCGTCTCAGTTCCAACTGACTACAAGATCGTTCCATAATTCCAAGACGCCGTCGAGTTCGCGAGCCAACATGTTCGATCGAACAAAAAAAGTGTCTTTGCAACCGTAAGACGTGCAACCCGTTCGTTGCAACGTGTTGGAAAGAATATTTGAGAATTCCTCAGCCTTAGGATGAATGAATTATTTTCGGAATTAAAAAAAAACACATTCTTAAAACCCTTACACATCTAAAATAATTTACTTAAAAACTACAACATTTTACACTTCATGCTCACTACACTACAACAATTAACCTATATCGAAGGTGTTTTGAGGAACCTTTTCTACTCCGAGTACTGGCTTCTCAATATTTTGAAGAGGTCCTTGCTCCGCTAGCAATTGTCGCGCGTCGATCGACAGCACCACCAGGTGGAGAGAATGATCCAGAGGAAGTACATTTGAACTGTGGGAGAAGGCCCGGAAGTTAATTGTTGTTTGTTACATAAAAATGTGTTGCATACTGAATTTTCAAAATAGTTTAAATAAGTTAAATAAGTTCATTCCTATTTTTTGAATTTCCGAACCTGCCTAAAAAACTTACTTATTCCCAAGATAAGTCCAATCGCAAAGTGCAATTCCTCTTTTGTCATCACGTAAAACATCACAGCACATCCAAAGAAGATCACCGTGGAAATCACTCCCAGGCAAAAGGACAATAGCAAAGCCCAACAAATGTCCTGGGTGAGGGGATTAGAGTGGTGAAGACACCAAAATTCGGAAATCTACTCACCATCATGGTGCTCAAGAGCAGCAGCGCCATACTGATGGCATGGAACAATGCAAATGCCATGGCCAAGATCGCAAAGAAGGTGTGGGGATTGCCCGAGATCAACTCGAACAGGGCCATAGAGAAAACCACGATGCTGAGTATTATCCCAAAGATTCCGATGAAGACGCATCCGACATATAGCGACAGAAAGCCGCAGAACACATGCAGGCACATCGTTTCGGTTCGTTCCTCTCGTGTTTGAACAGAAATTACAGGCACATATTTCACAAAAATTTTAAATTAAACTTCAGTTTTCGAACGGCGACTGCTCACATTTTGACTCACATTTTTAATTAACGTCTTTAACGTTATAAACTGCCAAGTCTTGAAAGGATAATGATTATGTATTTATCATAAATATTCCATATTAATATATAAGCAGTGGATATTGATCTATTTTTGTTATTAAAAAACAACAATAAGACTAAATTTATGAAACTGATTTAGACTTAATAAAAAAAATGCCGTTTTAATCTCAATTTGTATAATTCTACATTTTTTCAAATTTAGCGGCTACAACTAAATCAGCTGTTCCGAAGAGAAAACTTATCGATAAGATGCGTAGGCGGCTATCGGTTCCCATCAGCGTGGTAAACACAGAAGCATCCAAAGGAATAATGGATGTATCCGTCCCGCCACCAGTGAAACGTTCCAGAAAATGCTCCACCCGGGAAGAGGCGAAGGAGGAGGAGGGTAACATCGGAATCCGTGCTATCCTATCCAATGAGTTCGATGAAGAGATATCACTAATCCAGGCGCACAGCTGCCAGTTGGAGACGAAGCAACAGCTGCAGGCGGTCATCCAGGAGCTCTCCCAGAAGCTGCCCCACTTCCAGCACCTGAAGCGCGTCCATGATCGCAGCGTACTCATCTGTCCCAGCTCAGAGATCGATGCATCCGAGACATTGGAGGAACACCTCAAGGGGTTTGCCTTCTCGGAGCACGTGCTTCGTGCCCTGTGCCATGGTGTTAAGGTTGTGGAGGTGCCCGAACGGATGCCCCGTCTGCGGGTGCAGTATGAGAAGACCCAGCAGCACTGGCCCTGCAAGTTCCACCCCAATCACTACTCGGAGTCCCTGCGAAATGGCACAAACTTCTCTGCGACGCAGCGCATCTTCCACAAGCGCATGGCTCAGCTAATGGTGAGGCTCTCCAAAGATCTGAATGCCAACCGGGCAGTGGGCGTTTGTGTGGATCCAAGGAAACCCAGCATAGTGGCCATCGCAGGGTCCAGTGAATCGCCAAGCCCACATGAACACTGCACCATGCTTCTAGTGGACTTTGTGGCGCGCAGTCAACACGGAGGAGCCATCAAATCTGACCTCAGCTTCACCGAAGATCTTGAATGCAGCGAATCAATCCTAAGCGGTGTGCCCAAGAAGTTCTACGATTACCTAAAGAAAAACGAAGACTTCCAAGATTTGCAGATCGGTGCGGAGAAGTCCAGGAGAAATGGAAAAGTAGAGGATGTTCAGGAAGGAGCAGACAACCTGGCCAAGTTTGGACCCTATCTCTGCACCGGCTACGATATTTATCTGCTCCAAGAGCCCTGCCTCATGTGCTCCATGGCCTTGGTTCATAGTAGAGCGAAAAGGGTCTTCTTTGTGAGATCTTCCGAAAATGGAGCCCTCAGCACCCGCTTTCAACTGCACTCGGTCAAAGAGCTCAACCACCACTTCGAAGTGTTCCAGTTCACCACAAAGGAGCAGGACTTGACGTAACATTTAACAAACCTTGGTTTAATACACTCGTTTAGAATAAAGTTGATTTAGAGAATATCCTCAATTTTGGGCATCGATCTAGCCGTTGCCTGACGGGTGGGGGTGGAGATTAGACCGAGGAGGTGGCAGTCCGCCTCCAGGATAGTGATGTCCTTAGAGGAGCCCAGGAACTTGGTGGACAGCTCCAGGTCCTTTACGCGCAGACGAACGCGTGCCCCACGCACATAGTCACTGTAGAAATAGATTTAGTTTTTGGTTTACGGGGAATATGGATTGTGGGTATGGGACTCACCTGCTATTCCTCGCTGGTCGACTGCACACGCAGTGGAATTTCCAGCCAAAGTCTATGTAGAGATCATCACCCACGACATGGAAGATCTTGCCGCTCACAACCTTGCCCTCGGCGCTGCCCAGCTGTTCGGGATTGCAGAAGGTTATTACATAAACAAAGGGAACACTTTACTTGAGTTTCACTTACATCCACGAACTTGGAGTTGCGCAGCAGGGAGGCGAAGGTCTGGTTGTCTTCCGGTGGTTGCTCTGGAGTGGCAGGAGCCGTATACTTATTAAAGGCGCGGGCAAATCCTCCCTTACTGTCCTGCGCCGGAATATCTGCGGGAGTTGTCGCCTCCGGAGTCTCTGTTTTTGCTGCCTCTCCGCTAAGCAATCGCAGTTGCTGAGGGAGCCCGCGGCGAGTGGTCATGGAACCCACCTGGAGCGCCGATCTGCCCAGTTTGTGAAGCAAGGACATGGTTTTAATTAACAAATTCCTCAACAAATCCGAAAATCAAATGCATAAAGAGTCAAGAAAGAAGAAGATGAGAGCGGTATCGATGACATTGCTATCGATGAATCGCGCTCATCACTAGGATTACAAAAAACACGCTGTCGCTGGCCGGCATTTATTTTGATATTACGAAATCGGTTGTTCCATAGGAATTAGTTAATAACCAACAGGATGATCCAGCAGCAGCGCCAGCGCATCGAGTCCGCGGTGACGGAGATGATCGACGACATGGACAAGACGCATCTGCGTAAGATGCAGGTGAGTTTAACTCAATAACTCTGAGAGAGATCCTGTAACTGATCCGTCCTCCGTTCCAGAACGAGATGCACTTGTGCGCTGCCAAATGCTGTCAGGATGGCACCTCCAGTGTGGACAGTGTGCAGAGGTGTGTGGACCGGTGCTCTACCCCAATGACGCGGGCCCAGAACTATGTGCAGCACGAGCTCGGAGAGTTCCAGGGCAGACTGCAGCGTTGCGTCATGGTCAGTGTATATTTCATCAAGCCAATCATCAAATGCAAGACTTTTCTACTCCAAAGCAAGCAATAGAATGGGGCTAAAGATGCAGATACATTTGTTAGGAGCTGTTTATCGTGTACAATATTCATAATCGAATAATTTGCCATATTCACTGTAGAAGAGGATACATTAAGAAGATGCTAAATAATTTATTCTTAGACAGATATCAACATTTCCTTCAAAAATATTTGAATTATATGTAATATGGATGTCTCCTTGATATCCTTAAATAATTGAAAAATAGGAACAGTTTAATTAAAGTCATAATTATGCATCATTCTCGAATATATATTGAAGTCAAAAGTAATGAAATTAATGTTCTGTTCCCTCTCCAGCAATGCAACGACGAAGTAAAGGTAAAACTGCCGCCCAATCCCAATGAGGACCAGATTGCCAAATATACCGACCAATTTGAACGATGCGCCATCCAGTGCGTGGACAAGCACGTGGGCCTCATTCCCAGTATGATGAAGACCATGAAGGCGGTACTGTCCAAGGGACCCGAGGCCATACCCCAGGTCTAGACCCTCTGCATTCATTACCCATTAGTTGTTGATCCTTTTTAATTCTCGTGCAAAAAAGTGTTTACAATCTACGAAGTCATGTTACGTTTTCCTATCACTTTTAAGAAATATACACACACATTGTACACCGAAATCTGTCAAAGCATTATTTATTTTGATCACTTCCAAATTATTTAAATTTACGTTTACCCAAAATGGTGGAACAGCAGAAGAAACGCCTCGAGAACGCCATTAGCGACATGATCGAGGACATGTACCGCAGCCACCTGCGCCGGATGCAGGTGAGTTTTGGTGCTTCCTCTTCAGGCTCGCTTATAATATCCATCGATCCGAAAGTCGAAAATGCATCTATGCGCTGCCCACTGCTGCGACGATGAGCGAGGCACACTGGAGAGCGTCCAGAACTGCATAGAGAAGTGTGCCTCGCCGCTTATGGAAGCCCAGGACTACCTGCAGCACGAGCTGGGACAGTTTCAAAACCGCCTTCAGAGCTGCGTCAGGGTAGGATAACTAAATATCTTGACTTTTTTAATGTTTTCTTAAATTAATTGGTTTGGAAATTTGCATGCCATTTTCAGAATATTCTAAAAAGAGAAAGGGGAACATAAAGTGTTGTATTCGTTTCGTAATTAAGTTTTGATCTATCAGTTATTTCTGTTTTTGAATAATACTCTAAATTTAAAAAAAGTCTCTATGCGATCTTATCTTATAAGATAATAAGGCATTATTAAATTACTTAAATTTAAATTAAAACGTATTGTAGATTAATATGATAGGTTTATTTATTGAAGTAGTAATCGATTAGGATTTTTTTTATAATACCCAACAAAAATTTGTTAATGTATAACCATAAAAAATATTTATTTAATTTATATTATAATTCGTTAATAGTATTTAAAATGAAATTATTAGATTTTATTTGATCATTGAGTAAAATACTCGAAATAAATTCATAATTTGTAGGCGAATCTTTGATATTATCTTTATCTGCTTAATATCAGATTTAATTCGCAGGAATGCAATGCCAGCGCTCGCTCCAGTTTGCCGGGCAATCCGGACGACAGGGACATGTCCCGATCCCAGCATATGTTCGAGAGCTGCACGGGCAACTGTGTGGAGAAGTACATCAAGCTGATTCCGGGAATGCTCAAGTCGATCAAGCAAACCCTGGACCGAGGTCCGCCCAGGAGATCGATACGGAGTCAGGGCTTGGATATTTAAGATACCAAATATATCCCTGTATCTGAAAACTGCCCAGGAGCACTGAAAAGGCGATTCCAAGATTGTCAATGTTTAACTTATGTATTTAATATTTTTGGTACAGCTAACTCTACAGTAAAGGAAAGACTGATCCGGGATGGGCAATCGGAGGGCTTATCAGCCATTAAAAGCCCACGTGGCCCTCTCTCTTCGATCCAGCTCCGATCTCCCGGATCCGCTTGGGCCCTAGCGTGTTAAATATCTAATAATAAAGATCCTTAGGAATATGCAACAATAATTATATTTGGGGGATCTGGCTGTGGCTTCTGTTTGAAGAGTGCAACTACTGCTCGTTCAGCTTCGTCCTCACGCCATACTTGCTCCAGAAGGTGACCTTCGCGGTGGACTTCTTGCAGTTGTCCTGGAACACGGAGCAGCTGTCGAACGGGGGACAGTACAGATGCAGCGAGACGGAGGTGTCCGAGTGACTGGGGTTCTCCACACGATGCAGGCCCAGATTGTCTGTTCGAGAAATACCCAGCGTGAGTGGAAGTCCCATTTTAATATTTTTTCAAATTTCCTCACCATTTATGTAGGCCACGTCGTTGACTGCGATCGGGGTCTCACCGATCTCCACCAGTTCCCGGCTGTCGATCTCGCCATCGGGATGATGGGTGCGGGCAGTCTCCCTCCCTGATCTGTTGGGGTACTCATAGCGCTTCTCGCGCAGATCCCCCTTCAGCATCTTCATGAAGCAGTGGGAGTCGGCGTGGTCGTGCACCGAGGAGCCGTGACCTTCGCCCCAGCACAGGATCAGCAGGTTGAACTTGCCGTTGCCCGCATCCACCAGGTTGCGAGTGTAGGTGTAACGATCGAACTTTGCGTACTTGCGCCACTCCCGCTCGTTGGACTTGTAGGAGAGCATCAGGTGATTGACCATCTCAATGTTGACGTAGTTCGACTCGAACTCGCGATGGAGTGCGGCAATCAAGTCCGGAAGACACTCCACCGAGGGGCCGTACTTGAGGGGCTTCTCCAGCGCCTGGTAGTAGCTGGTGGCCTGGCGCAGATACTTCTCCTGGTCGACCTGCTCGATCTCCGAGTCGATCTTGGACAGTGACATTTTGGGCTTGCTTTGGTTGACCTGCAGGAATGGGGAATGGGGAAATGGGGAGGAGGTGCATCAGTACAAGTGGAAAACTACCGCCTATAGAGATCAATGCTCAATTGATTTAGATGAATTACGTTCTATGATCGATGCTAGCTGATAGCTCCTTGATAGCTGCTTGAATATATATATATATATATATATATATGTATATTATATTGATATGATTATTATTCCGATCGGATGCTTCTGTATTAAATTGATTGAATTCCAATGATTCTAGTAATCGCACACGCTCCACCTCGGATCGCAAAACCCAACTGAACTGACACCCGGGTTTCGGGAGATTTTACTCTCCTGGCTCCGGCCATTTAATCTACGCGGATCGTACGTAAGTCGGAGGCACAAGTCCAAAACAATAACAAGAAACAAGAGTTATCGCCTGGCTGCCTTCCCACTATCAATAGCAGATTTCTGCCCGAGATGTTTGTCTATATATGTTGCCAGGAGGGGCTTAACAGATGCGCCTCGAATTCTGGACCATAGGTTAACGACGTTCTAATGGGCTCGCCGAGCGAATAAAAAACAAATTATCTATTATCTGCTCGTGGCCGAATATTCAGTATTTGATACGGGTTGCTCCGGCAATCAGTGGTTCGATTTGCTGACGCATTTCTCTTGAAGCATCTACGGGTCTCAAGGGTATTACCCCGTAACCTTATCAACCCCTAATCGTTGGGATTTTCCTGAAAATCCATCAATTATTTCAATTCCCCTAATCCGAGTAAAAACTTTCTCCGAAAAAGGGGGCAAAGTTGGTCATGTCAGCATTATTCAAATATTGAGATACTTCTCTGAAGAAAGAATGCAAATTTATTGCCTACTTTCAGGTCAGACACTGATTTTGTTTAATTGCTAACCATTTGTCACTGTCCGAAAAAGATCACTTAATGTCTAAAAATATGTATAACATCCCTTTGTGATTCAGGAAGTTCCTAATGACTCACAAATGTGGCCAACTGACCTTACTTTCTTTTCTCCATTAAAACAAACAAACAAAACAATAAACAGCAGCTGAGCAAACAAAGGTTCTTGCATTGTTCAGCTTGGTTTGCTCTGGAAAAACCCTTGAAAATTTGTTATATAACTGGAAATGAAAATGCAGCTAACACTTTCCATCTTGACTGCAGTGTCGTAAAGGTGGTAGTTATTTTTTAACGAGCTCTGCGCCCCGCAATTAACTATTTTCCCCCCCAAGTGCCACATCCACGGTATTTGTTGTGTGGCATTTGAAAAACGTTTTGCAATGGCCAACAGCAAATAACTAAAACTGCCAGCTTGGCAGCAACTTTCGCAACAGGTTAAGGCCATCGGCAAAGTCAAAGCCAAAAAAAAAACAAAATGAAAAAGCTACAAACTGCCATTTGCGTAAATATGAACAACAAAAAAAAAAAAACAAATAGTTTTGTAAATTGCCTGAAAGGCGAAGGCTGACATTTTCGAAACAAGTTCAAGAAACTGCAACATGCAGTGGATTTTTCTAAATTATAGTGCTTAGTAAAATATTTAAAATATTAGATTTGAATTATTACTTTGACTAACAAACACTTTTAAGGCCTTGAATTATTGCAAAGTGAAGAAAACTGTGTATGAAAAGGATGCAGGACTTACCATTTTATTTTAGTTTTTTTTTAACACTCTTGCAACGATCAGAACTGAATAATTTTGACTTAATTTTGAAATTCACTTTCGAAACTACTTTCGGTTTTTGGTTTTGAGGACTTGGACTTGCACTTTTTCCGGGACTTTTCACGGGTTAGTTGCCACTTGGATGCGCGCTGCTGGGTTTGTGTGCCGTTTTGGATATCTTTCACCAATTTATGGAGATCTTGGGCAGCAAAGCCTCAGTTTCGGCTCAAAACGCAATTCGAGTGTTTCCAAGTGACGCCGGCAGAGGCATCGCGGCTCGAATGGCATTTTGAGCTCTTTTGGCCGCTGCGAGTCAAGTTCGTAGTGGTTCCACTCATTTGGCGCGGTTTCACTCGCCTTGTTTTTGTTTGCCCAGTTGGCCAGAAATTTATGCTGCTGCGGATCGCAGATATGAACCGATCCAATCCGAGGCCAGAAATTTCAATACATTTCTCCCCCGGACCCAACTATTAATTATGGAGTCGTGCCGTTTTTTTTTTTATCCAGCTCATCTTCTTTTTTTCCATATTTGCATTTTGCGGCATTGTCTTGGTCGAGAGAAATGGCCGGGAGCGGCATTCTTGACTCAAAAAATCCGCCCTGGGGTCATCTGATGAAATGGTTTCGAAATGTTTGCATTAATTGTGTGTCAAGTGCTGCTTGCCAATATTTGTTTAACTCGAAGTATTTGGCCAGACTTTATTTGGGACAAAAAAAAACACATTTAAGTTTGTTTGAAAAAAATTGTATTTTCATGTCAGATACTTTATAATAAGGATAGTCCAATCCTTAAATTTTTGTAAATCCTTTTTATACGCATGATTTAAATATTTAAGAAGGTATCTCAGAGATGTCGGTTTTTTTTTAAATCCATTTTTAGCTGGCCTAATTTGCATAATCTATCAGCTCGTGGCTTTCTAACCAAGTTTATTCAACTTTGAACTATTCTTTCGGCATACCTGGCCCAGTATGTACATCATTAGCATATTCCCAAAAAACAATTTAATACGAAGAAGATTCATCATTGTTTTCGCATTTTCACCTTGATTTTTGCAGCTAATAATTATTTCATTGACCGTTGGGGGAACAACACAAATATTTTCATATTTGTCAACCACAAAAACTGGGAATTCTCAAATCAGAACAATATTTTCGCATTTCTTATCAGCGGTACGGCACACACGATCAAGCAAAGGGCCAAAGGTCACGATTTGTAAATTGTCGGAAATAGGCTATCAACTTTTATTTTTATTAGTTTATATACTCGTACATCGCATAAATCGGTATTAATAGAGGCATGTATGGGTATTAAATTATTTTTTATTATCAAATTCGAATTCATTTTTTTTTTTTAAATTCCTTGAAGCTCAAATAATTCAATTCGATGCGTACACAGTTTACTTAAAAACTAGATTACTTTCCAAACAATATAACATTGATTTTTGGTTTAGACACTGAACTTTAAATGCAATTAAAGCTAAATTCATACAAATTCTGCAGTTGAGTCAAACATTTCTAACTCAAAGACTACATAAGCTGTGGAAAAGTGGTAATTGGTGATTATTTAATCTTCATCCTCATCAGACATATCGAATTCATCATCATCAAAGTCGATTATCTGAAAAATCAATTTAAAAGCAATCAAAATATTGTCCTTTTGTACATTTAGGCAATTTGAGTACAAACCTCGCTGTTTAACCGCTTGAACTCTGAGATACCCGTCAAATCCTCCAAATATTTAGCTGTTTCGAATGTTTTAAAGAGGAAGGCATGACCCTCTTTGGTAAATGCATCCAGAACGGGCTGCAATAAATTATGATTAATATTAAAAAATATTGTTTACGTTATGGAGATATGTATAATTTACTTTTTTATATTATTAATAATCAATAATTTAAATAATTTATATATTTAAAGTTTGTACATGTTAAATTGTTGTAAACAAAAACAGTCAATCAATATTAAATACAATTGAATTAAGAATTAAAGTTTCTTACCTTGGAGCAGGCAATGCACTGGGCGAACTTTTCGGTCGCCGGCAGGATGTTCTCATAGTTGCACAGCATTCCACGGATAGAGTGGGGCAGGATGCCCAGCAGGCCCTCCGGTACTTTGCTGCTCGACTCAATGGAAGATTGCCCCCGGTTGCCACTCTGGGCGTAGTAGGCGGGAGCCTGATCCCTCAGAGGATGCTGGAGCAGGGCGACGAGCAACTCCACTGCATAACTAGCAGCGATGTTCGAGACTCCGGGTCGTGTCACAGTGCATTGTTGGTCCAGAGTGCGATCTTTGAGCGACTGAAAGAGATGGAACGACGCACATACACACATTTAGATGAAAGCTACTCAACGGGTGCAGTGCGAAAGCTCCGGCTGGGAGAGCTTTCCCGTGTCAACAAACGAGAAATTAACAATTGACGTCTCCAGACCAGAGCATACCAAAACAAACTGGAGTGTAGTACACCAGTAACAAGGTTGGGTATCGGTTACTTGAGCAAGCCGCTTTCCCACCACTCCCACTCCCAAACGCCCCTGATTAGATAAAGTGCTGGGAAGTGGAGAGCCGGAGAGCTAGAGAGCCGGAGAACCGGAGAGCTCCGGACTCCCGCGCGGAACTAAAACCATTTGTTTTCGTTCAGTGAGAAACCGATAGTGAGATCGGTTGGTTAGTGCTAGCGAATACAGGCAGGAATCATGTTAACCGAGTACACAGGCAATCTCTCCCATCCGCTCGAGTTCGGCCATGTACTGGAGATTGTGGCCAAGACCATCGACGGAGCATCCAGGTGAGGAAGGGGTGCTTCTCCAACGGATCTCGGTTTCTCCTAAATTTCTACATCGTTTCCGTGACTAATTGCTGTTCGAATTGGGCTCCTTATCGGGGTCGTGACTAATGTTCCGATTATAATCGCTTGAACGATTGATTTTTGGTAGGTTCCACATCAACCTCTGCACGGCGAAGACGACGGTGAATCCCGATGCGGACATTGGGCTGCGCTTCTCCTGCTACTTTCGCAACGATGTGATCGTGAGGAATGCCAAGGTGGATGGCGTGTGGGGCGAGGAGGAAAGCCATGTCATGGACAGCATCACGCTGCCCAATCCCATCGTGAGCGGGGAGTTCTTCATGGTGTACATTCTGGCCTGCGAGGACGCCTTTCACATCTCGGTGAATAGCAGAGAGTTCTGCAAGTTCCGATACCGCATGCCATTGGGGGCGATTCGTGCACTGGAGATCCGGGACCAGATCCAGGTGATCAAGCAGGTAGATCATCGGACGGTGTTCCCCAATCCCTGGCCCGCGGTCCACGCCTCGGATTACTTCAAGGCTTTCAGCAATGACCAGCCAATCCTGTTCAGCCCCGGCCATGTGATAGTCATCACGGCCCGCTGCTTCGAGAACAAGAAGGGCCAGTTCATTATTAAGTTCATGGACTCGGACACCAAGCGAGAGGAGCTGCACTTCAGCGTGCGCTTCGACGAGAAGGCGGTGGTGCGCAACTCCATGGAGAAGAACTTTCAGTGAGTAACTCAAAAGATCTGTCGATCAAGATCCTTCTATATAAGCGTTATCCCTTCCAGGTTCGGCCACGAGGAGCGCCATGGCGGATTCCCCTTCGTCTTCAACCAGCAATTCAAACTGGCGCTGGCCTTCACGGAAAAGGAAGTCCTCACGGCCGTGGATGGCTACAACTTCTTCAGCTACGCTTGGCGCACTCCGGCTGCTATGATGAACCTGGTTGGCTTCAAGGTGACCAGCATCAACGGGCTGGTAGTGCAGATAACTGGAGTGGATCACCTGCAGACAGGTGATCCCACCTGCACTGCTTTCGAAAAGTATTCCCGTCATGATTACGAGTGCGTCTAGCGCAACTAGTGACCCAAACTAACCAAGTCTGAACATCTGCAAATACATGTGCTATCTTAACTGTTAAATGAGTGAACTTACATTGCCTGGGGCCGTGACATCGTTGCAGAAGTAGCAGCCCAACTTGCTGCCTCGGACGCACTTGAGTCCCTCGATCTCCTGACCACCATCGCCGGCATCCTCGCGGGTGCTGCCATGTCGCATCACCAAATAGCTATCGAAGCCCAGAGCCGCATTAATTACTACCTGGAAAGTTTATATATGGCTTTAAGTCTCGATTATGCAAGATCTACCTAATCTCACTTTATGATACGATGCTCCCAGCAGCGTGGGAAGCCAACGGCTCTCACGCGAGTCCGTAAGCAGGAAGATGACATCATGATCCCGCACTTGTTGCTCAATAAGCTGCAAATGCTCTTCCGTTTGGGCACGAAGCGAGTCCCCGATAGTGTGTCCCGGCATGGGTATTTCCAGCACATGGCCCACTGTTTCCGCACTCGGATTGATCTCGCGCAATCTCTCTGCTGCAGTGGGAGCCTTCATGTGATTTCCGGCCACAGCATCTGCATGGGTGTAGAGATTCTGGCGGACTGGGTTCGAGAATCCCACCTTGCCGTTGTCCAGCAGGGTGATGTGCTTGAAGCCCCAAGACTGGAATTTCAAAAAGGGGTTTTATATGTTATACTTGGTTGGGGTACAATCAAACTTACAAGAAGATTTCTTGCCACAGCACAGCCCAAAGTTCCAGCTCCGAAAAGCAGGCATTTCGTTTGGGAGATAATTTCCAGATTGAGATCAGGAACCAGGCGCCACTTCATCAGCTTCAGGTTGAGGTTCACCGAGTTTTCAGCGAGTCTAACGAAGAGAGTTAAAATTTAAAAAGTAAATCCCCCCATCACTGATAACAATTATCAATCAAGCCTTAAGCTAAAGGCTTACTTGGCCGGATCCATGCTGTCCCTCATGCAGACCATTCTGGGACCCATTTTGCCGTTTTTATTCAGCTCCCAGCCCACGAACTTCAGCTCCCCGGACTCGGAGAGATCGCCGGCCTCTGTTTGAATCACCTCCCAAATGCGGCTGTCCTCCATCTGCATTTGCTGATTGTAACGCAGTCCGAGAAACTTGAGCTTCTGGCCAACGAAAGAGGGACTGAAAGGGGTGTCAGATTGATGTATCAAGTTTCAGTGGAGTAAGGCTAAGACCCACCATTGCTGGAGCAGAAAGGCTGCATAGTTGCGCATCAGCCAAGCGGGTTGCTCGTACTCGCTGGGATCGGCGAAGCCAAAGTAATAGTGTTCTACATCCTTCTCGTTGAGGGAACTCAGCTTTCGGGCTTCGAAAACATGCTGCTCCTCATTCGCATACAGGATGAAGAAGCTCTGGAACTCCAAGGGTAGGGACTTCACAGCATCTGTGTATTTTTGGTAATTGGGCAGATCCTTTAGCTTCTGGCCACCATTCAGGAGTTTTAGAGTTGGAGTGAGGGGGCAGGGAAAGGCGAACCAATAGTAGTAGCTGTGGCATTTCAAGTCCGCGAAGGAGAGAACAAAGAAGCGGGTCAACAGACTGGGATCATCCAGCACCCGACCACTGCGCATATCAGCTAGCAGTTCCTTGCCCTCGTCGGTGATGAGAGCCATCTTGTCCAGGGCCTTGAACTCTTCTATGGTGTTTTTATTGTAAATCGTTCCGATGGCTGCCTGGCTGAACTTCGGTGGCTGAGTTGCCCTGTAATGCGGGTGTATAGGGGTTTGTCATCAATGAATAGAAGTGTTATCGCAACTCACCTGTTGTAGGCCGTGTAATCCACCTCCAGGAGACATCCGCTGGCATTGCGATTGGTATAGTGTCCAGAAATAGTTCGTTTCGTGTCCGAGAGGCGATCATAGTCCAGTTTCAGCTCCGCCAGCTTGTGCCAGAAGGTTGGTGACACAAACGATGCCCATGGAGCAAACTGAAGGATGGCCTCTTTTTCCGCACTCATCTTTCAGGGGCGTTGTTTACGTTCAAAAGTTGGTCGGAAAATAAATAAACAAAGCACTCGATGGCGATAGACGCAGACGAAGAGCTTTTATCGATAACTACGGGTGAGCTTCATTATCTTGTTGCAATTTTAATAAATTTAAATAATTACTATAGTTATATGTAGCAGTGATGTATGTTGAACTGTTAATTTATAAAAATATTACCCAATTTAAATGGAGTTTTTAGTAGGAATTGTATTTATGTCAGATGTTCGATCGTTTTATAGAAGTTCCACTTTAGTTCCTCTGCAGCATCAACATTGGGATTTTTGCAACCGCGCAACTCGGTCACATTAAAACGCCCGCTGCTGGCGAAGATTAATCAAAACAGAGAAGCAAGCAGAAACAGAAAAGGACGAAATGGACCTGCAGCAGCTGGAGGAGGAGGCGCGTCAGGCGGCTCTCAAGGATATTCAGAACATGCTGCAGCGACCGGGACAACTGGAGAAGGTAGAGCAGTACCGTCATCGCATCGCCCGCAAGAAAGCCTCCGTGGAAGCGCTCCTCAAGACGGGGATGCAGAACCAGCTGGATGGGGTTCGGGTGGGACTGAAACAACTGGAAACCTGCATGCAGGATGTGAGGGAGGTGCGCAGAAGGATGTGCGAGGTGGATCGCCTGCTGCAGGGCGTTCCCGAGGTGTACGACGCTTTGGAGGTTGTGCGAGAGGAAAACACGAAGCATTCGCAATACGCCACAGCGATGGAGAACCTAAAGCACATCTTCAACGTGGATGCCAGCGTGGAGAAGACTATGGCCCTGATCGAGGACGATAAGCTGCTGAATGCCCATCAGTGCCTGGCTGATCTGGAGAACTCCCGCGACGATCTTCTGTATGAACTGCACAAGCAACCCAAGCAGCACGCCTCTGATAAGATTACCCTGAAGCGGCATTTCGAGAAAGTGGACACCGTTTCACAGGAGCTGGAGAAGAAGCTGCGCCTGATCCTCAGTCGCACGCTGAACACCCTACGCAAGAAACCCACCATAATTGTCACTGCTTTGAGGATCATTGAGCGTGAGGAGAAGAACGATCAGTTTGCACTGCAGCAACAAAAGGTCACCGGGTTCCTGCCACCCGGAAGGCCCAAGGCCTGGCGCCGGATGATCATGGGTGTGCTGCAGCAGTCGGTGGTCACGCGGATCGAGGGCTCCAAGCTGGAGGAGCGGGCCGACAACAAGATGTGGCTGGTGCGCGATCTGGAGATCCTGCGCCAGATTATCCTCGAGGACCTGCGCGTGGTCAAGTCGCTGTGCGTGCCCTGCTTCCCGCCGCACTACGACATCTTTGGGGAGTACGTCAAGTTCTACCACGAGGGGTTGTCCAGCTATGTGAGTAATTTTTTAACCGCAATTAAACTTTTATCTTCATCTAAATGAATCCATTTCAGCTGGATAACATTGTGCGATCGGGACTGGAGGGCAACGAATACGTCTCCATGCTGGCCTGGGTCACGCACACCTATCCAGGCGTAGAGCTGATGTCCCATCCCGATCTCACCGTGGATGTGCACAAACTAATTGGAACTCTGCTGCGACCGGAGCATCTCAAGGCGCTGGAGGATGAGTATCTGCAGAATATGCAACGCAACTACCAGGAGTGGATGACCAAGGCAGCGGAGACGGAGAAGCAGGAGTGGTTCTCCGAGATGGTCCCCGACCAGGACGAGCACTACTACCACACCTCGGCGCCGGTGATCATATTCCAGATGATCGACCAGCACTTGCAGGTGACCAACACCATCCACCAGGAGCTGACGTTCAAGGCGCTGGTGATGAGCATCCAGCAGGTGGAGATCTTCGGCCAGACGTACCTGAAGAACGTAATCGAGCTGAAGGAGCACCATTTCCGCAACCGGGACCAGATCAAGTACTTTACCCACTATATCATAACGATCGTGAACAATAGCCAGCAGATGGTGGAGCTGGCACAGCAGATGAAGCAGCTCTACTGGCCCAAATCACGCACGGAGCACTACGAAGACTTTGAGCGTCTGCTGGGCACGTTCCAACGGATCCGTGCCCACGCCGCCAGCTACTTGCTGGAGGAGGCCTTTCTGGACATGGAGTGCCACTTCAACGACCTCTTCACCACCAAGTGGCTGGCTAGCAACATCGCTGTGGACACCATCTGTGTTACGCTGGACGATTACTTCCAGGACTACAACCACCTGCGACCGACCAACTTCGAGATGGTGATCAATGAGGCCCAGAAGCTGCTAGCCAAGCGCTACATCCGTGCCCTGCTCTCCAAGCGTCTGACGAAACCGCGCACCGAGATTGATGCGATCACCCGGAAGATCAAGGCGGAGGCCAAGCGGTTCAAGCTATTCTTCGAGAAGATCGCTCCGAAGATCTCGCTCAGCGATTCCCCTCTCGACCTCATATCCACGCTCTCGGCTCTCCTTAGCTCTGACATCGAGCTGTTGGTCCTGGACCTGCACACCCTACTCGGCAGCTATCCGTCCCTCAACGAGGACCATCTGGTGCGGCTCTTTTACATTCGCAACGATGTGAAGGCGGCCGAGGTGAGGGAGAAGGTGCAGGATGCTATGAAATCCAAGAAGGCCATGGTCAGCATAGCCAAGCAGGACTGTATCTTCAAGGAAATCGTCTTTAGTGACAAGCTGTGGTAGGCCGAATGTGGTTCCCTGGAGTCCTTGAGACTCCCTATCCCATTCCGCACGACTCTTTCTGTTCAGTATCTTATATATAATCTTAAGCTGGGATTGTAAAACGCATAGAGCTTGATCAGTTAATAAATTATTATATACCTAAACTTTAGAAAAAAGTTGTTGTTTCAACGTGTCTTTTATAGTCCTTGATTTGGTACTTCCTCATAAAAAAATGCAATAAAAATAAAAATGATGTAAAATATATAAAACTTGATCAGTTAATAAATTATTAGGCTTTTCACCCTCAGAATATGTGTTATTTTTGTGGTATTACTGATTTTATAGTATTTGTTTTGGCTTTAAGATTGTGGTTCCTCATAAAATTAATCAGTTCAAATGATATTATATTTTTATGATCAATAGATAAGATCATATGGCCAGGATATAAAATCGTTGACGTTACCTATTTTGAAAAAAAGGGTGAACCAAAATTCTATTTGTTTTTGAGATTTTAATTGAATTTTATTTTAAGAGCTAAATAAATTTATTTAATTTAGCTAGAAAACCATTTTTATTATTTATATTTTTTTTAATGAAATTGAAAAAAAAAATTCCAAAAACTTTTTTTTCTAACTTTTGGGTATTAAATATTTTAGATAATTAGAATTCTATAAAAATTTGGCTATAAAACTGCTAGAATGTCGGATCAGCCGGTGAAAGTGGAGCCCTTCCCCAGTGTTGTAAAACGTGATGAGCCCCATTGTCAACACTGGGCGGTACCATATGATCAGGAGATTCCGAACATATATATTCGCGTCCGATCTCTCCACGTGTCAGTTGTTCTTGATCCGCGCCCCGAGATGAGCTTCAGAACCCAACCGAGCGGCTTCGCCACCAAGTCCATCCACTCCGGCCAGAGCCCCGAGCAGTGGAAAAGTGCGTCCATCATCCCCCCGATTTCGCTCAGCACCACCTTCAAGCAGGATGCTCCGGGAGAGCACCGCGGATACGAGTACTCCCGTAGCGGCAACCCCACTCGGAATGTGTTGGAGACCTGCTTCGCTGCTTTGGATAATGCCAAGTATGGGCTGACCTTCTCCTCGGGATTGGGGGCCACCACCGCTGTGCTGACCATGCTCAGCAGCGGGGATCACGTCATTATGGGTGACGATGTCTATGGGGGCACCAACCGTTTGATCCGTCAGGTGGCCACACGCCTAGGCATCAGTGCCACCTTCGTGGACGCCACCAATCTGGAGGTCCTCAAGGCCTCCATCAAGCCGGAGACCAAGCTGGTGTGGATCGAGTCGCCCACTAACCCTTTGATCAAGGTGGCGGATATCGAGGCGATTGCTAAGATCGTGCATGCTGTTCGCGAGGATCTGATCCTGGCGGTGGACAACACCTTCCTGACCTCCTACTTCCAGCGCCCCCTGGAACTGGGTGCGGATCTGGTCTGCTACTCGCTGACCAAGTACATGAACGGCCACACAGATGTCGTCATGGGGGGCATCACCATGAACTCGGAGAAGCTCTACACCAGCCTGAAGTTCCTACAGAACGCGGTGGGCATTGTTCCCTCGCCCTTTGACTGCTACCAGGTGAACCGCAGCTTGAAGACCCTGTCCCTGCGCATGGAGCAGCACCAGCGGAATGCCTTGAAGGTGGCCAAGTTCCTGGAGGCGCACCAGTTCGTGGAGAAGGTCCTGCATCCCGCCCTGCCCTCGCACCCGCAGCACCAGATCGCCCTGAAGCAGACCTACGGCTACAGTGGTGTCTTCTCCTTCTACATCAAGGGTGATCTGAAGCACTCCACGGCCTTCCTCAAGGCCCTGAAGGTCTTTGCCCTGGCTGAGAGTCTGGGAGGATACGAGAGTCTGGCCGAGCTTCCCTCGGTCATGACCCATGCATCGGTGCCGGCGGAGGACAGGAAGACTCTGGGGATCACCGACGGCCTCGTCCGCCTCTCGGTGGGTCTCGAGGATGCCGATGATCTGATCAAGGATCTGGAGCAGGCTCTTGACATTGCCTCCAAGGCCTAACTACCTCATCACACATACTCTGCTCTCATGATAAAATTTGTTACGATTTGTATATTATATTAACCCCCCCACACAATAAAAGTTGCTGTCTCAAATAATTTAAACCATATGTAACAAAGAATCTTCATCTTTCTAGAATTTCATAAATAGATAATGCATTTACTGTATTTCCAGATTTGAATATGCCAAACAAAACGCAAACACCTCCTTGACCCCCCCATGACGACAATCTTCTTCTATACACCAGAACAATCTAGTTCCATGTCCGGTGGTGAAGGAAAACAATGAATCAGCACATTTAAGTTAGCATTACCAAGCAACAGGTTTATTCTATTAGAAACCATATGTCGCAATTGGATGATTCGAATTTTATAAGCTATGGATGTTACTACGGGTGGTGTTATACCTCTTTAATTGTTATTAGTGATTATGAAATATAGAAGAACAGCTTTTATTATTGCATTCCTTATCAGGGGTGATTGATCTATCTAATCTAGGGAACAAGCTAAACTAAATTTGCAGATTCATTGCTTCCATATGGAAGATTCGTTATCAGAATTGCTAAGCCATATAGGAGGTTGCCAAATAATATGTTTCTCCCTTACAAAACTGGAAAACCCTGTTAATGAAAATTGTGTTTATTTAACAATTCCCAGTACTTGTCTGACAGAATGTAAATGATTAAAATTAAGCTTTAACATTATATGTACGCTATCCAGAACCATACCTTTTGACAGAATACATACTATTGTGAAGAGTGTGCATAGTATTAGATGTACAACAAGAGCCATATCGTTATCATTATAAGCGGTAACTGCGGCTGTCCAACATTCATAATTTTGCCTTCTATGTGTATATTCTTAAAAATGCATTGCTTAAAGTAACCAGTAGTTCGTGTGCAATTCTTGTCCCTAGTACTTGTAACGATATATAGCGACGCCGGCGACGCCAATCAAGATGGAGCCCATCAGATAGCCCAGCAGCTTCAACTGGAAATTGCACATTTAATTGGCATTCTATATATTGGTTTGGTGAGCTGACGAACCTTGGAATTGTCGACGAGGGGCTGCTTTTGCCTGGTGGCAGTCTTTTGCTCCATTTTCTTGGCCTGGCCCAGCATCTTTTGGTACATCTCCTTTTCGTTGTGTTCCTCGCGGCGAGCCTTGATGAAGAGCCTGGCCAAGTCCGACTGGACGGCTCGGTTGTCCGGTTCCAGAGTGGCAACCTTCTGCAGCAGCTTAATGGCGCCTTGGGTGTCGGCCTTGCCCTCCAATATCTGTGGGAAATATTACGTAATTTATTAAGTGTAAGTTGGTTGTTCGTTCATGTGTTCGTTAGTTACCCTGCCCTTGCGGTACAAGGCTTTGGAGTTGTTCGGCTGGCAACGCAGGACGTGCTCCACAGACTTCAAAGCTGCATCGTAGGCGGCAATTTTAATTTGAGTCATGGCCAGGTTGTTGTAAACAATTAATCGGTCCTCCAGCAGGGTCTGCATGTCGCTGTTTGAAAGCTAATCAAAGGGATTAGTTTGAATTTTAATTGATATATATCTTATTTAGCTTACTTCCAAGTCCTCCTTGAGGAATTCCGCATCTGGATCGCCGTCCCGCGTGTCTAGGAAGTCCAAGGCCCGTTTGTACAGGTGAATGGCGGTGTTAAACTCCAATCGCTTGTAGAAATAGTTGGCGCGCTCTTTTTTGCGGGTGCTGGAAGGGTGTTTAAGATGCTAATTAAATCAAACTTAAGAAGGAATAGTGACTCACCCATATTTACGCCGTATTTCAAAGCCCTTGAGGTCTGGGAAATCCTCGTATTTAGCATCTACGAGTTCTATCTCGTAGGTTAGCTGTAAGAGAAAGGTAATCAGTATAATCCTTAGATGGTGCCAACTTTTGATTCCTTACATTCGAATCAGGTGGAATGACAAAGTCGGTTTCGTTGTCCTTTTTCAGGCCAATGGTGCCGTAGCCGAAGCGGGGATCCATCGTGACCTGGGCCACCTCGCCGACCTTCATCATGGGCAGCACCATGTCCAGGCCCTGACACACCTCGTAGTCTCCTACGTGGCACTGGAAGTTCTTTTCTTCCTCCACCACCTTGCCGTTGTCCATTTTGCCGGTGAAGTTGATGGTAACCAGATTGCCGCTGGCAGGACGGATCGCCTCCTCGGACCCCCGCTTGACAATGCGCTTGACCAGCTGCTTGTTGCCCAGAATATCACATTCGTCTTCGCTCTCCTCCAGCTGCTCCTCCGCCTCCGCTTGTTTCTTGTCCTCTCCCAAATCCGTCGGGGCATCACCATCGCCGAAAGCCGCCTCAGCGGCCACCTTGCGGATGTCCTTGGTGTCCTCGGCGTTGGTCAGGTCCTCGAACGAGCTGCTGCTAGACTTCTCCGTATCCATATTTACCTGCGACAAAAACATAATTTACATTGTGAAATCCGGACTCGCGGAACAAAGGGCAAAGGCAGTTTTCATGGAAATGTGCTCTTTCCTGGCAAGAGGCCAGCCCGGAGAGTGAACTTACGGCAGTATCCTTATGTGGTCGCGGCTTTTAGAAACAATACAAGCTGGCTTTCAAGTGCAACATAAGATAAAGGTTACAGGAAAACGAAAAAAAATTTTACATTGCCTTTGGCATTTCACTGCCACATAGAGATGGGCAATCTTGGTCGATCGCAGCCCCCTCACTGTGACTGGCAACTATCGTTATCGGTTGAAGCTACTGACTAAGTGTTATTTAAATATTAAATTCCCAGAAAATAAACAAAATAAATAATTAGATTAGCCTAATAAAAGAACGGAATGTAACTAGCCTACTATGGTAAATGAGTTATCGATAACTGGCGCTAAAGTGACCATCACTTTGAAGAAAACTGAAATTGAATTGAATTCAAATCGCGGTTCAGTTTCAATTCAACGGTTGCCCCGAGCGGTTGCGAGTCGATCAATGTGAACGATCTCCGGTCGCGTTTCGAGATTCGAGATTCGATATTCGAGTGTGCGGGATAAAAAACCGCAAAAGAACGCAAAGCGATGTAAATAAATAGATTGGCAATTAAAATAGCTACAAAAGTGATTGCACTTAATACCAACTAAACAAATGAAAGGGGAAAAACATTAACAAAACGAAACCTGCTTGTATGTGCGCAAAGTGAAATCAGCTGGACAACAAGAGTATTTTGCAATTGCCTTGGCTTATTTTGTGCCACTTGTTGTTTGTTGTGTCTGTGAAATTAACACTCTTTCAATTGGCAGTGATGGGCGATATCCCAATAGTGTTACCCACCTGCAAATCTAGGTAGTAATAGTTAGTCCATTTTAACTGTTTTGGTGGTAATAGTTAATATCATTGAGCTTTCTTAGGAATCATTTTTTATTGGTTATTGTTAAATGCATCGTATTTCTTTTATAAGTTATCAAGATTGAAATTTTATTTTGTTGTTTCTGTGAAATTAACACTCTTTAAATTATTATTGATAGGCGGTATCCCTACCTACCTGTCAATCTAGGTAGTTAGTTTATTTTAACTTTCTTTTGTACAATCTTAAACTGCTTCGGTTCTTGATTTCTTTCAAATATGTAAGGATTAACCGACTCAAAAAGAAGTATAGTTTTGGTAATTAACTTAATTGTTGCACTTCACCGTATTCAGAAGAAATGTAACTGGCATTTATCTACCTTTCCCATCACTGTCCATTGGTCATTGGCCCCCTTTGTTGGATTTTCCATGCCGTAATGCCTTAAAGAGCGAAAAGAAAACTGACTTCCTACTTGTCTTGAACTTGATACGCCTGAGCAAATGTACACAAATAGATAAATCGAGCAATGCACCCGACTAACTCCATGACACAATTGAGGCATCCAACCCGGAGGAGTTTCCTCCTCGTTGGGGCGTTTTCGCTTTTACTCGCCTCCACTTGCTTTTCGCAATGCGCAATCATTTTGGTGTGTGCGAAATGTGGGGAGTGGAGCAGCAACCAGTTCCCACTGCAGTTTGGCTTTTCTTTTACGTAACCCGCTGGCCGGGCACGAGCCAATCCAAAAATAAAATACGAAAAATACGAAAATATAAAAAATATAAAAAAATAACCATCGCCAGCAACCCAGTTTGTGGTTTTCACTTCTTGGCCAGGTTGGCCAGGTTTGTTGTTGTTGTTGTTAATCCATACACATTCGATGTCCACAAGCCGGTAGCCAAAGCCAGCACGTTTTCATTATCGCACACTTCCCCTCCGGAATACCAAATGGGCAAACAAACACAGAAGCCACCGCATCCCTGGTGAACCAAAACAATCGCGATTACTTTGGGGAAATGTAAATGCTAGCCCCTCAGTTCGTTGGCCAACTGAACCCGCCGGATCGGAAATCACTCTGTGCAAGGCCAATTGAGTAGTGTTAAATTCAATGGATATATCTGTTTTTCAATTTAGTTAACCCAAGTCTATAGCAATCGTGGCGAGACTCTGCCAATTCTGCCGTGTGAAGTGCCAAATATTCAAATTCAAAGTGAATCCAAAAACAAACAATAATGGGTAAACAACCGTCGCTGGTTTTGAGTGCCTGGCTCTTGTCTGGAGTTTTATTAGTCACATTTGCCGTGGAGACAAGTGCCTACGGATTTGGACGTTGCCCGAATTATCCATCGATGCCAAAGTTCAACATGAGTCGGGTAAGGAAATTAAATGAAACATTAAAACGGTAGCAAGTAAATGTTGTGAATAACTATAATATATATGAAATATAACATTCTTGTACGTGAGATCTGGCAATTTTCAACGCTTATTGTAGACTGCAATATATTATAGAATTCGATTCGCCTTTTGGTTTTTAGTAAATATTTTATACTTAAATACCTTGTAAGGATTACTATGACAGCTAGTAGAGCAACGATTTTTAAGTTTATGAACTTATTCGTTAGTTGTTTTTAATAGCATAAAAAAAATCGTACCATATATCCTAAAGCTGGCATAGGAAAGATCAGTCCAAATTTGAGTAAATGCAAGATTGGGTCCTCTAAAAAAACAAACTAGCTTTTTGTATTAAATAAACAAATCAGAAAATTAAACACAACACATACCCAACTATCTGTTATAACAAATACAAGTATATATCTCTTTAATTAAAATGGTAATGTTATTTAGTTAATTAAATAAAATACTTTCTCTTTAAAACTCAAATCCTTCGAATAGCCAACTAAAATTCACTCAAGTTTCTCATGGGACTCCATCAATCTGTTAGGTTAATAATGGACAGATGTCCCGCCTTTTATTACCACTTTAAGATGGGCCATAAAATCAGCACATCATCGTTGATTCGCCATCAACGTGAACGTGTCACCTTTTCGATTAATTAGCACAAGGCGGCTTTGGATGTTCGAGCCGAGGAGAAGACCTTTCTTCATTTTGTGGATTGTGCATAAGATGATGAACTTGAACCAATTTAAGGCCACCGAATCCAATCCGCCGTGTAAAATGCAAACCAGTTTTTACAGAAGGAGACGCGGGGGGACACAAAAGCATTATGGCCTGACCGATGGTAAACAAGCCACTTGGTTTATAAAGAAGTAAATCAACCAGTACCAAGAGCCGAGACATGCAGGCATTCCAAGGACAACAATCAACTACAGTCGAACAACCCTAATTTGAACGTTAGATAGTTATCCTAAATAAATACAAATAATACAAATTTTGCTTTGAGGTTTTAAGATAATTATTTGCATGGTTAAAGCAACTTAATTAAAAGGATTTCCTCTTCTTTAAGGTTAGGGATTATGAGTTAAATATACCCATTACCCCAAAATGATAGCCATAAAATTACATATTTAATTGCAAATCAAGATAGTATTCAAAAACAGTTGTTCATTAATGATATCTTGTATAATCCCAAAAAAACATTTCTAACTATATTAATTTTACTGTAATTTTAAAATATTTAATAAGCATTAGTTGGTTCTAATTACTTGAGCTCGACTGTATTTGCATAGTCACCACGCAGTGATCGTTGACTAGAAAATTGGCTCAATCCATTTAGCAGCTCAAATTAAATTGATTAAACCTTGTTTCGCATAAATGATAATGCACCATAATTGCCCCAACTGCGGCGGACAGAGATCAGTAGTGGTTCCAGCTATGTGAATCTCTGTCTTCCACATCACACATCATCCAATTGAGCTGTTGACGGGTGGCGTGAATGAATCCATTTGACATCGTCCCCGCCCTCCGGCAGCTCACTTCTGACCCGGGGCAAAGACCTCGGATCTTTGTCCAGTAGCATTCGGAGTGTTCAGTAATTAAATCGGATGCGGCACCCTGCGACTTTGAACTGCAAGACGACGACAACGATGATGATGATGATGGTGATGGGCTGCCAAAAGTTCGACTCTTCTTAATGGCCAGCAGCCAAACCAGTTCCGAAAATGTAAATGTTTTAAGCATTGTTCGGGTTAAGTGGTCGGAGTGGATGGGGGATTGTATTAGTAACCCAGTTAAGTGTTTCTTGGCCGAGAGAAACGCGCGGTGAGGTGACAAGCCATACCAAGTCCACAATAGGGAGACGGTTCTAGTTCCATTCCATGTACCGGATGCTTGATAAAAGTGTTGATAAAGTACTTTCAATTAAATAACAATTTAAACACGCACCCATAACTGATATTTGAGTTTGTACCTCAAGTTGTTAATTTTAAATGGAATTGTTTGTTTGAAGATTTAATAACTATTTAAGTTGAATAATCTTAAATTAAGGTGAATCAGATAAACTAAATTTATATACTTGGAGGATGATGGTATTCAGAGGTATTTCCGGTTAACACTTTCACCGATTTCGCTTTTGGTTGTAAATATTTGGTCTTCTTGTATTGACTTTTGTTGAAGATAATTTATTTGCAAAATTTGTTAAATATTATTATTGAATTTTGAAGTGAGTTAAATAATGTATTTTAGTATTCAGAAAGTGTAAAAACGTAATTCTTTATCAGAGTTTTATCTTTGCGAATGTTATATTAATATTTATCCAATCAATGGATAAAAATTCAAATTTAACGCATATAAAATTCAGAACTTCCTTCTTTAATTATTTATTCTTACTTTCCAAATTTGTTAAACATTATTTTTATCAAAAACTGAATCTGCATTCTTGATACTCCTCCAGGTCCTTGGCCACTGGTACGAGGTGGAGCGCTCGTTTTACTTGCCGGAGATCGCCTCCGGCTGCACCACCTTCCAGTTTGAGCCGTACAACAAGGCGGAGCTGTCCAAGTTCGCCAACTTCAAGTTGGGAGTTTCCATCAAGAATATCAATCGTATGTGAGTAAGAGGAGTATATCCAAGTGGTTCAGATCTAAAGGTTTCTATCTATTGCTTCCAGTACTGGCAATCCCAACGTGAATATAGGATATGCAACGCCGGAGAATAGTCGATCCTCCATTATGGATTTCAAAGTAAGGATTTACCATATAACTTTTCTGAAACCCAGTTCATATGTATGTTATATATCCCCCTCAGTTCACCACTCGCTTTCCGGATGTGATTGCCCGTCTGTTGCCCGGTTCAGGAAAATACCAGGTGCTCTACACGGACTACGATAACTTCGCCATCTTGTGGTCCTGCGGCAGCATCGGCTCCTTGGGCTACTCCGACCAGATCTGGATCTTGGGACGTGACCGGGACTTCGAGGTGGACATTCGCTCCAAGGTGTATGATGTCCTGAAGCGGCTCTCCCTGGACCCGGAGAGGTTGATTATCAGCAAAAACAAAAACTGCCCCGAGGCGCTGTGAGAGAAGCCTCCTGCCCTTGGACCAGCCCCAAACCCAAACCCAACCCCATACCCATCTGCATATACATATATTTAAGTTCATTCGGTTAAGGAACAAATTCCATTTGATGCCTAATCATTTAGGCTGCTGTGATATCGAGGCGTGTGAATCGGCGGAGTGAGGAGAAAATCAATGCAAAAAAAAAAAATACAGAGACAAATAAGAGTAACTCGATCGGGGAATTTTCAATATTCCAATTAACGTGGGCATCCTAATTAGTTGGCCATAAATACGTTTTGTTCGCAATCCCAACTCAGTCGTGGTTGGAGATTGAGGCGCAAATGTTCTGGAGCTGGAGAAGATGTCTCGATTTTGGTTTCTTTTGTTCATTGGCGTGATCTTGACCCTCGGGCAAATGGCTGAGGCGAGAGGAGGAGGTGGTGGTGGCGGAGGAGGACATGGTGGCGGCGGAGGAGGACACGGTGGAGGTGGTCACGGAGGAGGTGGTCGCGGGGGAGGATTCGGTGGACATGGAGGAGGATTCGGTGGTCGAGGAGGTGGATTCGGTGGCCGTGGAGGAGGATTCGGTGGACGTGGAGGAGGTGGCAGGGGACCAGGCTATGGAGGAGGTCCGGGCGGCTTCAGAGGCGGTCGACCATATGGCTATGGATACCGGGGATATGGTGGCTATGGCTACGGCGGAGTTCTTCCAGTACCCATCCCGTATCCCTACCCCGCGACCTACAGCCGCTGTTACTACGATAACTACTATTACAACGGCTACTACTGCTGATTTTTTTTACGATTATGGATGGTTTATTTATACAAATTACATTCAACTCGTTTCCGTTTTCCATTGCGAAGATTATGTAAAGTGGCCCTGACATGGCGGGCGGTAGACAGTTCTCTAAATACTTGATAAATCTCATATTCCTTATTGTTTTGGTGTGATGTTTGTGGATCCCTGTGCTTAGGTCTAGTCGAAAATGAATAATCCATTTAAATCCCATTAAAATGCAATCTACACATGCGTATATGGATAAACTTAAACTACGGACTAGATATGAGTACCAGACGTCGGTTCGTTGTGGCGGACTAATCGGAGATCGGAGGGGCTCCGAGTATATATGTTTCAAAAAAGTGCCTGAACTGGTTGAATAAATTATTGCGCGGAAGCATCTTAAAGGTTCCTTACAGATATGGAGTGTTCTTTAGACTATCTTAATCACAAACCATGTGGCCCTCCGATCTCGTTCAAATCAATATGCATTGGTTAGTATAAAAGATTGTTTTGTAGGGCGGATCGGGTATTAGCTTTTACCCTGATCTTTTGAATTGTAATCTTTGGGAAACTCTAGGAAATCAATCGAAGAAGCTAAAATTTAAACCAATTCTTGCTTTTGTAGAACCCATAAAATTAGTTTTCAATTATAAAGGTTTTTGGATGGATAGTATCTAGAAGTTTCCCAAAGATTGCTTTCACCTCGACCCGCCCTGGCCGGCTTTCCGTTCTGTTAGATGCCCCGGAAGACGTCGGAGGAGCATTCAATGTCGATGAAAATCGGTTCAATGTCCTCGGCAATCTCCTAGAGCATCGCCTTGCACTCGCTCTCGGCGATGCTGTGCTGGATGCAGTGGTTGATCTCGGCAAAGCCCGGTCTTTCGCTCGGCTTCCGGTTCCAGCAGCGACGCATCAGGGCATACACAGAGAGCGGCGTGTTGTCCGGACAACCGAGAACATTGCCCTCCTTGATGTACTTGATCACCTCCTCGTGGGTGAGACCGAAGTACGGCTGCAGGGCGAAGGAGAAGACCTCCCAGAGGCAGATGCCATAGGCCCACACGTCCGACTCCAGCGAGAACTTGTTGTACAGGATGCTCTCCAGCGGCATCCAGCGGATGGGGATGAAGTCGTTCTCGTCGCCCTTGTAGTAGTCCTGCAGATAGATCTTATGCGAGAGCCCGAAGTCGGCGATCTTCACCAACATGTGCTCGTTGATCAGGCAGTTCCTGGTGGCCAGATCCCGGTGGACGAACTTTCGCTCCGACAGATACAGCATCCCTGCGGCAATGTTGGCGGCCATCTGCAGGAGATTCAGCTCGTTCAGCTGCAGGCGATCCCGGGCCGGAGCCTGGTGGGTGTTGTACGGGGAGCAGGCCCGCAGGAACTCGCTGAGATCCCCCGGGGCCATGTACTCGAACAGCAGGCACATGGGCCTGCCCAGGGCGCACACGCCCAAGAGTTTCACGATGTTCGGGTGCTCGAACTCGGCCAGCAGACAGGCCTCGCGTTCGAAGTCCATCTGCATCTGGTCGCTGGCGTCGTCCTTGAGCATCTTCACAGCAACCAGGAGCTCGTCCTGACTCGGCACCAGTCCCGGTGCCCGGGCTTGGAATACCCGGCCAAAGGCCCCCTGTCCCAGGGAGCGCACGTAGACGATTTCGCCTCGGGGGTACTCCAGCTTCTCCAGGCGGGAATTCGGTTTGTTGCCCTTCCCCTCAATATTGGTAGTTGTCATGGTGGTTAAACCCACACAGTTGCTGTGCACCGTGGCCGTGCTCCGGATGGTGCCCCACTTGCCCAGAGTGTTGGTGTTCCCATTTCCTCCGAGCGTCTCCCGACTGGTGTTCAGATTCCCGCCACACTCGCCTACGTTCCGCATCGAGATGTTGCACTCGGCGTTAGCCGCTCCCGGAGGCTGCGTGTAGTCCTTGTGCTTGGAGAGCTTGTAAACGAGCAGGATCAAAAGGTGCAAAGCCACAATGGCCACAAAGCCAATGCCCGCCAGCAGAAAGATCATCGAGGGCGTGAAGAACTTTTCCATCTTTATGGGTGTGTTCAAGTCCCCGGCATTG
Source organism: Drosophila setifemur (assembly GCA_021224005.1). Taxonomy (NCBI): domain Eukaryota; kingdom Metazoa; phylum Arthropoda; class Insecta; order Diptera; family Drosophilidae; genus Drosophila; species Drosophila setifemur. The sequence goes on from JAJJHY010005742.1 coordinate 9,869,714, forward strand.
GGGTCCACATAGTCAGCTGAGGATGGGTATTCCATTTAGAGAAAGGGAAAATAAGGGGATCATCGTGTACTCACGGCACATGGGTATATCGCAGTGCTGCCAGCGCACGGATTCGTCCATGGTGTAGCACCAGGGATGCGGCTCCTCTCCACCCGCATTCCGGCAGTAGTTCTCCCCCTCCAGCAGCTGATGGAACACCAGAGGCGGTTGGATGTGCTTGTGGGGAGCTTGGGTGTCCCAGCGCTGGCAGGGAATGCCCGCCTTGGTCACGTTCGCCGATCCCATGTAGAAGCGTCCGTTGCCATTGCGGCAGTCATCTGGAAATTAAGCCACATTCATTATTAAATAAATTATTAAATAATCGATATATTAAAATTAGAGTTTTAGAATTCCTCAACTCACAGCTTATTTCCGACTCCTTGAGCTCGGTGAGACCAATGTAGGAGCAGTTGGGTCGCCTCATGGACGCGTTGTAATGCGGCAGAGCGGAGCAGTTGGGCAGGCGGAAGTGTCCCCGGCTCTTGATGAACATGTTCCGCTCCTTCTTCTCCTCGATGAGCACCCAGTCGTTGTAGCAGAACTGCAGATGGGTGGCCTGGCAGTCCTCGAAGCACAAAGGCGCCTTCACCGCTCGTCCGCCCTCCAAATGGCAGTTGGGAAAGGCATAGGCACAGAGCATTTTCTGGATAGGATTAGATACAATTACTTATTGATTTCGGAAATAAATTCATAGGGAATATGTATCCATAGAGTGGTTTCGTTTCGAAGGATCCATATTGGGACCCAAAACTGTTCAAAACTGTTGGGGAATAGGAACCCTAAACCCTCTCCCTCCTCCAAAACTCACCTCGGCCGCCTCTCTGCATAAGCCCGAGAGATCAGAGATCAGTTCATCCCACAACGCGGTGGTGACCTGCTCGTTCTTCCAGCCTCCGGTGGGATCCTCCAGGCTGTACCACACCTGGCCGGTGATATACTGCTTGCACACCTTGCCATTGTAAGGAGCACAATAGCCGCTCTCCTCGCGCTGGTCGCGGTGCTCCTTGTCCCGCTCCCGTTCGTGGTGCCTCTGATGGTGGCGCCGGGTGACGGGCTCCTCGATGGCGTTCATGGAGCTCGCGTGCGTGGCGCTGACAAACAGGAGCACGCACATACCTAGGCAGGCCAAAATTGGCCACACAACCCCAAACACCCCCACCCACTGCCCGGCCGCCATGGCTGTGTTTTCTGTATGTGCCCTGCGCTTGGTTTTTCTTCTCTCAGGGAACGGCAAACTAAGGGTAATCTTCACTAGCACTCATTTCAAGGGAATACAAGCGATTTCCTTCCTAATTTAACTGATTTGCAAGGCCACAAAATCAGGTTAATTTTTTCTTTTTGTTTATTTGCGCGCTACTTCACGACGACGCCTTTTCACCGAATACCAACCAAACAATCCCGGATGGAAGTGGGAGGCGACTCGCCTCCCGTTCGACTCCCTTAGGGGTGGTTTCGTGTCCTAAGCCAAGAACAGGGTTGTTAAATGCGCGGCAAACTCGGGGAGTTCGGTTTATTCAGATGGATTTGGTTTTGAGAACCTAGACAATCGAAATGTTTATGACTACAACTCTTAGGCAGCCTGCTTCTTCCGCTGCTTCTCCTCCTCCTTGAGCTCCTTCTGGCGCTGCTTCTCCTCCTCCTTGAGCTCCTTCTGGCGCTGCTTTTCTTCCGCCTTCTCCTGCTGCTCCTTCTCCTTCAGCTCCTTCTTTCTTTTCTTCAACAGATCCGGATCATCGCCCACATCGAAGTCCTCCCTCTCCTGGTTCTCCTCCTCATCATCATCGGGAATTTGTTCAAGGCCCTGCAAAGAAATAGCTATACACCTCTGTCCCGGCTAAAATCGGGGGCAAACTACAGGAGAACTCTACAACAACCCATTGAACTTTCACTTCCGCACTATTTCGCTTTGTTTATTCACTTTTGCACTTAAGCTTAATCGACAAAACTTCACTTAACTCAAAAACTCTATTCCTTCTTCTCATCGGGGATGGCATCCAGACCCTGCAAGAAAGTGGTATTGGTTCTGAATAAAGGAGATTGCTCCTGGAACTCTTAAGACTGACGTGCAGGCGGTAAATGGAGGGATGAGAAACCCGGGAAGATGATTGGTTATTTAATGAGTACAAATGTAAAAATCAAGTTAGTAGAGATTTTTTAGTTCTCTAAATATTAAATAAAATTAAACAAACTTGATGAACTAACAACCAATTATGTAAAAATAAAAGTGATTAGTAAACAAAAATGTTTCAAAATTAGTTTCTAAATATTTTCGAAAATCTAAGAGATGCAACATAAATTGGATGTAGCAAACAATTAAAGTGAATGTAAAATTAAACCATGTAACTATTTAAAAAAAAATCATTGTATTCATAAAAGGACAATTAAATGTATTATTATTGACAACAATACAAACTTAATGAAATAGTTAAGCTAAAGCTATCAAAAGTCAAGAGAATTAATTAAAAGAAACATATTTCAAAGCAATTATGGTATTTTTAAAATGCAAAAATATATAATAAAAATTAAAACAAAAAATTTAAAATATAAAGGAACCTATTAGGTTATCATTAAAATTAAAAAAAAATTACAAATTCTAACTGATAAAATTTGACAAATTGTTTAATGAAATTTTCAAAAATATTTATTTTAAATTGGAAGAGTATTGAAAAGACAAAAACATAAGAAAAAAAAGTGAAAAAACCCGAAACCATGGAACATGCATACATAATTTTGTAACTGCGGCCAAACCAAACGAAACACAAAATCCACGCACCAACAAAAACGTGATTAAATGAGAGCCAAAATTTTGGACAGAGACCCGATTAGAGCAGACCACTTACGTTCATCAAATAGGGATTGTCGGTCAGTCGGAAATCGCGCTGGTACAGCACACGGGAGAAGCGCTCGTCCAGGTTGCGACGGAAGGCCTGCGGATCAAAGAAATCGTCAGTAAACGCGGGTGAAAAGTGGAGTTGGGGCGGAGGAGAACTCCCATTCCAAAATAATGTTCAACAAATTGCGATTCGTGCACAACCAACTGCGGTTATATAAGAACTTGGAGCTGCTCGGACAGAGGAATGCACTCACATTGCCGATCGTCAGCTTGTCCAGCCCGTACATCGCGTATATGGGCACGGAGAGGAGCGTGGTGATGATCACTGCACCAGGTAGGATTTCGAACCACATCTTGGCCGGAAAAGTGTCTTGTTATTTTTATTTCGACAAGCGACAAACGGAGGCGCAAAATCAGCTGTTCGGCAATGACAGTCACGGCGAAGCTGGCTAAATTCGGGTTAAGCGATGGGTGGGAATAGTTTACAGTGGGAACAGCTATCGGCTGGAGATGTGGAAAGGAGATGAAAGTCACTGTGACACTATAAAAAAGGTGAATTGTGATTCAATCACAATTTATATTCAGTTTGATCGAATTTTGTTTAAAACAATAGAAAATATTGAATATATGATTAAATTAGTTACAATATAGTAAGCAAGTGAATTATATTATTGTGCCGGCCGGAATAGTGTGACCAATCCAGTAAGTTTTCGGTATTTTTTCTTAGTTTTTGCAATGGTTGGGCACTAGCACATTGAATTCACATATGTCAAAATAATTGCCGTTTTGTTGGTTTCGCCGAACTACCTCACTAATTTGGTCTTTTCGAAAGCTTTTCGAGGAGTGTCAACGTATTGCAAGAGCCGAGAATTGGAGAACCAAGAATCGGAGAGCAGGAGCAAAATTAAAATGAGCATGGCGACCAGCGGTATTGTCGAGTCATTTCCCACGGGCGCCCTGGTGCCCAAGGCGGAGACCGGAATCCTCAACTTCCTGCAGAAGTATCCGGAATACGACGGACGCGACGTTACCATAGCCGTCTTTGACTCCGGCGTGGATCCTCGAGCAACGGGACTGGAGGTGAGTTGGCACTTTTTCCAGCTGATGGTATTGAGATTGGTAACTGCACATCCATCCTGCACAGACGCTCTGCGATGGCACAACCGTGAAGGTGATCGAGCGCTATGACTGCTCCGGATGCGGGGATGTGGACATGAAGAAGAAGGTGACGCCGGATGCGAAGGGCAGCTTCAAAGGCCTCTCTGGCAATACGCTTAAGTTGAGCCCGGAACTCCTGGCTCTCAACACCGATCCGGAGAAGGCTGTGCGGGTTGGCCTGAAGAGCTTCAGCGACCTGGTGCCCTCGAAGGTGAGGAACAATATTGTGGCCCAGGCCAAGGTGAAGAACTGGGACAAGCCGCACAAGACTGCTTTGGCCAACGCCAGCCGCAAGCTGGTCGAGTTCGAGTCACAAAATCCAGGTAAGTGCTCAACATCGAACCCAAAACGGAATCCAATCATGTTCTGACTCTTCAGGGGAAGCCTCCAAGCTGCCCTGGGACAAGAAGATAGTGAAGGAGAACCTAGACTTCGAGCTGGAGATGCTTAACGCCTATGAGAAGGTGTACAATGATATTAAGACCTCCTACGACTGCCTGCTCTTCCCCACGGCCAATGGATGGCTGACCATCGTTGACACCACAGAGCAGGGCGACCTGGAGCAGGCGTTGAGGATTGGCGAGTACTCGCTGACGCACGAGACCCGCAACGTGGACGACTTCCTCTCCATCTCCGTGAACGTCCACGACGAGGGCAATGTCCTGGAGATCGTGGGCATGTGCTCCCCTCACGGTACTCACGTCTCATCCATTGCCAGCGGGAATCACAGTTCCCGGGATGTAGATGGAGTGGCTCCCAATGCCAAGATCGTGTCGATGACCATCGGGGATGGACGCCTGGGATCCATGGAGACGGGCACTGCCTTGGTCAGGGCCATGACCAAGGTGATGGAGCTGTGCCGCGACGGCAAGCGCATCGATGTGATCAACATGAGCTATGGCGAGCATGCCAACTGGTCCAACTCCGGGTAAGTAACCGGAAACTGCTTGAAACACCTCCGCTAATGCCAGAGCACTCTTCTAGAGGTTCGGATGAAACGCGTCGCAGACGAAAGAAGATGAGTGCGTCGAGGTAAAAGGCATATCCAGAAATATCCAAGAACTCACACACTTCCATCCTCTTGTCTCCGACACGTTCCAGCCGCCCTTCACACACAGACAGCAGAACTAACTCCCCTGATATCTCCTAAGCACTAAAACCGAATCTAATCTGTCTTTATCTCTGATCTGTAGCCGCATTGGCGACCTGATGAACGAGGTGGTGAACAAGTATGGGGTTGTGTGGGTAGCCTCTGCGGGCAATCACGGTCCAGCCCTCAGCACCGTGGGCACTCCTCCGGACATCAGCCAACCCAGCTTGATTGGAGTGGGTGCCTATGTCTCGCCCCAGATGATGGAGGCGGAGTATGCGATGAGGGAGAAGCTGCCGGGTAACGTCTATACCTGGACTTCCCGCGATCCCTGCATCGATGGTGGTCAGGGTGTCACAGTCTGTGCTCCGGGCGGAGCCATTGCCTCCGTGCCGCAGTTCACCATGAGCAAGTCGCAGCTGATGAATGGTACTAGCATGGCTGCTCCCCATGTGGCCGGAGCTGTTGCTCTGCTCATCTCTGGGCTGAAGCAGAAGAACATCGCGTATTCCCCGTACAGTATTAAGCGAGCCATCAGCGTTACTGCCAACAAGCTGAGCTACGTGGATCCCTTTGCCCAGGGTCACGGCTTGCTCAACGTGGAGAAGGCCTTTGAACATCTCGCCGAGCACAAGGAGTCCAAGGATAATCTGCTGAGGTGCGTTTCAAGACAATTTTTTTGTTCACTCAATTGTTAGTGCCGATTCTTTTTAAAGTTTTTTCGTATTTAAGTAATTCACCTGTAAAGGTGAGACTCTGCAAGAAATCAAATAATAATAACTGTCCAAATAAGAAATAATTTAAGATTTTAAATTATTCTGCGTCAAAGATTCAACAGTCAACACATCATAGTTAATTTGATCCTGCATTATAATTACCTTAATTAAATGAAACGGAAATTGTTAAACAAAGAAAAAAGTGCGCATTAAAATAGGTGACGCATTTTGTTCTGTTTTTGTTAAGTTAACTTTTTTTATTATTTTTTTTCCTCGTTTGCTAATTATAAATGTGAGTTCATCGAATTTAATGCACTAGAAAAATGTTAAGGCAAACTTTCAAGGCTACTAAGTGCAAACACTTGTTTTGGAATAGCAATTAATTATTTTGCAATTACCTCTAAACGGCACATTTAATTTATTTCAACTTATCCACATCAGGTTCTCGGTGCGCGTGGGCACCAGCCAAGCCAAGGGCATCCATCTGCGCCAGGGAGTGCAGCGCAATTTCGTTGATTACAACGTGAACATCGAGCCGATCTTCTTCAATGACAAGGAAACGGGTAGGTACCATTAAGAGATGGCCAACAGATGCATTAATTAATCCTCTCCACTTCTTCCAGACCCCAAGGACAAGTTCAACTTCAATGTGCGCTTGAATCTCATTCCCTCTGCCACCTGGGTGCAGTGTGGAGCCTTCCTAGATCTCAGCTATGGAACCCGATCCATTGTGGTGCGCGTTGATCCCACTTCCCTTCAGACGGGCGTCCACAGCGCTGTGTAAGAAGTTGGAAAAAATAAAAACGAGCTCTAACTAATCTTTACCCAACTTCACTAATTTAGTATTCGCGCATATGACACGGACTGTGTGCAGAAGGGCCCTCTCTTCGAGATTCCCATCACCGTGGTGCAGCCTCATGTCCTGGAATCCGATCAGAATACACCCGTCTTCGAGCCAGCCACCACCAAGGGCGAGAAGAGCGTGGAGTTCCAGCCGAATACCATTCAGCGGGACTTTATTGTGGTCCCAGATAAGGCCACCTGGGCGGGTAAGTTAGCGCTTGATTTCTTAAAACTCCAAGATCTTTTAAATTTCCATTTTTTCCCTTAAAGAGCTGCGCATGCGCATCACCGATCCCAATCGGGGCAAGGACATTGGCAAGTTCTTCGTGCACACCAATCAGCTGCTCCCCAAGCAGTCCTGCCGCAAACTGGAGACCATGAAAATAGTGGCCGTGGGATCAGAGCAGGAGTCCACCATGGTTTTCAAGGTTAAGGTGTGTATCGATGCAATTTATCTTCTGAATTCCTAACTTCATTTTCCTGTGTTTTAGTCTGGCAAGATTCTGGAGCTGTGCATAGCCAAGTATTGGTCCAACTATGGCCAGAGCCACCTGAAGTATAGTCTGCGTTTCCGTGGAGTGGAAGCCCACAATCCCAATGCCTGTAAGTTTTTGGGAAATTATCAACTAGTTATACCCTGGCGAAGGGCTATGTTATATCCTATACCAGACATGGGAATAATAGCAACAAATTAAACATAACTAAACATTTCCTATCCTATTCAGATGTCATGCACGCTGGCCGGGGCATCCACAAACTGGAGGTTGAGGTCCTGGTTTCGGAGGATATGCAGCCTTTGCTGCAGCTGAAAAACGCCGCCATGGTGCTGAAGCCCACTGAGGCCAAGATCTCACCGCTGAGCGCCACGCGGGACGTGATCCCGGACGGAAGGCAGGTGTATCAGAACCTGCTGGTCTACAACCTGAACGTGGCCAAGCCGGCCGAGGTGGCCCTCTATGCCCCGATCTTCAACGATATTCTGTACGAGTCGGAGTTCGAGTCGCAAATGTGGATGCTGTTCGATGCCAACAAGGCTCTGATTGCCACCGGTGATGCCCATTCGCATACTTTCTACACCAAACTGGAGAAGGGCGACTACACCATTCGCCTGCAGGTGCGCCACGAGAAGCGCGAGCTGCTGGAGAAGATCGCCGAGGCCACTTTGGTGGCTGCCTTTAAGCTGACCAACATACTGACAGTGGACTTCTACGAGAACTACAATCAGTGCGTGGTGGGCGGTCGCAAGGTCACCACATCTCTGTTGAGGGGCTCTTCCCGCATGCTTTACATCGCCCCTATTACCCAGGAGCGTCTGAGCAAGGCCAACCTGCCCGCTCAGAGCGCCTGGCTGAGCGGCAATATCGTCTTCCCCCAGGACGAGGCCGGCCGGCGCGTTGCCCTGCACCCCTTCCACTATATTCTCAATCCCGTCGAGAAGAAGATGCACACAAACGGATCCAGCAATGGCTCCAGCTCCGGAGGATCCACCGCAGCAGCCGCCGCAGTTGCCTCAGCCAGTGCGACCAAGCCAAAGGCTCCGGCCACTCCACCGGCAGCCACCACAGTGGCAAATCCTGCGGCTGGCGATGGTGTCAATGTGCAGGGCGATCAGCCGGTGGAGAATGGAACCAGTCCCGCCTCGCCCAAGAAGGGCAAGTCCAATGCCGATGACTACGCTGAGAGCTTGCGCGACTTCCAGTGCTCGCACATCGTCAAGTGTGGTGAGTTATTCCTTCAATTCAATTCAATATTATTTTCTTATCGGTGTTATTTTTTGTAGAGCTGGAAATGGCTGAGAAGATCTACAGCGAAGTGGTTAACGCACATCCGAAGCACCTGCAGGCGAACCTGCTCCTCATCCAGAACATCGAGTCCTCGCAGTTGAAGTCCCAACTCCCGCTGGCCTTCGCCAATGCTCAGAAGGCAGCGCCTCAGGAGGTGGCTGAGGGTGGCGAGAAGCCGAAGGAGGACCAAAAGAAGGTGCGCAGTGCCTTGGAACGCATTGTGAAGCTGGCCGACATGGTGATCAAGGATACCGATGCCGAGGCACTGCTGTCGTACTACGGACTGAAGAACGACACTCGTGCCGATGCCGCCAAGATCAAGACGTAAGATCCCAAGACTACATTATGGATCATCGATTATAATCTCTATTCTCTCCCTATAGCAACATGGACAAGCAGAAAAACAACCTCATTGAGGCCCTCAGCAAGAAGGGCATTGCTCTGGTCAAGCTGGCCGTGTTGGATGACGCCGTCAAGGATCGGCTGTCTGACATTAACGATCTCTACACCGAGGTCATCAAGTTTGTGGATGCCAACGACTCGAAGGCCATTCAGTTTGCTCTGTGGCACGCCTACGCCAACGCCCATTACGGACGAATGTACAAGTACGTGGTGAAGCTGATCGAGGAGAAGCGCTCCCGCGACTACTTCGAGGAGCTGGCAGCCATCAACGGGGCATTGGGACATGAGCACATCCGGGCCGTCATCAACCGCATGGTGGTCACCGCCTTCCCCAGCAGCTTCCGCTTGTTCTGAATGCCTTTCATCAATAAAACACAATAATAAACTAGCCACAATAATAATAATGCACGCCCGCATGCGACCATTGTTTTTTATATCTAATGTAATCGATATGTATATGAATAAATGCTATTAATTGAAATTGCACGGGATTCTGTGTTGTTTAGAAGATATTGTTAACTATCCAAGGGCATAAATATAACTATAAATTTATTAAATTAAGCTGGTTGGTCACCATTTCTATAATCATTGTTTAAAAGAAATATTGATTATTACATTTTCAAAGAACATTAAATGTTTGTTTTTATATTAATTACTAAATAAAATAAATCATTACAAAATGTGTTTTAATCTAATTAATTATCAAAGCAAGGATTTTAATAATAATGTATTATATAATGAATTATTTGTGTAAAAATTTATGCTATTTTGATGTGTTTGTTTGATACAACAATATTTTAAAGAAAACTAAATCGATTTATTTATTTTGTAATTATAAAAGTCTTATATAACACAAAAGATATATCTAGTAAAAACCCTTACCTAATCAGTTAATTTAAATTTAAACTTTAACAGTACAAATATTTATCATACAACTAACGGTTACTTTCGGTTCACATTGAACCGTTACACCAACCACTGGCTCCCTTTCCAACACTGTTCGAGTGCGGCAATTGGTATTATTTACCCACCCGAGCGGCGGTCATACTAATTGCAGCAAAAAAACAAAAAACAATGCAGACGCACACGCGAGAGTAAAATGGGTAAGTTTGACAGAAAAACTGCCGATAAATGGCGAAAAATAATCCAATTGCCAGGCCCAGGATCGAGGCAAGCAAGTGTCAAGTGGAGGAAGGCAGAATAACCACCGGAAATGGGTTTTTCCCTGCTACGTAGTTTTGTTGCGCGTGTGTTTCGGTGTGTGTGTGTGAGTGTGCGTGTATGTATTGGCCGATCGATTTTATTTTGCATATTCAAGGACAAGCGTAGTCCTGCGGGAAAGCACACACACACAGCTTGTGTTGCCCCATCGGGGCGGTGCCGTGCCTTCCGTGCCGGAAAATGCAATCATTTCTGCACCTACCCCGCGAGACTCGCATCCGGCGGTGACTCAAACCGCAAGTCGCAAATCCCGATCCCTGTTTACGGGCCTTTATCAGCTCCGCAATCTGTGTGCTGTCCGTGATTGCATTTGTTGCTCCCCCCCTCTCCCTACGCACCACTCAGCTCCTCCTCATTTCGTTCCCTCACTCGTTTGCTTTCCGTCAACTATAAAGGGGACAAACAATGGCCCCTGGATGGGATGTTGGTCGGATGACAAATGCGGGTGCAGCAGCAACAGAAACAGAAGAAGCATCGTCAACAGCAAGGCAACCAGAATTCTGTGTCAATGTGCTCACGTACAAACACAAATGCGGTCACAAGAATATTCCAATAGGCAACAGAAATAAGAGATATTTCTTGTCGTTGAATAAACATTTAAGAATAATATTTCCAATGAAGTTTGCATAGTAATTAAAGTTATTTGTCAGTTGTTACAGGATACATTGGAATGTGTGTAATATTTAAAATTACCATCAAAATATATTGTGTTAATATTTTTTAAACAATTTTTAAGAATTCATCCAACAAATTTTATGGGCTAAAAAAAAGATTTCCTAAACTTTTTTCAATTTTAAAGGCTAAATTCAAAATCTTCAAAATAATATGAAGTATTAATATATTATTTTTAATACAACTGGTATCAACATTAAATTCAAAATAATACTAATGCATCAAAGTAAAAAAGTTAATAGTTATTTAACTCTTAACAAGATTAAAAAAATTACCAAACATGAAGATCAAAATAATACACCTAAAAATAACAATAACCAGAAAAATTACATACGAGTACAACAAAGTGAAATCCCAAATTCGTAGTGCTATTATTTTGCCGGCAATTGTGTGGAACTTTTAAGTATTCCAGAGACGCCGCGATAAAGGAGATGTGTGTTATTTAAATAATTTTTGGGGGAGAGCGAACCAAATCGAATCTCTTGGGCATTGCGTTGGCGGATCGATCGTTAAGGAAGTTATTTATTGCCTAGGGTATTCCCCCTTTAGTTCCTTCTCTAGCTCAATGAACACATCAAAGATAAGGGCCCCGGACTGGCTGTGCTATTGTGTGGTCGTTCATCGTTGCTCGTTTATGTACCCAAGATCTTAATGTGTTTATTTTTATATATTCTCTTCTCGCAGAGTATCCACAAATTGATTTATACGAATTCCTCACTGAGTCGGAGCTGCAGCAGTACTACAATGCCGTCAAGTGAGTGACCCAGAAAGCGGAAGCGACTCCCACTCGTCTAAATAACCCAACCCCGCCCAATCCACCACTCACCTCTCCCCTTCACTACTTCCGCCCACAGAAACGAATTGAAAATAACGAACGCGGCCCAGTTCAAGTATGCGGCTGACGAGGATTTGCGTTTCATTGGGCTCTCGCGCCCGGAAATCCGGAGGCTGCGAAAGTTCTACGAGAAGCACTTTCCCCACAGCTACCTCAGCAAGATCAAGCGTCTGCTCCAGGCTCCGGCCACCATAGTGAAGCGCGAGGATACTCCCGGAGCAGCTCAGGTTGCCCAAGATGGCAGTACCGCGGCCTGCTCCTCGATTTCCGTCAAAAATGGGGCCAGCTCGCCGGGCAAGGTGCCCAACAACAAGCACATCATTCCGGCGGACTCGATCAGCGTGAACAAGCAGCTGGGCACTGGCGAATTTGGGATCGTACAGCAGGGCGTCTGGTCCAACGGCAGCGAGAGGGTGAGTCTGTAAACGATCCTCTGAAGTTATATATATATATATATGGGCATTTCCATGACTGCATCAAGAAAAATCTGCTTAATTAATCTGATTATTTTAAAGCATTTTGCTTTTATGTATTTTTTGATTAACTAATTAAGTCTAATTAATTTGTAGTCAAAGTTCTTTTAGGATAGCTGAAAGATAAAGATTCCAGGCAATAATGTTGATCTTAATAATTGAGATCAGTAATGAAACCATAATTTTCTACAATTTAGATACCTTTACTATTATATTTTACAAAATGTTTTAATATTTGCCCATATCCGTGGAAATGCCCATATAAAAGATTTGATTTGTTATTAACATTTAAATTTCCTGTACTCCCGAAAATCTAATCCAATGTCACATCTTTCAGATCCAAGTGGCCATCAAATGCCTGTGCCGGGAGCGCATGCAGTCAAACCCCATGGAGTTCCTGAAGGAGGCAGCCATCATGCATTCCATCGAGCACGAGAACATTGTCCGACTGTATGGCGTTGTCCTGGCCACGGATTCGCTGATGCTGGTCACCGAGCTGGCCCATCTGCGCTCGCTGCTGGAGTGCCTGAAGGATTCGGGGCTGCGGGTTAGTTTCCTTACCATCCCGACGCTGTGTGAGTTCGCGCTGCAGATTTGCAATGGAATGCGCTATCTGGAGCAGAAGCGCCTGATCCATCGGGATCTGGCTGCAAGGAATATCCTCGTCTTCAGCAAGGATAAGGTTAAGATCTCCGACTTTGGGCTCTCCCGGGCCCTGGGTGTGGGCAAGGACTACTACAAGACTAACTTCAATGTGAACCTGAAGCTGCCAATTGCCTGGTGTGCGCCCGAGTGCATTAACTATCTGCGCTTCACCAACGCCTCGGATGTGTGGGCGTATGGCGTATGTTTGTGGGAGATGTTCTCGTACGGCTTCCAGCCCTGGGCCGCCCTCACCGGCCTCCAGATCCTCGAGGCCATCGATGCGCCCAACTACCAGCGACTGGAGCAGCCCGACTGCTGTCCCAGCGAATATTATACCTTAATGATGAAGTGCTGGCAGGACGATGCGGCTAAAAGACCTCGATTTGGAGAGATCTACGATCAGCTGCCGGACATGAAGCCGGAGCAGCTCAAGGCGGTGGTCAACTGTGCGGAGCCCAAAAAGGACCACCTACTGTATCGCCAAGGTGACATCATCAGCGTGCTGGACAGGAACACTGGCACACCCTTCTGGAAGGGAGTGCTGAGCACGGGCAAGACGGGCTACTTCAACCCCTCCAACACGGTGGCCTTCCTCGAGGGCCTGCCCAGCTCCAACCGTGACTCCTTCAGTCGGGCGAGCGATCACCGGAGCAGCAAGCGCAAGCTGCGCACGGAAATGATTTCCAAGCCGCAGAATGACTTCAAACACACCGGCCATGTGGGCATTGACGGAGCCACCTTCGGAGACATTGCCTTCCTAGGCAGTTCGCAGAATGTGAGTGCTTCGATATTTATTAGCTTATTTATTTTTTGATTTTGTTCCATAGTACAATCACGTGCCCAAGCAAATTGTGACGCCGTACAAGCCATCGGAGGACATCGAACAGACGCCTCTGCTGCTGCCCCCGACCCCAACGAGTCCGGATTCGCTGCAAACGGCTAGTGGATATTTCCCGGAAGGAGCCAGCAACACCACTTCCATGAACCCCACATTCATTCCATCCGCCGAGCACACACCCAAGCTGATAGCCTCCAACGGGCAGAGCTCTTTTGATTTTGCCACCGGTACGGGATCCACCAATCCGTTCTTCCTCAACCGAAGCGACGACGAGCAGCTGGAGTTTGCCCTGCAGAACAACAACTACGGGGTAGATGGGAAGAGCATCCATTCGGGCGAGGCCAGCTGGCGTCCCAACTCGCGGAGTGTGGCGGATGATCCGCATGAGTACCACGAGATCTCCGACGATGAGATGGCGGCCGATAAGCTGGACTTTGGGCCGTCCCTCCTGGACGAGATCGACTTGATGTTCGGTTCGATGAGCGGCGCTTCGGGAAGCCAGCCCAAGTCGCCGGGTTTCGATCACGTGAACAGCAAGAATGAGTTTGCGGAAATGTCGTCCAAATTGGGTCAGAAGAGCGGCGACACCAATGGCAACAAGCACGGGCATGGTATGCTGTCCTCGAACTCGAAAAAGAAGTCCTCGGGCACAGTGAAACAAATCTCCGTAAAGGACGAGAAGATGCTCAATCATGCCATCGAGATAGCCAACGAGATTAGCGCCAGGTTAGTGACAGAAATAGCTCTCTAAAGGATTAGCCGTTTTATTAATGAGGTTTACTTATTTCAGATCCATGATTGATCTTGTCTCCGATCACACGCCCGCCATCCACAGCCCCAAGCGCAAGTTCAGCTTTCGGTTCCCGCACTTGAGCAATAGCAGCGACAAATCGGGAGCTTTGGGAGGAGGAGGAGCCAGCGGTTCGGGTCACAATCCTACCCATGGCAACGCCTCGCCCTTCTCGAAGAAGAAGAATTTCACCGAGGAGCTGCAGAGCATTCCCGACATACAGGTGAGCTAAGGAATTGCATAAATCAAATTAGTGGCCCCGTAGGCTAGACTTTGAATGGGTATTTGGCAATTAAACTCACAAAATCGATTAAGTTTTATATATTTAAAGGAGTTGTATAAAATTCGAAAACCTATAAAACAAATATGATAGTTTGTTAGTTAACGGATACTTTAATTATTATTATTTCTATACTACTATCCGATTGTTCCGATACAGAAGTCTTTCGGTACATAGAAATAATTGCAAACAATTTTAAAATTAGTTTGTTCCTCTAAAAACGATATTCGGCATTTGAATATAAATATGTTTAATTTGATACATACTTTCGAAACTCAATTCGCTTACCAAACCGATTAAATCTATATTTTCAATGTCCTATTAAAGGGTATTAATATAATTCCGAACATTTCGATAAACAGATAATTGAATATAGCGAAATAATGGATGTGTTTAAAAATGATGAGTTATTTAACATCTTTTCAAACAATATCTATCTTTATAAAGGGATTACTTTGAGATATATATTAAATCTCCCCAAATCCTTTGATTGATATCCCCAGATCACACACTGAATCTAATCACTGAGTTTTGTCTACACTTTGCTCTTTCTCGTCCCCACACAAATCGTTGTCCTTTTCATTTCCCCATTTTGGTTTGCGTTTGGCATTTTGTTTTGGTTGTTTTCTCGTTTGATCCTCCACATTGAACCGGATGTAGCGTTTCCGCTCCCTGAGCGAGATCAAGAATGGTACGGATCTGCGCGTGCCCATCTTCGACAAGGAGAGCTCCGACTTTCTGTTCGAGAAGTCGCGCGAGATCCTCAGCAGGCCCTTGAATCTGGAGCGAGAGCGGGCGGAGACGGAGAAACCGAAGAGCATCGACGACAACATTATGGACATTGAGAACACCCTTAAGGCACTCAACCTGGACTTCATGCACACGTACACGGAGTTGGACAAGAGCGACTCCAACGATACCATACTCAACGATCAGCTGCCGCAGCTAATGAGTCTGGATGACGGGATTAGCAGTGCGACGGGCAGCTTGAAGTCCGCGGTGTATAGCTATAGCAATGGAGTCCAGACCATGTTCGATTTCAATGCGGCCACCAGCCACCTGGACAAGCACCTGCAGTACATGCACAACCAGGCCCAGCTGAGCGCCGCTGCTGCAGTTCCTCCCGACCCCAAGCCCCTGGAGGACAAGCGATCGAGTACCCCGGACACGGGATTTGCCTCTAGGGACACCAACATTTCGCTGTCGCGCCGGAGCAGTCAAAAGTCCAGCTACAGTCCCCAGGAGAGCTTCCACTTCCCCCTCAAAGGAGAGGCTCTGTTCAGTGCTCCACCCGTGGTCATGTCTGGTGGTTACACCAGTCTCAAGGATGAGCTGGCCTACGAGAGGTTCGGAAATGGGGCCACCAAGCAGATGCTGGCCAGTGCCTCTCCTATTAAGTCGGGAGCAGGTGGCTCCGTTTACTTGGGCTCCAAGGGATACCGACAGCGCTCCACCTCCTTCAACGAGAGCTTCCACCCGATCTCGCCGGTTCTGTCCGAGCCGCCGCAGCGGGAACGGGACAGGGGCGTGATCCAGCGGCAGTTGAGGCAGGAGCATCAGCCACCCCTGCCCCGACGATCCGCCTCCTACAAGCCCCGGTCTGTACGAGCCCGCACCCTCCGCCGACTGAGCTACAATCCCATGACCCTGGACTCCAGCTCCTC
The DNA here is from genome assembly GCA_021224005.1 of Drosophila setifemur. Taxonomy (NCBI): domain Eukaryota; kingdom Metazoa; phylum Arthropoda; class Insecta; order Diptera; family Drosophilidae; genus Drosophila; species Drosophila setifemur. The sequence continues at coordinate 9,885,997 of JAJJHY010005742.1, forward strand.
CAGCGGGGAGGAGCCCGTCGTCAAGCCCAGCCTGGCCCGCTCAGAGTGCGACATCCGCGCCAGGATGTCCACGACCAATGGCTCCAATACCTCTCTGGGAAGACGTCGCCGGGCAGGATTAAATCGCCAGGTGCAGTCCGCCTGTCACGACGAGCGCGAAGTCATCATCTCGCCCAGGCAGATCTACGGCTCCAATTCGAGCATCAAGTCGGCGCCGCACTACAATCTGGGAGGACAGCGCCGCAACTTTCACCGGGGTGGAGCTGGGATGGGAACTGGAGGCTACGAGCACTTCCAGTTCGAGGAGCGCATCTACGACTTTGGAGGTCGTGGTCCGGGCAACAACTACACGCCTGGACTAGCAAACTATCTGAGCTCGGGTCAGAAGCCCAGTTACATGCTGAATGGCGCCGAGTTGCCTGGATCCGGTTCCGGCTCCTCCTCGGCTGCCTCATCAGCAGTGCAGGCCACCTACAGGACAGGAGGAGGAGGAGGAGCAGGTGCCCCCCTGCAGCGACCCATGAGTGGAGGAGCCGCTCTGCACGAGTTTGATATTAGCAGGCTGACTGGGAAGAGTCCCACGTCCAGCCACTTTGTGGGCAGCTCCCCCGAGGAGCTCAAGCAGCGCCAGCTCTCCGCAGGATGTCTGCTATCAAAGCCACAGCGCCCCACGGAATTTCATTGGCCGGAGAAGATACATGCATCGGCGGTGAAGCAGCACGAGATGCACTGGCGCCAGATGCAGCAGCATCATCACACCCAGCAACAGCGATCTGCAGCAACGATTATTGGAGCAGCGGGAGTGGCAGGAGCAGTAGTGGGAGCTGGAGCGGGAGCAGGAACGGGAGCGAGGAGATCCAGTGACAGTTCCTCCTCCTCGAGCACGGAGAGCGGGGATGAGTTCCAGTTCCGGCGCGAGTTCGTTGCCCCTCGAATCCCTCCCAGCCCGGCTCCATAACTAAGGAAAATGCTGAAATACGTTCTCAATTTACTATTTGGCAATGTGCTGTCGGATTAGAGCGGCAATCCTGATGGGAAGGGAAAGGTTATGGGAATTGAATCCGGATCTGGGTCTGGATCTGGATAGTTTGCAGTGCTGTGTCTGTGTGTGATGGAGCGGAGTCGGGAATCGGGAAACGAGATGATGATGGCGCGTCGAAGAGTAAATTGTAGAACTATTTACAGCGAATAGTATAAATATATTTTTTGGATTTGCATTTTTTGAAACCAGAGATGAGAGTGTGCCTTATAGGAAAACACCGAAGACCTCTCAGAACAGATAATAATGATGTGCAGCAAGCACAGCTTCCAACCATAGCATCATCCAACCATAAGTCTCATCCTGATCATCAACTCAGCTCAGCTCTTTTCCATTTCGTTGACCAATTCAATCCATTCAAGCAACAAATGCAGTTGGAATGGTAAATGGAATTTTATACATCTCTCTCGAGCAGAAAATACTCAATACTCAATTTTATATATAGAAGGGAAATCCATAGATTCTTTCCAGTTTTCACCACAAATCTTAGAGAGATAACAAATATAAATGGCTTCCAAATGGAATAGAAAATGTTCAAGAAGTTTTCTCTTTTTTTTATATAACCGGAAACCCCAACTAGAGCTTGGATGTCGGAAACAGTATTTCAAGGCACACGACGCCCACCCAAAAAAATACACACACACCACACACCCAATATTCAAGGGGACTCCAACTGGACAGGGTATATGCTATATGGTATTCGGAGTACTCCAACCAAACTCTTCCACTCACAAGACACACGCAGACACAGACACAGAGAAACAGCCAACCAAACACTCAGAGACAGACACATCACACACAACAAATGACACCAAAACTGTTGACAATCCTCACCACTTGTCCACATCGGTCGGAACATCCCGAACACATGCTACGGATTATGTGCCATATCCTGAAGCTTGCATTTTGTATGAAACCGAAGCAGAACCTAAGAAAGAAAACGAAACCAAACCGAAACTAAGAGAAGCATTTAAGCTGTCGATCCCTAGTGTATATCTAAGATTGGCGATAGGAGAGTCGAGTCGAGTCGAGTCAAGTATTTGCCTACTAACCAAAACTAAAAACTTAAAACTAAAATATATATGTAACTTCAATTGAATTGCCGACGGCCGCAAAGTGTCGAACATTTTTGATAACCTCACTAAGAATATATATATATACGAGTATATATTATATGGAATACTTACTAAAAGATTTTCGCATTCTATGCATTTATGGATAACTCAAATTGAAAATGATATGATATACAGATTATATATACACCTACTTAAATCTAAATCAGCCTAAATATATGTATACAAGTACGAGGGCGGCGGCGGATGCGCAAGCACTTTCCCCCCCAACATGATATTCTAAACTATGCGTTCGAAGCGTTTCAACCCAGAGAACATTAAACTAAACGAAAACCAAAATTTACTCGAGTATTATACAATAAAAAAAATCAAACAAACAAAAAAACAAGCCCCTAACAACTAAACTAAACTAAACCAATCGAAACTAAACTAAATTCAATTAAGCTAACATTTGAAACGTAAAACAAAAGGAGAGGAGTTTGCATTCTAAGAACCAAACAAGTTAATTGGTAATCAAAAAACAGAGAACATGTTGTGCATATTTAAAGGGATTCAATAAAGGAAAACTAATTCTGAATTTCAATTTTACACCTGAATTTTCATCCATTCATTCCGATTTTTTAAGGAATACTCGTAATTGTGGTTTTATTTATTTTACTTTGTAATATTCATTTGCAAGCATTGACTTTTTAATGATATAGAACTTGAATCACTTTATTTTTATAAAAATTTAGTATATTATAGTTTGGTTAACTCCTTCTTAAGTTGCAAAGTTTATTTATTGACTCTAGTTTATTACCTTTCACCGCTTTAGTTATTATTTTTAGTTCCCCTCCGTTTCATTTTGTATAACTTCATTTCCACTCGTCTTAATCCTTCCCCCCTCGATCAGTCTCTGATAGGCAAGGAGGGACTGGAGGCCTACAATAGCCTCATCGAGCGCAAGGCCCTGCTGGACATTGGCCCAAGTCCGGCGGACGCTCTCCTCCGTCACCTGGACACCGACGAGTTTGACCTGCAGAGCCTGCACCATTCGCAGCGTCCGATGACGCTGCCCACGCGCGGAGCTGCCCAGCGGGTGCGCAAGGCGGAGCTGAGCACATCCACTTTGGGTCGTCACCACGATGAGAATGCGAATGGCAAAACCAATGCCAGCTCCAATAATCTGGAGGCCTGCGAGAGTCCCAGCTACATGACCCACTCCAGCTACAAGTTCCCCGAGGCGGAGAAGCAGTCATCGGAGCCGAAGTCCCCAAATCCCATTCCCTTGCCTCCGCGTGAGGGCAAGAAGCAGGTCAAGACCAGCACCAAGCGACATGTGCGCAAGTATCCGCTGATTATCCCGGCCCAAGGACTGCAGCGTACCCTCATCAAGCTGGCGGACATGGGGGAGGAGGAGGCCTGCAGAGAGAAGCCGGCAGAGGGCGCACCCAGCTCCTCCGCCTCGGCTGGAGCACATCACCCACAAAAAGGACGCCTCATCGAGGTGGTGAGGGCAATATCGCTACCCTCCGAGCGGGAGTACGAGAACATGCCAGCAGTGGGCGGAGAATCCTGTCACACCTACCAGAATCTGGACAAGCTTACCCCGGCCGATGCGGCTGGCCTCACCGACACCGCCTCGCTGCAGTTCGAGTCCATCCTGGAAGCGGATTCCAGCAAGGAAGGCAGCATTCTCCAGTCACCCGATGTGACCGATGGCTTCTACAACTTCTCCATACAAAAGGACCACTACAACAAGGGCAAGGAGGCAGAGATACCGGATGATGAGCTGCGCAACCTGGACATCGAGTCGAGCAGCTGCAAAACGGCCACCCCTGGTAGCAGCTGTAGCGCCTTGGAGCTGGAAACGACAATCCAACAGGATGACCAATTGGCTCCGCCCTCGGAGCTTGCTCCTGAGGCGTGTCGTCGCTTCTCCAGTGCGGATAACGAACTGGCCGGCAATGCGCTCTTCAAGAAGGTGCGCGCCTCCGTCAACATGGCCATGACTCAACGCAACTCCTTGGGGGAGACCAGTTTGGTCAGTAACCTGCACCAGTCAGGAGCAGCTTCCGTCAAGCCGCAGACCGAAGCAGAGTATTTTGCAGCCACAGCCGCTCGGCTGGCCGACTCCAATTCGGTTAGCTGTGAGGATCTGCTGGAGTTCTCCGACAAGAAACCCCGGGGCTGCGAACGGGGCGTGGACTCAGACGAAGTGCGCATCATGGTGAAGGTTCTAGGCAAGGATGTGAGTACTCCCTGATATTATTCTTATACATATCCATATTAATAGATAATGACTTTCTTACAGAGCACGCCCACCCGCTGTTTGGGGGCGCTGGAGTTCATCAACTGGGACGTCCACAAGTCTATCAAACTCATCAAGCTGCAGAATTTGGTCAGCGAGGCCAACCTCAGCCTGGAGGCCTCCTTCGAGGCCCTGCAGCAGAACGAATGGGATCTGCACACCACGGCCCACAAACTCAATGGCCTTAAACTTTAATTCACCCTCGAATACCACTTAACATTAACTTTAGTCTCCTGTCGTCGCCTGGAAATGTTCCGAACGACCTTCGTTGCCTTAAACTATCGCGTAACTATCGTTTCTAACCCGAAGGCCAAGCATTTGGTAGCTGTAAGAACTCGTCTGTAACTCGAACCTAACGCAATCACTGCTCTTCATTCGTATCTGTCGAATCTCAGCATGTACTTATCCAGCATTAAAATACCCATTTATACGCATTTACGGATATTTTCAATAAATTATAAACATTTTTATATAACTAAATTGTCAGCAAGGTGGTTTTCCTTTTTGGCGGGAATACGTGTTTGTGTTGTTTTTTTCTGATGAATATTGTTTTTGTAATCCCGTTTTATTTATAATTATTGGTGTTGTTGTGGTTAAATGTTGGGTTATTGTTGTTAATGTGGCTCCTAAAGTTGTTTATTCCTATTGTACGTTGTTACATTTTCATTTATTTTTTCGATTATACATTTCTGGAACTTTTTTGAGTTCCTTTAACTATTTTTATTTAACTTTCGCGATTTCCGATCGGAGCTCTCCGGAATTGATCTTATTTTTCTCGCGATCAATAACTAACTGACTTCCAGGGGAGACTGCACGGCCTTATATTCCCGCGGAGTATACTCTCTCTTTCTCTCTCTGTCTGTTGCTCTCTTGATTCCAGTGCAGAATGATTAACATTTTTTTTGGAGAGAAATAAATAAGTTCGAGTTCTGGCTTTGCTCTCTCGCTCTTGCTAACAGAGCCGTCGTTAACATTTATTGACCAGAGAACAGCGGAGAGTTTAGAGGAGAGAGCAGCGAATTGGCTCGGCTTTGGAGAGAACAACGAATTACAACTCTAAGCGGGGAGCTCGAAATCCCAATTTGTTTTTGTTTTAATAATATAAGTTTACAACGCAGTGAAGCTGACATATCCGATCCTATTAAACATATGACAACAGCAAAGTTCCTCTGGGTATGTCCGCCTGTTTTTTTTTTGGGAAATATACTTTTCCCAAGGATTAAAGCCGCATTGAAGGATTCAGAAGAGTTGGATCACTACAGCCTATAGCTGCTATATAGACCCAGCGGCTTGGGGGATATTGGTCTCCAAGAATATTCCAAGCTTACATATCCATCCAATCTTGTTAAATTAAATGCTTGACTCCCAAGCCATATTAGTACACTTTTAAATATGATTTCGAAAATGGTATAGACATCTTCAGACTTTTATATATTTGTAAGTGGTACAAGCTAACAATATATATGGTTATATATACAAAATATTTACTTTATATTAACAACCAAAAATGAATACTGGTAAACTTTTCGATAAGCTAAAATAAATATTTTGTTCCTTTTTTATGTCTTTCAAAAACAAATTTTGTGTTAGTGATTTTAAAACATTTAAACCGTATGCGAAAAAAGGGTGCTAAGGAAAAATTAAAAATTGTATTTAAATCTTCTAATCTTCAAAAGCAATACAAACTTTCAACTTGGTTGCACATTTAAATCTTGGGTAAACTATTTAACTATTTATTCAAGCATCAATATCTAATTAAACATCTAATCCGTTAATTTACACACATATTTTACACAATACATTGAACAAACACAGGGCAGGAGGGGATCGGGAGGATATGCATAGCAACGGCTATTTCCGCCGACCCCGCCCTCTTTCCTCAGCTGGGGAGGCGGATGTCACCGTGCTCCTGGTTATGCGCTTTGGCGTCGACACTTGCAGCTGACCACCGCTGAGATTCATCTCGAGTGACATGCGCTTACGGGTCATGCACATGGAGCTCATTCTCTGGGCCCTCGCCGCATTCCGTGTGGTCACCTTTGCCGGTGTCTTGGGCGTGCTGGTAATGTGCCGGGATCGGACTGAATTCACTGTCTTGTTGATCGCCTTCCGGGACGTTGAAGCCACCGCTGACTGTGAGTCCAAGGTGGATTCGGATACCGATTCCTCCTCCGATTCGGACACCGTCGTCGTTTGCAGCGCAATGGCAGGCGGAACCTGGTTCTCCTTCACCGACGAAGTGCTGTCCGTGGGACTGCCCGTGGTCTTGGACATGGTTGTTTGCTGGCGACGGATGCTGCTGCTGATGCCCTTCTCCTCCAGGCGCTGCTGCTTGCGCAGCGGGGAATTGCGCGGTGACGAGGCGGCCGATTCTCGGGAGCGTAGAGAGCGAGAGCTTTGTTCTGTCGGCGTTCGCCGCAGGATTCTTTTACGGCCATTCCGCATGGGTGTCTCCAGGTGCAGCACCTTCCGCTAATGAGGGGAACGAAATGAAAACAAACAAAAAAAATACGTCAAATCAAGGAGAAAAACCCGAATCTTACTGCAAGCTTAAAGGAAACAAGGTTTTTTTTTTGGTATTCAGTTTTAAAAAACATTGTTGATTGTTAATGCAGATTGCAACTAGTGACTTAAGCTAAACAGAGTGTGTTCGTCAGTTCTCTTAAGGAGTGGAATTGATGGTGCATGGGGGTCCTGTCGCAGTGCCTAGAGCTGCAAGCGCAAGCGCGAGGTACTCACTTTGCTAGCGGAGGGTTGGGCACTGGACTGAGAGGCGGATGTGGCGCCGGGGGTCTTCCTGTTGCGTAGAGATCGCAGGCGCAGGTGGCTGGCATTTGGAGAGTTCACCATCGTCGGCGAGTCCACAATTACCTCGGAATCGTTGGACTTCGGAAAAGAGATGGGAACTGTTAGTAGCTGTGGCAGCTCAGAAGTTCTTTTAAGTGCTTACCCGATTTGATCTGGCTGGACTCTCGGCAATTGCTTCTTCCGGACTGCTTGGTGGTTGTTTTTCCGGCGTTTTCGATGACCGGGCGATGGCCTGTTCCAGGCGTCGCTTCATTTGCGGTCGGCCAAGATTCCTCTTGGAGGTCTGCGATGCCTCCGTTTCCCTTGGCTCTTCTGGTTCGGGCTCTGGATCCGCCGGATCCGGGGTTTGCGGTCCCAGAAGGCTCTCCGCATCCGAATGGCTGATGGCCATGGAGCGTCGCAGATACCGAAGTCCCACAATGTTCTCTCTGCCATATGTGGTGACAATGGGATCCGCAGCTGGCGTTGTGGCTTCGGCAGCTTGTGCAGCTCCAGCGGCTTCTCTTACTGTTTCCTCATTCTGTTGCGTCACTTGCTCCTCTATGGGATGTGCCAGGGTTGTTTGGTTTGTGGCAGATACTTCGGGAGCAGCCTTGGCTGGAGCCACTGGTTCGGAGGCCACCGTAACCGTGTCGCACTCCTCGTCACTCTCGCCGTCTTCAGGATTCCTGGGGCGGGGCGGATTAAAACTGCCATTGACCCGCAGCTTGAAGTCCTCGAAGCACTTGGTCATGCGCGGATCCAGTTCGCTCTGAAGGTTAAAGTAAAGAATTAAGCAAGTTTTACAAATGGTTACCCAAGAGAAGCACTCACGGCAATCAGCTTATCCGCCAGCTCTAACATTTCAGACTTGATCTCCGGCCCGTTGAACACATTCACATTGAGATTGGGCAGCTCCTTGGCCAACAGGCGGCACATTTCCTTGCGATCCGTGAAGAAGTTGTGAATGTAATGAAGGAAACTCATGGCAATCTTATTGTGGATGTTGGTCTGGGGCGAGCTGCTGTCCTGCATGGTGAGGTCGATGAAGAACTTGGTCACATGGTCCGGCTGGACGCCGTTCAGCGGGGAGTCGTAGCTACAGTTCATGATGGTCCACACTGTGGGCAGAAGGCAGGGCTGGAGGATATGTTGCTTACTCAGGCGCACCAGCTGCTCGAAGAACATGCCCAGCACCTGGCTGATGATGGGTTCCGTGTTGGGGTTGAAATATCGCTTCAGCAGGTGCTCCAGGACCTCAGGACGATCGTCGAGCTGGCCGCGGAGCACCAGCCGGCAAAGGCCACGCACAATGGCCTGGCCTACGCCCTTGTCCTGCACTCGCTCCACATAGTGACCCAACACAACAATGATGTCCGCACCCTGCTCGTTCGTCTGCGACTGACTGCCGTCGTCCTCTCCGTCGTACATATCCTGCAGCGTGTACAGTTGACGGCGCTTCGTCTTGGAAACTTGGCTAGTGGCACCCCCTCCTGTTGTTTGGTTTAAATCGGAGAAGTAGTCCACGCCGTAGTGGTCCAGCAACTCCAGCATACAACTGACCGCTGTCTCGCAGAGGCGGACGGTACTGTTGTTGCAGAACTGGTCCACCACCACCTCGAAGACCTCCTTGGCGTAGGCCTCGTAGAACATGCTGTAGCTGGTTCCACACTTGATGGCCCACTCGAAGATGTCTTCCTCGGTGGAGGGCAGGTGGCGGCAGATGAAGTCCTTGTACAGCTGGCAAATGCTGGGCGTTAGCTTGGTCACGTTGGGCGAGGCCACCATGTAGTAGGAGGTGTAAAGGCCCTTCAGCACGCGCTCCTGCTTGGAGAGCTTCGGCCGGGCGGGCATCTCTAGCCCACCGTGCCGCTCCAAAAGCGGCCGTATCAAGTCGGTGTACTCCTCGGTTGCGGCGGCCTTCTCCTCATTCACTGCCTGCGCGCGAATGTACTCCTTCTGGCGCACGAATGTGTCCTCCTGCTCCTCCAGCTCCAGTATGCGCACTTTCAGCGCAGAGATCTTCATCTTGAGCGGGGTGTCCAAGTCGTCCAGCAACTTATTGATCAGGCTGCGGTCGTGCACCAGCTCGTTCTGCTTGGTGTTCAGCTCGCACATCTCGTAGATGATCTCGATGAAGAATTGCATCCGGTCGTTCAGATCCGTCGTCAGTTGTTCCATGCAGCGCACCAGGACGCACACGATCTTGTGATCCAGCCAGCAGTCCTTCAGCAGGCTGGCGATCAACTTGCGGAGATTTCCCCTCCCGATCTCGTCGCCCAGATCATAAGACTTCAGAATCTCCACCAGCGAGAGCAGCATGCTCTGGAATTCCACCTGGGCGAACCGGTCCATATTGGGCTTCTGGAACTGGCAGAATCTGTGGGGGGAAGAATATTAATGTAATTATGTTTCAAGGTTTCATGTATTCAAGATGTTCAGACTTACTTCTCCACGTAGGTGCAGAAGACACTCAGCTCGGGAAGCACTGGATCCGTTTCCTCCGCCGCCGTCTCCAAATACTCGCTAAGGCACTGCCAATAGAGCAGCAGCTCTACGGTGAGAGATTCATGAGGGACACAGCGATGCAGCTCGCAGTCGTCGCTCAAGGGGAGCTGGCCCACCAACTGATCCGCGTCCGTCTGCTCGAAGATCACCGTCAGCATTTGCTTGGCCACACGCCGAAAACGCATCAGCTCCTCCTCGTTGGAGTCCAGTTTGAGGGCCGCCGTGAGTTGGATGTAGTTTTGCTGGTAGGTTTCGATCCAGGCCTTGAGCAGGAAGCTGACCACCGTCTTGCGCACGCCTGCCGAGCTGTCGTTCAGACCCTGCTCCAGGAGGGTGAGCCTCTGGGCCACCTTATAGGACCGCACCGGGTAGTTGCACATGTTCACGTAAGTGTGCCGACGCACCTTCTCGTCCACATCCCACAGTCTCTGCAGGATGTACGGCACTGTGATATAGTTCCGACCCATGCAATCGATGATGCACTGGCGTACGCTGGGCGAGGGATCGCAGGACAAGTGATACTGATACGCAGAGACTACCGGATCGTTGGGGTTGTCCGGGTTCTGAAGCCGCAGCATGGCCAGAACCGCCTGCTTCCGTACGCTGGGTGACACGTCCTTTACGCGGTCCAGCATTCCGTCCAGGATCTCGTCGCACTGCGTGTCATCCAGAGCGGCATTCACTCCCATCACCTCCAGTATGAGATTCACAAAGTAGCAGCTGCGGTACCGTATATACGGATTGTTGGAATAGGTCTGTGTCAAGGAGTTAGTATCTAATATATTGCAGGTAAGGACAACCACTCACCGTGAGCAGCCAGTGGAAGATGTCCGCTAGCATGGGGTGCGTCCGCTCCGACTCGAAGCTGGTCACAAAATTGGCGCAGAATCCCAGCGCCCGCTTGCCATTGGCATTGGCCTCCTCCGCCTCCAGCACAGCCTTCAAAACGTTGATGAATGCGCTGAGAAAGGCCTGGTGTCCCATCTGGAAGGCATTCAAGTTGGTTGGTATTTCCCAATTGAGGGACGCCGCTCACTCACCTTGGTGTACAGTTGCTGCAACTCCTTTATGTAGCGCTTGTGCAGGGATTCCTTTATCTCGGCTTGCCCCATTATGCAGTGCATGGCCTGCACGGCGGCGGAGGAAAGTGCGGGCGGTGAGTGCTCCTGGATGGGCGCCACCGTATTCTCCTTCTCCGCATCTTTCTTCACTTTCTTACTGGCCGGACGCTTTCTAGTGCCCGATGCTGCTACTGCTGGTGTTGCCTCTTCTGGCTTGTCCTTCTCCTTTCCCTTGGGCTTGGCCTTCGGCTTGGGCATTCTGTGTAATTTCTTGCGGGGATTCCTCGTGCGTTCAGCGCCCCAGTTTCCTGTTGTGTTTGTGTTTATTCGAAAGTGCGGAGTACAGCTATTTTGTGTTAACTAGCGTCGCGTTATTGTTCTCTCCTCTTTCCACCCCTGTTCGCTTGTTAAATTCAAACTCGGGTGCGACGCCATTGGCCAAATTTAGTGCATTTCCAGCGATGACGCTATCTGCGAGCGATAACGATAACCTTTTCTGCTGGTGCACGATCGATAACGCCGTTTGTGTTTGAATATGCTGGATTTCTATGCAATCTTTTATACACTCAAGCATTTGTAAATTCTAGAGTACCATATGAATTTTTTTTCAATGTTAAATATGGTTTCCTTTTATATAATTTTATTCTGGTCTTTATATACCTTTTAGCTGATTAATCCTTAGCATTTATAAAACATATTTTTGAGAGTTAAAAGAATAATAACTTTGAAAAATTGGTTATTGGAATGCGTGCAAACCTTTTTGCTTGTTATCTTTGAATTTTTTTTGGAAATGTTTTTGGAATGCAACACCCCGAAATCGATATTTTGTTTATCCCTGGAAGTGCCGAAAATATTGAAGTACAGTCAGCTGGCAAATAGGAAAACGTTTGCCGATAAAAGATAATATGTGTTGAGGGATTTTTATCAGAAATTCTAGGGTTTTTGTATGTATATATAGGTATCTCTTCAGGTAAAAACAATTTGCAACATTCATACATATGTATTTGAATATATGTGTGCATGTTAAATATGTTATTTGTGGAATGGAATAGATCTTATAAGAGGATTCAATGTTTAACTATTTTAAACTAATATTTCATAAAATAGTTATATTTTATTTTAGTTTTATACATATATTATAGGTTTTGTTTAAGCAAACTGATTTTATTTACAAGAATAGTTGGTTTTTATTTATGCTTAGTAAATAGTTAACTAAAATAAATGGGAATTCTTGCTAAAATGATTAAAATTATATGTATGTATTGAAGGGTTAAATGCAATTATTAATTTATTTAATAAATTAATAAAAAGTTAAGCCAAATAATATATGTAACGATTTTTGGGACCCTATATCCATATATTTTGAAAGTATCAAAAGCAGATAGCGAAACTTGTCTTTCGAAAATGTTAATTTTCTTTTAAGGCTTACTTTTAAATAATATTCCAACTCGATTAGACCACGATCATGTCTCGCCTTTCAAAGCGCGTCTACGATGCCCGCTCCGCGTATCCGGATCGCACCAAGTCCGAGGAGAAGTCCTTTACGGAAATGAGTGTGCAGATCAAGAAACTGGACACGGCTCTGCTCCTGCTCAGCTCGCAGGAGGACTGCGTCCTGTTGGCCGTGTTCAGCCACATCACAGACTTTGCCCGGCGCCAGGAAGCCAATGTCGAGGAGCTGCGCAACCACCGTATGCTGGAACTGCTGATGGAAAAGGAGCTATTTATCAACTCGCACAACACGATGATCCGCCGGTTCGCCCTATACCTGCTCACCGCTCTGCTGGACAACTCGGAGTTGCCCACCTACGAGCCCGGCCAGTCCAAGCAGATACTGGACCTGGCGTGCAAGTACTTTCTGGAAGAGACCGACGACTTCTGCATCGAGTATTTGTCCTACGTCCTGAACGTATGTGTGCGGGATCCCCAGTTGGCCCGCGAGATTTTGGATGCCACCGAGTTCTTGGAGAAGTTCAAGGTGGTGTTTGCCAACTCCGAGAATCCGGACACGGTGTACAACAGCATCGAGGCCATGCACCGGATGCTGCTGGTGCAGAGTGCCGAGGAGATGCTGGAGTTCACCACTCAGGAGGACTTCCCTGTGGATCGGATCATCTGCGAGGTGACCAACGAGTTCAAGGAGATCAGCAGGGCGGCCCTCCGGACCCTAAAGACTCTGCTGACGGACACCAGCGAGGATAGTGTGTTCGAGCCACTGCAACGCTGCTTCTACGTGTTGGACCAGCTGGTTAAATCCTTCTGCAACAATCCGCAGGACATCGGTGCTGCCGACCTGATCGAGGTCCTGGCCACGGCACTGCGCTCGGAGAAGATGACCAAGCTCTTCTTCGAGCAGAACCTCTTCGACCAGGTCGTGGAGCACTTGAAGAGCCAGATGGACCTGCTGCCCAAGGAGCTGCGCTGCAGCATCATCTCGATATTCGCGGAGACCGCCCAGTACGAGCAGTTCCTCACTCGCATGCACAAGGCAGAGATCACGCACATGTTCCTGCACTGCCTCAAGGAGAACAAGCCGGCTCCGGCAGCCTTTGTCATACTCGGCCTGAACCGCATGTCCCAGCATCCGGATGCACTGCGTCTCATCGTTGCCGCGTGTGAGGAAGGGGCAACAAGTAAGCTGGTGGCCATCATTCTCTCGCCGGAGGTGGCCATCAAGACCAGGGAGCAGGCGGCCGATTTCCTGTCCCGCCTGCTGGAGGCAGCCTTCCAGGGCACGGCCAACCAACTCCTGGACCAGGAAATTGCTGTCGTCCTCACCGCGATCTTTGCCCAAGGACTGCCCGCTCTCTCCATCGATCTGATCCTGTCGTTGCTCACGATCATCGAGAGCCTGGCCCAGAATGAGGAGTACCGCACGATCCTGGGGGAGTATAGTTTCCTGACAGAGCAGATTGCTCAGCTCCTGATGGTAAGTAATTTCTCCAGGGGATTGCCTCTCCTAATATTGTAAGTTACAGCGTTCCTTTGCCCACTCCATCCTGGTGAACAACATCTTCCGCTGCCTGTGCACCCTGATCGACGAGGAGCCGGTGCGTGAGGTTCTCCTGGAGAACTTCATCGTGTCCTCCATCAAGCGGGCCCTCAAATCCCTGTCCAATCTGGTCAAGACATCGGTGACTAATTTTATCCTGCAGACCACGCGCTTCAATGAATTCATAGACGCCTACATTGACCGTGGCATCCTGGAAGTGTAAGCCATTTAAAGAATCCTAATCCGAGGGAGAGAAGTACGTCCTTGCCCTGCATCTCTCTACCAGATTGATAGACTTCCAGAAGCACGCCTTCTGCGTGTCCACCTGGGGCCCGGCCATCGAGAGCATTCTGTCCAAGTGTCCCACAATGAAGTTCTGCATCCGCAACTGCCTGACCTTCACGGACATCACGGCCGGCAGGGACTTCTATGTGTCGCGCAAAAAGTTCGAGGACTTCCGCACCTTCCAGGAGATCCTGCGCAACGATTGCTCCCCCCTGGATGCCGTGCTGGTGGTCAACTTTGATCGTCCCAAGCCAGATGATTCGGATGTGATTGATGTGCCAATAAGGTGCCTGAGCACCATCACCGACGCTCCTGGGGATCAGAACTGGTGCTATTGCAAACGACCCGGCGATACCCACCTGCCGGAGTATCTGGAGGCCCTCAATCAGACACTGGCGGTGGGTTTTTACCATGACTCTAACTAAGTATTTAAATGTGTCCCCATAGCTGCACGGACTGGTGGAGAATCCGGAGCGAGTCCGACGCTCCATTGACTTTGAGAACGTGGCCAAGCGCAGTAAACTGATTGCCCAGGCGGTGGCTTCCGTGATGAATGAGAATCTGAAGATCCTGGATCTCAACTCCACGGAGGAGTGCTCCCGCCATGCGGTCATGTGCCACTTGCTGGAACTGCGCCATGTGTACCACACCAACTTCATACCGCTGGGCGTGGTGCGCAGTGGCTGTCAGTTTGAGAGGGCGATCCTCTTCAAGACCATGGCTGATCAGATTGGTCTGCCCTGCACCCTGCAGCGCAGCGTCGACGGGCGGATGCTCTTCAACGAAGTGCCGCTGCCCCTGGAGCAGGAGAGGGATGTGCACTGCGACAAGAAGACGCTCAAGTTCATGCCTTGGCGCATGCTGCGACCCACCCATGTGGTGGATCTGATGTACAATGTGGGCGAGCTCTATCCGATGCAGAGTCGCCAGGCCCTGCAGTATCTCCGTCTCTACTGACCACCACCTAGTCAAGTTCCTCCATTTCTGTTAACCAAAATTTAACTGTCCTCAACTTGTTGCTTATTTAGAAATATTTACAGGATTATGTCTTTAAATAAATGTAAAATTGCATTAAATTAAATATTTTTTATTTACAAATTTAAAAATCAATTTTAGTCCCACCAAAAGAAACCTTTCCTTCCTATCGTTCCTGGTTCGCAACCCGGATATCTATCGAAATCCACTGCGCATGTCCTTGGACCCTGTTCCTGCCTCTGACATTCGCCGTTCGAGAGTGGCAGATGGAGTGGCAGTGGGGCATGGGAATGAGGAGCACGTAAACAAGAATCTCGGACCGAGCATCGGACTCTCTCCACACTAGACTAGCCATTGGAAAGGATGATCCGGCCGTTTGTCACCCTACTCTACTTCCTGCTGACTTCCTCGTCCATTGTCTTCACGGCCTGCGTCAACAATGGTGAGTGGCGATGGGCGATGGGATGCTGTTCAGGAGCTGCGACCTTGGCACGGAAAAATCAATAATCTACCTGGTTCCACTTCCAGTTACGGGCACCAGTTCGCCCGGACCCGGGCCGAGCACTTCGCTGACCAGCGGGCACATCCATCGCACGGCGGCGGCCATCGAGAGGGTGAATCGTCTTTGGTGCTACGCCTGCCACACGGTGGACGATGGCGAGGCCTGCGTGGATGTGGCAGTTCGGAACGATTCCGCTCTCATGAAGAAGTGCCACGGCGAGGAGTTCATCTGCATGGTGGGTAGAGGAAAGGGAAAGGTCCTGAAAACCATTACTAAATCTTGCTTTCCCTCCAGGTCAAACGGTTCTCGTACACCACCAGCACGGAGAACTCCACCAGCTCACCCAAGATGTGGTCCCTGGACCGGAGATGTGCCGCCAACTGTGAACCCGGTTGCATAATTATCGGGGAGCGGACCAAGCTATATGCCTGCACCTCCTGCTGCGAGGAGTCCTTCTGCAACACGGGCCGGGGAGCTGCCTCGGGGATCTTCCATCGCGAGGACACGGGCATCGGTACAAGGCTCTTCTGGCTGGCCGCCCCCTTCCTGGTCAACATGTCGCTGGTGCTATACAAAAAACACGCCGGCCATGTGCTCCTCAAGCTGCAATAGTCCTACATGCCATAGTCCTTTGTGCTCCAAAGGTCACCTCACTGAATTTACGAGCACTCCATGCTCCTGCAGATGCTCAACTCCACTCAATGCCAAAATCTAGCCAATTTAAGTCGTACGTCTTCTGTAATGTAGATAGATATATGTATGTTGCCGTGTGATAACTAAAAGATACAAAGATACTCACACCCAACAAATGCCACAACAAAGCCCACATTTTGACTCAACTTTAAGTAGATTGAATATCTTGAATAAAATTGAGTTCGTATTTTCTTTAAAAACTTTCAAATGTCTTTCGAAAATATAAAAATTAATTTTATTATTAAAGTTAAATGTTTTGTTAACCAGTTATAGATGGGTAAAAGTAAAGTTATAAAATAAATGTGTTCTAAATGTATCTGATCTCAACCCAATGTTTGGGTAGTTATATTAATTGAAGTAACTTTAATGTGGAAATTTAAGAATTGAGATAGAATTTGTTGTTTTATGTTTTATAAATTTAGTTTTGTATAATAAAGCAATCAATTATTTTATTAAAGTAATACTATAGCTAGAGCAACCAGGTTAATTTGTATTAATTTACCTATCTTGTAAATTAAACACAATATTATTTGACTTCTAACTCGTAACTGCAACTTGTTTAATTAAATCCGTTTATAGATACAATACAATTGGTTATTTCTAATTGACTAATGACTAAAAACATGTATTTAAATTATCAGCCTGGTTGTTGTTAATGAGCCAATAATGAGCAGAGGATGGGAGCTTGGCTCATTATTTATATTAATTTGCAATCTCCTAATTGGTGGTCTCATGTTACATCTTCCTCGGCCCAATCTCTATGTAAACCCATAATAGAATAATTATAATCTCCACATTTTGGTGATCCAGCAGGGGCCCCGAAGCATGTGTTATTCCAGATTCTGGTAAACATTGGGGCCATGAATACATGCATTAAACCCCTCATTTGGCCCTGCGAATTGCATTTGGCATCCGTTTCCTCGAATCCTCGTTTCCACACAGCATCCTCTCTGTCTCCATCCGCATTAGGCTCTCGAAATGTCCGGAGGTGGCCAGTTGCGATATGGAATGGTGGCTTCTGGGGGGGGGCGGCTCTTCTGGGCAGACATGAATTATTTATTGGACAAGCAGTCGCCGCATCGGAGGAGTATTCATAAGCAGAGGGGGCGGATCGGGAGCTCTTATCCGGCCTTGGTTGGGGGTTGGGCCAGGCCAGGGCAGGGCAGGACGGGGCAGGACAGGGCAGGTCCTGCGAATCTAATGGAGTTGCCATTAAAAACAGATACTAACATGAGACATGCTGCATCCGTGTTTCTGTAACTGGGCCTGGGCCTCGTGTTTGTTCTTATTTTTGGGTCTGGAATGCACCACGCCCCCTCATTTGGGACACACATAGACACATTCGCACGGAGGTTCGTTAACGCCCACGAAGTTCAAGGGATACACCATACAGAGAACAAAAAATATTCTAAAATCAAGATTGGGATCTTTTCTTTTGTATTTTTCTGATTTCCAATAATCTATTAAAAGTAAATTACTTAAAATGATTTTTGGATATTGAAAAAATTGAATAGTTAAATATTTTATGGATTATTTAATATATTTCACATTAAATTATTAAATTTATTATTTAATTTTGAGGTTGTTATTACATTTATATTAATATAAAATATGTTTGTTATTTGTTTCGATTTCTTTGAAAATTGAAAACACTCATGGTTAAGGATCCTCCGAACGCAGTGTATTCCAATGTGTCCTGCTCCAGATCCTTGCCCCTAAAGGGACATTATCCTGGGCGAAATCGCTGGCCCGGCTCCTAGATGAACTTCTGCCGCCTAGACTCCTACATCTTGGCTAATAAAGCCGAGACAAATCTCTTCATTTCGGCTTAATTTTCTTAGCAAATTTACATAAATGACCGAGGGGAGAGAATGGAATGGAAGTCGGATAGGGTTCAGCCGGCTGGCCATCCATCATGGGTCTCACTGGGCGAGAGAGAGTGGGAGTTGGGGTGGGAGGACCACCCGGTAGGTGGCCTCGCACTGGATGGAGTGGGGGGCGCCTTGCTTTTTGTTGCTTTATGTGGCCTCCGTGTATTCGGCGTTTATTTTTGCGGCTTTCATGTCGTAAATCTTTATCAGACGGCAAATTACGTGGTTTCCATCGCGCCGGGCTCCTGCCCCTGATCCTGCTAGTGCTGGTGCTGCTGCTGCTCCTCCCACGGCATCCTTTGCTGTTTCGGGGGCACTTTTCGAAATGTGGCGGAACGTATCCGGCAAACAATAAAGTGACCGCAATGTGAACCTCCTCCACACCTTCTGGTCGGGGGAAAACAATAAACGGTGACAAAAAGGCAAACAGGATGCGCATAAAAACAGCAACAACAATGACACAGGCAGCCGCAAGGATAACGGCCAAAAGACAACAGGAAGAGGCAACTGCAGCCCAGCCATTGACAACAGTTTCATTTATGAAAAATAATAGCAACGGCAATATGCAAAATTTATTATTATATTTGCGTTGAGCCGCAAAAATTCTACGGATTTCCAGCCGCGACCCTAAAAGTTGATGGGATTCCGTAAATATTGCGAACGAAAGGAGTCCTGGATGCCCTTCTAGTTTGTAACCAAAAGGGAAATTATTTTTTAATTCCTAATTTAAAAGGGGTAAGATATTTATTCAATTTTCCATTTAAGTTATTAGTAAATGAAACAAAATAAAAGCGGCTTAAATACATTTAAATTGGTTAAATAATTCAAAGCGATATTTTATATGTAATTTTGTAACAAGAAATTAAAACGGATTACATTTACATCGATTATTAAATAAATAAAATAGTTGCAAATAAATTATGTAGGATTTTACTATTGTGTATTTAATTTGGTACTTAATTTTTATTTAACTGATAAAACATAAAAGCTGAATCAAAGAATAAACACGATTTGTTCTTGACCAACATAACGTTTGGGTTATATTGGCTATCAAATTATTCATTTAAAACCTATTGAAATTGAATTTTTGGTTATAAAATTCAATTTTACGACCAACAATTGATTGATATTAACTTGTTGACCCGTAATTTGTGGAACGCTTAAAGTGCCACCTTATAATTTGGCCAGCAGTGATTGGCTCTCGAAATCCGTGTAACTATGAGTATACCCCGTCCGGAGTTGTACGGGAAATGTGTCAGGGAGTGTCCTGTAGGAAGGGCTCCCCCCAACCGCTTTATTCATTCATTATTATGTATTGCCACTTTGGCATTGGCACAGTGTGTTTCGCCTTGTTTGGGTTGTTTGCTTTGTGATTGCACCCGACATTGCTCTGCTTTTATTTTTATTATTTTTCCTGTTTCCCGCTTTTTATTTGCCCATCATGCTGGGCGCTCGTTAGTGATTCTTGTTGTTCTTGCTGCAGTTGCTCCCGATGTTGCTGTTGTTGTTCACGTTGTTGTTGCTGCTTTGTCGCGCCAAGTCCACAAAGAAATTTCAATTAAAATGCAACAATGCCGCACTCCATCATCGCGGCGAAAGCGACGCGCCAAGCTGACAAACCGCGACACATTCCCCTGCAGCTGCAGCTCCGGATCCAGCTCCTCTTGCTCCTCCTGCTCCCGATCCTTGTCCTCCCTAGAATTTGGCAACCACCAGAGTCGCACGTCTCGCCAATGGCTGGCAAATGACTTTTCATTGCTCGAAGTTGGCGGTTGGGGTTTTTCGAGTGGTTTTTGGCAATGTTTGCATGCCATAATGAGGTACCGAAAATAAATTTAAGACCAGCAAAGTTCAAGTCTGAAGTTCAAACTGGGAACGTGATCAAAATAAAATTCCAGAATTCCAAAAAAAAACTACTCTTTTTACCGAATAAATTATTTAAACAAAAAATGGTATATTATTATCCAAACCAATTAGAATTTGAAGTATTTCGATATTGCTATAATATCATTTCAAAATGTTTAATGATTAATTATTTCAATATGAAGTAATTTTTATTACAATCAAATGTAAATTGCTTCAAAGTTCAAAGTACCTTTAAAATTCTAAAATAACTTAAAAGTTCTTTCAATACTTTAGCAAATAATTTAATGCATATAAAAAGGATTCTAAGTTCAATTTGAAAATTTGATAACGAATAATTAAATGACAAAAAAATTGAATCACAAATTCTGAAACTTAAATTTATTTAAAGATTTTTGTGTTGCCTTTATTTAGCGTTCCTCACTTTTGTTCCTCCCCTATTGGGAATGATGCGGGTGATAAATCCTTGTCGCCTCATAACAGGATGCACATGCAGAACAGAACCGAACAGAACAAAGTGGCCAAAAACAAGGGCCAACTAGGCGGCATCTGGCTGGGCACGGAGCACCAGACACTGACAAGACCGGCTGATGTTCCCAATCCTCCCTGGAAGGGAGGCTCCTTGTCCTTTCATTCACAATCTCCCGCCGTTCCCTATCTTCCTTTCCACTCCCATTGACAGTTCCCCCGAATGTCAGTGGCCTTGTAGACGGAGTTTCCCCCTGTGGCCCCCGAAAAAATCCCTTCTTCTGCGCCGGAGGGACCCTTGCAACGAGTGTGTAATTAAAACTTTGAGTAACAGCCACGAAAACTACAATTGACTGACTGCCTGACATCCTGGGGGCATTGTAGTGTTAAAGGGGTGCCCAGGATGGGGGGTGGTGTTGGGTGGTGGGTGGTTGGGAGTTGGATTTGTGGGTGGTGACCTAAGCTGTCAGTTTGGCGCCACTTTGGGTGCGAAGAGTTTTCGTTTTTTTTAATAAACTTTCACCAAGCTGCTGGCAGAAGCTCATCCCTTATTGGATTTGCAGCTTTCTGTGTGAGTGAAGTTGATGGAAGCAGAACGAACCGAAAGCGATTGGCTACACAGAAAAAAAATAGTTATAACTATAAGTAATACGGTTCAATTTATTCAAGCCAAAGTAAATTTTATATTCATCATCCTTAAGTAATGTGGAAAATTATAATTTACATTTGTTGGAGGAAGCAATTTGTAAAGCTTATCTATTTAATAGATTTAAAATGTATGAAATGAAATATTATAAAATTAAATCTTCTTAAAAATTAAGTCTCCATTTTTTGTTGTAGTGTAAAACAGAAGATAATGGAGAGTTGCACAGTCTTGGGTCCACATTAAGAGCTCGCTTTCCTCGTGCGATTTGCGTAAACGATTTTGATAGATTTTGATGGGATTTTGGTTTCGGTTGCGAGTTGTGAGTTGCTAGTTGCCAGTTGCCACTTGGATTCCCGACTGGTTGAGTCCTTTTCGCCTGACAGGATTCCAACTTTAATTCCTGCCATTCCTGCCTCGCCAGCTGCAGGACACGAAAACGCACTAAGCGCAAATTAGAGCTAGAGATAGAGACTGAGACAGACACACGACTCCTCCTTTTGGTGTTGGGGAAATTGATTTTTACGTAGATTTTCTTTTGCCAGCTTTACGGTAATTTGGGCACAGACACACACACAGACCCACACACAGAGACCCACCAACAGACCCCGGGAAGGAGCTCACTTGGATGCACACACACAAAATGTGGCTCTGCTCACGTTTAATGCTTTACATGAATTTGCATATTAATCTTGGGTAGCTCTCCCCCGTCCCCGTCCCCGTCCCCAGTTCCCAGGATCTCATTCCCTGTTCTGCATCCTTTTTGCTGAGCTGAGCTCCGGAGCAACCTTTCCGAAATTACATGGAACTACACATTTTGGTTTGTCACCTCGGCATTACGGCACGTTAAACGTAATCAGCTGTGTGTGCAAAGCTTTCGGGGATCCCCAGCCCCCTTCTACAGTTGATGTTGGTCCACCCTTCCATCCCTTCCTTGGTGGACCCATCCCCATCCCCATCCCCCCCGAGCGTATGCAAATGAAGGCCCCGCGTTGTTGCCAGCTGCTCTCAAGGCGACTTAACGCCTGCTTAATGAACATAAATTAGTCAGGTGTCGCTCTGGTCCCCTCCTTCCCCCTTCCCCAACGCCTCTGGTAGGTGTCCTGGGGGCGTGGCACAGCATGCGTTTATATTTCAATTTTGTCGCTCGTAACTTCCGCTTGTGAGGCACGGTGGGACCTGTTCCCGCGGGATTGAAACTTTACGGACTTACGGAGTCCTTAATCAAGGTCGCTGCTTGACTCCGCTCGTTTTGTAATCTCCATTCGGCTGAGATTTGCTTTTGAGGCCGGAGAGAGTTCCAGGAATTAAGGATAATGGATAAAACTTGTTTGTTGGTCTTGAAGCCTGAAAACAATAAGTTAAAGAAGTATTCTTTTTGTAATTACTTTTTGTTTCTATTGTGAAATATTTACAAAATTGTTGTACAATTTATTGTTGCAAACCGTTTTCTAAACTGACATTATTTTATGGGTTTAATTTGGTTTTATTTTATATAAATTAATATACATATTAATGAAATTGTTTTGAACTTTATTAAAGCAAACCGTTGGGTTGATAGTCAGGTGGGTTTTATTTTATTTTATTTCTATTTTGTATTAATTATTATGCTTTAAGGTATTTACCCTCGACTTGTTTGTGGATTTATGTAAATACATATATTTCCAAGAATCTCTTATTTAATCTTGGTTAGAAATATATATATACATATACCATATGCATTTAGGTCATGAACACTTTTGCTAACTGAAAATGTTATTGCCCTCATCTCGAAGAGAAATCATTTTAACAAGAAAATTCCATTTACTTTGGTTTTCCATTGAATTGACATCCTCAGATAAAGTTATTATTATTTCATAGAGGAAGAGATATTAAGCTTCAAGGGACTGAAATGAAAGTCCGGAATTCCCATTCATGTCAATAAAGTGATTAATTTAGGCAAAGAGCTCCAGGGGCTTCGATATCACAATAAAACTGCAATGACACACTTAATGATTTGAAGTGCCGGAGGGAGTGCATCGGATTTGGATTGGATTGGATTGGATTGGATTAGAACTATCGATTTGCCGCCAGTTATTATTCGAACTCGAACCCATTCATTTGCAATGGAGCGGCGATTTAATTGCACACTGCGTTTCCGTCCACCACTCTAATTGACGTTCCAATGGAGAGCCCGTCAAACACTCGTGGTATCCGGAATCCGCCGCCCAGCACTCGAGCACTCTGACCCAGTTATCGGGCCCGCTTTTCATGGGGGAAACCCTTGTCTTCAATTACTGTTTGCTAATCATGGCCCTCGATTGCGCCATTACAGTTGACAGTGGGCATTAAGTGCAGGGCAGGGCAGGCCAGGGAGACCACTCACTGGGGCTGGCTACTCACCCCCAGTTCCCCACCCTCCATCTGCTCCATGTCGATTAGGGCCAGCTGCTGTTGGTCCATAACCACTTGACCGCAAATGAAATCGGCGGGGGCCATATAATGTCAGTTGGGTCCGGTTTGGGTGTGAATATCCGCGGCATCCCGTCGGGGGTTAAAAACTATGGCCGATATCCGGTTATGTCTGGGAGAGGCAACTTCCGCCACTTCCGCTTGCCTCCTCTGCGGCTGACAGGATGTAATTAGTAGTGTAACGCATCCGCCACAGTTGGACGTTGGAAATTCAAGTTCAAGGGGAAAAGATCCACGGAGAGATGTGCAGGTAACATGTCAACCTTTACCTACAATAATACCCCTTAATAGGGGAGCAAATGTAAGTAATGTGCTTTAATCAAAAGCAACAACATTGGGGGAGGACGTGCCTGCAACTTCTCACAACTGGGGGACACATAGCTCTCCTCCATAGATTTGTCTCCCCAATTGGGAGCTTCACTTTTTCCGCCTCCCCCCTGCTGAGCTGGAAGGCTGATTTACAAATTTCTTTAATGGGCCGACAACAACATTTTTAATTAGCACCTGTTCCTGGTTGCTGGTTGCTGGATGCCCAGGTTACCCAGCCATTTGTTGATCCAGTAATCTCCATAAAACACTGGGGCATGCTCGCATCTCCATGGAAATTAATTTCCAACAGTTGTTGGCTCTCCTCTTCGTAATTTCCGCCTCGACGGGAATTCTCCCATGGAACTTCGACGACTTTTCCCCTAATGATGCCATTCAAATGCGTGGCACGATGCTCCTGGTTTTTCCTTAACCCATTACTGCCTTCGGGTTCTCCTCGCTCCGATTCCATTGTGTTGTGCTCTGATTCCGTTTTTCTCTCTCTTTAATATACTAATGCCGCCGCCTGGGTTCTGTCCTCCTGCACATGGCGCATCCGCCCCGTGGTCCTCGCTCTCTCTCTATAACAATCCCCCAATCCACCCCACCCTTCTCCTGTGTAAGAGCCACCCCCTCGTTGGAGCTCGCCTTTTGTTGGTGGTGCTGCAATAATATTTTGCAAGTGTTTCTAAACAAGCACAAAGTCATGTTTCAACAGCTGTAGTCTGGTTTCTGTTCGCTGCTGTTTTTATTGTTATGTGCCACTACTTCCCCCCAGGACAACTAGGATCCCCCTGCATCCCTCTCCCTCCTCTTCCATTGATACTGCTCTTTGCTAAACTTTCGCTGCACATTAAAGCAATTTGGGCGACGTTTATAGACTGATTTAATAGAATCACAAGGAGAGAGGGTAGCTCCATACACAAATGAGATATTTCCACACAACTGAACAGAGCCGGAATGTGGATGTGTGTGTGTGTATCTGTGAGTATCTGTGTGCACTTGGATATAATTGTTTGACTAAATGAGTGCGTTTGCCCCAGACCCCTCTAACTTCCCTGCTCCATCTCCGATGTTTGTGCCCCCCAAATTGCGCTACACTCCGCTTAACGCTCACACATCTGGCCAGAATGGGGGAGGAGGAGGAGGAGGAGGAGGAGGAGATGGGTGCCATTGGGGGCCATTGAATTGGCAGCAGAACAGAACGGTTCGGAACAACAATAATTATGGCAAGCACCCTCAGACTCCAACCGCATCTCCAACCGAATCTCCACTCCAATTCTGGGGAAAGGGGGGATTCATAGAGTACTTCAGACTGGAAGAGAATTCATTTAATTCCCCGTCGTCTGCTTCGATGCGTGCGTCCTTCCAGGAGATAGAGCCAAATGGATATGACTCTTGGCATTGTGTGTAGCCAGATAACCATGTAAAAGGGGGGATGAGGAGTGGCTGGATGGCTAGGCTCCCCAATTGGATGCTGTTCCCATAATGAGGATGAAATTGAAGTCTAAACAAACAAGAGATCCGGGATCAGGCCAAAGGAGATGCTTTAAGTTGGGTACATAAGAATCCCCTCCCCCCTCCCGGTCTCCCGTCTCCATGGAAATTGAATATTTAATTATGCGTCGATGAAAATTGCGTTAGAACTTGGTGACGAAAATGGCAAACTCATCATGGCAATGGCGGGAGGAGGAGGAGGAGGAGGAGAGGGCAGATCCGGGTGTAGAAAAATCCCAGAGTTGCGTCTGAGGAATGTTTACAAGGACAACAATTGAAAGAGGCTGCTAAATAATTTATTCCAATTTGGCTGAGATTTCCTCCAGCACCAAGAAGTTAACTTGGCTTTTGAGAAATGCTAATGTTCTCCCTGGAGAAGGGAAGTCTCTTCCAGGAGGAGACTCCACCCGAATATGAGGCTCTAAGTGTCCAACTGATTGGAAATAATTCACAGTACATTCCGAGGTTTCGGTTTATTCTGTGATGGTTCTGGGTGGTGGTTAGTTGGGATTAAGTTTGCTAATTTCCACTCGAGATGCGAGAAACTCGCTGGCTTGGAAACAAAAACAAAGATAGCCCAGCAGACAGTCTGCTCCTGCCTCTGCTCCTGCCCCAAAGGTGCACCTTCGCTTATCTAAGCGGACAGCCTCCTCTACCCATTGTCCCTGTCCCTGTTCACCTGTTCAGCCACAGAGTCTCACATCATTTGCCTCTCCAGGCACTGGGTTTGTGTGTCGCCTTCACCTTCGCCCACTTTCCACCATCAGAAACCATTTCCCACCTGCCACATGCCACATGCAGTACGTGAGCGACGCACGAAAGTTTCCCCATTCGAAAGCAGACCCAGACTCAGACATCCTTGAGGGGATGGGGATGGGGATGTGGTTGTGGGATGGGGGAAAAGCCGCATATTTATGAATGGCTCTTGTTTCGAGTTTAACGCACTACGGGAGCTTTATCAGCTCGTAAATATAAATTAGAATTTAATTTTTATCGTCGAGGAAAGGTGGATGGTTCATGGGGAGAGGGGTGAGGATTGTGTTCGGGGGATTGAGGAGAGGGTCCTCTGCCTGGGGAGCAATCGTGTGGTGCTTGGGACAAATTAGAGGTGGCCCTGGCAACGGAAGGAGAGTAGAGTTCCGTTCGCTTCAAGGGGATTGCCATTACCAATCCCAATTCCAATCCCAATCTCCACTTCCATTTGCGCCTGCCACGTGTCGCAATATTTCAAAGGCTTTGATTTAGCAGAGGAACCCAGTCCCAGTCCCAGTCCAGTCCCCATCTCGATTTCAATCAACCCCCAGGGACTGCTGATAGTGGTTCGGATAGTTGGAAGTGGACCTGAAGTTGGGGCACTCACCTGGGTCAGCTGCGAGGAGGCGTAGTAGGATATCCTCGAGGGACAGATCGACTCTGGCTTCGAGTAAATCGTCTCTCCGGTGTGTTCGTGGTTCATGGGCAGCAAGGCTGTGGCATAGGGTGTGGGTGTGGGTGAGCTCCTGAAACCTGTGGATTGCAGGATTTGGATTGAGGAATTTTGATTGGGATTCCCAAGGATGAAGGTTAGGAGTTAATGAACTCACGGTCGAATATGCTGCACGACTTCTTGCTCTCCGCCGGGTATTTGTTGAGGCTGGCGATGGTCGCATAGGATCCAGTGGCACTCGGCGGCCTTCCCAGCGGATCCAGCCGGATGAAGACGTTCTGGTGACTGCCATAGGCAGCTGTGGTGAAGCTGGTGCTGGTGGTTAGGTGGTAAGGAGAAGTGTTAATGGGGGTTGCTGGGGGGGAAGGGTAATCACTTGGTAAGGGTAACCTACTGCAGCGAGTCCTGGCGGAGCTGCTTGCGAGCCCTCACATACATCATGCTGGCCACCAGACCGACGGCCAAAACCAATCCCAGGGCACAGGCTGCGGCACTCAGAAGGGCGGGTCCCTGGGAGGGGGCGTGGGCGGGGGCGGGCGACTGATTGGGTTCGGGTGAGATGCCTGGAAAGCGGTAACCAGGTGAGTGATGGGGGAAATGGATAGTTACTGAACTGGACCCACCTTTGGCGCAGATCTTGTTGCGCTTGAAGTGGAGGCGGGTGTCGTTGAAGCGCGGTGGCCCCCGCACCAACATGTTGACGTTGACGGGCAGCTGGAGGCTGGCGTTGCCCGTGCAGGGCAGGTAGACCAGGAAGGACTCGATCTCCTGCGGCACCAGGCCCTTGTGCGGAATGCTCAGCGTGGGCGTGCCCAAGGCCTCCTGGTCGTTGTTGTACTCGATGCTGATGGAGTAGGGCAGCTGTTCGTTGGGAGAAAGATGGAGTGGTTAATCATCGTGGCTAAAATTCGGGGGAAACTCATATCTTACCGGGTAGGAGATGAGACTCTGCCAGGAGAACTCCAGCTCATGCACATC
This sequence comes from Drosophila setifemur, assembly GCA_021224005.1. Taxonomy (NCBI): domain Eukaryota; kingdom Metazoa; phylum Arthropoda; class Insecta; order Diptera; family Drosophilidae; genus Drosophila; species Drosophila setifemur. The sequence goes on from JAJJHY010005742.1 coordinate 9,913,705, forward strand.
CGCCGGCACGGGGACGGTGAAGTGCATCGCGTATGTGTTGATGGCTCCCTCGTGCACATAGAACAGGTCCGCCTCGAGTCCTGGGGCAGAAGAGAATGGTGGATAAAAAGGACGTGAGTACGGATGCACTGCAGACGCAAAGCGAAAGTTTCCCGCAATTTACCCAGGCACTCCCCCTCCATTAGGGATGTAGCGGAGGGATCCCTTCGCTGTTCAAACTTTGTGCATTTGCTGTTTGCTCTCCCCTCGAGCAACTCCTCGTTTTTTCCACCATTAAGCGGAAATTGATTTTCTCAGTGCACAGCAGGAAGGGAGGAAGCGGAGGAAGGGAAAGGGACAACTCGAGGTGACAATGCTGGTGGGTAAACAAAACCCAAGACACAATAATAATCGAAATCGTATCCGTCACCAGCAGGCGACGATGCGGGAGTGTCTCGAGTTGTCCCAAAAGGGAAAGGAAAAATGAGTAGAGACAGGAGTCCTGCCGTGGGCAGAGCGGAGCAGGAGATATTTAAAGGTGTCAACTACGAATCGGAATCGAGTCCTTGGTCTGATCTTTCCCACTCTTTGGACAACTTCCCCACCCGCTGGCATTGAAAGTCGAGCTGCTTGAGTTAAAACGACGTGAAATTAAATTTCTTTATCCGCTTTTATTGTTGCCTTTCCTTTCCTATTCCTATTCCTTCGGCCACCCAACTCCCCCTTGTCAGAGGGGTGCATTATTCACTCCACAGGATCAGGGATGGGAGTCGAGTCCTGGATGTTTACCCGCTTCAAGTTTGAGCTGCTGCTGCTTCTTCTCCACTGACTCCGCCGGATGTTGAATGTAGCAATTCCGCTTCCGGCGATGAGAGTGAGGAGGATTTGGGGGAGGATTGGGGGACAGGAGGAGTAGAGGATGAGGAGTGCGCCTGCATTTAGGATAAAACAAAGCACTCGCTCGCTGCTTAAAACAATTTTAAATCCAATTACAGAACAAGAAACAGCATTTTCGTTGGCTTTCATCCCGGCAGAGCCTTCCATCCATCTTCAGACGGAGTTCTCTATTGGCTTTCCCATTTCCCATTTTCCGCATCCCATTTTCCTATTTCCATTTCGGTTTCGTTTTTCGAGTCCCAAATTGCTTTGCTCCCCGTTGAGTTTGCAACCTGAAATCCAGAGTGGGCCAAGTGCACCACTTTCCTTTGCCTCTATTCCCCTCTTTGTGGAATCTTTTGGAGGAAGGGGAGTGGAAGAACTCCAACATACAAACATAACCCCAAAGTGCTGCCCATCAAATATGCACAAACACGGAAAAAGGACAATGTTCCAGCCAGTGTCCTTTTTGAACCTTTCCCTGTCAACCGTGAGATGGGATCCTGGGAAGGGAGAGGAGGAGGAGGTGGCATTTAAATAAGTGGCTGCACTTGCTCCAGCCTCAATTAATTCAGTTCTCATTTGGGGTTGCGACAAATGTTATCCCACTCGATTCCCTTAATCCTTGTAAGGGTTAGTCTCTTCTGGGAGCACAATCCCAAACTGCACTTTAAGCAGCCTCAATTGGCATTCCTTTCTCCTGCCCCTTGAGTTCATCCTGAGCTCCTGCAATCCCCTTTAAAATATCTTTTCCCTCCTTCTTCTCCTTCTGCTCTGGTGTCAAACTTTGCTCTTCTTTCATATCACGGAGCTGGCAACTTTGCCTGGGAAACTTTTGTCGCGCTTATGAATGCAGTCTTGGCTCCTTCCTCCAGGATTACTCCCCCATCTTGGCCATAATTATAATACCTGCCATTGCGATTGTCTGAATGACTCCATCGCACACACGTGACGCTCCAACCGCAGCTCGAACTTGGATAGGGAGGAGGAGAAAGGGGGTAGTAAGTGAAGGAGAAAGGGGGTGGGAAATGGAGGAGAATATGTCTGGGAAGACTGGCTGAAAGTGGCAGACTGAGATTCTCCTCGGTCGGTTCCGTGTTGGTTTCCAGAGGAGTCTGGAGCCTGGCCAACAAAAAAGGAGACACCATTTGCATAAAAGATTAAGAGGATAATTAGTGTCATTAGTTGGGAGACTGCACTCCCCCCATTCCCATCCCCTAATTATCACCCCTTTGAGGTCTCCGGAAAGTGCAATCCCAACTCTCCTGATTAAAGAGAATTGTCCCGGGACAGTTTCCTCTAATTGTCCTAAGAATCAGAGATGAGAATTGCTCAATTGGCACAGTTTCTGATTTCTTTCCATCCTCTCACCTCCTTTCACATCCTGATTTCAGAGCAATAAAGATGGATTCCAGATGCCAAACAACCCTTGGAAAGAAAAACATTTCCAACACTCGAACGAATCCTAGAGATGGTGGAGGAGGAGTATATTAATATGGGGATTTTCGGACTGTTTTCTGTTCATTAAAAATAATTTTCTTTCGCATTAACTTTTCATTTGCAGGGAAATTTCTCAGCTCCGCACCCGAAGGTTGTGGTCCACCCTAAGGGTGGAGAGTGGAGGGTGGAGTCGAGGGGAAGCTGGTCCGAAGGGTGGAGACGAGGGATCGGGTGGCAAGGAAAAAGTGTGCACATCAAAGCGAAACTTGTTGAAATTGCATTTTTACGCACCCTTGAACAGGAAAGTCTTCAGCAGGAAGGGAGGAAGGGGATGGGGGAGGGGTAAATGGGTGGAAAAGGGGGTGGGAGTTGGGGTGTCGGTGGAAACTTTGGAAAATTGCCCGTTGCTGGGACAACACATCGAAATTGAACTCAGAAGCGGAAAGACTTCAACAATAGCGGGGAAAATATTTAATTTTAATATTGTCGTCACTTCATCGAAGGATCGAGGGGAGAGAAGAGTGAGGGGAAGAGGAGGAGGTGTGAATGGCAATACCAAGTTCAAGGATACGGCGAAGAATTGAGAAGAAAGCTGTGAACTTTGTTTACAGTTCCACAGAAAGACACCGAAGAAGCCAAATAAAGTGCAACAAATTGTCGGGAGAAATCCGCATGGAAATGCAAGAAAAGAAATCCCGGCAAGAAAACTGGAGCTGGGTCATGCAACCGTAACGAGCCTTCCACATGAACAAATTACCATGGAGATGGAAATAATGTAAGGATATCTAGGGGAGATGAGGTGGAAGGAAGCCCAAGGGAAAATCATGCACAGGAATTCCTCGAGGAGGGTGCGGGGTCAGTTTGTTTGATTTCACGCTGCTTGTTAATTTCCAAATCGAAACGAATTCGAGGGTGGCAACCATCTTTAAAGGACATCAAGGGGGAGGAGAAGGAGCAGACCCGGGGTGTTAACTGGTCGTTGAAAACATAACGAGCTTGAAGGAGGGGGAAAATCGCTGGAAAAGAAATCTCCGGGAGACGGGCAAAGGAAATAGCGAAGAGCAACAAACAAAGTGGAAAGTGGAAAACTCCTTTGAAATGTCGCTAATGAAATCCGATTTGCATGAAGAGGTGCCAATCGGAGGTCGAGAGGATAAATGGAAGGATGCCCATGGAGGAAGACTGCCAGTAAACAACATCCAACATCGATTCCTAATGCAATTGAATGCAACAAAGGCGGGACGGAGGAGGAAACAGGAGCTGGCGATGCTTCATCTCCATCAATGCACATCCATCCATCACTCCATCACTCTGGTATCCATTTCCACTTGGTGAGGATTATTTTTAGGGCATCACCTAATTGAAGTGCCCTGATTTGGGCAGTAGGAAGCGAAGCCTGCATAATGAGATGGAAGCATTTATGCCCCAATTACTGGTAAGTGCCGGAAAATGCTGCGACCACCAAAGCGACGGCCGATGGAGTAGCAACCGGGAACTAGGCCAGCTTTCCTCCTCCTGTTCCTACTCCCCTTCGGAGTTTGGATTTCTCGCTACGAGGCCCATTTTCCGGGATCCATTAATCAACGCGAGGAGCAGGAAAATCGCGAGCCAAACGACAGGCACGAATCCAACGAATCCATGTAACTACCATCCGGAGGGAGAAAGGAGGCAGTCCAAGCTAGTCCAGGGAGGAGTGGAAAAGAACTTGGCCTTGGCTCGATCTGGAGCCGGCGCCATCAATAACAAGAATTCGCGTGGAGCAACAATCGGAAAAACAAGAAAACAAACAAGGAACAAGGATGGGTGGAGGACTGCTAAGGAGGAGAAGGAGCAGGAGGAAGGAGGAGGAGCTGGAAGCTACTTGCAGCTGTCAGCAAGGTGAGGGCGGTTGATTCAGGCCCAAGGAACGGAAATCGATTTGTGTGCGATTTGTTTTGGTTTCGCCCTGCTAAGTATTCTTATTCATTCCACCTACTCCCACTCCCTCTCCTCCTCCCACTCCCTGTCCCGCCCTCGTCCTTGGTCCTTCTCCCCTTCATTCCCCCACCCCCTCCCCTTGATTTAATGGTCAACTATAATTTCGGAACTATTAATGACTGTGACATGGTCGCCGAGTTTGGGGATTGTTTGTGTTGTTTTCGTGTTCAGGGATCAATGAATTTGTCCTGTCGCACTTTGGCCTCCAACTATTAATCATAGCCAGGGGCTCCTGGAGGGGTGTGTCAGTCCCGAATCGAAGTTTCATTAGTGGATTACGAACTGGAACTGGAACTGGACTCACCCATCAGTTTCATCACCTCGTGGTGACTGATGAAAATGTTGAGATATCCGCTGACGAAAGGCGTCCGCCAAGTGGAGATAGCCAGGAAGAGGATCCACAGAGGCAGGGCCACCAAGGGCGATTTGGAGTGACCCATGGCGGAGGAAGGGGATTCAGTTCAGTGGGTGCTGTGTGGGGTTAATAAATTGTCAGAGTGGTGAACATGTCCACAGCTCTCTCTGCTCCTCTGCTTTTCCTATGTATCCCCTCTGCAACTGCCAATCTCAATGTGTGGCCATTGATGCGTGGGTTCAGATTGGGGGAGTAAGGAGGAGTGTTCCGGGGTGGAGTTTTCCTGATTTGAATTTGCCTGGTGACGGTTGTCAGTTGCTGGTGCCACAAACACTGAGCTCAGAGCAGATCCCGAGCTCACAGAGAAGCGTTAAAATCAAATTCCAACTGCTAACTGTTCCGGCTTCATGTTGGAGTTGGACTTGGAGTTGGAGTTGGAGATGCGCAGAGGTCGTCGTCTGTCTGCTGAATTTTGGAACTTTTCAGCCTCGGATTCCGCTGGCTGCTCCTCTTTTCCAGCTTTCCTTTGCCAGCTCAACTTTTCCGGGTTTTGTTTTGCTGCGGTTGCTGTTGGAGTTGCTCTGCTCCTCCTCCTGGCAGTGTGTCCGAATTCGGTCCAGACTGGCTTTGGTTGGCCTTTATTGGCTGAGCTCCTGTCAACTGGTCCGGGTAACTTCCTCCTTCCCCTCTTTCTCTCTTTAAAATCCTTCCTCGTGTGTTGTTTTGTGGCTATCGCTTGTCACTTTGTCCACTGGCCTCCTGCTCCTCCTTCCCCTTCTCCTCTCCTGATTTCCCCTCGTTAAAGTCCAGATCCTGTGGAATAGAAAGTGATTTAGTTTAGTGAAAATCAAAAAAAGGAAACAGAAGTTGACAAAGGAGTTCGAAGGGATTCCCCTTTCCCCAATTCAGGGATTAGGATGGGGATGGGTGGGGATTCAAGTGGTTCTTCTGTGGCTCAGTGGTGCAAACAATTTGTAAAAGCTAAATAAAAAGTTTGCCCCATGCAAAAGTAATTAGAAAGTTGCGAAAAGATTAACAGCTCAGGGGGGATCCAGGAGAGATCTATTCCCCTTGACTCAGGATTCACTACATGTCCATGTGTGATCTGGAGGAGGGTGATCCATAGGGTGGTGCTTTAATAAATTTGAGGTTATATTTATGTGTTTGTTTGGCATAAATTATGAACTGGAAAAGGGAACAACTTCTGGCATTCGAAATGTCTGTGGTTCAAGTGGTTCGGGTGGTTCAGGTGGTTTACCCCAATCCATTCCACAGTTAAAGTTGCTGTTGTTTGGGCAACGTGTTTATTCAGCTGCTCCTCGACCCTTGCCCTCGTTTTTATCCTTTTTATCCTTGCCGGTTGCGTGTGCAGGTAACCCGGAATGGAATTCCAACTGCATCGTGCACAGGGTGGGATGGGGGTCATCGTAGGCATGGCAATGGAACCGGGACAGTCGAGTGCTCCCAAAATGAAATTGTTGCCAAGAAGCAGTGCTCCGAATGTGCTCCACTCCATTCCCCACTTGGGTCTCCTTCTTTTTTCTATCCAATCTCTGGCCGCAATAAAAATCGAAATCAGAAAAGTTTCCTGCCTTCCGATCTCTTTTTGGCTGCCAGCATTTTTGGAATTTTAAAGTTTAACCAACTTGAGATAGTTTCTCTGGCGGACGGAAGCCAATAGCAATTCCCAAGCTAAACCCAGGGAATGCTGCGGTCTTTTTAATTAAACTTATCTGCCGCGGGTTGGCTGAGAAGCCACTTGATTAAGGGCCAGATCAGCATCACCATCAGCATCGCATCGCATCCTCAGCCCCATCATCATCTCCTCTATCAACAGCAGGATCTGAAGGATACGAGGGAACAGAATGACTCGCATCTGCAGGAGGATTGCTGAGTCCTTCGGCTTTCGAAGTCATTCAGCAAGTGCATTAATAATTCAAACGACAAATAAACGAAGGAGGATGTGGATGTGGATGTGTTCTCCGAGGGGGAATCGCTGTAACTGATTTAAATGGAGCAGCAGACAAACAGGACTTTTTGAAAAGGGAAAGAAATGGAGGAGATGAGGGGCAACTAGTGGGGATCCAGGATCCCATCATTCAAGCCGGGGTTGTCATTATGTTGCTCGATAACATATTAACTACATCAACTCAATCATAATCACCGAAGGGTGAGCAGGCTGGGAAATAGGCAAAAAGTATCTTTGGGGGGAGAAAAAATTGTATCCTGCTTAGTCAGAGGCATCATCTGTCAGTCTGCCACTCCTCCAAATCCCACCAGCTCCGCCTTGCCCCATCCAATTGACAAATTGAGCATTCGCCATTGTCTCGGGGAACCGAAGGAAGCTGATGAGATGCGATGCTCTGCGATGAGACGAGTAAAAGATGAGCCATGAATGGAGCTGGCGGGGATTGGGGAGTGGGTAGACTTTTCAATTACTCGAGAGGAGCAGAGAAATTACTGAAGGCAAAGTCGAAGCAGTAATGAATAATAATCTGTTCTTCCCCGGCTCCAATCCCTTTCCCATTCCCATACCCAATCCCAATCCCATTACCATTCCCATACCGATTCCCATTCCCATCCCAGGGCCATTTCGTCATTAAGGAATCCATGGAGAGACACGTTTCCTCGCTTTTCCTTGGACAAATTCTGGCTGGAACAATATTTACACTGCCCTTCCGAGATTCTCGGCTTACTCGTTCGCTTTCAATTAAAAGGACATCGATGGGCCCCCTGGCCTCCTTCTTTCAATTACAAACTGGCTTTCACTTCTAATTGAATCGTGAGCTGCCCCCGATCCCGGTTCATACTCTATTCCACCTCGGCACTCTATTTTGTTTGCTTTTAGTTTTACTTGTCGGCCACTTAAACGCCTTTTGCAAGGGTTCACGAACTTTGACTCCTTTTTGCCTTCCAGTGTTTGCTTTGAGTGTTTTTAGTGCTTGGCTCAGCCAAAAAAACACATTATCAGATTTCCAAGGTTCCGAAATAATTCTAGGGGTATAAGATAATGCAAGGGAATTGGAAATATTTTGTATTTAATTTCTTTAATCAATATGATATTTAATATACTTTAAATTAGGAATGGTTCCAATTAAGAGATAATGTTCGGGGAATAAAATAATTTTAGGCATTCGGAAATATATTATATTTAATTTAATCAATCAATAATCAATAATTTAATCAATAATATACTTAAAATAAGGAATGGTTCAGAGTAAAGGACGTTTTTTTTAAATATTTAATCAAAATTATAATATTACATAAATTATTACAAATAATTTAATATACTTAAATTCAAAAGTTGTTCAAATTAAGGGATTTTATTTTAAATATAAATTTAAAAGTGCTTGTGTTTGATAAACAAAATCTAATCTAATAAAAGGTAATTAAATTTGCTTTTCATTTATTTAATCACAATAAAAATAGATCATAAATTAAACCGAATAATTTGATATGCTTGAAAAAAGAAAGATTTAAATTAGAGGCTCTATTTTATTTATTATTAAAATGCGCTTGTGTTTGAAAAATATAATCGAAGGCCAATTAAAATTAAATATGATGTGGTAAAATAATTTTCGGGGAATAAAAGAGTATAAGGTAATTAAAAATATATTTTATTTTATTTATTTAAAATGTATAATACTTGCAAAATGAGAGGTTAAAATAGAGGGACTTTATTTTAAATATTATTTTTAAAGTGCTTGTGTTTGATAAACATAATCGAAATTCCTATAAATATTTTCAGAGCGCAATGGCACCCATTAAATTTCAAAAATATTATGTTGCCCCACGCCCATGCATTACAATACCCAATCAATGGAAATCTGTTTAACAAAAAAACAAAAACAATAACAACAATTGTTAAACAAGCTGCTCTGCCCCCCTATGAACCAAACAAGCAGCACCTAACAAAAATTAATTGTCTGTACAAATTAGGAGGGGGGAAGTGGAAGTGGAGTGTCCATTCCTCCTCATCCCACTTGGCAGAGCATTTGCAATCATTTTCCATTTACAGGGGGACACAACAAAAACAAAAGCAAATGTCGCTCGTTATTTTTAATCAGCTATCAAAATTTATAGCTGAAAATTTGTCTGTTGTCTGGCCAATGGGCAGGTGTTTCGGGCCATGGCCCAAACGGAGCGCACACTTCCATTACCCATTTCGGGTTCATTATATTCTGTGCGGCGTATAATATTTTACGCGAATTTAATAAACCCGGGGAATTGGGCCGTGGTATTAAAGCTAATGGATATTTCCCTGCCCTGCAGCTGATTTGGCCGATGTTAGTTATTCGCATTTCAGGGATGTGTCCGATGCGATAGCTAACTGAATAGTTGATTGGGGGGGACAGCTCATTCAGCGATTATATACGAGTATCTCGGGTCCAAAATCATTGATTTATGGCCAACGAAATACACTATTTTTTGTGTTTGGTAAAAAACATATCTCGGCCTTTTCTTTACTGCCAAAATAAATATCCCATTCCCTGAACATCCCCGGGAGACCCTTGACTAATCTTTGCATATTCTTCTCAAGCACAAAATCTTAGCATACATTTAAGGGCCTGACATAATTCAAGTACTAGGATTGTTGTTGTTCGGTGCTCTTGCTCCTTGCGAGCCCAAAGCACTTAGTGGCCATTCAATCAACGAGCCACTAAGTGAAGAAAGTGGACCCTGCGATGATGATGGCCGGGCAGGATGGGATGGGTGGTTTCTCCAGTGTTCCAGAAAGTGTTCGAGCGGAACATCAAATTTGCATAATATTCTTTTATGGCTTACGTTTTGCGGTCGGGAAACTTGAGCCGCGAAGGGAAATGGGAAAATGGGGGACATTGGCGGGGACATTGGGAGGGGACATGGGGGGTTGGGATGATGGCGATTTGAGGGTTCGTTGGCTGGCATTTATTGAGTGGCTCTTAATCCCCGGCATATTTCAATTAGTGTCAACTTTTTGATTTTATGTAAACACAGGCAGACCCGCCACGCAACTTCGCAGGACCTCCATTCCGCACCCTTCTCCTGCTCCCTCTCCTGCTCCCTCTCCTGCTCCTGCTCCCTCTCCTGCCCCTTTCCATTTGGATCCTACAGTAATCAGAGCGCACACACTCACTCAAATATGTACACTAAACACATGAGTGTTGGTCACGAAAGGCTGCGGTTGGGTACCACACTGCGTATGAGCGATTTCTGGAGTTCAAGAGTTCGACTTCTCCTATACCCTAAAGTTATTTGCAGAACAGCTAAAGGAATTTAAGGATCTAAATCAAACTGAAACTGAATTATTAAGTACAAATCCGGTCATTAAATATTTAAAGTAAACGAGAACTAAAAACTTCAAAAGGGATTTTGAGACCAACAATCTTTATTGGTTTTACTAGTAAAATTTATTGCAATAAAGTGGAATGTAAAATAAGATTTAAAAGGAATTTAACAACAAAAACTAAACCAAAACTTTATTTAAATTTAGCTACCCTACAAAATGAAGGAAATCAAGTCTTTGGGTTGGGTATTAGGTATTAGGAAGAACCAATCCAACCCTTCCCCCCAAAAGACAACTATTGCATTATGAAGAACAAATATTTGCTTAGTTCCTTATAGCCCGATTCCTCCTATCCTTCCATATACACATATATATATATATATATATATGTATATGGAATAAGTGAGCTTGCTGAGCAAACCCTTTAGCAATCAACTCGGAACTGCTGACAAGTAATGTGGGAAGAATCTCGCCGGCATTTCTCGGGGATTCCATATCAAAGGTGTTTCATTACAGAAAGTAAACGACATGGCATCTGATGCTACAAGGGTCAGGTGTGGGCCAACACCTCCTCCTCCTTGTGGAATTTTCAGCATTTAACGGTGGCTTTAAGAAGGCACAGCACGGTTGTTGACAAAGGTCCGGAAGCCAAGCCCATCTCCGAACATCCAAACATCCGAACATCCGAGCATCCGAACAAACCACCGCCGGTCGTCCGACTGTCGTTTGTTTACATAACATCAGGCTGGAGTCCGAGTCGAGACACGAAAGCCATTCCGAATCCTGTGTGGGCACATGCGCTCTGAAGGGCAGTACCTACTCTCCGCCTGCTCCTCCTCTCCTCCTCTCTCGGCAGGATTGTCTGCCTGCAACTGTTGCTTCCTTTTTTGATTGCACTGGCAACTGACACTAATCCAATCTGTTGGCGAAAGGGAATCGCCAGTTCCGTGTCCAGCTCCAATCCCAATTGCATCCACTAATTGCGAGCGGTGCACAAAGGCGGCGGCGGCGGCGGCGGCGTCGATAGATTTAATTTGCAGCCAGACAAATTGCACAACTTGATCACAACAATTGGCGGCAGTTAAATGTGAAGGGAGAAGAAGGGAGAAGGACTCTCCCAAACGTGGAAATTCAATTACACTTTGGCCAACTGTCAGCGGAGTAATAAAAGCTATCGAAGCGAAACAGTTGAATATGATCCTTTAGCAAATCCTTCAAAATGTAATCAAATTTTAATGGTTTTCGGTTTTCGGAGCACGTGACTCAATGGGTACCATCAAGTAAATGGCCTGTGATAAAGCTGGGATTTCGCCGGGCAGGGGGAACTTTAAAGGATGAGGAGGTAAACTACAAGGACACACCGAATGATAAGAGACCTCTAATCCCCCCGACGTGCACTTATCAGCGAAGCAAACACAACTCCATTTCCACTCCATCTAGATTTATACCCATTCCACTTGGGTACAGGAACAGGAGGAAAAGCTTGGTGGAACAGGCCACCCTCGATGCAACAAATGGCGGGTTACATGGATATGGCAGGATATACACAATAAGCAGCAAATGGATGTGGAAACCCGAGTGGCAATGCGAACTCAAAGAGCACTAAATAGTTGCAGGAAGAAGGATAAACCGGAGAAAAAGCTGCAGCTGAGTGCCAAAGTTCACACCAACCCCCAATCCCTGGTGAATCCGGATAAGGGACCCGGGGTGGATGTGGATAATAAGGCGGGCGAGTTAAAACAAATATGCGCTGATCTGTGGCAGGGACTTAGACCTGGTAATATGCCAGGGATCAGGCGGAATCGTGGGCGGAGGACAAACAGAAAATAGAATCAAATCACAATAAAAACGAAGCGAAGCTCCGCGAGAGCAAAAAACTAAACGGAATGGAATCCGGAATCCGGAATCCCCGTAATGCGGCATGTAAACAAAATGGGCACGTGACCAGAAAAGGGGATGGAGCTGGAGCTGCAGCTGGAGTTCCGGAGTAAAGAGTCACGAGTCCAGAGTCCAGAGACTGGTCAGTGGGGTGTGGCTAAAGTTGGCAACAAATTGCCGCATGAAAGTAATCCCGACAGCCGGCAGACTGTTGCGCCATAATAAAAACCCCGTCGGAGACGGAGTCCGAGACTCCGGCGCCAGGATCTGGGCATAAGGAAGCACTTTGAGAGTTGGCAGACAGTTGCAAGACATTGTACTGGCCCCCAGAAATAGGGGGGAGTAAAGATTGTGCATTATTCGCACCAGAAATGGCCAGGACTGACCAGCACATTACGAGTATTTTCCAGGACTCGAGGACTCGAGTGCAGCTGCAGTCCTTGAATGGCTGTCAAATCACATATCCTTGGCGCAATCTAAAGTGGGTCGGGCGATGAAAAGATGAAGGATAGGAATGCTGCATTGCCATCCTTAATTTCCGCTCTGATTGTCAACGAATGTGCAGGAATCCTTATTTTATTTTTTATTATTTTATTTTATTATTTTACCAGCAGCATTCTCTCAGATTTCATTTTATTTTACAGATAAAACTAAACTAATATTTAGGCCATAATAAAATTAGATATTCTCCTGGTTGCCCTTGGACTCTGATCTACTTTTCTGCCTTCTTGTTCTGCTGCTGCTGCTGCCATTGAACTCCTCGAGGATTTTCCGGCCCAGGAGGCAGGGCTTTAGAGCAGCTTGACCCATTAGCTGGAGCTCGGTCATCTGGGTGGGCTGGTGCCAGTAGAGCTTGTTGTTGCGGACGCACATGCTTTTGGTCTCAACCAGGGCAGGACAACTTTCCACGTTGGAGATGCCCATTCGAGCGCGCAGCTCGAGGGGATTGGGCTGGGCCCCTGGCCGATAGACGACCAAGTAACGCATGTCCTGCTGCTGGCCATAGAACTTAGTCGAGCATCCCATCTCCTTGGCCAGCTGCTCAACAATCGCTTCCTGCAACTCCGACATGGGCCTGAAGTCCAAGCATCTGCGTCTGCTGGTCAGGAAGCGACGCAGTCGCTTCAACACCAAATTCGCATTCCGAATGTGCTGGGCCAGCTCCTCGTCGGTGAGCTGGCCGGGATTGGTTTTCCGCTGCATGGCGCAGACCAGCTGGCGAATTGTTCGCCTTGGATGTAGCCGTCCTCCATTCCCGTCCCTGATCTGTGGACACACGTTATAACTATGCTCACACTGGATGAGACGCACCAAGCTGGGCCCAGGATTAGGGGAATCTTCCGGAGCACCTAAAGGGGAGTGGTTTTGGGAGTAGTTAGTGACTCTCTGGAAGTAATCCACTTACCATAACCGGCATTATCCTCTGAAACTTCGAACTCAGACATTTTCCAAAGAATTAAACAAATATAACAGATTAAAAAATTGTTTTTTAAGAATATTTAAAATATTTTTTAATAAAATCGAAACTTCTTCCCAAATTAGCGTCACTCTCTTTTAATGTCACAAATGACATTAACAGAGCTCCAAGTTGTCAAAAATAGGTAACCTTAATTAATGTAAGGTGGCAACTCTAAAATAAAGTGTTGCATGTCAAAATTAAAGTTAAAAGCAACTCTTAATTCAAATATTCAAACATTTAAAAGCAATGAAAATAATATTTTAGCACAGTGAAAGTTTCTTTTGTTCGAGGAAATTGTCAATGCAAATCAGCGCCTTTGGGGCGTCGGAAGTGACGGGAAACTTTCAGGGCCAGCAGCAGGATTAGAGAATGGCCAATTGCAGAGCAAGTAGGCCAGTAGTTGGGAGTCGCCCAAAACGAGGATAAACACAAAAGATCCTTGCAGGGTGGGAAGGCAGGAAGGAAAAGGCAAGTCGAACTTCTTCGGCGAAAGCTTTTATTGCTCTCAGACATCAGGATGTGATGTGTCCCCACATCGAAGTCGGGGATTTTGCGGGATCCCAGAGGGGAGGCGGGGATTCGGGGAGCTAAGGAAAACTCCCCGCCGAGGAGTTCTACCAAACTAAATGAAGCGTGACGCTTTGTTTCCTTTGAGTCAGTTTTATGAGTCTGCATCGGATGTAATTGAATTATGCAAGTTGGCGCCGACTTTATTAGCATTCGATCTGGTGGCGGGGGGAGAAGGGATTGGAGCCAGGGTGAAAGGGAAGGGGAACAGGGAATGATGATACGGATGATGGAGAACACCAAGGGGCAGAACACCAGGAGGCAGGATACTGGCGGACTCCGACATGGTTACGCTTTTTACCAGTGATATTTGAAATTCAGATGATTCCGCACAACTCGCGATGAAATGAGTTGGAAAATATGTGGATGAGGCGGATGATGAAGGATACAGGATACTCGATGCTCCGCATCCAAGCCAGAATGGTGGGTATCCGCATCCGCATCCGAATCCACATCCCCATCCAGGGATAAGCAGCTCAATGAATGCGCAATGCGATGGCAACAGGATGGAATCCATAATGAAATGACAGTTTGCTCGGCCTAATTGACACCAACGAATGTCCTGCCCGCAAAAGGGGAGAATCAAAAATGGAAGCTGTAAGCTGGAACTGAAACAGGAGTCCACGAGGACGGGATAACAAGAGTTTGCTCTCTGGCCAATCCTCTGGAGAACCATGAAAAGGGAAAGAAATCGATTTGTCAACTGCCTCAAAGCATTTGCAGCGGGTTCTGTTTCAATATTGTGTGCCAATAATTAATATGTGAGTCACCATGGTGCCAGGATAACTCAACTGAGCCCAGGACGCAATCTGTCAACTCAGTGTGGGTTTCGTTTATGGAGAATGGAGAATGCACTGCAGAGAAGAGCTCCATCCCTGGAAGAGCACTCCCAGCACAGAGACAGAGACAGCCAGCTCCAGGGGCATCCAATTACAGCTTCATGAACTGTCGGAGGAGGAGGAGGTGGACAGGTGGAGGAGGAGGACAGGTGGAGCGGAGTGGGAGAATGTTCAGAGCTGATCCCGGTTTTATTTCAGAACCGAAACCAATGACGAATCGAAAGCCCTGCAATCTGAGGAGTGGAAAGAGTCTTTGACCCAGACCTGTTTGTATCTTGTCCAGTGAGTGGACTTGAGTTGAGTTGTGTCCGACAATGATTAAGCTGCAATCCTGGGAAAGTGGAAGGGAAAGTGGCATTGGATACACACGCCTGGACACGCAGGCTCACAAATGTTGGAAGATAGACGGCAACTGTGGAACTAAACTGCGAATTGGGTTAGTCCTTGATTGCTGCAGTCATCAGCAGTGGCACAATGCACTTAACCAGACCCCCAGGACATCCTTTCCTCACTTCTGAAATTTTTTCCCCCCTCCGGAAAACTTCCTCGCCACGTAGGAAAGTTGCCTAAAAATGCTCACGTCCCGGGCACGTGACCAAAATGTTTGCCCATAAACAAGGAAATATGAAAATGAAGAGGCGAACTCTTCCAAATAATGGAGAAGGAGGAGAGGAGAGGAAATGGAGAGTGGGAAATCTGGAGGAGGAAGTTCGGAGTCGGTAATCGGGGTGATATATTTATCCTGTCTGGAACTTCGCACGGAGCACGAGCGCCTCTTCAAAAATTCATCAAGAAACGCGCTGAAGTTGAAGTCAGCTGAGCTGAGTTCGAGGGCGTAGCCACGCCCCTCTACTGTGTCCTGCGGGTGTGGACACTAACCCCAATTGGACAAATGGCTCATTAGGTCAGTGGGGGAGTTCTCCGCGACCTCCCCAATAGGAATGGAAATGGAAATGGACTTGGAGTTGCACTGCTGCGTGGTCAGTTACAATTAGGGACATTCGGAGGTGCTTCGGAGCTTTACGACGGAGCGATTAAGCGAAAGGATACGGTGGGTACAAATGTCCTGGGAGGAATGGGAGGACCAAGGTTAAGGTGGTTTTGTATTGACCTGACCCACTGTGGATGGGCGAATCCTCCCTCTCACCCTATTCTGCGCCCATTCAATATTATTAATTGACAACATGGTAACTTTCCGGTGGATCCTTGGAAAACAGGAGACTCGTAAATATATCCGTTACAGCTGACTGTACGACTGTTATCCTGTTGGAAAGTGGCCAGAGTCATGTTCGGGATGTTTGCTTAGGAGCAGTCCAGGGAGCGGCTGCGGATGAGCATAATGCCAATGAAAAGTGTATCCATCCTTCGGGGGTTCCATGGAGTTGGGGAAGTTGATTAATTGGCCATAAACCAGGCGATTATCATTCCAATTCGGTGGGATGGGGGAAGGAGCAAAGGAACTCCTCAAACCATTTTAACTGGATTGGACATCTCTCTTTCCCTTTTGGATACTCGAGTGCCAGGATTAGGCTGGATATGCGATGTTCCACTGTGCCAGGGGTGGGTGGTGGTTGGATGGAGTAACCTTCACTTACCATTCGCTGGGGAACATTTCTGTGGGTCTCGAATTCCACATCCATTTGCCTGGGCAACGTTTACCGTTATGATTGCAGGGCCAACTTCCTCCTCCTCGCTTCAGCTGGTGATTTTCCCTTGAAGTTGCCTGCCCCACAATCAGGAGGATGTGGATGTGGATGCGGTAGGTGAGGGTGAGGATGAGGGTGAAGGTGAGGAGTGGGTGGGGAGTGGGTTTGGGGCTGGCTGTAATTGCTTAATTTGATTACGTGCCGCCGTAAAAAGCAGAACAGGAAATTTGCACACACACAAACCACCTCTACCACCTCCGTGTGCTGGGTAATGAAGTTAGGATGGATGCCTGGATGGATGTAATGGGTGGATGGATGGATAGGCAAATGGGGAGCAGGACTGACTGCTTCCTCCTCCTCCGACTGGGAACTCCCCAACATCTCCAACCTCCCGAACCCAAGCGACTTTAAACTTTATCGCAGATGGCGGGCAACTTAATTCGTGTTTCGACGGAACCTTTCACCGCCTTCACCCGAATGTCGCAGGCCATTTGCAACACCAAACAACAACAGAACAGGGAAGGAGGAGCAGGAGTGGGTTGTGGTGGGACAATGGCGTCAAAGGATCGAAATGGGAAATGGGAAACTGTTCGCTCCGTGCGATAATTAGAAGCGCCCAGTGCACGCTCAATTAGAAGCTTGTAGCTCAGCCCAAGTGGGATGTAGGAGGAGGAGGAGGAGGAGTTGGAGCTAGCTTGGGGACTACACGAACATGGAAACACTCTATCGAGGAAGGGGATACTTCATCCTCCCTCTATTGCAGGGCAGACACGCGATGATCCGGAGCGGAGTAACTGAGGAAACTTTGGTGGGAGGAGGAGGAGCAGAAGCAGGAGCAGGCTCAAATGTCTTAATTAACTGTTGGCTGCACTCTGCGAAATCAACAGGCCATAAATGGAGCAGAGGCGGAGTTGTGGAGAAACCTGCTATTTGCCTGTAAATAATGTCGAGGACGTCGTGCCTCATATTTATGATTCGCAATTATTCTGCAACGTGTGGCGGCAAATCTCCGCTCGGAACCCCCTCTAAAAGATTGCATGGATCGAAAGGGGGCGGCGTTTGAAGGGGGTTTGAGTTGTGTGCGCGGGTTATCTGATTCCAGGATACACGAGGAGTGCATAAATGTGAACATGGCGCCGTCATCGCACACAGAAACACACAAACACAAACTCCTGGCCCAGAGAAATAATTCCCTTTGCCAGACGCAGACGAAAGTGTTTGCCAGACAAATGGAGGAGGAGGCGGGGCTGGAGAGGATTGGGGGGGAAATTAAGGGGGAGTTAGGGGGAGCGGGTTAGGTGGATTTACATGTCACTGGGCCATAAAAAGAGTTTATGTCTGACATGAGCCGAAAACAATTTGCATATATTTCAGCGCTGGATAACGACTTCATTTTGGATACATTCGGCTGAGGGGGGGTTAGCTTTGTCATTCTCCGGGGAGCATTGCGTCCGGGGAGCATTGCGTAATCGGCATCCATGAAGGCCCCAGTTAAATTGGCCCAGAATGCTGCTGGCCACTTACTTGGCCATTCCAAGTTCCATGTTCTCCGTTCCCTGAGCTGATCCTGCCTGTCCACGTGGAAGGCAATCCATTTACGAGCTGCTCCGTCTTCCTGCGCTCTGACTGACGCCATATTTTCTGCAACATTTCGCGGGGGCTGCCGGGGAAATGCGGGTATTGCAACTGCTGACAGAGATGCATGTGGCATGCCACAGCGAGCACAGAGACAGAGATGGAGTTGTGGAGTCGTGCAGCTTGGGAAATGGCCTGGAATTAGTCAGATGCGAGCTTGAGTTACCTCAAATTTGGAGCAGTTAAGTTGGCGGAAAGAGATCCTGGTCCTCTCAATGAACTTGCTTCTAATCTGATTCCCAACGACAATGAGCCTTCAAAGTGGCCAATCAAAGTGAAATCGGGTTTTGGACCCAAAGTGAGTGGCGAAAAGACGGACGTGCCACAAAGTGATGCACCTGAAGGAATTTTCATAACTGGGGAAAAATAAAAATATGAAAATCTGTATTGTTTTAATTTGTTTCTAAAAAGTGTTTGAATAAAAACTGAGATTTTTGTAGATTATATAATTATAAATCATTTAATGTATGCACGAAAATAAATATTACACAATCAATAAATTCTGTATTAATTTAATATCAGTTAAATAATTTGTAAATAATAATGCAGTCAAATTTGTTAAATAATCCTTTAAGGAAATTACAGAAAGAGAATGAAAATGAAGTTGAATTTAAATTAAAAAATGTATTCTACCAAATGCTTTCCTAGTCTAAATGTGCTTTGAATATTATTTCGATATTTCTCCCAGTGGTCTGGCTCATTGCTGCTAATGCGTTTTTATTTTTCCTAAAGAGAAACGTTGAATGTTTTAGATAATATTAGTATAAATAATATCTTATACAATAAATATTGCACAATCACAAAATTTTGTTTTGATTTTAAATCAGTTAAATAATTTCCAAATAATATTCTAGCCTAATTCGATTAGTAATCTTTTAAAAATATATCAGAAAGTGGATACAAAATATTTGTATTATGAAAAGTATACTTTCAAATGCCTTCTTACTCCGAATGTGCCTTAAATAATATTCCAAAATTTCTCCCAGTGCACTGGCCCATAGCTGCAAATGCATTGGACCTGGCTAGCTCAGCAGTTAACGCCCAACTTTGGCCATTACTGGACCCACTTAGAGGACGCGCCGCACGGCTAACACTCGCATTTTGCAACACGGCCATTCTAATAAACTTGAAACTTTTTGGCCAAGAACCCGGGGAAAAAATGGGGCAAAATTAGGGGCCAAGCATCCGAGGGAGGGTGCAGGAAAAACTTGTTCATTGCCTTGCTGCACTCGTAATCCGCGTCCATTGAAACTTTTGCGGCTGTGTGAGCAGCAAAATGGCGCCGGCAGTGGCGCCAAATGAATTGCATTTTGTTTGGGCCAGAACCCCCCCTCCATCCGAATCCTTGACTCCACCCAGGACCACGGCAGACGCAACGCGAGCAGTTTTATTCACTGTCAAACGGAATTTAACTGAGTTCCAGTTGCAAGTTGCGAGTTGCAAGTTGCCTGGTTGCCAGTTGCTGGCATTGAAATTAATTTACCATTTTTTTCGCTTCGACTTTCAACTTCTCTCTGTTAAACTAATTTGCCGGCGCCATCTCCATAATTCCCGCACACAGCGAATTTTTAATCCATTTGGAAGCCGGTTGGAGAGCTCTATTGGGGATAATGGCCAATGATGAGCCACTCGGAACGGTGCTGCTCCAACTGCTCCTGTCAGTTGCCGGAAATGGGGGGTGCAGCCCCACTAGACGAACTGATAGAGAGGCCGGCAAAAATAGAGATTCAGATACCAATTCCGACTCCGATGCAGATAGGGATTCGGATACGGATACGGATAGGGGTGGAGATGGAGATGGAGATGGTTGACGGCGACACCTTCGCTCTCGCCGGGACTCTTCAGAAGCGGACTGATTGTGTTGTTGATTCTGGCGATGGTTGCCCCGGCAACCTGTCCCAAAGATAGAAGGATGTACATGGGATAGAAGGACATGCACTTACAGAAAAAATGTATGTTTTTAAAGGGTCATTAATTGGGGATTCTTTTGAAATAAAATTTATTAAACTAATTAAATTTATAAAAGTAGAAATAAATTTAATGGAGTTTCTAAAATAACAAGTGTTTTCTTAAAAAATAATAAAACATAATAAAAACGTAGCAAAAAAGTTATTTTGTACTATTTTTTATAAATTTTAGCAATAATATATAATAAAATTTCAGGAACAATCAAGATAAATGTTACGAATTAATAAACATCATTAAATACTTTATAATATTAATTTCAAGTGCTTTAGAAACGGTTCTAGATTTGTTTTTAAATTAATTAAGTAAAATAATTAATGCAGAAAAAATATAAATGTTAAAAACATTGTAATGAACTTCACAAATAGTATTTTAAAATAACAGAAAAATCTTTTAGATAAAACTATGTTTTTGATATTCAATCGAAACTCTTCAACTAGGCAACCAAGTTACTTCGGAAATACCTAAATAATATTGTTTTTTTCTAGTGTATGGGGCGGGGGGCAGGGAAAAACAATTTGCAATTGGCATGTCGAGAGTCAAGATGCACTCATGCATGTGGAACGAAGCGGAGGCACGGCTCAGTGCACCACTCGCCGAGGCCCCTTTGAAGAGCTCCAGGTGGAGGGTTGGGCTCTGGTGGTGGCACTGCTGCTGTCATGGCAACAACAAACGAGAAATTATGGAAGCGATATTCATAGCTGGCGCTCCGAGTTCGATGTCCAATGTCCAATGAGACCGACAACTCCCGCCTCCAAAATCTGGGACTAACTGAAACTCGAGTTGCTTTTGTCGTATCTGGCATTTCCAGCTTTAGTTTCGGATGGATGTTGAAGATACTTTAAGTCCAGTCCTTCGGAGGAACACTTGATTAAGGTCAACGGCAGTTAATGAAAGTTTTCACTAGCCGCACAAACACAACAACAAAAGGGCCGAAATTAATTTCATGGCTCAAAAAACACAAATCGAAAATAATTGTTTTTTTTTTTTGGAAAAATCCAAAAATCCGGCAGAACACGAACAATAAGCCGGATTTTTAAGACCCGAAAAAAGGCGGAGAATATTTGGCAACAAGCCAAGTGCGAATTGGGTTTGGGGTGCGAAAATGGCCGAGATGGATCCGGAAAGATAAATGTGCTGGTTCCAACCCGAGACGGGCAATAAAGGGGAGTCCTGGGGAGGGGAGGGGGAGGGGGACTCTGTAGCAACTCCAGTTGTAGGACCAACTCCAGCTGGAGCTCTCTCCACAAACCACAATTTGTGCAAACACGCAACTCCAGCTAACCAAGGCAAACAGGCAAACAGGAGAAGCCGCCTACGAAATCAAAGACAATTGGCAAAGTTCTGCCAACTTGGTTGATTGGTCAATTGTCCCCCGGTTTGAGCCGGACATGCAATTAAAGTTTGCGGTCTCTTGGCCACTTCAAAGAGGTCTTTTGGCCTGTCAATCGGTCTCAACTGCAGTTTGGCTACTTTTAATTGTCGGACAAGTTTGGAGTAGTAGTAGTAGTTTCTACCGCCCCTTTTGTGGATGTGGATGTGCATGCTATATTTCCCGATTTATCCTCCAAGGACCAGGAGCCAAGGACCATTTTCCATGCAGCCCCATTGAGCATGTAAATTCATGTGCGAATGCAATCACCTGGGCAAATGTTGGGAGTTACCTGCAAATAGCTTTGGCGCCAGCCCCCAGAACCCGTAATGGAATACAAACCGGAGCTCGGAGGATGGGGTTCGGGATGGGGATGTGGAGGAGTGCTCCGCATTATGTTCGCGCATTGATCTCAAATTGAATGTGAATCGCGGGGAGCGCGAGTGAGTAGCTGAATCTGAATCTGAATCTGTATCTGAATCCGATTCTGATTCGGATTGTGCGGCAGATGAGGCACGTGGGAATCGAGCAGGTGCCTCGCCTGGTGGAGGCGGGTGAAGTGTTCGAGCACTCAAGATGGAGTGCAGCACAGAGCAAAAGCAAAAATAAAGCCATATCAAGAGTTTGAAATATATATAGTTTTATATAACTAAATGTTTGATTGAAGTAGCACAGAGGAAAATTAAAGCTTTTATTTAATTTTAAAAATATTTTGAAGGTTCTCAAGAAAACCAAAATTGTTGTACATTTATTAAATGTATTATTAAATCAGCACATATGGAAAATAGAGCTATATCAAGGGTATACAAAATATAGTTTTAAATTACACAATTTATTATAAGCACAGAGGAATAGTGAAGCCATATCAAGGGTAGGGAAAATATAGTTTTAAATTACTAATCTTATTATTAATGCAATTTGATACTCTTCAAATAAAAACTTGTGTGTATTTAGGGAGCATTAAATTCGTATCTTGTTTTAATCATATATTTTATATGTTGTCGAATTTTTTGAGATAAAAGTATTTGTAAGATTTCCTTGAAAACCATTTGATTTAAAACAAAATTTAGTCATAAATATTGATCAAAATAAATCAAATTAAAAACATATCAAATTAAAAACATATCCATAAAAACATCTCCAATAATAGAAAGAGAAAAATGTTATACAACTAAATATTTATTTAATTTATTTAATAACCAAAATCCAAACCCCTCAAAGTTGTCCCAGATTTTATCCGTGCAATTGCTGCATTCGATGGATACTTTGCATTAGCAGGAAATTTCCGGCCGATCTCCTCTCCCTTCCCAAAACTTATAATATCCCAAACCGGAATCTTTTCTTTGGGGGAGGCTTTTCCGCCAGATTGCTGATGACTTCATATGCCTGCCAAGAAACTTGTTTTCATGTTATGATATGGCTCCTTTGAACCGAATCTCCCCCAGCTGCTGTCCCTGCCACAGACTTTTATGACATTGAAGCACATTAAATTTAACAGCTTATCAAAGCAGTTGACACTTGCCTCCGACTCCCAGCTCCCACTCCTCTGCAGCCCAAAAAGGACATTTACATTTTGGTTAACTGTAAATTGGCTTTGTTGTGTGTTTGTGTGTAAGTGTGTGTGTGTGGGGGCAAAAGTTTTTGGAGCTCATTGAGCGCGTTAATTGATTTTCGCGCCAAACAAAAGGCAAAGTTTCAACAGGACATGGACACACGTCGGGTGTGAATAGTGGCCTGGATGGAGGCAGAAGGCAGGAGTGGCTTCAATGGAGCAAAGGCCAGTTAGGGAGCAGCCGCCGGATGCGGGCCAGAACCAGGCAGCAGGAGGAGGCACAGGAGCCTGGCCAGGAACCCCGAGCCGGAGCCGGAGTCCCGAGCTAAAAGGCCAATTGTTAGCGGTGGCGCAAAATAAAGGAAAAAAATAAATGAAAAAAAAATAAATATAAATAAAAAAAAAAAACCGAACAGAAAACATAAAAGGAAAAAGGACCAAACCGAAAGCAAACCAAACTCCGAACACCCGATATGTGTGTTTGGCTATATGTATCGCTATATGTTTGTGTTCGAGTTGGAAGCCCTAAAAAAATATGCCAACAAGGGTGTGCGGTTGCCAGGGGCGGGCGTTAAAAGGGGGCAGTGGGCAGGGCAGGGGCAGGGGGGAGGGGGTATTCTCAAAATGGGATGGCAGAGAAGTGAAGCAATTTACGAAATGACATTATTTGAACGCAAGGCATAAAGAAAGCGACGACGACGAC